>CM046876.1:12526299-13726299 GCA_025667525.1 Glebionis coronaria
TTGTTTCGAAAGGCCCAATCCGGCGTCCTTCGTCGAAAGGTTACCCTACCTACCTACCTACTTTTTCTAAACTCATCATAATTATTGTATTATTATTATCATAATCGTCACTTTATTAGAAAAATAGGATTTACAAAAGGTTAGTGAGAAGCAGAGATATAAAATTATTATTATTATTAGTGATACATATATATATAGGCACTTTTTGCCCATTTTAAAAAAAAGGATGCGGGCACTTTTGCCCATTCTTTATATTTGATGGGCACTAACGGACCTGTTGTAAAAAAAAAAAAAAAAAAAAAAAAAAAAAAAGTGACTTGACATGATGTAATATTCTAAAATTCTAATAGATGAATGAATCTAGAAGAAGAAGAAGAAGAAGAAGAAATGACGGATGATAAATCATCTTCTTCTTCAGGATCTCAACAACCAACGCTTACTAATCAAAATGATGAAAATGAGAATGAGAATGAGAATATAAAAAAAGATGTACTCGAAGAAGATCCGGAAACATTTAGCTGTGTACTTCAACCTATCAACGCTTCTTCTTCTTCTGCGAACGATCGCAGTTACGTCGGTATTCGACGTATCCTTTTGTTTCGAAAGGCCCAATCCGGCGTCCTTCGTCGAAAGGTTACCCTACCTACCTACCTACTTTTTCTAAACTCATCATAATTATTGTATTATTATTATCATAATCGTCACTTTATTAGAAAAATAGGATTTACAAAAGGTTAGTGGGAAGCAGAGATATTAAATTATTATTATTATTAGTGATACATATATATATAGGCACTTTTTGCCCATTTAAAAAAAAAGGATGCGGGCACTTTTGCCCATTCTTTATATTTGATGGGCACTAACGGACCTGTTGTAAAAAAAAAAAAAAAAAAAAAAAAAAAAAAAAAAAAAAGTGACTTGACATGATGTAATATTCTAAAATTCTAATAGATGAATGAATCTAGAAGAAGAAGAAGAAGAAGAAATGACGGATGATAAATCATCTTCTTCTTCAGGATCTCAACAACCAACGCTTACTAATCAAAATGATGAAAATGAGAATGAGAATATAAAAAAAGATGTACTCGAAGAAGATCCGGAAACATTTAGCTGTGTACTTCAACCTATCAACGCTTCTTCTTCTTCTGCGAACGATCGCAGTTACGTCGGTATTCGACGTATCCTTTTGTTTCGAAAGGCCCAATCCGGCGTCCTTCGTCGAAAGGTTACCCTACCTACCTACCTACTTTTTCTAAACTCATCATAATTATTGTATTATTATTATCATAATCGTCACTTTATTAGAAAAATAGGATTTACAAAAGGTTAGTGGGAAGCAGAGATATAAAATTATTATTATTATTAGTGATACATATATAGGCACTTTTTGCCCATTTTAAAAAAAAGGATGCGGGCACTTTTGCCCATTCTTTATATTTGATGGGCACTAACGGACCTGTTGTAAAAAAAAAAAAAAAAAAAAAAAAAAAAAAGTGACTTGACATGATGTAATATTCTAAAATTCTAATAGATGAATGAATCTAGAAGAAGAAGAAGAAGAAGAAATGACGGATGATAAATCATCTTCTTCTTCAGGATCTCAACAACCAACGCTTACTAATCAAAATGATAAAAATGAGAATGAGAATATAAAAAAAGATGTACTCGAAGAAGATCCGGAAACATTTAGCTGTGTACTTCAACCTATCAATGCTTCTTCTTCTTCTGCGAACGATCGCAGTTACGTCGGTATCCGACGTATCCTTTTGTTTCGAAAGGCCCAATCCGGCGTCCTTCGTCGAAAGGTTACCCTACCTACCTACCTACTTTTTCTAAACTCATCATAATTATTGTATTATTATTATCATAATCGTCACTTTATTAGAAAAATAGGATTTACAAAAGGTTAGTGGGAAGCAGAGATATAAAATTATTATTATTATTAGTGATACATATATATAGGCACTTTTTGCCCATTTTAAAAAAAAGGATGCGGGCACTTTTGCCCATTCTTTATATTTGATGGGCACTAACGGACCTGTTGTAAAAAAAAAAAAAAAAAAAAAAAAAAAGTGACTTGACATGATGTAATATTCTAAAATTCTAATAGATGAATGAATCTAGAAGAAGAAGAAGAAGAAGAAATGACGGATGATAAATCATCTTCTTCTTCTGGATCTCAACAACCAACGCTTACTAATCAAAATGATAAAAATGAGAATGAGAATATAAAAAAAGATGTACTCGAAGAAGATCCGGAAACATTTAGCTGTGTACTTCAACCTATCAACGCTTCTTCTTCTTCTGCGAACGATCGCAGTTACGTCGGTATTCGACGTATCCTTTTGTTTCGAAAGGCCCAATCCGGCGTCCTTCGTCGAAAGGTTACCCTACCTACCTACCTACTTTTTCTAAACTCATCATAATTATTGTATTATTATTATCATAATCGTCACTTTATTAGAAAAATAGGATTTACAAAAGGTTAGTGGGAAGCAGAGATATTAAATTATTATTATTATTAGTGATACATATATATATAGGCACTTTTTGCCCATTTTAAGAAAAAGGATGCGGGCACTTTTGCCCATTCTTTATATTTGATGGGCACTAACGGACCTGTTGTAAAAAAAAAAAAAAAAAAAAAAAAAAAAAAAGTGACTTGACATGATGTAATATTCTAAAATTCTAATAGATGAATGAATCTAGAAGAAGAAGAAGAAGAAGAAATGACGGATGATAAATCATCTTCTTCTTCAGGATCTCAACAACCAACGCTTACTAATCAAAATGATGAAAATGAGAATGAGAATATAAAAAAAGATGTACTCGAAGAAGATCCGGAAACATTTAGCTGTGTACTTCAACCTATCAACGCTTCTTCTTCTTCTGCGAACGATCGCAGTTACGTCGGTATTCGACGTATCCTTTTGTTTCGAAAGGCCCAATCCGGCGTCCTTCGTCGAAAGGTTACCCTACCTACCTACCTACTTTTTCTAAACTCATCATAATTATTGTATTATTATTATCATAATCGTCACTTTATTAGAAAAATAGGATTTACAAAAGGTTAGTGGGAAGCAGAGATATAAAATTATTATTATTATTAGTGATACATATATATAGGCACTTTTTGCCTATTTTAAAAAAAAGGATGCGGGCACTTTTGCCCATTCTTTATATTTGATGGGCACTAACGGACCTGTTGTAAAAAAAAAAAAAAAAAAAAAAAAAAAGTGACTTGACATGATGTAATATTCTAAAATTCTAATAGATGAATGAATCTAGAAGAAGAAGAAGAAGAAGAAATGACGGATGATAAATCATCTTCTTCTTCAGGATCTCAACAACCAACGCTTACTAATCAAAATGATAAAAATGAGAATGAGAATATAAAAAAAGATGTACTCGAAGAAGATCCGGAAACATTTAGCTGTGTACTTCAACCTATCAACGCTTCTTCTTCTTCTGCGAACGATCGCAGTTACGTCGGTATTCGACGTATCCTTTTGTTTCGAAAGGCCCAATCCGGCGTCCTTCGTCGAAAGGTTACCCTACCTACCTACCTACTTTTTCTAAACTCATCATAATTATTGTATTATTATTATCATAATCGTCACTTTATTAGAAAAATAGGATTTACAAAAGGTTAGTGGGAAGCAGAGATATAAAATTATTATTATTATTAGTGATACATATATATATAGGCACTTTTTGCCCATTTTAAAAAAAAGGATGCGGGCACTTTTGCCCATTCTTTATATTTGATGGGCACTAACGGACCTGTTGTAAAAAAAAAAAAAAAAAAAAAAAAAAAAAAAGTGACTTGACATGATGTAATATTCTAAAATTCTAATAGATGAATGAATCTAGAAGAAGAAGAAGAAGAAGAAATGACGGATGATAAATCATCTTCTTCTTCAGGATCTCAACAACCAACGCTTACTAATCAAAATGATGAAAATGAGAATGAGAATGAGAATATAAAAAAAGATGTACTCGAAGAAGATCCGGAAACATTTAGCTGTGTACTTCAACCTATCAACGCTTCTTCTTCTTCTGCGAACGATCGCAGTTACGTCGGTATTCGACGTATCCTTTTGTTTCGAAAGGCCCAATCCGGCGTCCTTCGTCGAAAGGTTACCCTACCTACCTACCTACTTTTTCTAAACTCATCATAATTATTGTATTATTATTATCATAATCGTCACTTTATTAGAAAAATAGGATTTACAAAAGGTTAGTGAGAAGCAGAGATATAAAATTATTATTATTATTAGTGATACATATATATATAGGCACTTTTTGCCCATTTTAAAAAAAAGGATGCGGGCACTTTTGCCCATTCTTTATATTTGATGGGCACTAACGGACCTGTTGTAAAAAAAAAAAAAAAAAAAAAAAAAAAAAAGTGACTTGACATGATGTAATATTCTAAAATTCTAATAGATGAATGAATCTAGAAGAAGAAGAAGAAGAAGAAATGACGGATGATAAATCATCTTCTTCTTCAGGATCTCAACAACCAACGCTTACTAATCAAAATGATGAAAATGAGAATGAGAATATAAAAAAAGATGTACTCGAAGAAGATCCGGAAACATTTAGCTGTGTACTTCAACCTATCAACGCTTCTTCTTCTTCTGCGAACGATCGCAGTTACGTCGGTATTCGACGTATCCTTTTGTTTCGAAAGGCCCAATCCGGCGTCCTTCGTCGAAAGGTTACCCTACCTACCTACCTACTTTTTCTAAACTCATCATAATTATTGTATTATTATTATCATAATCGTCACTTTATTAGAAAAATAGGATTTACAAAAGGTTAGTGGGAAGCAGAGATATAAAATTATTATTATTATTAGTGATACATATATATATAGACACTTTTTGCCCATTTTAAAAAAAAGGATGCGGGCACTTTTGCCCATTCTTTATATTTGATGGGCACTAAGGGACCTGTTGTAAAAAAAAAAAAAAAAAAAAAAAAAAAAAAAGTGACTTGACATGATGTAATATTCTAAAATTCTAATAGATGAATGAATCTAGAAGAAGAAGAAGAAGAAGAAATGACGGATGATAAATCATCTTCTTCTTCAGGATCTCAACAACCAACGCTTACTAATCAAAATGATGAAAATGAGAATGAGAATATAAAAAAAGATGTACTCGAAGAAGATCCGGAAACATTTAGCTGTGTACTTCAACCTATCAACGCTTCTTCTTCTTCTGCGAACGATCGCAGTTACGTCGGTATTCGACGTATCCTTTTGTTTCGAAAGGCCCAATCCGGCGTCCTTCGTCGAAAGGTTACCCTACCTACCTACCTACTTTTTCTAAACTCATCATAATTATTGTATTATTATTATCATAATCGTCACTTTATTAGAAAAATAGGATTTACAAAAGGTTAGTGGGAAGCAGAGATATAAAATTATTATTATTATTAGTGATACATATATATATAGGCACTTTTTGCCCATTTTAAAAAAAAGGATGCGGGCACTTTTGCCCATTCTTTATATTTGATGGGCACTAACGGACCTGTTGTAAAAAAAAAAAAAAAAAAAAAAAAAAAAAAAAAGTGACTTGACATGATGTAATATTCTAAAATTCTAATAGATGAATGAATCTAGAAGAAGAAGAAGAAGAAGAAATGACGGATGATAAATCATCTTCTTCTTCAGGATCTCAACAACCAACGCTTACTAATCAAAATGATGAAAATGAGAATGAGAATGAGAATATAAAAAAAGATGTACTCGAAGAAGATCCGGAAACATTTAGCTGTGTACTTCAACCTATCAACGCTTCTTCTTCTTCTGCGAACGATCGCAGTTACGTCGGTATTCGACGTATCCTTTTGTTTCGAAAGGCCCAATCCGGCGTCCTTCGTCGAAAGGTTACCCTACCTACCTACCTACTTTTTCTAAACTCATCATAATTATTGTATTATTATTATCATAATCGTCACTTTATTAGAAAAATAGGATTTACAAAAGGTTAGTGAGAAGCAGAGATATAAAATTATTATTATTATTAGTGATACATATATATATAGGCACTTTTTGCCCATTTTAAAAAAAAGGATGCGGGCACTTTTGCCCATTCTTTATATTTGATGGGCACTAACGGACCTGTTGTAAAAAAAAAAAAAAAAAAAAAAAAAAAAAAAGTGACTTGACATGATGTAATATTCTAAAATTCTAATAGATGAATGAATCTAGAAGAAGAAGAAGAAGAAGAAATGACGGATGATAAATCATCTTCTTCTTCAGGATCTCAACAACCAACGCTTACTAATCAAAATGATGAAAATGAGAATGAGAATATAAAAAAAGATGTACTCGAAGAAGATCCGGAAACATTTAGCTGTGTCCTTCAACCCAACAACAACAACTCTTCTTCTTCTTCTTCTGCCAATGATCGGGATTACGTCGGCATTCGCCGTATCCTTTTGTTCCGAAAGGCCCAATCTGGTGTCATTCGTCGAAAGGTACTCCTTATTATTATTATTTTTATTCAATGGGACAGTACGTAACCCTAACTGCCTTAGGCGGATGGATAATAAACAATACTTTTTTTTATAAATTATCGCCTTATTAGCTGTAACAAACACTCTTCCCACTAAATACTGACTTACCTGTAATCACTGTTTACCTGATTAATTTATTATTATTTTACTTTCTATAAGGGGGGTGTTTGTTTTAGCTTATATAGTGGGCTTATAAGCTTAATTAGCTTATATAAGCTTATAAGCCGAAACCAAGTGTTTGGTTAACCTTATATAACTAGGCTTATAAGCTTATATAAGGGGGTTTTGGTAAGCCAAACATAACATTTGAGCCTTTTATAACAAAAGACTTTTATACCCCCGTTTAATAACCACATAATTTAACATTCATATATTTTTTTGTCATTTTACTTTATTAATTTTAATAAGCCTAACCAAACACTTAACATAGACTTATATGCTTATGATTGATAAGCCATAAATGACTTATATAATATAAGCCTAACCCCACTCATAAGCTTAACCAAACACCCCCAACTGTCGACGATACTCTTAGGGGAAGAGTGTTTGTTTCGGCTTATGAAACATAAGCCCCAATTTTGTGGCTCGTTTTGAGACTTATGAGCTTATATAAGTTTATTATGTTATGATAAACGTATATAAGTTTCAAAACAAACCAGGAAATTGGGGCTTATGAAATATAACCCAAATTTCATAAGCCCTAGTTTTGTGGCTTATCTTGACAATTATTAGCTTATATAAGTTGTTCATTTCATAATAAACTTATATAAGCCCATAAGTCTCAAAATAAGCCCATTTCGGCTAATGTTTCATAAGCTTAAATTCCGTTTTGGCCTATTTTTGGTTTTTTTATCAACGTTTTTTGTCTGTCTTGATAAACCTCGTAAGCCCGAGCTTACAAAACATAAGCCAATATCATATTACCTCGTACATAAGCTTAAACAAACATGCGTTAAACGAATTTCTGTCTAGAACAACTGAGTTTAAACGAGTATATAATTAGTTTTTTTTTGCTGCTACTCGTAAATTGATTGATAACTGTTAACCTCATTTACAATAACTAGAGTTAATTAGCTGTAACAATGTGCTTTTTTTTTTCTCAATATTTAAGGATTATATATGTTAAGTTAGAGCTGCGCTATATATAAACTAATTGGCCAGTGGTACTGGTAAGGTATTCACAAAATCTTAGAAAAGACGAGGGTTCAAACCTTCCTGGGTGCCAATCTTACGGAAATGGCAACATGAATAGCAATTAGGCCGTGTACGTCACATGAAAGAAACACTCGGCTTTCCTTGGTAATGAGAAACGTCAATAGGGATCCTTCTTCTTTTACCCGTTTAGAGCTGAGCTGCATTCTTTGGAATTAGTATTTTTTGAAGCTAAAACTGATCACTTTACCTGCACAAAAGTGTGCTTGTTGTGATAATAAGATAACTAGTGGTTTGAGAGTTCGGCGGAATCTGATTATTACAAACCACTGTTAAAACTGATTTGCTGTACTTAAGACTGATTTTTTAACCTCTGGAATAAGCATATACTGAGATTTTGTTACAGTTCAACTAAACACTAGAAACTGATTACGTGTCATTTGGTAATCACTTTCAAACGGGGTTTACCAGCATTCACTAGTCATGTGTTCTGAATCTGACAAGTATATTTAGTTTAACAGACACTTTGCTGCTTGCTTTTGTGAGCGCTGATATAACTGCGGTACCTGTTGTATGTAGGATTGGAGATGCAATGGGAAAGGCTATGTAGCGTATCGTAATTTCATTAACCGGCCGGATAATTGGATGAATTCACAAGTACCTAGTCGAGGTAGCACCCCTGGAACCAGGTGACTCGTCTTATTACATACTTCCGATACATTTTCTTACAGTTCTTTTGGTTTCATATAATTGTGACATAAGGCTAATTTAATGGTCGGTTTATCAGTGGGCGATGGTTATCTTCTCCAAGTCAGCTCTCCATGGCGCTTGAGATGGAAAGCTGGAGTGGTAGCAGGGTATGTTTTACACCTTTCTTCAGCCTGTCAACATATTGGATTCGGATAATAAGTCTTGCATATTGATGGTGGATGCTTTTTACAGGATCTGCGTGAGAGTCAGACACTAAGTCGTACTGTTAGTTTAGGTGCAAATCTAAGTGACATTGAACAACCAGGTCGAAAGCCTGAACCTGCATATTCTTTCGTGGGAATGCATTGCATCTTTGATGAATGCAAGTCCATGGGTAAGTAACGAGACAACTACGTGTTGGTCATTTTTCTAGGTGATCACTTCTTTTTCGGGGATTGAGTGTTTTTGTTTTAAATGCAGTTACGGTTATAAAATTTGGGCACATGAGTTCTGATATACTTGCCTATGGAGCAACGGATGGTACCATAACAGTTTGCACCGTATCTGACCCACCTTCAGTCACGAATAAGTTTATTGGGCACTCAAAAGATGTCACAGGTTGGATCAACTGGTACACCCTTTAGTCTTTTCTTTCATGTCTCTTGATGCGTTTTGCAGTTCTCTATCTATCACTAGAAAATAATTCAAAATTAGGTCATAAATACCGAATATACCTTCGATGCTACACATTAATCAGTGCGTAGAGTTTAAGGTGGAAAAAATCAAAAGTATACATATAGTTGGACCACATTATAGTACGAAACATTTTATGAGGTTCAGAAATGCACAAGAATTTCACTAACAATAGGCTTTTGGAAAGATCATACTGTATTCTGCCTTGAAACCGTTTGAGCTTTTAGATGTGTGCGCTATTTTGGGACCGATGTAACAATATGACCTACACTCTTCGTTCAAGGGCTCGTGTATGATTTACACATTCAGAAAGGCACAAGTAGATTTGTTTTAAATGGGAGCACAATCTCTAGGGACGAATGCATCTTTATATAAAATATAATACGTTGATTGGAATGAAAGAAAAACATGATTAGTCTTGAGGTCCTGGTCTTCCATATCTTTAATCTTTTTTTGTTTAAATTTTAGATTTTGACTTCTCATTGAACAACCAGTACATTGCATCATCTTCATTGGATAAAACTGTGAGAGTATGGGATATTCCAAATGGCCTTTGTATTCGAGTAATCTATGGAGTTACTTCTCAGCTATGTATTCGATTTCATCCTGTAAGTCTACATTAACAGTGAATACGTTTTTAAATTGTGTACTATTATATTTTAGACTTCTTTCTTTTAGAACTATCATCTTTCGATTTACTTTTGGGTTTAAATCTCTACTTAGAAATTGATTTCACATATCGGATTTGGCATCTGTCTTTTACCTCTATAATATGTTCCATTGGTTTTGGTACCGGGTAAACTTCAGTTATCATTCAGAAATATAATTGGCTATACACTAATGCTTTTCTTCATGATTATTTGCAGGTGAATAATAATTTTCTTACAGTCGGCAATGCAAACAAAGAAGTCTCAGTAAGTAATGCAACTATTTTGCTGCCTTAGTTTCTTATTACTATAATGAACTTAAAAGGCACAGTAAGTGCAATCTCCTGAGGAATGTCTATGTCAAATACGTGGTTTTAACCCACTTAGGCATGAAGTTCTTAAACCACCAACTTTTTGTTGCCTAAATTTGAAGTTGAGAGGCCCATAATCTATTTCGGATAGATTGCAGCTTTGACTGACTTCACATCTGAGATATCAGTCGTACGAACAAACACCCTCTGGTCATTGTGTTCGTACATGATTATATATTAATATGCTGCTACTATCACTCTATATCTGAAATGTGATGTCACTAATAGAAATATGGCTTCTATCACTTTCAGAGATATTTGAGTGATGAAATTAGTTAATCATTTTCAGAAAGCAGTAATTTGAATATTGTTTTAAAGCACTTCCTTTTTGGAAGTAAGTATCGTTAATTACTCTGTAGCTTTGTAGACTTTGAAGTCTCCATTTCCTATGCCATATCTCTCGATGTCACAAACTTTATTTTTTTCTCATCTCAGGTATTCAATTTTAGTACAGGAAGATTAATAAGTAAGATAGTCGTGGACAGTGCGGTTCCTGCCCTGGATTATGACCATACTGGTCAGTTTATTTTCTGTGGGGATGCACAGGTCAGTCCTATTAAAGTCCTTTTGTCAACTATATCCTGATAAAACTGTGAGAGTATGTCTATATTTGGGCTGATATGGATTGTGTGAATCTCAAATCAAACGGGCCAAATAATTTCTTTTTACCAAAAGGAGAACGGGTCAAACAGACTGAAATCGCTCCAAGTTAGATTGTAATGACTAATGATTGAAGATTTATAATAATTATTTTGGACAAAAAAGTATTTGCAAGTATTTGTGAGTACTACCTAACCCGGCTCTACTTTACACGTAGTAAGTATTAAAATTTTAAAATTCAAATGTGATTTTACCCATCTTGCCACTGTCAATGATAAGTCTCACACCCCCTATTAAATGGCTGTTTTCGATTTTCAGGGATCTATATATACAGTTAAAGTAAATCCTCATCAAGGTACATTGTCTCGGACTCATCGCGCTAAAGCCAGCAGCAAGCATAAATCTGAATTCACAACTATCGAATATAGAACATTTTCTCTGATGACACAAGGTCCAGTGTTGCTTTCGCTTACTCGAGATGGAAATTTGTCTTTCTTCAGGTATCTGTTTGAATCCAATCTCTAGGTTTAAGGTTATAGGTGGCAATTTCAATCCAATATTGGGTACTGTTTTATTTTTATTGGGTCGAACGAGTTAATATCTAGTCCTCAACTGTAAGGGAAACTACTCAACTAGTATGTATCACTTACAGGCCTGTTTTGACCCATTGTAGAAAAATATCCTTTTGACTCATTACCCAACCTGCTCGCTCACCTGCCATATTGAAAATGCTTTAAAATACAAAATGCTGATCAAAAGCTGGTAATTGTTCGATGTTGCAGTGTTGCTCTTGAGCTACAAGGGTATCTAACTTTGCGCTGCTCCCTCAAATTGGCTCCACGACTTCACAGCATCCGTGCTTCTTTTTGTCCGCTGCTTTCCCTTGAGAAAGGGGAATATATAGGTTAATTTTCATAATCCACTTCTTATTTCACTGAATTAGACCGTCTTCTTAGCCTTGGTCAAAATTGCCTCATGTCTCCCATCTGAACTCGGTGAAAAGTATCATGAAGCTGTATTATTTAGCTTATAGATGACAATATCAATCAATTCGCTTGTAATGGTCTTGTTTTCGTATATGCTGGGTTGACAATATATCTGTGACTGTTCACTGATACAAGGGATTTATGTTGCTTGTGAAGTTATTGGGAGCGAGGATGCAGCTGTCTATTTCTACGATTTAACTCGGCCCAAGAATACATGTGTGAACAAGCTACAGGTTTGTTTCTTCATCATCCCATATAAAATTCTGTTGTCTCAAATCCATACTCGTTGCATGTCATAAACTTGCATCTTTAGTGATTGGTTGACTATTAGCCAAACAGTTAAACTTAAAACACGTTCTAAATCAAACAATGAATTTTTTTATGGGACAAAACTCTGCCCGTGATAACATACAAATGAATTTTGGGACTAGCTGGGATAAAGCAACGTCATAGATTCAGAAACAGATTTTTACAGTGGATACAAAACTGATCATTTTTTGTTGTTTGTTGCGAGTACAGGGACATGGATACCCGGTGATCGCAGTTGCATGGAATCATGGTGAGAATCTGTTAGCATCCTCTGATTTTGGCGGCACTGTAATTGTTTGGAAGAGAGAAAAAACGAAACAGAAGAGGTAGATATGGATACATTGTGTTTTTCTTCTCTCTGAACTTGAGAAAGAAGTTTGGCCGGGTATATCACACAAGTTTCGTGCTGGTAGATAGTTTTGCATAACACAGAAAACGTATAGCTTTCAGAAGCAGACTTTCATGATGTTTAATTCCCGATTATAACATCATGGAAGCTCCATTTGTTCCTTCTAAATGTAAATTAGGCCATTTACAGAATTCGAGTTGAGATCTTCATATAAAAGATTTATATACTAAGAAGTAGTGAGAATGCATACCGGACACTGTACGGAATATTTGTAACAAACGTTTGAACGATGTTTTAAGCCAATGTATTTTTTATGTTTGATCGTTTCCAATCTACAAATAGGTGTCGATAAACGTAAGCCATCTGTAGAAAGCCGATACACGAATAGAGCCATAGAGGTGTGGCCTTGTTGATGTCAAATAGGTGTACAATTGTTGCTAATCATGCTATACCATTGTTCAAGAAACTCTCGAGTTATTCACCGCTGAATGCCTGCTAACAAGTTAGCCCCTAACCGAGCCGATTTTGAGAAACAACAATGACTGCGATATATAAAGCGCACAGAAACAAACATCCATAACCAATGTCCGTTTTTTCACCAAAGTAAACCATGCACCCGCGCACATCCCCTAAGCAAAGTTGAAAAAACGCCCGGCATAAGCTGAGCCATCCTACGACTACGTAGCGTGTGTTGACGTCATCCGGCTATGTACCACACCCGTGTGGCCGTGCTCTTAGTTAGTACTCGTATTACTATATCTGTAAAATCCTGCCAATCCTTTTATTCTATGCCTAACTGAGTCATTCTCAGATATCATGGCAAAAACCAAAAAAACAATCAAAACCCTAAATTCATACACAATCAAATCCATCAACAAATCAATAAAACGTAACGTTCAATCTCTTTTTATGCTAAATTTTAGTAAAATATAACATAATCATTAATTAACTCGTTTTTTTCGTGTTTTTGTGATCAGCCGGCGATTGCGTTTTAATGCGATCGTCAGATGAATCGAAGCTATCATATATAGCAAAAGTGGTGGAAATCCATGCAAATAATGCAAGTGATCTCGTGAATGTGCGCGTGCAATGGTATTATCGGCCGGAGGAGGTCGTTGGTGGGAGGAGACAGTTTCATGGAGTAAATGAAGTGTTTCTTTCCGATCATTTTGATGTTCAAAGTGCTGAGACGATTGAAGGGACGTGTAGGGTCTATGGGTTTAAAGGGTATACGAAGCTTGACCATGTTGGTGATGATGAGTTTTTTTGTCGATTTCAGTATGCTTCGGAGAAGGGTGAATTTATTCCTGGCACTGTGGCTGTGTATGTTTCTTTTCGTTTTATTGTTTTTGTGATTTTATTATGCTGTCCATAACTTGTTATTGTTATTATCCGCCAAACATTATCAAAATACAATACCGACGAGTCTACATATGTCCCGCTCCCCTAGGAAATAGGTGGAAGGTT
The DNA here is from genome assembly GCA_025667525.1 of Glebionis coronaria. Lineage (NCBI taxonomy): Eukaryota > Viridiplantae > Streptophyta > Magnoliopsida > Asterales > Asteraceae > Glebionis > Glebionis coronaria. The sequence continues at coordinate 12,540,098 of CM046876.1, forward strand.
GTGCTTAGATTGGCTCGACGGCTTGCTTAAGAGATATAGTGTCTGCTGATACTGTGAAAAGCCCCTTTTCATTTGTCCCGTTTTAGATTTATCTTTTTTTGTACTTGTAACAAAAAAGACAGCATTTAAAAGAATGTATAAAAATGAGAGAGTTATGTATAATTTTAAATTTATACAAAAATTGCTAAGATTACGGTTTACAAAACGACAGATATGGGACAGAACAATCTTTAAAGACTCGCATTATGAGAAGAAATAATCTCAAAGCTTATGTATTTGTGTGTTCGTTTCTTGTTCAAGATTGATGAGTGGCATGCTGTTCATGAATCGAATTTGTGTTAATGTCGCAGGTATTGCAAGTGTGAGATGCCTTACAATCCTGACGATTTAATGGTTCAATGCGATGGATGCAAAGATTGGTATGTAGGTCTTGTTTATTGCATTGAATTTCATGTTAGGTTGCGTTTCTTTTGGTATGGACTCTATTGCATCTGCACTTTGACTGATACCATGGCGGCACGTATTTTTACCTCGGCTTTGATAAAGATATACTATTAAGTGTGCGTAACACAGGTCTACATTCTACGTAGAAAGTGTATAAGTTAGATTAACGAGTAGAATAATCCTTATTCATATTCTTCACGTTTTTAGTGTTTGACATCCTTTTGGTTCAGGTTTCATCCTGCGTGTATAGACATGAACGTGGATGAGGCTAAACGAGTGGAAAACTTCTTCTGTCAGAGCTGTTTGTCTGATGAGCCAAAGATAACTTCTCATGCTACTTCAAGCCATGCAGTCATGAAGGTGAGTATTATCAACTACCATTTAGATATCGTGCTATATGTGAACCAGCGGCCTCGGTTTTTTTTTGCAGCTCCTAATTTTTAAACCATTTAACCATGACATGTCTTCTCTAGTCAATTTTATTGGTCTTTGGTACATCCGCGAAACGGTTACTTAGTATAGAGTATGCATTAACTCTCGCCACCACTATGGTCAAACTCTGGTTTACTGGTTAATTCTGAATTGTTTTGTATAGGGGGCGTTTGGTGTTACGTTTTGAAATTTTTTGTCTGATTATTGTGTTCCGAGTTGCAGATGCTAGTATAGACTTTTCTTAACACTGCATTTGTACGATTTTCAGGTAGACTCAAAGCGTCTCCGAAGGTGCGTCTAGCTTTGAAATTAAGTTGTGTTTAGGATGCAAAAGGAGGCTGAAACGGACCGAAACTATGGTTAGGTTTGATTATGTTAATACTTAAAAGTGTGCACATGCTTATTTGCTGAACTTTTTTACTGTTGTGATAGTCGATGGAGCTTATGTGCTCTTCCGTTAAGTTCACTTTCATCATAACTATGCTTTGCTTTGTTAGACACCGTGCGTTTTCGCTGATACTATTTTTATAGAGAAGTTGAGCCAAAGACGTAACATTTTCTTTATAAGTCTATCGTGTGCCTTACAGATTCCATCTTATAAATATTACAGTAACTTTCGCCTATATGTCATTTCAAATAAGGACATAAATTTTACATGAAACTGATTTTCAAAAAATAATCATATTCTTTCCGACTCTGCAATGTGAAGATCCTGATCAACTCGCCAACACTATATTCCTTGTATATACACTTCTTCACTTTAACGTTCTTTTCATAATAGAAACCGTTGAAGCATCACCTCCTGTTTCCTCAAATATGACTATCAAATTTTGTGTCGGCTTTAACCAAGATCGAGGGACATGGTACCTGCAGAATCAAAACAAAAACACAATCCCGAGGGTTGGTGAAAATGTTCCATACATTTTGTACGAAGATCTGTTTTATTGATATAGGGAAATGGTTAAAGGTTACCATCGTTGGGTTGGTACTCCACAGCGAGTTTGACACTTGACTGGGCGATAAGTACCAGCATAGTTGCAGGCGTTACAGCTACCTTTACCATGAATGGTCCAGTATCGTCCTATGCTTTGACCATTTATCCATACTTGGCCCTTTCCCATGCCCTTCATGTCAATAGCCAAAGGCTCGCCTCCTTGCGGGGCATTAAAATAAGCCTGCAGTTTTACATGTGGTTAGTGCGACTCGGGCAAAAGTCTGACCTTAAAAAATGTGGTCGTCATATGGCTCATCAAAACCCAATTTGCGATAAAAAAAGTACAGAAACTATACCTTGTACCATGTAAGTGGTCTATGCATTTGTGCAGCTAAGGACGATTCGGTCCAATCTACAGAAGAAATGCCCGTTGGTGTGGCTAGGTTCATGGATTCACCTTTCAAACCGACCTGTAAAAACACATTGGAAGAAAAGAACGACAAAATTAACCATCTCTTCCAGATATAAGACAGGTGGTCTTGAGATCATACGGACTAACTTTCAAAGAGAATGCACCTGGTATGACCATTTCTGTTTGGATATATCCCTCGATCCGCGACCTACCCCATGCAACATAACGGGTCCTAAAACTCCCGTCTTCCATAGCTCAAAATGTGGCCCATTGTTCTTTGGTCACAAAAAATCATCATCTTTAGCTTCATTTTTTATAAATTAATTGCAAAAAACGTTAACAGGGTTAAATAACTCACCGGTAACCCGATAGCCACACTAAGTAGTGAAATCTTGTTCATTCCAGATCGTAAATTGGCATTTCCTGTGAATTTAACTTTCCTACTTTCTGGACCTCCAAATGCCGAACCTGATATATTCATGTACCAACCATAAGTTGACAGCATTACGGGTACGAGTTTAGATCATTCAGTTGTAGATACTTGCTTAGTAGAGATGTACCTATGAGTTGGTTGTTGACGTAAACATGTAAAGCATGGCCTTCAGACTCCACGGATAGAGAAGGAGCACTCCCGCCGTGTAATTCTGACGGGTTTATCACAACACTAGAAACCGAGTTTAAGAGCATTAGTACAAGCTGTAATGTCACTGAATAATGTAGAACCGAGTTTAAGAGCACTCTTCTCACCTGGTAGTATACCAAAGATAGTCGCTTGCATCTCTAGTTACACTCACTTGATCCAACAGACCAGAAACGGTCATCTTTGAATCAGAATCGACAGTTGAAACGTCTTCACTGAACGTCTGCCAACCGAGTCTATTCACATTTGTTGGCAACATATTAGTTAACGATGTCTTGGTTCCGACCTGGAAAATATAATATTAAAATGATAAGGAGTCCGGTTCGGTACTTGTATCTCGTTTCATGATCAGTAGTACGAAGTTACGAACCTGTGCAGTGTTAAAAACGACATTTTTGCAATCAGGAAGAATGCTGATTGACCATGGTGGTAGAGTGTATCGCTTCTTTCTGAATGTAACTGTTTTCGATGAGTTGAGATGGTAATTGGCTATAAAAGCAGCACAACCTCCGGCTTTTGATGAGAACACATGTGCCTATAATTTGTCAAAGACTCGAGTCACAACATGTCAAACGGGTATAATAAAAAACGGGTCAGATGGGTCGAATGAATAAAAATGTTTTGCACATCATTTAGTTTTTTTAAACTACAAACCTGTTGATACGTTCCTAAAGAAACAAAAGCGGGATCAGCTGATAGAATAGCTCGCTCGCTTGATTTAATAGCTTTATGAAGCTCCTTTAGGTGATCATATTTCGGTTGCCTTAGCAAACCTGTCCATGCAAAAGTAATTACTTCAGAAGGTAATGCGAAATATGTACTTAATATCACACGGGCCTCGCAAAATGATATTTTCATAGTTAAAAATGACTTCTGTAATTTTGCTTACCGTATTCATCTATTGGAGCATCATAGTCGTAGCTGGTAGTGATGAACGGGCCTCCAGCTGTCCTTCCAAAGTTCGTTCCTCCATGATACTGTTTACGATAACAAAACTTGGCTTACATTATTTATTACTGTAACAAGCTTTGTTCTGGTTTCTATTTAAAAGACGTGCTAACCATGTAATAATTTGTGAATGAGCCTCCTTTTTGAACAAACCGTGCAACAGCAAAGGCTAAATCTTGAACGGGTCGATGTGGTATAGGTCCACCAAAATCCGAGAACCTTTACACCATGGATTTCAAATGAGTGACAAGATTCATTTCAACATAAAGATCGAAAGTAATAAAGTTGGACTATATCTACTAATCGATAAAGAACATTACCAGCCGCTCCAAGCCTCGGTCCACATTGTGGGTTTGGTTTCTTTGTTATTTGGCGAGAAATAATCACAATAAAATCCATTGCAAGTATTTATCTGTCACCAAAAAAACACAGATCATTAACGATAATCTTACTAATATAAATGCTGGCCGAGAGAGTAAAAAGTACATACAATAGGATCAGGAGCGTCATCTTGCTTGCACATAACCCAAGGGACACCCGTGTTTAAACCAACAGCCATTTTAGCAGCCCATGTCAAGTAAGCGTGACCAGCTGCACCAAATGCGTGGCTTTCTGCGCCATATTCATTTTCAATCTGCACCCGCGTCGTAAACATTATAGATGGTATAAAACGGATGGAATCTTAATTTTTAAGCAACGAAATCTTGACAAGAAGCTACCTGAGAGAGGATGATTGGTCCACCTTGAGACTCGAATAACTTTTCATCCTTCATCATTTGAACTATTTTTGTCGTGAACTTTTGCATTGCATTCTGCATATATAAACGGATAAAAGTTGAGTAACTAATATTTAAGTTGCAATTCTAGTGTAATCTGTCAAATGGGTCGAAAATTGACCAAAGTTACCCGAACTCTTACAACCTTATAATAATTAAGATTTTGGCTTACATCGTTGGCTATGGCTTATTTGGTTTCGGGCTTATGTTTCATAAGCTCCCTTTTTGAGTTTTTGTGGCTTATTTTGAAACTTTTCAGCTTTTATTAGTTTATTACAGTATGTCATAATGAACTTATATATGTTTCAAAATAAGCTAGAAAAATTAAGCTTAAGACACATAAGCCCAAAACCAGATAAGCCATACGCCATCTATATAAGCCGAAACAAACACCCCCTTCTGATAATAAGTATTTGTGAATATTATTTAGGTTGACTTTTAGTCCAACTGATATGTACTAAAAGTTACCATTTTGGCCTTTCACCCAACCAGTCCAATGAATGCAATAATTGTTTCAGCTTATGGCTTATTTGGTTTCGGGCTTATGTTTCATAAGCTCACTCTGTTTGTTTTAGCTTATATAACGTAAGCCTATTTCGGCTTATATAACATAAGCTTCAATTTTGTGGCTTATTTGAAGACTTATGGGCTTATCTAAATTTGTTATGATATAATAAACTTATATAAGCCCATAAGTCGCTGATAAGCTTAAAAAACTAGGGTTTAGAAATATAAGCCGAAATATGGCTTATTTTCGGCTTATATAATGTAAGCTCCAATTTTGTGGCTTATTTTGAGACTTAGGGGCTTATATAAGTTTATCATGATATAATAAACCTATATAAGCCCATAAACCTCCAAATAAGCCACAAAATTGGGGCTTATGTTATATAAGCCGAAATGGGCTTACATTATATAAGCTAAACCAAACACCCAATTCTGAAACTTTTTGGCTCATTTAATTAAGCCGATAAGTCTCAAATAAGACACAAAAAGTGACCTTATGAAACATAAGCCCAAAACCAAATAAGCCATAAGCTAGCTATACAAACCAAAACAAACAAACAGAAGATTCGAAGAAAAAATGTAACACCTTAAAAGGTTCATTATCAGTTCTGAAACTGATCCCAGGAACATACTTCAACCAAACAGGCAAACCCCTATGAAAAACATCAACATCTTAACATTAACAACCTCAAAAAACATATCAAAATTTTCATTAAAAAAAGGTTTTTATAAACAAAATTACCCGAAATTCCACTCTGCGCAAACAAATGGTCCGATTCGAAGATGCATATATAATCCAGCTTTCTGAACTGTCTTTACAAACCTCACTAGATCATATCTTCCTTCAAAATTGTACTGTAATAAAATCCAACAAAAAATTAACCATGTTAAATAAAAAAAAAACTTACTATAAATAGCAACATTTGTGTTTACTTTGTTTTTACTTTTTACCTACAACTTGCTATTATCAGTAATACAATGAAGTAATTAACTATAAATAGAAACATAAACCAACTAATGATAAAATGTTAAATCCTTAAAACATAAAGTTACTTAGGGATGTCTTTTTTAAGCTTATATGTGGGCTTATGAGCTTATTTGATTTCGCCTTATATTTCTTCATAAGCCTCAATTTTCCGGCTTATCTTGAAACTTATGATAAACTAATACAAGCCCACAAATCTAAAAATAAGCCGGAAAATTGAGGCTTATGAAACATAAGCCAAAAAACAAATAAGCTCATAAGCCCATAAGCCCATAAATAAGCTTAAACAAAATATATCAAAAAGTGAAAGAAAAAAATAAGTACATTGCCAGGAGAAGGTTCATGACCATTCCAAAAAACATAAGTATCAATAACATCCAAACCTCCATCTTTAGCTTTTTGAATAAGATCTCCCCACATCTACAAAACAAAAAAAAAAAAAAAAAAAAAAAAAAAAAAAAAAAAAAAAAAAGCTCATAAGCCCATAAATAAGCTTACACAATATATAATACACATGCTTTAAAAAAAAAAAAAAAAAAAAAAAAAAACAAGAACATAGAACATAGAACTTTACTTGAGGAGTACTTCTAGGATAATGTATAGAACCAGAAAACAGTAACCTTCTATGTCCATTAATGATAAGTGATTTCTTATCATATGTAACCATGCATTGAGTTAACTCAATGCATAATATTAATATTAATGTAATGCATGATAAGTTTAGCAAGTTTTTGGTAGCTGAGCTAGCTGCCATTTTTGTTTTTTCTGTGTTTCTGAAACTAGAGCTTGAGGAAGATATAATGTGTGTGAGTGTGTGACTATATATATATGCATTACATATACTTACAAGATATTAAGTTGCTTAAAATAAATATGTAACATAGATTGATATATATTTAAAATTTGGTAAAGATTTAATGAATACTGTATATTAGTACTTTCATCCTAAAATTACAGTCAATTTTTCTTTTTGTGTTCCACTTCTAAAAATAAAAATAGATAGGGAATTTAAATAAATATTATAGAGAGGTTTAATTTGTATGTTTAAAAAGAGGTTTAATCACAGGATTAAGACGAATGACGTAACGAAAGACTGATATAAAAAAGAGAAAATATGAAATAGTAGTCTTATGTATTTCATTAATAATAACACGACACGTAAACTTACGTCTGTTTTTAGACATTCCTATTAGGTCCATATATCAAGATTTTTATATTATTATTATTATTATTACTTAAATTTATAATTACAAACTTCAAAAATGTTTTAAATTAATCAGTTAAAAGTAAAACCGTTTTTATGCCAAAAAAATAAATTATAATTATGATGTTTTTCTAAAAATGTGTATTTTCTTTTTGTCAATGAACAATAATTTTAAGACGGAGTGAATAGCTACTTAATTTTTAATCAAAACAAATATATTTACTTTACATTTTTTTTTAAAATAAAATATCTTGCAAACGGTATATCGTCAAACGACAAAACATATACTATCGTAACGAAAATTAAATTATTTTTCTATAGATGACACGTGTATATAATTTCGACGAATTTTGTTTTCAAAATTTTTTTTATTGAAAGTATATACATATGTCCTTATATAAAAGTGATTTATTTTTCATCGTGACGATATGGTTAGTTATACATAACGATTAATAAGTTTGTGAGATATTTATCTTTAAAAAATAATGAAAATGGGATTTTGTTATTAGATAAAAAAAGATAACTAAAATTGTTTCATTACATTTACAATAAATGTTTGTTATATGTTGAACTTTTTCCGTTTAGTAGTAGAATGCAGAAAAATTTCTATTTCGCTTGACAAAAAATCGATTTATATTTTTCATCAATATTTCGCATAGGATACATACATTTGATAGTAAATTGGTGCATCATACATCCCTAAAGACAAACGATACAAATTATTTTCTCGTTAATTATTACGTTAGTATTTAACGGGGGAAATTGCACTGCTTGTCCTAAAGATGTCGTACAACAATATACTATCGCGGGCCATATGTTACGCAAAGTGTTGACGAAAAATAGAAATCAATCCTTTAACAAACTAAAAAATAATTTTTACGCTTTACTTTAGTTTTAGTTGCAAGAATGTTACAATATTACTACAATTCACAAAGAGTTTATAAAATTATAATTAAAAAAGATTAATGATCTAATCATATTAGATTATAATACCTTTCACATTTTGTGGGTCAAATTTTGGCTCGTTTCACTCCAGATGTTGTTTCTTTGGGTCAGAAGAGTTGACGAAGCTATTTCTTGTGCGGTGGACAATGACTGATTCCAAAAGACACCTGGAGTTAAAGTGTTCCCGCAAATCTTCACTTCTTTGTGAAATAATACCTTTCACATTTGATTGTCATGTAATTTTGTTAATTTTTCATGATTATAGCATTAATCATATGTTATATAGTTTAAACTCGTTGTATTCATTTAGTAACTATACTAACTTGTCGTTTTAAAAAAAATATAATCCATTCTTTATTTGTATTGGTTTAAGAAATTTTTTGACAACTTTAATGGGAAATTAAATATTTGATACCTAGCTTAAAGCAATAGAAGTGCTCATAATAAAAGGGCGAGAAAAAGTACTTAATCAATGAGGTGTTAAGGAAAAAGAACTAATAACTCATTAAAGGAGATAATCAAGATTTTAAATCTATTCACATTGTAAATCATGTTTTAATGATTGTTATTTCACTTATTTTAGTACGTTCTAAATGCATCTCGTAATCTTTCGTACACGGAAATTCAAATGACGTTTGCTATACGATATAGGATTTTTAGACTTGTAGGATACCAAAAATTCTCATTTATACGGAGGTCCAAATAAAGTTTGCCATACGACGTAGATTTTTATGACTTGTACGATACCCACAAATGTATATCGTATTCTCAGTTATACGGTTCTATACGATATATGATTTTTAGACTTGTACGATACCCGTAAAGTTATTGTTAGAAAACGTGAGAAGTTGTTTGGATTTGTGATTTCATATTTACGTAAAAGTCAAAAAGCAATGAAGCAATTATTCGAATGCATATTGATCTAGCACTTTAAGAAAACAAAATTATCATAGTCAAAAAGTGCACAAATTCATTTAATAAAGTTATAGCCACTTATAAGTTGTAAACACGGTATAAAATAGATGAATACAATAAGTTAAAATTATATGAAACTAATAATTCAACTATCATCAACACATGAAAAGTCCACACGAAAAAATTACTTAACTAAGATGTGATAGATCTAGATCTAGTTAGACTACTACATTAACAAATTGGTCAAATATAAGATTAAGGTTTTTTTTTATAAGTTTTAATACAGTAACTTTTTAGAGTATTTTTAGTGCATTAAGTTTTTAAAAACTTGATGCATTTGATGTACATAAGAATTAAGCGCTAAAGGTGTGCTTGGTTAGAAGTTTTAGGAGGTTAGAAATGGAAATGATAATGATAAATAGTACTTGGTTAGGAGAAATATATGTAATTATTACCCATTTGTGGGTAATGAACCATTCCCCTGTAAATTAGGGGTAATGAATTCGAGGTAATAGATTCACGTATGTGTGTGTCTCCGCCTACCGCCACCACCATCACTGACCACCACCATGGTCGCTACCGCCACCTTCCCAAGGCCACCACCACTCTCCGCCGCCACCACCACCACCACCACTACTGCTACCGACCCTTACCACCTCACCATGGATTCAAGTGTGTATTGTCCACCAGCGACCACCACCTCTACCGATGCAGCCACCACACTCTACCACCATTATTAACGACTACCGATAGCGCCACCACTCCCACCACTACGCCGTCAATCATCACCACTGCCACAACCTTCACATCCCATCGCTACTTATACTATCTACCACAACCGCTTATCGCAACCACCAACCATCAATAACCACCCAAAACCACTGATCATCGCTGTTACCACCACCTCCACCTCAGATCGTCACCTCTGTCGACTACCACAAGTCCGCAATCGTCTGTTGCAATGTCTTTCATCCTCAACCACCACTAGCTGCTACTAATTTTCATTATTGCTTCCCCTACCAATATCGCACCGAACACCACCATTGTCGCTACCACCACCCTCCCAACGCCACCATCGCTCTCCGCCGCCACCACCACCACCACCATTGTCACCGGCCGCTACCACCTTACCATTGATTCAAGTGTGATTTTGTTCACCAGTGACTACCACACTCTACCAACATCATTAACGACTACTGATGGCGCTACCGTTACCACCACCACACCACCGATCATCACCACCGCCACAACCTCCACATCCCTTTGCTACCTGTACCATCTACTATAACCGCTCATCGCAACCACCAACCGTCAGTAACCACCTAAAACCCACCCATCAGCGTTGTTACCACCACATCTACCTCCGATCGCCACCTCTACCGACTACCACAATTCTACAAGCGTCTATTGCAATTGCCGCAATCCTCAACTACCACTAGCTGCCATTAATTTTCATTATTGCTTCCCCTACCAACATCGCGGCCCTTGACTATCACCCTAATTGTTGTTGCCATCGTCTCCAATCACCACCGTAACTTATATTAACCAAGCACCAATAATGGTAATGATAATACTAGGAAATGCTCATTGCATTCCTTTGTATTCCTTTACCCTTACCCATTCCCATTCTCTTCAACTTTACCAAGCGCCCTTAAAGCTTTTTACAAAAACTGTTTATCAAGTTTTTAATGATGTAGTTCAACTTCAAATAAAAATCGAGAGATTGATGTTTTTTTTATTTACTTAAATTTCCTGTTTGACAATAAATTTTGGTTAAGAGAATATTTAATTTTTAATTATAAGTATAGGAAAATAGAAAGTCATATCAATCTTTATTTAGATTGATTCTAGTTTTCTATAAATGTTAGGTCTTTTCATTGTGTTAGGACATCTATGAGTTTTGATAATGAAACCTTTTGCTTTGTTCTTGGAAGTTTGCTAAGATTCTCTTAATAACCAGTATTCGTTGAATCAACGATTGTTGGAGTTTGTCTGATTATCGGTATTCTTTTGAATCAACGATAGTTGGAAGAGTTGTTTCCAATATTCTTTGGAATCAACATATTCAATTTATTTATCTTGTTTTTGTCTACATCAGTTGGTCTCATAGAGCTAAAGTTCCCGATTAAGATGCCTCCAAGGAAAAGTATGAATGTTCAGGTTGTGTATGAACAAGAATTGGAGCAACGTGTTATGGCAAGAATGAAGGAGCGATTGGATCAATTCATTGATCAATTGATAAACCGGATGAATCACTTGATGAACATGTATGGTGATCATAACGGTTGGGGTACTGAAGATGAAGAGTCAGAAAACCCATTTGTTGATCCCCGAAGACGATGATGATAATGTCGCTTATGGTGCCAATGAAGCAACCCCGTTTTATGATGAAGAACCCAAGGAAGATGAGTATCTTTTTGTTGACAAATATCAGAATTTTATGAGGAAGGAAATGATGTGCCATCTCCAGATGTTGTATTGGGTGTAGAAGAAGAATGAGTGTCGGTTTATGATATCGATCTTGAAGATATCATTGAGGAGAAAGAAGGATTTGTCGGGAAAGAAGGATTTGGTGGGGGAAGAAGACAACATTGAAGACGCCGTAATTGTGGCCAATAACATTTGTTTTTCAATGATCCAAACTATCATGGTCGATAAGTTGGGTTTTAAAACGATCAAGGTTCGACGTCGAGTAAGTATAAAGAAAGGATTGATGCAAGGGATGCAAACTTGGATGCTACGAATACAATGGACGAGTGAGACAAACTCGAGGACGAGTTTTTAAAGTGTTGGAGTTTTCCTGATTATCGGTATTCTTTTGAATCAACAATAATTGGAAGAGTTGTTTTCGTTATTTTTTGGAATCAACAGATTCAGTTTATTTATGTTGTTTTTAGTCTACATCAGTTTTTGTAAAATGTTTTACAAAAAGTCTTTGATGCAATTAAAAAAAACCTCATTCAAACAGTTTTTAAAATAATGAAAAGCTTTTCTTTCATTTTACCCATTGTGGATGCTCTTAATAGATTAAGAAGGCGTAAAATAAATTAATGTCTATTTAATTAGTAGTTTTTAGTAAAAAAGATATAGTTCTAAGGTGGTGTTTGTTTTTTAAGAAATGCCTCTTAACAATATCTTAATCTGACTCAGTCAGATGCAGTCAGACATTTGAGTCATTAAGACTGTTTTTTTCATTTCATTAAGAGGCAGTAAGAGGCAACCACTGTTCAGAGCGTTTGTTTTTTTCTGATCAGTAAGAGGCAGTAAAAGGAATAAACGTCTGATTGAACTAGATGTAGATGAGTTGTCTTAACACCTCTTAATGTCATTTTTCTTGTTCTTAATTTTTGTTACTTTTTTTTGTTTTTATTTATTTTTTATTTTGTTATATTTTTCTATTTTGTGTTATTTTTCATTCTTTTCTTGTTTCACCTTTGTCTTTTATAATCGTTGCATTTGTTTTGCTAGATAAAGAGTTAATAAAATGATTTGTGATGATTCATATTTTGCTTTTGAAAGATCGATTCAGTTTATTGTTTTAAAGATAGATTTAAACTCCAACACATTCATTTTAGTCAAATACACATGAGATTGCATGTTTTGTTTATAAGACTTTTAGCTTTAAATTAATCGTATTATAAATTTTGGCATCTTATATCTAACAAATTTTATTTCTTGTGTGAATGTACTCGTATTATATTTAAATTGTAAAAATTATAGTTGGTTCAGATTCAGATTTCTCAACCCACTTGTTCATATTCAAATGGAAATCAGATTCAGACATTTCTAACAAATATTCAGATTCAGAGTCTCTTAATAAACAAACAACACCTAATAGTCCTTTTTATTAAAGAGTTTTTCTAATCAATGCCCACCGAGCAGAGGTGTGGTGCAATGAATGAACACAAACTTTCCCAATTAATATTTAAATCATTAACTAAACTCATAAGTGACCATATTTGAACATGATTTTCATTAGAATTAATATGCATTTAATACATTTTATTGTTAATCGAGAAATTTTATGTCTATTCATAGCACCCTAACATATGCCCAGTGAGTATTGATTAACAAAATCCATTATTAAAAGGAACAAAGGGTTGTGCCTACTTATTAACTGATTAAAAAAACTCTTAATCAGTTAGAGCTTTTAAATATTGAGTGTGTTTGTTTTTTTTTTATTCAAAGGCAAAAAAAAATAAAAACACTTATATGAACCAGACGTAGTATGAAAATCTCAATTACTCTGGTTGTACTAATAAACTATTCAGACATTTATATAAAAAAAATAAACAACATTCTTCGACACTCAAATATACTTTATTTATTTACTTTACTTCTAAATAAATATAACACACACAAATAAAATAACAACTCATACTCAAACTGAATCGACAAATAACCTTATACAAAACAATCGTGCAACCAACACGATGCACATCACTTTGATTGATGACTCGGTCATCCGAGGGTCGCCGTAACAAAGATAATCATGATCATGGTGAGAATGACTGCGATCATGACCTTTTATTTTCGACGACATAAAAAATCTAAAAATCAAAATGATATTCCTTCTATCTCAAAATTATAGTTCAAGTTACTATTTTCGAATGTCTTATATTAAAAGTCCATGCTAAAAAATAGATAAGAAATATATATTAAAATTACCATATTACCTTCACTTGAAACTATATACAAACAATAAAAAGTTGTAAATTAATTGGTTAAGAATAAAATTGTATATGTGTAAAAAGTAAAAGAGAAAAAGCTAAAAAAGTAATAATTTTATTATACTACGCATTTTGTCGATGGAGTATAATTGTGGAACGGATGAAGTAATTTTGAGACTAGTCAACGTATAATTCAAATTAAAACCTAATTATTAAAAAAGGAAAAACAAATTGTTTTATTAGGCTACCCGCAACGACGGGCTTTTAACTCCGTCGCGACTAGGGGTGTAAACGAGCCGAGTGCTGTCAAGCTCGAGCTCGACTCGAATATAAAAACTCGAGCTCGAAACTCGTCTCGAGCTCGACCGAGCTTTATATTATGAGCTCGAGCTCAGCTCGTCATATAAAACTCGAGCTCGAAACTCGACTCGAGCTCGATTCTTTTCAAATTTCATGTTCGAACTCGATAAATACTCCGCATATCAAGCTCGACTTGACTCGATTTATCTATATAAAAAAATAAAAAATATTTAATTAAAGCTCGATAAGGCTCGCGAGCTTCTCGAGCCGAGTATATTGGAGCTCGAACTCGACTCGAATATATACTCGAGTAGCTCGAACTCGAGCTCGACTCGTTTAGATCGAATCGGTTTTGAGTAGTTTACGAGTCGATCTCGAGTAACTCACGAAATGTCTCGTCTCGTTTACACCCCTAGTCGTGACCGATACCACACTCGGTCGCCTCATTATGGCGACCGATTCACATGATTTTTCTGTACGAAATAGATATGTATACGATCGAGTTGCATGGCTAACATTCAAAAAGGTATCTGTTATTTTTAAACTTTTTTATTTATTTTAATTTAACCTTTTATTCCTATAAAAACCCTATTTATTCAACCTTTTTCACACACATTAAACTTACAATTCTCCAAACTTTAATTTTTATATCATCTAAAATAATGAGTTCTCAATTTTCATGGACTACCGAAGAGGCGGTAGCTTTGTGTAAAGCTTAGGTGGACGCTTCGAAGAATTCTCGTGGTCGATATCATAAGTCGAAAGGATCTTGGTCGGAGGTACGTGAGTTCTTTTATCTAGAAACGGGTAAGAGAAAAAAAGGTTATGACTCAATTGTCAGCAAATGGAAAAGTTCGATTCGTCCTAAAGTTGGTCAATTTACTGCGATTTACGATAACATCGTACGTAGACATCCGGTTGGGACTTATGGAGATACTCTTTATCAAAAAGTCGCACTTGAATATCGCACTCTTCGTCATATGAATTTTAAATAATATGAATGTTAGAAAATTTTAGAACAAAGTCCGCATGAAGCACCATTGAAATGTCACACTTTGATAATCCAGGAGTTTAAGTTTTTAAGTTTTACTATTTATTATTATTATTAAGTATCGTAATGCTTTTTTTATGTAATGTTTTTTTAATGTAATGTTTTTTATTTAATTTAATGTTTTTTATTAAATAAAAAAATTGAATTAGATCGCACTAGGTCACCTTGTTGAGGCAAATGGGTCGCACTAGGTCGTTGAAGAGTGAAAACTGACGTGACAGAAAAAATCAAATTCGGTGGAGGTCGTTGTTGCAGATAGTCTTACATATCATTGTGTGAATGTTTATATATATAAACTATATAATTATAACATTTTTGAATAAAAAAACAGTAACATTAACTTAACGTTGTTATAAAATCATAATGATTGGACCAAAAGACACAAAGTATAATTAACCACATGGTTTCAAACTTCTAGATTAACACTAACCAATACCGACATTAAAACAAAACTAAAATCCAACACTTTAACGTAAAAATAAAATAATCTTAACCAATCCAATAACACATTTATTTTTTTCTTGGACATGTAAATTAGTTGATTTTTCTACCAACCCCACATTATTATTTACTCATATATTAAAAAGACATTAAATTGCTAACTTTAATAATAATAATAATGATATTATTAATAATAATAATAATGATATTATTAATAAAGCAGTGACAACTGTGCACCAAAAGAAAATTATGGGCCAGATTCAAATGATGCTCTTCTTTTTGTTTTCATGTTTCTTTAGATTTTTTGTTTTTTCTTTTGAGATAATGAAATTTTTTCATGTGTTCTATCCAAAAGGTGTATAATGATAGGAATATTTTGATTTCATACATCTTTTGATGTTAACTAGACTTTTTTTAAGACATTTGTTTTAGTTGGCCTAATTAGTCAAAAATTAGGTTTGAATCAAGGCCGATATCTAAATAGTATTTTTTGACTGATCAACTGATCAATTGCGGTGAAAAAATGATATCGGTTATGTCAAATCCAGGTTGATTAGTGCTTACCGGTTTCTGTTTTGATGTGACCATTATTTAACATTTGTAAGTTTAATTTGTAATTATTAAGAGAAAATAAATTATTAATTGTATTTGAAAAATAATAAATGTTTGATTATTATTAAATGATATTTAAATTATTAATTTAGTGATAGTTGTTATCATCTTTAACCGAAGGTATTTTAAAACTTGACATCAAAATCGAAAGAATTACAATGAGCAAAACTTTCCACTTGAACGTATTTTATAAATGTTGAAAAGTCTGTTATGGATTTGTATAAACTCATACTTAAGGGACTATATATATAAATATTTCTTTTATTTTTCATTTTGGTCTGGTTTTATATTGTTTATATTGGTGGATTCATTATCTTCGTCATTTTACACATAAAAATCAAGTTGTTAAGTCTGGTTATTAGTTTGTTATATCAACTTGATCTTCTTTATCAAGATAGTCTGGTATTGATCTTGTTATTTGAGAATTGTAGCGAGGTTACTTGTAGTGTGAATCTGTATAGAGATTGCATCCATTAGAGGGACGGTCTACTTTTCTTTGTATGTTGATAAGCACATGCTTATGGACTTATTTGGATTGTGTTCATTAATAAGAAGTATGTTGGGAGGTTGGTTGAGTGCTTCAATCTTGTGTCGGGTATTGATTCATTAGTTTTTTTACATGGTATCAGAGCCATAATTGATTGTTCTTGATTGATTGTGAAAATTAGGGGTTCTGAAAATTTGGGGGTTTTCGCTTTGGATGTGTTTTTGAGCACTTCTAGCTGGTTGTTGCAAAATCTTGATTGGTTAATTGTGATTATTGATCGTTGAATATATTTAAATAGGGTTTTTCCTAAAACCTTAATTTGATTGAGTTGGGGATCTTGGTTCTAGCAGTGTTGTAAATATCGGTCATGGCGGCCGATATATCGTTGATATATCGCTTGGCGGTGGTCCACCGCCACGCCATGGAGCATATCGGCCAACTTGGCGTTTTGGTCAAATATCGGTCAAAATCGATCAATATCGGTAAAAAATCGGTTGACTTTTGGTATTTTGATTGTATTTTATTGTGTTTTTCTTTTTAATGTAAATTTTATAAGATATATAACTAAAACTAATGAATACATTAATAAAATTATAATAATATATATAAATTTCAGATTTATATTAAATAAATATTACAAATATATAAAATAATGATAAAAATATATTAAATAATGATAATTTATAGTACCCGCCGAGAAACCGATATATCGCCGCCAAGACGATATATCGCTTGGCGGTGGTCGACCGCCGAGGCCCCGCCGAGCGATATTTACAACCTTGGGTTCTAGTGATTGTTGTTCGTTTCTAGGGTGATTTCTCTTGTTTCTTGACTTTTGTTGATCAAGAACATGGCGATTCGTTGGTTTCCGCTGGTTTTGGTTCTTAGCCAGGGTTTGATATTTCTCTTTCCTTTTATGTGAGTATTTTTTGTTTTGACATTGAATAGTGACTTGCCATTGTAAGTAGTTTGGAATCCTGGGAACTAACCAGGCTGTTCGTTCGTCTCGTATTTTGATTGTGTGTTTGTTCTTTATTTTGTTTGTCTAGTCTGTTAGCTATTTTCTTTTGTTTGTCTAGTTTATTTGGTTATTATCTTTGTTTGACTTATTTGTTGTTGGTTGTTTTATCTGGTTATCATGGGGGTGTTCTTATTAGTGGTTTATGTTGGGATAACTATAAGTACGTGCGCGGAATAGATATCGTATAACTTACATGATTAAGCACATAATAAAAATAATTTAAAACCAACCTTTAATTAATTGAATAAATCAATTAATGATGCTTTATCTTGATCTTGAACTTTAACGGTTAAATTACCGTCTCTATCGTTTGCTCACACGACACGTCAAACGAACAATCACTATGATACTAGTAGTAACTTCACTTCTCGAACAAAAAAGTGTAAATATTGTAACTAGAAACCCTAGATCTAAAACCCTAATTAGGGATTGCGTAAGGATCGGTTTATAGAGCGTTACAAGACAATAATAAAATCATACAAAAACCCTAATGGGGTTTGTGTAGTCCAAGAACCACAAGGGGACTAAGAAAAGGAACTAAAACCTTGATAAGAGTATCAACAGTTTGGTATAAGCCTTAGTTACTTCACAAGGGAGTACAAAAAGACAGTCGATCTTGCAAAGGTGTAGAAACTAGAAGGGGGGGGGGGGGGGGGGTTGAATAGTTTCTCTTCGATTGGTGACCAAATTAAAATTACTTTCAATTTGGTTTGTATCAAAACTATCTTTTACTTGAGGCTAAGTTGCATAATGATTAGGTTCAATTGAAATGCACTAGCAAGGATAATAAGCAAGTATAATGATAATGAAATAAGTAAAGAGTAAGAAAGGAGACAACCTAGTGGGAAGACACCAAGATTTATAGTGGTTCGACAACGAGGCTCTATCCTCGTTTCTACTCCACTCCTCGAGTACACCTACTCGAGATTTCCACTATATCCACAAGCTCCCTTCTCGGCGGAGAAAACCTTACATCATTGCATACATTATTTTCCGACACTAAGCTAAATGTCGAGACCTAATCTTTAGCTAGGACCAATCTACACGACGTTGCCTTTCACAATTTAACGACACAAGGCTAGATGTCGGGTTCTAATCTTAAGGTAGAACCAATCTTCACGACGTTGCCTACTTCACCATTTTACGACACAAGGCTAGATGTCGAGTTCTAATCGAAAGCTAGAACTAATCTTCACGACTCTTCACTTTGAAGCTAAGTGAGAACTTCACACAACACAACTACTAATCACTTTAAAGTTTAGTGAGAACTCACAAGACACAACCACATCACTTTATAGTTTAGTGAGAACTCCTAATCAAATCTATTACAACTCAACTAGACTTATCCAAGTACACACATGTAGCTTGGATTTACACAACACAAATCCAAACAAACACATATGCAATGGATGTACACAACAAATCCAAGTATCCACAAATAGCTTGGATGAACACAACTAGTCCAAGTATTCATAAATACATTGGATTGACCTAAAACAAAAAGGGTATCATGATGAATATGACTAGCTCATAGATTCATATTTATCACTACACTAGTGAGTGAGTGATCTTCTCATTGGACATGGTAAAGGAGGGGATCAAGAGGATAATCATATGTAAACATCCTTAACAATTTAAGTGATCATTTACTAATGATTATGCTATAGAAAATAGAAAGAGGGCTGAGAAAAACATCCAACAGGCTTGCTGGAAAATGAGATTTGACCCACTATTTAAAGGAGACAAAGTTACAACGGATCTATAACGGCTACTGTGCGCGGTACCTTATCTCACCCCGCGGTACCATATCACTAAGGTACCGCGTAGGTACTTAAGGTACCGCCACTAGACTCCGCTCCGTTTTTTGTCTTTTAGTGGGGTGGGAATATCTGAGGTATTTGAACCCTTCAAAGGATATTCTAACATCATTTGGAATATGCCATTTCAAATTTTCATTTTCCATTTTAATAAAACATTTACTAAAAAAGAAAGTTTATTAAAAAGTCTTTTGTTTTATTAACAAAAGTGAGTTTTAAGGATAATCATTTTGATGATCACTAAGTATGATTAAGAAAGGTTAGTGATATGATTATTACCTTGATGATAGTGTTAGTTAAATAATTCATTTTGTGTTTTACACTAAATGTGTTGTATGGTTTGTTGTGATCAAAACTAAGAAAGATTAGTTAATACTAATAATGTTTTTAGGCATCACTTGCATTAACAAAAGGTTTACACTTTAGGTGATTTAGGGTATTGACGGCGTATATATGATTGATTAATCGGGTTTTTGGAGAGGGGAGGGACGAAATTCATAAGATGTATGAGGGGGTATATATAGTCTCTCCACCTCTTTAGATTTCTTGGTCCCTACTCCGAGTATTCCTAATTATAGTAAATATACACTTAGGAATAAATCAAAAAATATTCTAGAACTCCCCATGGCTAATATTCAGTCGACTAGGGTCCTATGGATTCTAGAATTGACTTTTTGACCCCTCAAATTTAATTACGTGCTCGCGTTAAATTAATTAATCAAGTAACTAATTTAACTATTGTTAATTAAATAATTCAGTGAAGTTTTATTGAACGTTTAATATAATTTAATAAATTGTGTTCTTCGTGTTGAGTGTGGCCCCCCGATAGGCTCACTCATTTCTGATGGCTAAGCGATCGCATATCCCGACAGTTTAGATGCTGGTAATCCTTTACATTTTTCTAATTTGTCTATTGTTAGTATAAAATTAACTGGAACTGATAACTATTAAATGTGGTCTACTGTTATGAAAATTGCTCTTCTTGGTAAAAGTAAAATGGGTTTATTGATGGTGCTTATGTTAAACTTGAACTAGTGTTGTTCTTGCTCAACAGTGGGAGAGATGTGCTATTGTTCTTAGTTGGATTCTTAATTCTTTGTCTCCTAAACTATATCTTAGTCATGTTTATTCTGAGATTGCATTTAGGAAGATCTTGAACAAACTTATGATAAAATGGATGGTTCTACATAAGATTCATTCTTTTAAACAAGGTGAATTGTTTGTGTTTGATTATTATCATAAGCTGAGTTCTTAATTGAGAGAGTTTGATACTCTTACTTTGTTTCCTGCTTATACTTGTGCTGCTCATGAGGGTGTTTTGAAACATAATATGTTAATTAGACTTATATAGTTTCTTATGGGCTTAAATGATGTTTATCAAAATATTAGGAGTAATATCCTGTCTAGAGAACCTTTGCCTTATATTAAAGATGCTTTTGATATCATTTCTAAGGAAGAGTCTCAAAAAGGCCTTCTTCCTAGCATAGGGAATGGTGTTGGAAATAATGTTACTCATGTTGTGTTTGTTGTTAAGTCTAATAACTACAAGCCTAATGAGGTTGAAAATAACAATTTTGGTAGTAATAATAATAATGAAGGTCTTAATCCTAATCTGTTGTGTAAACATTGTGGTCTCATTGGTCATACTATTGAAAGGTGTTTTGGAATAATTGGCTATCCCCCTGGTTTTAGAAAGAATCCTAACTTGACTAAAAGGGGAACTAGTACTGAGAGTAGGGTGTTTAATGGTTCTTGAGGGGATCAGAGTGGAGCCTCTTATGGTTCTACTATCTGGATACTTCTTTTACTAGGGAACAAATGGTTATGATTCTCTCTCCGATAAATGAGTTTCCTTCTAGAAATGTTTGCGCCAATATGGCAGGTATGAGTTCTTCTTTTTTAATGGTAATGCCTTCTTTAATCTGAATTTTAAGAATTTTTTTTGTGCTCATAAGTGTTCTGATATGCATAATCTTACTATTGGCTGGATTATTGACTCTAGTGCAAATCAACATTTGATTGTGTCCATTAGAATATGTTTATTGTCATTGATATTTCTTGTTTAAATATTACTATTGGTCATCCTAATTGTTAATGCAATAATGACTAAAAACGTTACTTGCATTTTTCGGTCTCGCTTATTTTTTATTACGACAATATGTAAAAACAAGCATTTACGAAAACAACGAAAAACGAATTCTTGAGTTCAAGTATTTTTTTCATTTTACCCATTTTCACTTAAGGTATGAATAAACAAGTACTAACCTTAATCAAGTGATCAAGTGATTTAATCTTTTCTTCAAACTCACTTTTTATTAAGTGTGAAAAGTTTTTTTATTAAACTTTCTTTTTAAGAAAATGTTTTATTAAATTAAATATTTGAAAATTTGAAAACAGCATATTCTTTTTTGATTTGGAATATTCTTTCAGGATATTTTATAATCAGATAAGACCTCCACTACTAAAGGACAAAAAGGGAGCGGAGTCTACTCTGGCGGTTCCCTAGTGCCTAGGTGGTTCCTTATCGATAAGGTACCGCCGGCTAAGATAAGGAACCGCGGGCAGATATAGCCGTTGGCCCTTTGTCCTATAAATAGTGGACCATTCTTAGATTTTCTTTTCACCTCTTTTGCACATAAATTTCCAGATTCAAACATACTTCTTAAATCACTCAAATCCTTGATCATTTGATTGATTACTACTTGTTTAGAAGTGAATCTATCCCATCCATCCCTTCCTCTCCAAGTGCAAAGAGAAGAACACTATCCTTGTGAAGTGTTGAGTCCACCACCAAAGATCCTTTGAAGATCAAATCTTATACATTTGTTGTTGTGTCATAGTTGTGAAGATCCAAGTAGTTGTGTCTATTTGGACGTTGTGTATGTACTAAGTATAGTTGTGTAGATTGGTCCTAGCTACGATTAGGGCTCGACTTTTAGCTTAGAGTCGGAAATTGGTTAAGCGACGTGTACGGTTTTCTCCACCATAAGGAGCTTGTTGTGTAGTGAACTCTCGAGTAAGGAGTACTCGAGGAGTGGAGTAGGAACGAGGAGTGAGCTTCGTTGCCGAACCACTATAAATCCTTGGTGTTTGGTTTGATCTTTCTTTACTCTTAACTCTTTACATTCTTTATTCTTTGTGCATATACATTAGTTAGTATTAGTTTAGTTACACTATCATTGTTCATATGGTGCATAAGAAGATTTCACATATTTCCTCAAGCCTAAGTTTTTGAAAAATGATTTTTTGAAGACCATCTTTTAACAAGTAAATATAAGAAACTATTCAACCCCCCCCCCCTCCCCCCCCTTCTAGTTTCTACAATTGGTATCAGAGCGAGGTTGCTCAAGATTTTTTAAAGTATATTGTATTTTAAAACTTGAATTGATATATGGATTCCAACAAGTACCTAGAAGGGCAATCTATGCAAAGACCACCACTTTTTGAAACCGATAGTTTTATTTATTGGAAAAATAGATTTGAGACTTATGTGAAATCAAAATATTTAGATCTTTGGCATGTTATTACCAATGGTGATTTTTTACCTTATCAATTTAATGAAGTTTCTAAAACAAAAGAATTGGTCACTTTTGACAAAGCTAATGACGATACTAAAAAGAAACTTTCGAAAAATAATGAGGCTAAAATGGTGATTTATAATGTTTTACCTAAGAAAGAGTATGAAAGGATTTTTATGTGTGAAACCGCTAAAGATATTTGTAACACTCTTTTAGTAACCCACCAAGGTAATAGCCAAGTCAAAGAAAGCAAAATCGATCTTCTAGTCCAACAATATGAATAATTTGTCATCTTAGAAGATGAAACTATTTATAGTGATTTTGCTAGATTTAACATTATTATTACTAGTCTAAAAGCACTTGATGAAGGTTTTTCTAGCAAGAACAATGTTAGGAAGTTTCTAAGGGCCTTACATCCGAAGTGGACAGCAAAAGTCACGGCGATTGAAGAATCGAAAGATCTCTCAACTTTATCACTCGATGAACTCATAGGAAACTTGAAGGTTCATGAGATGATAATTTTTAAGGACTCGGAACTGGTAAAAACCAAGAGTGAAAGGAAGTCTCTTGCACTCAAAGCCAAGAAGGCAGAAAGCGATCATGATAGTTCCTCGGATAGCGATGAAGAGGAGTATGCATTGGCGGTAAGAAATTTCAAGAAGTTCTTCAAAAGACGAGGTCAACACGTGAGGCAACCCAACAATGACAATAAACTATTCTCAAGAATCGGTTTACCAAGAACGAAAAAGGTGATAGGAATTGCTTTAGATGTGGTGATCCAAATCATTTCATTGGTGATTGTCCAAAGCCTTCACGCGATAAGAATCACACGGCATTCGTTAGTGGTTCTTGGAGCGATAGCGGTGAAGATGTTGATGACAACCCCAAAGAGGAGAAATGTCTTATGGCTCATACTTCTAAAGAGGTACATTTCGAAACCGAATATTATAGCAATGATAGCTCCACCTTAGATGATATTAAATTAGAAGGCCAATATGATAATTTACACAAACTTAGCCTTAAATTCATAGAAAAGAACAAAATCTTAAAATCAAGCAAAACTAAGCTTGAAAATGAGATCAATGAACTTATGGAGAAATTAGCTAAGCTTGAGAAAAATAAAGAAGTTGATTTAGGTTGCTTAAGTATTGAGAAACTTAGATTAGAGAATGAAGATCTCAAGAGCACCTCCATTAAATTGGAAAAGTTCATGAAAGGTACTAGTGCTCTTGATGATATGTTAAACAAACAAATTCATTCTAAGGAAAGACTTGGTGTAGGTTTTAACTCAAATGAAGCATCAACCAGTGAACCTAAACAAGTCAGATTTTCAGAAAAACTGTCTGCTGTACGCGGTCCCAGATTGTATGGGGCGGTTCCTTATCACTATGGAACCGCCGCCCTAGATAAGGAACCGCGGCCAAAAAGAGTTTTTGCTGAAGATTCTGAACTTTCTGAAAAGTCAAATTTAAGTGAACAACCAAAGCATCTTATTGTTAACAAGGTCAAATTACCCATACTTGACGACAATGCCGTTAATAAGTTCTATAAGCCCTTGAGTAAACCTCTAATGGGAAACAGAAGTTTATCAAGACCATCCACTACTCCACCAAGAGTACGGAATGACTCTAGGCCTAGAAGTAGAACGACAACACCTAGAAGAGATAGTCAAAACAATTCATGACCTAGAAGTAAAACTCCAACACCTAGAAGGAATGACCACAACTCTAAACCAAGATCAAATACACCTAGGACAAATAATGAACAACAAAATGGTTATATGAATTATTATCCTCCTCCATTTTGTTCCCCATGGGGAACCCCTCCTCCATTCATGCATCCCAACCAAATGCAAGGGATGTTTGGAACTAACAATTTTAGACGCATAAGATATTGGGGACCAAATGTTTGATCGTGTGTGTTGTTACCTAGATATGCTTGGGAATTGATTTGGAACCCGATGAGTGGATTAAAGATAGTGGTTGTTCTAAACACATGATGGGTAATCGAAGTTTGTTCTCGCGCTACAAAGCATATGATGGAGATAACGTCACATTCTCTAGTAGTCTACGTTGTAATATCATTGACAAAGGTACGGTTTCTCTTGACTCCATGACCATTGAAAATGTTGAGCACGTAGATAATTTAGGGTTTAACCTTTTAAGTATAGGTCAAATTTGTGACAATAAGTGTAAGGTCATCTTTTCGGAACATGACAGTGAAATCGTAAAAGATGGAAAGGTCATTGGAAAAGGTGTTAGAAAGCATGTGCTTTATGTCATGAAGGTCAATAAGAAGTCAAAATACAACATATGTCTTACGACTATAGATGATCGTTCTACTCTTTGGCATAGGAGATTAGGTCATGCTAATATGCGTTTAATTCAATCTTTAGTCTCTAAGGAGTTGGTAAGACACCTCCCTAAGATGAAGTTTGATAGTCACTTTTGTGATGCTTGCAAAGTTGGAAAGTAAGTTCAATCAAGTCACAAAGCCAAGAATTTGGTTTCTACCTCTCGGTGCTTAGAGCTCCTACATATGGATCTCTTTGGACCTTCCGCCATACGAAGTTATGGAGGTAACCTTTATACCCTCGTTATAGTTGACGACTATTCTAGATTCACTTGGACTAGATTTTTGGCATCTAAGAATGAAGCTTTCGATCATTTCGAAATCTTTATTCAAAGAATTCAAAATCAACTAGGATGTCCAATTGTCTCTATTAGGACGGATCATGGTAGGGAATTTGATAATGAAGTTTGGGGCCTTTTGTGAAGCTCATGGTTTTATCCATAACTTATTGGCTCCTTGCACTCCACAATCAAATGAGGTAGTTGAAAGGAAGAACAGGACCATCCAAGAGATGAGTAGGACAATGTTAAACGAGCAATCCTTGCCTCAAAAGTTTTGGTGCAATGCTGTGGACACATCGAATTATATTCTCAACCGAATTCTTATTCGACCTCTCCTAGGAAAGACCCCCTATGAGATTCTTAAAGGTAAGAAACCCTCATTGGAATACCTTAGGGTGTTTGGAAGCAAGTGCTTTATCCTCAACACCAAAGACTACCTTACCAAGTTCGACCCAAAGTCTTACGAAGGTATCTTTTTAGGTTATTCCCAAACTAGAAAAGCCTACATAGTCCTTAATAGAACCTCGGGCGTAATTGAAGAATTACTTAACGTGACTTTTGATGAAACACCTTCTTTATCCAAGACACCAACATTGGTTGATGATGACTTGGATGAAATAGAAGTAGTTAAAGCCAAAGAGATTAGAAAAATAGGAGTTGAAGACCTTAGTGTTGAAAAGGAAGTAAACATTAAGGAGTTTAAGGATCATACTCTCAATAATATCATTGGTGACTTAAATCAAAGGACCCTAAGATCTCAAGTCCAAAACCAAAGCAACTTCTATTGTTTCGTCTCCTTGATTGAACCAAAGAATGTTAAAGAAGCTTTGACGGATGAGAGTTGGGTCATTGCGATGCAAGAAGAATTGAATCAATTCATTGCTAATGATGTTTGGGAACTTGTTCCTCCACCTAGAAGTTCTACCATTATAGGAACCAAATGGGTCTATAGGAATAAGTTAGATGAGAATGGTGTTGTGTCTCGTAACAAGGCTAGACTTGTAGCTCAAGGCTATAATCAACAAGAAGGGATTGATTATGACGAGACATATGCATCGGTAGCAAGATTAGAATCCATTAGAATCCTTTTAGCCTACGCTTGTGCCTTAGACTTTAAGCTTCAACAAATGGATGTAAAGAGTATGTTTCTTAATGGTTTGAACAATGAGGAGGTATATGTGGCTCAACCTCCCGGCTTCATTGATTTTGAGAAACCAAATCATGTTTACAAGCTTAAGAAGGCACTTTATGGTCTTAAACAAGCACCCAAAGCTTGGTATGATAGACTTAAAGCGTTTCTTGTTAAACATGAGTATACCATGGGAATGGTAGACAACACGCTCTTTACAAAGAAGAAAGGTTCTCACCTCATAATCGTGCAAATATATGTTGATGACATTATATTTGGCTCAACTTGTCAAGAATTGTGTGATGACTTTGCCAAAATCATGCATGATGAGTTTGAAATGAGTATGATGGGAGAACTTAACTTCTTTTTAGGACTCCAAATTAAACAAATGGACGATGGTATTTTCTTTAGTCAATCTAAGTATGCTAAATAAATGCTTAAGAAATTTGGATTAGAAGAATCTAGACCAATGAAGACCCCAATGGCCTCGGATACTAAACTCACCGTAGATGATGATTGTGAGTCGGTAGACAACACCAAATATATAGGTATGATTGGTAGTTTGTTGTACCTAACGGCAAGTCGACCGGATATCATGTTTAGTGTTTGCCTTTGTTCTCGCTTCCAAGAGGCTCCCAAAACCTCTCACCTTGAAGTGGTTAAGCGTATCTTTCGATACATTAAGGGCACTATACATTTAGGATTATGGTATCCTAAAGGGACCGACGTAGAAACCATTGTCTACGCGGACTCGGATCATGCGGGAGACTATGTGGACCAGAAAAGCACTAGTGGAGTTTGTACCTTCATGGGTTGTTGTTTAACTTCTTGGTTCTCCAAGAAACAAACCGCTCTTGTGATATCCACCACGGAAGCCGAGTATGTGAGTGCCGGAAAAGCATGCCAACAAGCTCTACGGATGAAGCAAGCGCTTGTTGATTACGGGATTTCTCTTGATGATGTTCCCATCATGTGCGACAATAAAGGTGTTATAGACCTTAGCAAGAATCCCGTGCAACATTCGCGAACCAAGCACATAGAAATTCGCCACCATTTCCTTAGGGATAATGTTCAAAAGGGGAACATTTCGATTGAGAAGGTACCCTTCGAGGATAAGTTAGCCGACATCTTCACTTAGCCACTTAAGAGGGAACCTTTTAATTACTTGCGTCTAGGTATAGGATTAATGGAACATATTCCTTAATTGTTTTCCTTTTATCGAGTCTCTTATTTTCTTTTGAGTCTTTTATCACTTTGAGTCATTGAGTCTCCTAAACTCTTCTTGAAAATCTTCTCTTCTCCTTTTCAAAATTCTCAAAGTCTCTTTCGATAATGGTCGAGAAATGTTTTGACATTGTTAATTCAATCTAAAAACTTTTTTCATTGATTCTTGCTATTAATCTCGAGCTTACATAATTCATATGTATGATTCTCTCAAACATAGAAAGAACAAGATACAATCATGGAGGATCATTGTGTCACGACTTAAGGTCTTGTCTTACACACCTCCTACATTGATTTTTATTTCAAAATCCATGTATTTCGTTCAAATCTCTATTTGGTGAGTTCGTATGTGTTTTCTTTGTCTATCTTTGCTTTTAAGCATATCCCTATGATTAGTTAGACTAGAAAAATAAGATTTACAGAATTGAAAAATCTTCCTTCACCACCAAAACACAGCCTCTATAGGTGGTTCCATATATGAACCGCGGTCTCTTAGCGATAAGGAACCGCCAGAAGCAATAAGGAACCGCGTACAATGCTTCCTTTTTCGGGTATTTCTGAAACTCCAAATTTGTTCCAACACTTTTGGGAATCTTTGTTTCAACCCTTTGACCACCCTAAAAAAACATTGAGCCTTCCCTATTTAACCATAAGCATTTTGCCATACTTCACATCCCAAAATGTCTTATTCTCCTAATAAAAGCCTTACTTCTCCTCCATTTTCCCCAATTGCTATCAATCCCAACTCACCCAAGAACACTTTCAATCTAAATTCACCCAAGAACACTCTTAATCACATTTCTCCTACCAATAATGTTAATTGTGGAACATCTTTTCTTCCACCACCACCCTTTAGTGTTCTTCCTCCTTCTCATGATAATGTCATGCACCATGGGACATATTGTCATTGTTGTCAATATCAACATCTTGCTATGACACACATCTATGAGGAGTTGAGCTACATCAGGAGTCTCCTAATCAAGCCTCCTCTTCACTTTGATTATGAGATCTCCACCAAGCCACCACCACCACCTTCCGCCACTACCTTGTCTTTTATATAAGCATTGGTTGCTTATCCACAAGACACCTAATTCAAGCAAATCTTAGAATTCTAGATTAACTAGGATTAGATTTATGCTTTTGACTTCTTTCCTTTTTCATACATCTTTGTATGCTTTTTTTAAACATGACTTCACTTGGATCTTAGTCTTTGTGTTTTCTTCTCTTTTTATTTTATTTTTTGTTGTGACCTATAACTATCTCTTGTTGGTTGTCTCTTTTGTTCAACTAACCCTTCTAT
The DNA here is from genome assembly GCA_025667525.1 of Glebionis coronaria. Taxonomy (NCBI): domain Eukaryota; kingdom Viridiplantae; phylum Streptophyta; class Magnoliopsida; order Asterales; family Asteraceae; genus Glebionis; species Glebionis coronaria. The sequence goes on from CM046876.1 coordinate 12,569,443, forward strand.
GTAGCTTGTCACCATATCTCGATTCCTCGGTGCTCCAAGCAAGGGGGAGTAAGCACCAAGGGGGAGTCTTTGCAAAGTCTGTCTCTTCAACACCGACTTGTGCAACCTTTTTGCTTCGACAAAGAGGGAGAAATGAATAACTCGTCTTCGAAAATCTTGTTTTTGTGTGATTGAGTTTATCTATTGTCGGAATCAAAAAGGGGGAGATTGTTAATGCAATAATGACTAAAAACGTTACTTGTATTTTTCGGTCTCGCTTCGCAATATGTAAAAACAAGCATTTACGAAAACAACGAAAAACTAATTCTTGAGTTCAAGTATTTTTTCATTTTACCCATTTTCACTTAAGGTATGAATAAACAAGTATTAACCTTAATCAAGTGATCAAGTGATTTAATCTTTTCTTAAAACTCACTTTTTATTAAGTGTGACAAGTTTTTTTATTAAACTTTCTTTTTAAGAAAATGTTTTATTAAATTAAATATTTGAAAATTTGAAAATGGCATATTCTTTTTTGATTTGGAATATTCTTTCAGGATATTTTATAATCTGATAAGACCTCCACCACTAAAGGACAAAAAGGGAGCGGAGTCTACTCTGACGGTTCCCTAGTGCCTAGGCGGTTCCTTATCGATAAGGTACCACCGGCTGAGATAAGGAACCGTGGGCAGATATAGCCGTTGGCCCTTTGTCCTATAAATAGTGGACCATTCTCAGATTTTCTTTTCACCTCTTTTGCACATAAATTTCCATATTCAGACATACTTCTTAAATCACTCAAATCCTTGATCATTTGATTGATTACTACTTGTTTAGAAGTGAATCTATCCCATCCATCCCTTCCTCTCCAAGTGCAAAGAGAAGAACACTATCCTTGTGAAGTGTTGAGTCCACCACCAAAGATCCTTTGAAGATCAAATCTTATACATTTGTTGTTGTGTCATAGTTGTGAAAATCCAAGTAGTTGTGTCTATTTGGAAGTTGTGTATGTACTAAGTATAGTTGTGTAGATTGGTCCTAGCTACGATTAGGGCTCGACTTTTAGCTTAGAATCGGAAATTGGTTAAGCGATGTGTACGGTTTTCTCCACCATAAGGAGCTTGTTGTGTAGTGAACTCTCTAGTAAGGAGTACTCGAGGAGTGGAGTAGGAACGAGGAGTGAGCTTCGTTGCCGAACCACTATAAATCCTTGGTGTTTGGTTTGATCTTTCTTTACTCTTAACTCTTTACATTCTTTATTCTGTGTGTATATACATTAGTTAGTATTAGTTTAGTTACACTATCATTGTTCATATTGTGCATAAGAAGATTTCACATATTTCCTGAAGCCTAAGTTTTTGAAAAAGGATTTTTTGAAAACCATCTTTTAACAAGTAAATATAAGAAACTATTCAACCCCCCCCCCTTCTATTTCTACACTAATGACACTATTGCTAAGGTTACTGCTTTTGAGACTGTAACACCCCACTTTGATAAGTGGACCGTTACGCGTAATTATGACGTGTCATCAAAGCATGCAAGGTAATATGCAGCAAAACATACATGACCATAGGGAAAACCGGAATCAAACATCGGTTCCCAAACATAAGCCAAAAACATAAATAAAGTAAATGAAATGAACAAAGACTACACAAGCATAAATATATGAAGACAAAAGGAAAAGAAGTCTAAGGTATCTCACATCCTATGCGTTTCCTCCAAATGCTCCAGTCTAACTTTAGGTACCTGTCGTTTTGGGACATGGAAAAGAAAGTAACGGCTGAGCATAATGCTCAGTGCACGGACATAGACATAACATGAATGACTGAAACATAATTAAGACTAACAGCAGCGGAAATGTATAAGTCCTGGAAAACCTGGAACATGTTCATAAAAATTGGTTTTATAGTTTGAAAAGCCTTATGTTTATCTTATAAAAACTGTTTAACATGTTCACCATTAGCCAATATAGGTCATGAATTATCAATGTGCATGAATACTTGGAGGGGTGACCTCGTCATGCAAATTAGAGGGGCTGCCTCTAATTTAATATACTGGTTTGGGTAGGAGGGATCAGCTCCTTGTGAAGGATGCAAGGCACACACCACATTCACCTGAATAATCTGCTGAAAACATGTAAACTAGGATGCACCCATACGCCCCACCTGATAATAATAATATGGCAAGAAGCTAAAAGAGACGCCACGAGCTATCACTCCGCCGTGGTGAAGTCATAACACTAGTGCCTCCAGTGTTATGGTTATGGTACCTCCATAACTAGGTGAAACTGGTCATGCATGTATATGGCTTTAGGTATTCTAATTAAACATAAGCAATTCAAAAACATGTAAAACATATACTTGGGAAAACAGTTGGCTATATACGGGAAATCTTAATAAGGAAGAATGTCCATACTGAAAGGACGAAGAATCCGTACCTTAAGTCCAGTGAACGTAGAAGACGAACGGAAGAGAGTCCTACTTCGATCTCACTAATGCTACATACATTGGATACATGTATAAGTATCTGATTACCGAGTACGTAACTGGTTTTATAACATGTCTTAGCTTGTTTTATATGTTCATGTCTTGTTTTACTGATTTTAACGTTATGCTGTGTTTATCGTGTATTCTGATTAAGTATTACTTGTATTTCTTGTATTATTATACCTGTTGTGTAATAATAAGTAACATTCTAAAAACAGCAGGTTTCCTAAAATAGAAAGTTTCAAAAAATAGAAAGTTTCCAAAAATAGAAAGTTTCCAAAAATAGATTGTTTCCAAAAATAGAAATTTTTAAAAAATAGAAAGTTTCAATAAATAGATTAGCTGCTTTAATTAAGTAAGTTTCTAAAAATAGAAAGTTCCATAAATAGATTAGTTGCCTTAATTAAATAAGTTTCTAAAAATAGAAAGTTTCCATAATTAGAATTAAGCTGGATTATTAAGCTAATAATATATAAGCTTAAGTTTTACTGATTAATATTCTAAGTCATGTGATATATAGTATAGTTTATTAATTATTACTTGGAAAATAAATAAACTATAGGTTATAAGATTTAATTAAATATAACATGATTTAATTAAATAAAATGTAATAATACATAGGTTAAAACATGTATTAATATTTATTATTAATATAACCTAAGTCATGAAAATTAATTATTTATAATTCATGTTTAATAATTAATTATATAGCCTAACTTAATAATAAATACTTAGGTTAAAATCCATGTATTGTTAATAATAATAATAACCTAAGTCATGTTGTAATTAAATTATTAAATAACATGATAAATTAATTTAATTTACCTTGTAATTATTTAACTTGTAAAAATAATAATTAACCTTGAAAAAGAACCCGTGAACCGAACCCGTGTTTTAAACTAAACATGTCATGAACCGGACCCGTAAACCCGTGAACCGGCCTACAACCCTTAACCATGGCAAACCACCACCGGCCCACACCGGTGGTGCGTGTGGTATTCCAACCGAGACCCCCTAAACCACCAAGGATAACCTCGACATGCGTCGGGGTCCCTTGGTCCTCTCGCCCGAACCACAAAACCAAACCGAGACCTTGTGGTCTCGGTTGGTGGTGATCAAACAACCACCGAGAGCCCTTGGCTCTCGGTTCTACCCATAGCTGAACAAAACACCCCCTTAAACCATGTATTTTAATATCCCTTGGTTAGATCTAATTGTTAATTAACTTGTTTTAATAACCCATGATTTCATGTTCTTAGATCTAATAAATAATTAAAAAGAAAAGGTTTAAGAAGATTACCTATACGTGAATCAACAAGAAACTAAACACGAAACGATCTTGCAATAGATTGGATTAACCAAGATTGACAAACACCTCCTTGCAGTGGTGTTATGGGAGGCGGCTACAAGGAAAGAAAGGAGGAGGCTAGAGTTTTTGATTTTTTTTCTAATTCTTTGTAATATGAAAATCTATCTCCTTCTTTTTTCCTTTTTGTTAAATTTTAAAGTGGGCTAGGCCCCTTCCCTTCCTATATTTCGTGGTAAGTGCCCCCCCCCCCAAGGGGAAACCCGTTGTTTTCACGTGTTCTATTTATTTACGTGTTCTCGTGTCGTGTTTACGTGATTTAATTATTAATCGTGCGTGTCGTAAAATATATTTATACGTAATCGTAATAAATATACGTAGATACATAATAATAGGTTCGTGATTATTTACGTTCATTATTTTCATGTTCGTGATTATAATTATTGTCGATAATGAAAGAATTCACACGCGGCCACCAGCTTTCCCAAAATAAGGGTTATCGTGTCTTAATACGTAATAAATACTTATCGTGTAATAACACGTACGTAATACTAGTAAATTCTTATTCGTGAAACGTATACGTGCTAAATAAGGAAAGTTCTAATCATGTACGTATGATTATATGTGTACTGTTCATGGTAAAAGCATGCGGGTTTTACAACTCTTACCCCCTAAAAAGAATAATTCGTCCCCGAATTATAGGTAACGTAAACTGAAAGAGAAACATACCCGAATCAAACTGAGAGAGTATGTAAGATAAAAGGAGATGCATGGGACATGATAGAAAGGAACGTGGAACGTGACATGGCTAAAAGGACACGGAACGTGACGTGACTAAAAGAGTCTTACTGAATTACATTAAGATGAGAGGATAAAATCCAGATGGACTCGTCCGTTTCCAAGTGGCTTCCCTCTCGGAACGGGTCCTCCACAAGATCTTGACACCAATGATAAATCTTGGTCCTCCTGACCTTGACTTGAAAATACGTAAAATTCCTTGTCATCTACGTGAGATAGATCCCCTGAATTCGATCGAGAAAATAAGAGTTAACGTGCAAGGGTAACAGAAACATTATGATGCGAAATAATCTAACCTAACTGATAATTAGCAACGATGCGCGAGACATATTGAAACGTAGCACGTGAAAAATTTTGAACGTGATACGTGAAGAATTTTGAACGTGATACATGAAGATATGGTAAGTTTAGTATGAGCAAACATATCGTGATCAATGATACCTGTAACATATCGTGAACGTGATATGAGGAACGTGGAATGAACATGACATGTGAAACATATCGTGAACATGGAATACCACTGCGGTACACCAAACGCTACAAGGTGAGACGTGGAATGTGACGTGAAACATCTATATGAGGATAGGGAGTTATACTAAACTTGGGTCTGGTCTCTCAAGTTCTTGCAAAACTTCCCAGAACGAAAATGAACGTAAAATCGTAAGCTAGGATACGATCTTGAACGTGAATAGTGTCATGAACGTGAGCGTGAAAACAAGTCGTAAACATAAATAAGGAGCACAAAAGCAAACCTTTTTCTGGCCCGTTAGCTGAGGGATATCCAAGTGATCGGATAAGTCTTGGCCGGAACACGTCTGATCAATCTGCGGGTTCTGAAATCCTTAGGATGTAAGGATTCTGCAGACTTGGTCAAACTGTTGACAATAACCTAGATAGCACCATGCTTCTTCTGAGTTTGCGTTAATCTGGTAACCAAAATCCATGGGGATCTTGTCCCATTTTTTTTATCACAATTCCGATGGTGGATAAACATCTCAGTCAGTTGGTGTTCTATCTTAGCCTGTTGTTATGTCGGGTACTTAGATATGAACGTAGCTGTATCTTGCTTCGTAGAAACTTGATACATAGAATATTTACGGAACTATAAGTCTCCGAACTTAGACTTCTCTTAGCGTAGGATTTTCTGGAACACCTAATGTAGTGTAGGTTTCTCACTTTACGCATAAGCTGAGTCATGGTAAGATTATCTGTGCGAATCCATGTGATTCAGCGTGTCACTGTAATCAACCAGAATTTATATTGAGAATTTCAGGGTGAAATTTCTCCTGTCGTAGAATTTCAACATAGTGTAAATATGGTCTCCCTGATCTTCTCTAGACTTTAGAGAAGGTTAGGTTGTCATAGGTGAAAACACTGATGAATTTGTTTATGAGTTCATGGAAACTCAATTTATTAAGCCTATAATGCTGCTGGAGCATTTACGAGACTAAAACAAAATCATGAGTCTAACATGACCGAGTCATGTACAAATAGCAGTCATGGACATGTCCTGTTCTTTCTCTCGTCACTGTTGGCAACATGATCATGAATCCGATCTTGGAAAGTGCTTAACACCCTAAATGAATCTGATCTTGTCAATACGTGGAGGAAAGTAACGGTTATGAATGGTGATTTGTTTAAAATCGACGGTAGTCGACACATAATCTCATATTACCGTCCTTCTCCTTGAAGGTTCTTCTAGAGTATATGGGAAGATTTTCGAATAATCCGCTGGTTATGCGTAAAAGGACTTCAGTGGTCGTGTCTTAACTGACAGCTAGAAAATTTAGCAGTCAAGGCTAACAAAGGACATGCTTGTAAGCATAAATAATTTGTACAGATTTTCCTGATGGAAATCAAGCTGAATGTATTCAGGAGCTTGGACATTACTGTATATGATCATGAATCGTATCATGGTGTGCTATTCATTGTCCATAATTAGGATGAAATTTAACTCGCATCTGTCCGAGGTAATGCATTAGCAGTTTGAACCTTATCATTAGGCTGAAGGAAAACCTTCGTATACATGGAGAATACGAATGGCATCCTTTATGGTCATGAATATATGAAATACGGGTGCAAGAGATGAAAGTGTCGTCGAGCAATCGTGACAGATCTTATTGATGTGCCTTTGATGGTACTGAAATTCTTGTGGCCTGATTAATACATGGCACAACAAAATAGATATACCCTTGGAGGGTACCCTAAATTTCATAGAAATGTTCCATAACTGGACGTGAGTCATGTGTCTTGACTCGTGTCTTGGGAAATGTAAGCATGACATGTGTCTTGACTGGTGTCTTGACATGTGTCTTCAGAAAGTATACGTGAGACATGTGTCTTGACTGATGTCTTGACATGTGTCTCGAGATGTGAAACAAATAGAACTACAAATATTAGGTTATCATGCCAAAATTGGCGGATCGGTTGGACCACTGATCCTTTGTATTTCTGATCACGTCCGTGGCCGGAGCTTCGATTGCGATTACTAGGATAGTTACTGTTTTAGTAGTGGTTACTATCGTCTTGTCTGTCAGTTCTGAGACGGTCATTCTCATGACTGTGATTCATGTAACTATTCAGCTGAGTGGCTGGCTGGTACCGGTTTGCACTCATATGACTGAAACGACAACTGAATGACGTGTGACATGTAATTAAGAATTAGGGACAATGATTGATGAAAATCGTCTGATGGTGAAGCATCTTCTCGTCCAATTGCTTTGCTCTGACGCCTTTGTCTTCGTCTTGTAGGATCTCCAGGTTGTGAACAACATCCGCATCTCGTAGCGTCTCCAAACATCAGCAACATCAACCTTTAGTAACATCTCCAAGTTATGAGCGACGTCAGCAATCTTGTAGAATATCAGCAAGTGAACATACGCCTGAGATGATTCAGAATCGACTAGTGAATACTCGTGAAGTATTGCAAGTGAAATACACATGGATTAAAGTACGTGTAATACACATGGAATACGGTACATGGAGTACACACGGAATGCACATGAAATGATCGGTATGGGGTCGATCATTTTTCATGGTTTTAAAGGAAATATAATCGGTTAAACGGTTAGAAAGACCATCATGATAACCTGGCAATGCCAGTATATACCTCATTCTGGTTGCATGTAGAAATGCTAACGTGTGGTTAAACGAATTTTAATGATGATTTTCCTAAAAGCATGATTAATGAAAACCGACCATGACTATCATGAAAGCAGGATTTAAATGAATTCCAACAGTGTCTTGCATGAAAGCATTAACAACAAAAGAGACGTAAGACATAATCACATGAAGACGAAGTCATCATGAAGGAACATGAAACAACTTAACATGAAGGAGTATATACATAATCAACATGAGACTGAAGTTAACCATGACAGTATGAAAACATACTTGACATAAAAACATAGTAACTTATGAGGGTACATGAAAAAAATGTATGCTTATAAATCATGAGAAACATTTTATGCATGAATACATGATGCAATTTATAAAAACATTTATATGCGCGAGGGGACGCCTATGGGTCGGTCCCAAAACAAAAGACATGGCCAGGGGACGCCTATGGGTCGGGCCCAAAGTTAAAAGTTTCGATAAAAGCACATGCGACTAAATAGGGCCAGTCCTGTACCAACCATTACTCAGTCAAAATTCCTGCAACAATGATACATGAATCATAAATAAGTAAAAATCATCTGTCAAAACTTATCAGAAATTTTTTTTATGTGGCTAATTATGAACTACTGGGGTTCAGTCCACATAGCCACAGTTCCCGAGGAACATCATGCATGAAACAATAACACATAACTAAATATGAATGACGGTTGTCCATCCATATTAGTAAAACAATATCGATGAAAATATCAAGTTTAAAACATCAAGGTGCTGAAAACATCATGGTTAAAACAACAATGCGCTGAACACATCCATACGTGGAAGAACAAGCGTTGGCTTAGGAAGCTCCTGGTGACTGCCCACTAGTCACAGGTCAAGTTTTAGAGCCTACAGGTCGAAGCCTTGGCTCTGATACCATAATTGTAACACCCCACTTTGATAAGTGGACCGTTACGCGTAATTATGGCGTGTCATTAAAGCATGCAAGGTAATATGCAGCAAAACATACATGACCATAGGGAAAACCGGAATCAAACATCAGTTCCCAAACATAAGCCCAAAACATAACTAAAGTAAATAAAATGAACAAAGACTACACAAGCATAAATATATGAAGGCAAAAGGAAAAGAAGTCTAAGGTAGCTCCCATCCTATGCGTGTCCTCCAAATGCTCCAGTCTAACTTTAGGTACCTGCCGTTTTAGGACATGGAAAGGAAAGTAACGGCTGAGCATAACGCTCAGTGCACGGATATAGACATAACATGAATGACTGAAACATAATTAAGACTAATAGCAGCGGAAATGTATAAGTCCTGGAAAACCTGGAACATGTTCATAAAAGCTGGTTTTATAGTTTGAAAAGCCTTATGTTTATCTTATAAAAATTGTTTAACATGTTTACCATTAGCCAATATAGGTCATGAATTATCAACGTGCATGAATACTTGGAGGGGTGACCTCGTCATGCAAATTAGAGGGGCTGCCTCTAATTCAATATACTAGTTTGGGTAGGAGGGATCAGCTGCTTGTGAAGGATGCAAAGCACACACCACATTCACCTAAAGAATCTGATGAAAACATGTAAACTAGGATGCACCCATACGCCCCACCTGATAATAATAATATGGCCAAAAGCTGAAAGGGACGCCACGAGCTATCACTCCGCCGTGGTGAAGTCATAACACTGGTACCTCCAGTGTTATGGTTATGGTACCTCCATAACTAGGTGAAACTGGTCATGCATGTATATGGCTTTAGGTATTCTAATTAAACATAAGCAATTCAAAAACATATAAAATGTATACTGGGGAAAACAGTTGGCTGCATACGGGAAATCCTAATAAGGAAGAATGTCCATACTGAAAGGACGGAGAATCCGTACCTTAAGTCCAGTAAACGTAGAAGATGAACGGAAGAGAGTCCTACTTCGATCTCAATAATGCTACATACATAGGATACATGTATAAGTATCTGATTACCGAGTACGTAACTGGTTTTATAACATGTCTTAGCTTGTTTTATATGTTCATGTCTTGTTTTACTGATTTTAACGTTATGCTGTGTTTATCATGTATTCTGTCTATTCTGATTAAGTATTACTTGTATTTCTTGTATTATTATACCTGTTGTATAATAATAAGTAACTTTCTAAAAATAGTAGGTTTCCTAAAATAGAAAGTTTCCAAAAACAGAAAGTTCCCATAAATAGAAAATTTCCAAAAATAGATTGTTTCAAAAAATAGGAAGTTTCCAAAAGTATAAAGTTTCCATAAATAGATTAGCTGCTTTAATTAAATAAGTTTCTAAAAATAGAAAGTTTCCATAAATAGATTAGCTGCCTTAATTAAATAATTTTCTAAAAATAGAAAGTTTCCATAATTAGAAATAAGCTGGATTATTAAGCTAATAATATATAACCTTAAGTTTTACTAATTAATATTGTAAGTCATGTGATATATAGTATAGTTTTGTTAATTATTACTTGGAAAATAAATAAACTATAGGTTATAAGATTTAATTAAATATAACATGATTTAATTAAATAAAAGGTAATAATACTTAGGTTAAAACATGTATTAATATTTATTATTAATATAACCTAAGTCGTGAAATGTTTAATAATTAATTATATAGCCTAACTTAATAATAAATACTTAGATTAAAATCCATGTATTATTAATAATAATAACCTAAGTCATGTTGCAATTAAATTAATTAAATAACATGATAAATTAATTTAATTTACCTTGTAATTATTTAACTTGTAAAAATAATAATTAACCTTGAAAAATAACCCGTGAACCGAACCCGTGTTTTAAACTAAACATGTCATGAACCGGACCCGTAAACCCGTGAACTGGCCTACACCCTTAACCATGGAAAACCAACACCGGCCCACACCGGTGGTGCGTGTGGCGTTCCAACCGAGACCCCCTAAACCACCAAGGATAACCCCGACATGCGTCGGGGTCCCTTGGTCCTCTCGGCCGAACCACAAAACCAAACCGAGACCTTGTGGTCTACCCATAGCCGAACCGAACACCCCCTTAAACCATGTATATTTATATCCCTTGATTAGATCTAAGTGCTAATTAACTTGTTTTAATAACCCATGATTTCATGTTCTTAGATCTAATAAATAATTAAAAAGAAAAGGTTTAAGAAGATTACCTATACATGAATCAACAAGAAACTAAACACGAACGATCTTGCAATAGATTGGATTAACCAAGATCAACAAACACCTCCTTGCAGTGGTGTTACGGGCGGCGGCTACAAGGAAAGAAAGGAGGGGGCTAGGGTTTTTGATTTTTTTTATAATTCTATGTAATATGAAAATATATCTCCTTCTTTTTTCCTTTTTGTTAAATTTTAAAGTGGGCTAAGCCCCTTCTCTTCCTATATTTCGTGGTAAGTGGCCCCCCCAAGGGGAAACCCGTTGTTTTCACGTGTTATATTTATTTACGTGTTCTCGTGTCGTGTTTACGTGATTTAATTATTAATCGTTCGTGTCGTAAAATATATTTATACGTAATCGTAATAAATATACGTAGATACATAATAATAGATTCGTGATTATTTACGTTCATTATTTTCATGTTCGTGATTATAATTATTGTCGATAATAATTATCGTGTCTTAATACGTAGTAAATACTTATCGTGTAATAACACGTACGTAATACTTGTAAATTCTTATTCGTGAAAGGTATACGTGCTAAATAAGGAAAGTTCTAATCATGTACGTACGATTATTTGTGTACTGTTCATGGTAAAATATGCGGGTTTTACAAGAGACTGTTTGATAATATTGTGTTATTTGATGTTTTGGTTGTTCCTGAGTATTATGTTAGTCTTGTGTCTCTGAACAAGGTGAATTAAGATAGTAAACTGTTTGTTGGTTTTGACGAGCATAAATGTTATATTCATGATTTTAATCTGGTCAAAACTGTGGAGATTGGTAATGAGTCTGATGGTCTTTATATGTGTAATGAGAATAAGTCTGGCAAGTCTAATTGTTTTTGTGATCTGGTTCATTTGGATTTGTGGGGTCCCTACAGGGTTGTTAGTAAGGATGGGTATAAGTACTTTCTAATTGTGGTTAATGATTATAGCAGACTTGTGTGGGCTTATTTGATAAAATCTAAAGATGAAGTTGGATTTTTCTTTGAAAGTTTTGTGGAGCTGATTAATACCCAGTTTAATAAAAAGGTTAAGGTTTTCAGGTCAGATAATGGGACTGGGTTTGTAAATTAGAAAATTGTTGTGTTTTTCAAAACTAGGTGTATTATCCATGAATTTGTGCTTATACTCCTCTACAAAATGGCATAGCAGAAATGAAACATAGACGCTTATTGAATGTTGTTAGGGGTCTTATGTTTCAGGGGGATTCCTCTTAATATGTGGCTTGTGTGTATTTTAACTGCTGTTGATCTGATTAACAAACTTCTTTCATATGTCTTCTCTGGATCTTCCCCTTATAAGTTAGTATATGGTAGAGAACCTAGTCTTTCTCATTTAAGGTGTTTTGGTTGTCTGTGTTACTCTACTGTTCTTAATAATCATGATAAATTCTGTTATAGGTCTGGGAAGTGTGTTTTAATTGGTTTTTCCTCTGTTAAAAAGCTTATAAATTGTATAGTCTTGAAAACAAAACTTATTTGTATTATAGAGATGTTGTTTTTTTATGAAACTGTTTTTCCTTTTAAAGTGAAGTTTGTTTCTTTAGAAAGTTTTAAATCAAGTAATTTGGAGTTTGAACTGGATTTATTAATTTTTTTTAGTAACATGGATGATCATAATGCTGAAAACCCGATGATTATGAGAGACACACACTTAATGGTAATGGTGATGGTAATGAGATGGCTTCACGTAGTCTTAACAGTCCCCCTCTTGTTATATTGGAAGAAACTCTTGTAACACTTGTAGGTGATAATAATTTATCTTAGGGTACTCATTCTAAAAATGAAGGTGTTGGTTCTAGTTCTGGTACTTATCATAGTGATACTACTTATTATAAGGTGGAACCAATAGATTGTTAGGAGTCTGCTAGAGTTAGAAGTGTACCTTCTAAGTTTAATGACTTTGTTATGCCTAGTGGTAAAAAATATGGTATTGAGAATCATGTTAGTTATGTGAATCTTTCTTGTGTGAACTTGTCTTTTTTTGCTAATGTTAATAAGTTTACTGAGCCTAAAAATTATTATGAGGTCTCTCTTGATAAAAATCAGGTGGAGGATATGAATAGTGAAATGGAGGCTTTGCTTGGTAACAATACTTGGATTTTGGTAGATCTATTTATTAATAGAAAGACTATTCATTGTAAATGGCTATACATAATTAAATACAAGTCTACTAGTGATATTGAGAGGTATAAATCCAGATTGGTGGCTAAAGGTTTTAGTCAAAGAGAATGTATTGACTATGAGGAAACATTTAGTCCTGTTGTAAAAATGGTGACGGTGAGATGTGTTATTAGTCTTGTTGTTTGTAATAATTAAACTCTCTATCAACTTGATGTTAACAATGCTTTTTTGTATGGTTATTTACGTGAGAAAGTTTATAGGTATTTTCCTCCAAGGTACTATGATAGTTATGAGACCAAAGTTTGTAAGCTGGCTAAGCATTTGTATGGACTTAAGCAGGCTCCCAGACAATAGAATGAGAAGTTGACTAGTACTTTGGTTGAAAACAGTTTGAAGCAAAGCATTAATGATTATTCTTTATATGTTAAAAGTTGGTAATGGTGTGTTTTTTATATTACTTGTATATGTGGATGATATTGTTATAACTGGTAATAACAAGTCTGAGATTGATAAGTTCAAACTATTTATTTCTAGTAATTTAAAATTAAGGATTTGGGTACTCTGAAATATTTTCTTGGGATTGAGGTTCTTGAAAATAAATCTGGATTATGTCTTTCTCAAAGAAAGTATTGTATGACATTACTTAGTGAGTATGGGTTGTTAGGTTGTAAGCTTGCAGCTACACCTATGTAGCAGAAAGTTAGTTTAAGTCATGTTGAGACTAAGGATGATAAGAAACTTATGAATTTAACTTTCCTATCAGAAGCTTATTGCTAAATTGATATACTTATCTGTTACTGGGCCTGATATTTCTTATGTTGTACATTGTTTGTCTCAGCATATGCATTCACCTTTGCAGTCTCATTTTACTGTTGGTTAAGAGTGTTGAGATACTCGAAACCAAGTCCTGGTCTTGGTAATTTTATCATGGGAAAAAGTTGAGTCTGCATGCTTTGTCAGATGCAGACTGGGCTAAGTGTTTGTTGATCAAGAAGTCTGTCTCTGGGTTTTGTGTGTATTTTTGTATTAACTTGGTGTCTTGGAAAAGTAAGAAACAAGCAACCATCTTAAGGTCTTTAGCTAAAGCTGATTATAGATGCATGGCTTCTACTACGTGGGAGATTATTTGGATATCTCATCTGCTGAAGGACTTGGGAGTGTAGGGTTTGTTTCCTGTTCCATTATATTGTGATAGCACTTCTGCTATTCAAATTGCAGCCAATCATGTGTTTTATGAGAAAACTAAACATTTTGAGATTGATGTGCATTTGGTTAGAGAGAAGGTTTCTTATGGTGTGATAAGCACTGTAAGGTAAATTCAGCTAATAATGTAGATGATATCTTTGAGCATTGGTCAACATAGATATTTGTGTTCTATGTTAAATATGTCAGACATGTTAGAGGTATGAGTTGTGGAAGGGTGTTGGAAAGTCTGTGTTAGATTTGTACAAACTCATATTTAAAGGACTGTTAATGTAAATATTTCTTTTATTCTTTACTTTCGTCTGGTCTTGTATTGTTTATATTGCGCAGGAACTAATGAGTAATTATTGAATTGTGGGTTGCTATTTAAGGAACTAGGGTTGGTGGATTCATTATCTTCTCCATTTTACACACACACGCAAATCAAGTTGTTAAGTCTGGTTATTAGTTTGTTATATCAATTTTGATCTTCTTGATCAAGATAGTCTAGTATTGATCTTATTATTTGACAGTTGTAGTGAGGTTACTTGTAGTGTGAATTTGTATAGAAATTGCATCTATTAAAGAACGATCTAGTTTTCTTTGTATGTTGATAAGCACACGATTGTGGATATATTTGGATTGTGTTTATTAATAAAAAAATAAGCGGAGAGGTTGGTTGAGTGCTTCAATTTTATGTTTGGTAAATTCATTAGTTTTTACAGTAAATATGAGCCTTCCATGAACGTAAATATGTCCCTAAGTCTAAACTACAAGCAATTTTGCCCCTAAATTTCATTTCGCCTGCATTTTTGCCCGTGAGTCGACTTTTTTTACTTTTCCTAACTTTCTGCCGTTAACTCCCACATGTGCCTGGCACGTGAGGGTATATTCGTCATTTCCCATTCCACCACATCTCCCACCTTTCATCGTATGCAAAAAACGTCCCCGAATACTTTTCCAACCCAAAACTTTTACGATACCCCTCTATACCCATATTTCGGGAATGCAAAAAACGTCCTCTAAACTTTACCCCAGAATTTAGTTTTAACGCATAAACTTAAACTCTTGGTTTGTTAATTAAAAAAAGTCCTCAAAACATTATTAAACCCATTTATTCCCCGTCATTATTACAATGTCATATTTTGATTCGGGGACGTTATTTGCACGAAGGTAAACTTTCCATATTTTTCATTACGACACTATATTAGCTTCAAACACACATATACACACACAGACACACAAAAAGGCTCAAATAAACAAACACCAATCAGAATATGGATAAGGTGAGAAATTTTGCAAACAAGTTTCACACTAGTCCAACCCCCAAGAACATGGTTTAGAGACCTAAAAAGGTGCAGCCAGCGAAAAGCAATGAAAATGTTAGAATTGAGAAACAAGGTTCTGGTAGTTCATAAGAAGAGGTTAATGAACATGTGATTAGGATGTTCAAGAAGTATGAAGCTATTAAAAAGTTAAAATATGATGAAACAAAACCAGACTATACTTGGAATCGTCAAACAAGCAGTAGAACCTATGAGTTCAGAAATATGAATGAAGATCCTTATTACAAAGTATACAAGTTTCTTGGGCCAACATAATATAATCCTAGTGTATATTGGGAACTCATCACAAACACTTATATCCAAAGGGAACTGTAAAATGTGTTTGTGTAAATCAAATCGTTTGTAAAAGAATATGATGTTTGGTGCTAATCTTTTTGTTATGGCTAAGTTGTAGAAGAATATGATGTTAGGTTTTAATCAATCTTTTGGTTTTGTAATAGGAAGCATAACATTGCAAACTAATGAACATAGCATAAAAAAAGTCATTATTGTGCAGTTTGCAGATTTGACTTACATTTGCAGATGGTCTAAATGGTGATAAAAATCCATGTCAAAATAGTCTGAACTTGTATACAAAATCCAAGCAAACCTCAAACAGAGTTAAGGTTGATCCGTTAAATCGTTAATAAAACATTCTGACCTAAACCCAAACACTCCTTATATCCTTAACAGTTCTTGTACTATTTTGTTAGGGTTAATGAAAGTTAAAGTTGGAAGTTCAAATTTTCCAGAACAATATCACAATCACAATCAGAAGCAAGACTAGCAAGTAAAAAAAAGGTACAACTTTAAATAGTTTGATTTAAAAAAGTCAAACTGAGAATACAACCTAATCATAACATAAACAAAAGATGCACGACTACATTTTCATTAGTTTTAACATAGATTGTTTAGGAATTTCCAAATTCCTTCTTAGCAATTTTGTCCCATGTCTTCACAAACGCAAGCCCAAAGATGCAATTCTTTATTGCAGGTGGCTTTTTCCCAGGAACAGCAGGTTCTTAATGTTTCTTGTCGGGCCTCAATTTAGCCTTATAATTATTGGAAGTTGAACACGGCCTAATTGGATCAATTTCAGTGTCGGAGTCCGAGTCAAATGTTATAACTTCTGCAATTAAGATATCAGTCTAGGTTAAAATGAATTGATAAAAATGATGTTTGGAACAACACGTTTTTGATCAAAATCCCATATTGATTAATGAAATGTTTACCTTTATTCACTAGCAGTCGCTCATTTGCTACTTGAAAGATCTTTTCTAATTTTTCTATCCTAATTTCAAGATCATCGAATCTCTTTTCTAGATTCTCTCTAAATCCGCCATTGATGAAAAAACAATAGGGTTTTTTTTATTCGTTAAATATGTTGTGACTGATGGTTTTATTTATATGGCCAACACCCTAAATCTAATGGGCTAGACCCATTTGCATACCTAATTGACTTTTGGCTTTTGTGGAAAATTAGATAATAAAATAAGATATCGAAGTATGGAAAGCACATCCAAACACCCATTTAGCAAGAACAAAAATCATACTAACTTCAATATCATTTCATTTAGTGCAAAAATAACGAGTACATTAGATGTTGAAATAATAATACAGAAAGATGTGATAACAGCCAAACAAACCCTCATCTTTATTCACTAAGACATGAAAGCATCTTAGTCATGAAGACGGTGTTTGTTGTTGCAGCACGTCAGGCTGCTATCACCATCTCGTTCAACTTCGCAACCATGTCTTCGTTACGCTCACGAGCGTCCTTCAATTCGACCGTCCCTTCTACCGTTGGTATACAACCAGTGAGCATGCTAAGCTCATTGATCAAGAGATTACGATGGTTCATCCTCTCTTGAGTCTCGTAGATGAGGACCTGAAGGTCCCTAGAATCAACAAGATTTTGTTGTCTTTCTCTGGTAGATTGGACAAACAGCTGTGTCTCCACGCGAGGGGAGTTTGCATCCTGTGCCAATTTGTCGCACAATACCAACCTCATTGAAGCCACCTCTTGGTTTGCCATTGATTAAATTATGGGGCAAAGTTTCGAGAACGTTTTTTGCATCCCCGAAAAGTGGGTTTAGAGGGGTATCATAAAAGTTTCGGGTTGTTTTTTGCATCTCATGAAAGGTGGGAAGATTAGGTGGAACGGGAAATAACGATTATACCCTCACATGTCAGGCATGTGTGGGAGTTATCGGTAGAACATTAGGAAAGTTAAAAAAAATCGACTCAGAGGCAAAAATGCAAACGAAATGAAAGTTCAGGGGCAAAAATTGCTTGTAGTTTGAACTCATGAATATATTTATAGATTTTGAAAAATTTTAAAATAGTTTTTTACATTTTACCAAAATTTAACAGTTGAGAGGGGGGTAAAGAGGTAAAAAAAAACATAGACACACGAAAATGTCTGTATTTCATTTATGTTACATGTGGTAATTTAACGATAGAATGTTAGAAAAAGTTTAAAAAAAAGTCGACTCATAAGCAAAAATGCATACGAAATGAAAATTCAGGGACAAAATTGCTTGTAGATTAGACTCGAAAGTATATTTACAGATTTTGGAAAGTTAAAGGACGTTTTTTTTCTTCATTTTCCCAAAATTTAACAGTTGAGATGTAGGGCTGAGCACGGCAGACCCAAAACCGACCCGGACCGGACCGAGCAATTTCGGTCCGGTCCTCGGTCCGAGGTTTTTGAGGAATTCGGTCCTCGGTCCGGTCGGTCCGGTCCGGTCCGGTTCGGTCTTAACAAAATCTCGTCAAAAATGTCTAATAGGATCGGACCAGACCGAGGACCGAACCGGACCGGACCGGACTATCTCGGTCCGGTCTCGGTCCGGGGTTTTGGACCATTTCGGTCCTCGGTCCGGTCCGGTCTTAGCCGGTCCGGTCCGGTCCCGGACCGATGCTCAGCCCTATTGAGATGAGAGGTAAAGAGGTAAAAAACATAGACACACGAAAACGTCGGTATTTAATTCATGTCACATGTGGTAATTAATGCAGCTAGCTGAAACTATACACCCATTGAATATGAATCCAGTGCATATGACACATAGTAAAGCGTGCGTGTACTTGTAGTCAAATTGTTCGTACCTTTGTCTTGTTATTCATGCAACAAGAGAGTATCATGTGACAGCTATAACAAATATCCAAAATAATGCCTACTGTTCATGATGGATAATATTAAAAGGGAAAACAATTTCAAATACCTCCTTCACAAAAGTCTTTATGTTAAATATAAAAGACTAAATTACACGGATGGCCTCTGTGGTTTGTACGAAATTACAACTTTGAAACTAGTAATATCATTGGTCCTTCCATTAACTGATTGTTAGTTAGTCAAACAAAAACACCCATGTGTCATTCATGTAATGGGCAATTTGGTCTTTTAACACACATGCAAAGACTATCCATGAAATAAATTTGTTAGAATTTTTAAAATTCCAAAACATATTTTTTTAAATAAGAAAATATATTTTTAAAATTCAAAAAAATATTTAGAATTTCAAAAAAAATATTTATAATTCAAAAAAATATTTAAGATTCGAAAAACAAATAGAAAATATATTTAAAACTCGAAAAAATATTTAAAATTTGAAAAGCAAATAAAAAATGTTTTTGAAATTCAAAAAACAAAAAAAAATAATTTAAAAATTCGAAAAAGTAATTAAAAATTCAAAAATTATTTACAAAAAATTTTAAAATTTCTACAAAACTTAAAAAGGTTTTAGAAATGGTTTTTTTTAATATTTTTTTTTAAATAATTTTAAGAAAAAATATTTTTCGAAATTTTTTTAAAGTTTTAAGAAAAATTATTCGAAACTTTATTTTATAAATATTTTTAAGAAAAAATTAAAAAAAAATGTTTTTTGATAAAATTTTCGAACTTTTTTCTCGAAATTTTAAATATTAAGCTTTTAAGTTTTTTCGAAATAACCTTGCTTTTTAGAATATTTTTTTTGAAATATTAAAGTTTTTCGATAATACTCTTCTAAAATTTTAAAATAACCTTGCTTCCGAAAAAACTTAAAAATTTAATATTTAAAATTTCGAAAAAAAAGTTTCATAAATTTATCAAAAAATATTTTTTAAAGTTTTTTCTTAAAAATATTTTAAAAAATTAAAGTTTCAAATAATTTATCTTAAAAATTTCATAAAACTTTAAAGAAATTTCGAAAAATATTCTTTCTTAAAATTATTTTAAAAAAAATTTCAAAAAATATTTTTTTAAAAAAATTTTCGAAATGTCTTTAAGTTTTGTCGAAATTTTAAAATTTTTTGGAAATAATTTTTGACTTTTTTAATTATTTTTTCGAATTTTAAAAATATTTTTGTATTTGTTTTTCGAATTTTAAATATTTTTTCGAACTATAAATGTTTTCAAACCCGGGTTAATCGGTTGACCTGGTTCCGGTTGAAAAAACGGGTCATATTAACCCGGGTTTTACATTTTCGAATTTTGAGGTGACCCGGGTCAACTCGGTTCGCGAGACCCGACCGATTTTCGATTTTTTCGGGTATTTAAAAAATATATAAAAATTATACGTATTTGTGACAGAAATTTATTTTTACATATTATATTATTGGTAAATAATTTATATCTTCAATTTACAAGAGTTCGTATGACTTTTATATATAATTTTATTAATTATTAAAAATATAAAAAAAATATATTTCTTTAAAAGATCAGGTTAACTCAGGTTGACCCGAGTCAACCAGACCCGCTGACTCTACCGAATCGATTTGAAAACCAAATATCAAAACATATATTTTTTTTTTTTAACATAAAATATCAAAACATTGCTTACTAGTATACCCGCTAAAGCGCCTAGGTGGTAATTAAGTAGCCCAACTACTATACTAAATTGGTTTGAATTTCCTTTATTGATTTTGACTTTGAAATGTTATCTATATAGAGTGTTGGCTACTTTTTTGAAAGTGATTATTTGTATCTAACATTTTTCACATTAAAAACAGAACATTTTAGCATACAATTATCAATTATTAACAAATCAAAGACTTTTAAAAAAATATAGGTTTTTTAACAACTAATTGTATTAGAGTGTGTATATACATGATGACAAATCCATTTTAACATGTTTTACAAACTAGGACTTGAGCCCATAACTATTTGGTTAAAGAGTTTCTCATATAAGAAGAGATGGAGCTAGGATTTTTTGTTAAGAAAGACTAATCATATTTAAGACAAAAATTCATAATATTCAAAGAGACTGAATGTAGAAAGTAGTAGAAAAATAGCTTGTAATACATATAAATAATAAGCAAAATAAATCGATTGGGGTGGATCAACACTCACTAGTCCTCATATTAACTCCGCCCCTGCACACAATCATGAAAACTCTTGGTTTTTAAAATTGTGTAACATTCATAGTTGTCACTTAGTGGGAGGTGAGATAGAGAAAGTGATATCCATCAAGTTGTAAAATGGATAAAATTTGGAAAACTTTATGTATTATTCAGACAATGTGTTATGTTGCAGAATGGAAGTGGAAGCCAGTTTGTATGTAACAAGATCATAATGTTTTGTCCAAGATTTTGTTATACCCCATGGGGCATGTCCACTAAATGGGATAATTTTATGGGTTTATTTTTATTACGTGTTTTCGTCTTAAATTAATAGTTTATGTTGATATAAATAAAAAAATACTAGTTAAATATTTGTGTGATACGATGACAGATATTTTATGATTAATCATAGAAAAATAAAAAAAATAATTATGATCGGAGCTGATTCACTTATATATATATATATACTAATATATAAAACATTTACACATGATTCTTGAAAGTGAGGGCATCTACTATGGTAAACCTTTGTATAGGTTTATAAAATTGCCACATCATATAATGTCATTAATTTTTAAACTTTTTTACATCATGAACCTATTCTCACTATGGATTAAACTTTTTGAGGTTTATAAATTGTTTAGTTTATAACATGAATTAAATGCACATAAAGTTTTAGACCTCTTCAAAATCTTAGACCTCTTCATGACACCTAGGCATGAAATGGTTTCTCACTATGACAAAAAAAGTTTTAGACCTCTTCATAAAATTTTAGACCTCTTCTTGAAACACCATAGTGGATGCTCTGAGAAATGTGATAAATAAGGAAATAGTAAAAAACTTAAATTCCTTATATAGAGTAGAATGTGATAATTATAAAATCAAAGATTTAATACATGGTCACGGGTTGAATCATCGGGTCAATCCGGCTGAGTCATCGGATCATAAGTTCAACCACCGGGTCAACTCGGTCGAGTCACCGAGTCCCGGTTCGACCACCAGGTCAATCGGGTCGAGTCAGCGGGTTACAGATTCGACCAACGGGTCAACCCGGACGAGTCACCGGGCAAGGGTTCGACCAGCGGTTCAACTCAACCGAGTCACCGGATTACCGGTTCGACCACCGGATCAATTAGCATATAGTTAATTATATGTCGTTAGGCAATTCCGCCGCTATGCGCAGATAATCGTCTAGTTTGTATAAGTTTTGGTCAGTTTTCTTCGGTTCGTTTTCGGATGATTTTTATTTGCTAGCTGAACACGTTGATCCAATCTTGTTTTTAAAATGTTTTGTATCATTAATTTGTGTGTTTAGTAGATTATGCGTTTTAAAAAAATAATATTAAATATGTTGACAAGTTAATAAATGTGTGTTTGTGCATTTGTTGATTGTACATATTGCATTAGATTTATATTTTAATAAGAGTATTTTCTCGTGTATTAAAAAGTTGTATAATATGTTTACTTGTTTGTATGTTGTTTGCATTAAAAAATATATAATATATTTTGCTTATTTATTGTATATATTAAAACTAGTATATTATTCATAAAAACTTGGATTATTTAAAAAATTAATAATAAGACACATACAAATATGTTGTACATATTGTCTTTCAAAAAAATATGTTTTAAAAGATAATAAGATAAGTATTTTGGTTTATCTAATTTGGAAAAATTATCATAAATTTTTAAGACAAAGAAAATAATTAATTATTATAAGTAATATAATTATTTTGTAAAACATAAAAATGACAAAACAATAATAATTTATTTTTTTTCTAAATTGTATGTTTTTGTTTGAGACAAAAAAATTATCTTTGATCATATATGATTTGTACTATGTCTATTCTTGCTATGACCAGATCAGGAGCTGCATGATCCGATGAGCTATCAGCTGATAGATTGGCTTCTCGGTTGTTAGTAACGACTTAGACAGAGCAGCTTATCTTGCTATGATGAGTTATAGAATCAATTGAGGGAAGCTACCTACTTAGCTGATCTAGTTAGAGGACTTCTTTAAAGAAAGGCTGACGTATTTATTACTTTTTCTTATCATCAATTGCTTAATATCAATGTTTTAAAAATTGGGTTGACTCGGTCGGTTGAACCGGTTAAACTATAAACTGGCTCGAAGATCAGGTCGAATGTAATCGAATTTTTGTTTGTTTGAGAACCCGATTGAACCGACGGTTTTTTGTTGAACTAGGTTGACCTGGTTTGATAAACCCGACCGGGTCATAAATTTTTATAAAAATATTATTTAAATATTTTTTTCATAAATATTTCTAAGTTTTAAAATAATTTGAAATGATAGTGATTAATGTTAGTTAGAATAAAGTTAAAACCAATTTAAAGTATTAACTAATATTATTTTATTATGATTTATTTCAAATTGTAATCATAAATTAATTATTTTTACATAAAACTAAAAATCATAAATAAAAAATACATATTTTTTATTGATTTATTTGAACAGAAAATAAGTTATAAGATGATACAATATTACATATTAAATATAAAATAATGTATACATATGTATAGAACCGGGTTGACCTGACAGTTCAACCAGTTGAACTGATTGACTCGTAAACCAATTATTAGACCAGATCAAATAAAAACCGAGTTTTAAAACATTGCTTAATACTAATCATCATTAAGTTTACTTTAATCTCTCTTTTAGTTTCACCTATTTAAAATAACCCTAATATTATGATTCTTTTGACATCATGATAGATTTTTCTTTATATACATCATAGGTCCCATTTTTTATTAATCATGACCTATACGAAAACGATCTTTGAGAATTAGAGATCCACATGAGTTGAAAACGTTTCATTACGTGTATAATAAGATAATGAATCGTCACCCAACATTTGATATTTTGTACTATCATTTATCTATTTTTATTTAACTTATTTCTCTAAAATTTAAGATATTGTAAGATGAGTTATGTTAGATATTTATATTTTTTATTTTTTTTAGAGATTCTAATTTTTATTATATCATTAATAATTATAATTTACATATTAGGAGAAGGTAAACGGGCAACAAGCTGCGCCGCTAGTCCTTTTTGTATAGCAAAACCATGTCTATTAAATACAACGTTTGTGGATTTAGGAGTCAAAACATTACTATTCATAACACGTTGTATTCTCGTAAGTAGCTCCACCGCCTCAGGTGCAAGGAAACCAAATGTATCAAACGCGAAAGGAATAAACACATGTTGATTTTCAACACATGCTTCTCGTGTTTAGTCACTTTGCACGAGGCGGCTTTTATAGCAGCCTGACCCGCTGTAAAATCTCGACTGCCTAGCCCTACGAGAGGAGAAACCCCTGTCAAATCAACGCACGTATGTTTACCTCCAACCCATCCAAAAACCAAAATATCAGCGGGTCTCAGTGTGGATCTTCCATCTGACGGGTCGGTCAAGAAATTCACAGGTGCCTCTTTTTTGGCGGAGATCCCAGCACGCCTACATATGTCGTAAAGAACGTCCCTAACAAAATCATGTCGATATTTGAAGCCCGGAAGTTCTTTACAATGAACCGCATGTTCCCCAAAAGAATCTGAACATGCCTTGCGACAAATAGGGCATATAGCATCAACCGGAAATAATGGAATCATAAGGCGACACTTAAGGATAGTGCGGTATTCCACCGGCCACATATGTTGACCGAGCCCGTCTATGGGGATAGCTTGTAGGAAATCTTGGGCATGTGGTGCGCGAAGACACTCGAAAACTGCTTTCTGTCTAACCGTCATGTCAAAGTGGGCTTCCATATCCTTGACCATCTCACTTGAAAGGGCACTCGCCAATGTTTCTTGGGCTTTAGATGGGGCGGTGTCCTTATTTAAATTTATTTAATTAAAATTTAAAATATTATAAAATGAGTTATTTTAGATATTTATATTTAGCTATATTTTATGATCATTAATTATTTAGATCAGATTATATAAAAAAAAAAAACATTGAGAAAACTAAAATTAGAAATATGTACAAAAATTGTAACGGATGGAGGAACTAAAGTCTTAAATATGAAGAAATAGGGATGAGTTCGGTATCAGTTTTATCCCGAACTCGTCTCAATTTAGTGCTTTCAATTTTTTTCTTATCGAACGGGATTCAGACATCGGTACCAGTATGGGTATCGGTACTGGCACCGGGAAATAAGGATTTTCCCTCTTTTTCGGGATTTTCTCTTTTTTCGGGAATTTCCTGATTTGATACCGGTACTATACCGAATTAGTGGTCTTGAATTTATTCACGTTATTTCGTAGTCCCGGTACCGTACCGAACAAGATTCGGGTATCAAAAATCGGTACGGTTTCAGGTACGGTTCAGATTTAGATTCGAGATTTAAGTCGAAATGCTCATCCTTATGAAGAAATATTGGTTATCACTAGTGATAAAAATATCACAAATAATATTTTATTATTTTATCACTAGTGATAACCAAATATTTATCATATTTATAATTTTAATCTTTCCATTTTTATATATTTTTGACAATTTTAGTCCTTTCCTGTTTTGTACTAAAAAATATGAGTCGGTGTTTTGTAGGGATAAGCACGATACCGGTCCCGTCCCGAACCTGTCCCGAATTAGTGGTACCGATTATTTTCCGAGCATAAATTTATGGTACCGGTACCGTACCGAACGGGATTCGGGTATCGATACCGGTACGGGAATCGGTACCGGTACCGGGAAATCGAGATTTTCCCGTTTTTTTTCGGAAATTTCCCGATTTGGTACCGGTCCCGTCCCGAATCAATGGTCCCGAATTTTTTTTCACCTTATTTCGTAATCTCGATACCGTACGGAACAGGATTCGAGTATCAAGAATCGGTACGGTTTCAGGAACGGTTCGGATTCAATTCGAGTCAAAATGCTCATCGCTAGTGTTTTGTATGAGAATGTACCTTGATAAGAAGGGAATTTATAAATGAATAAAGCAACAAAACTATAGTGCAATAAATAAATGATTTAATTTGCATGAAATGACAAACGAATAACATGTGCTGTCACATTGTGCATATCTGGCTTAATTAACTCTTGCCCATTTCATTATTGTGGTTGTCATTTTCATTTTTGCTTATCACACAACTTAAATGATTCATCAATTCTTATCAATTTAAGCCAACATCATTAGATATTTAGATCAACTGATATATGTGAATATGGAGAAAATGAGAGTAAAAAAAATTAATGACTTAAATTGTACTGTAATATTTATTTATAAAACATTTTAACTTTTTATTTTTTAAATATTTAAAATTTTAACTTACATTTATCGGTGTATAATATACAAATATAAAAATATAATTAGAAATGTCAAGAAAAACATATAAACATAATTAAATGCTTATATTAAAATAATTAATATACACACTTAAAAATAAAAATAATTAATATATGATTAATATATAAATAATACATTTCATTATTTAGAAATACGATCATATATTTGTATTATACAACAAGCAAAAATATATATTTAAAAAAGTTGTATGAAAACGGGTTAACCGAGAACGTGAGTCATCACTGATTCGGTTAGCAAATAAAAACCTTCTGAAAACAAATCAAATGAAACCTATAAAATTAAGTGAAATATGCTTGATCGAGACCGTTTTGTTTTTATTATTTTCCAGTTAATCACAAGGTACTTGTCACTAAATTACACAAGTATCTGTTAATTAGAGATTGTGTTGCTCATTTTATGTAGTGGTATTTTAATTTACCAATATTATTTATTTTTAAATTTTTAATTTTATAAAAATGAATTTTATATATATATATATATATATATATATATATATATATAGAATAGCGTTATTATGAGTACCATGCTTAAAATAAAAACAATAAGAACTCATATAAACCGTTGGATGTATCATCTTAGATGAAAGTTAATTTTAATTAAAAAAATTAATAAGAATGGCATATTTGTAATTTAGCCCAACATTAGTAGCATTTTCAAAACTAATTTATTGATGGTTGATAGTTTCTCTAGCTCCTCTTACGCATGTCCTTTTGAATATTCAATTAATTTTATTAAATACAAATTTCAATGTACTTCGATTCTTTGTGTCAATTCATACGAAAGGTGAAAGTGTGAAACATTTTTTAATGCACCCTATTTAAAACTTTAGTACTAGTATACATTTATGAAGATATGTATATTGTTCGGAAATTGAATACTACGTAAAAATGAACCCTATGTAAAACTTTAGTAACAGATATTTATGAAGATGTATATATTGTTTAAAAATTGAATACTACGTAAAAATAAAAATAACTTTACTGATACACGTTTGTTTTTTCAATTTAAGGTATGGCGTATGTGTCAATATAAAAATCAGTAAATCATTAAAAGTATTCCTAATAACCACACTACTATTTTATAAAAACCCAAGTGATAAATATTAAAAAATATACAATTAAGAAAAAAAAAGTAGACTTAAATGATGCGTATTAAAAAATAAATGACTAACTAAAAAACTACAAAAGATACATATCGGAAAAAAAAATACACAAACAATTAAAAAAACACCCAAGTATTGCATATCCTAAAAAAATACATAACCAACGTATAAAAAGCCATGTGATGCGAATAAAAAATACACAAATAATTAAAAAAATACATAAGCGATGCATACCCAAAATATACACGACCACTAGAAAAACCCTAAGTGATACGTTTAAAAACCACACAATCAATAAAAAATAAGCCGATACACATCTGAAAAAATACGCAACCAACCCATAAAATGCCGCATAAACAAAACGCACACCAACGATAAAATACGTACGTAACGCGTATAATAATAGACACTACTAACAAAAAAAAGGACATCATACGTATTCAAAATAATATAATTGGTGGAACACTACTGGTACCCAACTTATAGACGTCTTCATACACAAAAACAACTTCAGACGGATGGGATTTGATGTAGTACAAGCATAGCTTGTCAGACAAAAAAATTCAATGACACACTATTAGTGACAAGTTAAAAATTTAGTAGTTTTTAGTGACACACTCTACTATTTTTTTAACGGAATATTCGATAAAAAAAAAACTCTACTATTATTGTATAATTTTAATGACACATTACTTTAGTACATAATCTTGAAAACACACTTAAGCTTTTTATATGTTTTTAGTGACACATTAATTTAATTACACATTTTAAGTGACAAAATAAGTTTTTGACAAAAAAATTTGACATATTTATAGTGGCACGTTAAATGTTATGACTTGTTTTTAGTGACAAATCAACTCTTTTGGCACACTAAATTTACTAAAGTTTAAATACATTTATAGTGACACGTTAATTTTATGACACATTTTAATGACAAGTTAAGTTTTTTGACACACTAAATTTTTTTTTACACCTACTCATTGACTCTTATGACATACTTCTAGTAACAAACAAAATGATAAGATACAAGATAGTGATGCAAATAAAAAATATTTATAAATAATTTCAACGTGATTGAAGTTCTAAAACCAAAAGATATGTGTCAAGATATGAATAGATAATCGAAATTGTGTTTTAAATTAAAGCAAACGTTGTCGGCATTGTGTATGTATCCTCGCTCTTGTTATGAAAATAAACTGAATCACCGCTATCATTTTCAAAGAGCGAAACGAAATAAATAAGAAATATAATTTATGTTGATGATTAGATATCGATTATAAATTCATGGAAAATGAATAAAGTGGTTACTTCTTAAAAGAGACAAGAAAAACGGACGGTCATTTATTACAAATGAAAGAAAGTGATTCAATAATTTATATTCGCCGGGACATTTTAAGAGATAAAAGGCATAGTTAATTACCATAATACTCCTACGTACACTATAATAAAGTTTATATTTTTGTAATTGAAAGTGCCACTTGTCAAATTTTGGTTGGTTCCTACTGTTTTTATTTTAAGACTGGTTCTTACATGAACACAAATATATATATATATATATATATATATATATATATATATATATATATATATATATATATATATATATATATATATATATATATATATATGAGAGATCAAATAAAAAGACTTTTTTTGGTGAGAAGGATAAGAAGGATTTTCAGCCATTGATTTAAAATCAATGGATAAGATTAAACCACAATCCTAACTAACTAACTAACCATTTAAATATGATTTTTAAAAAGTTTTTCAAAAATTCTGAAAAAATTCTAGTAGATCGGGTATGTTGGTGCAAAAAACTTTTGTGAAAAAAGTTTTTTTAATTCAAAGATTTTAACGTCTTTTTAATGCACAAAAACGAAATTTTGATGCACAAATACGATAATTTTTAGACTTTTTACGTTTTTTGTGCATCAAGAATTCATTTTTATACCCAACTTCTTTTGACTTTTTCCTTTAAAATTTGATGCCGCATCAAACTAAAACAACTTGAAAATTTTGTGCATGAAAAAAAATTATATACTAAATTTCACCTTTTTGTGCATCAAATTTCGTTTTTTGTGCATTAAAAAAACGTAAAAAACTCAAAATTAAAAAAACTTCCTTCACAATTTTTTTATGCACCAACATATCCGACGTTGTGGAATTTTTTCAGAAATTTTCGAAAACTTTTTTAAAATCATGTTTAGATGGTTAGTTAGTTAGTTACAAGTATGGATTGATCTCATCCATTGATTTTAAATCAATGGCTGAAAACTCTTCTTATCCTTCTCACCAAAAAAACTCTTTTTTATTTTAACTCTTCCCTATATATATATATATATATATATATATATATAGAGAAAGAGGGAGGTTAATGTGAGAGCTTTTTTAAAGTTGTTAAAACGAGAACTAATCTAAAACACCACTAAAACATTGATACATAACCATTTTACAAACACTACACCAAAATATACATTATTTATACAACTAAACACTCTACCGACTAATAAACAACGGATAAGTTTGTAATAGATTACTGATACATAATTAATAATGTGATACATATACATCAAAATATCAAAAAGTTAATATCTTATACATAAATTGGTACACTTGATACACAACCATCACTAAATAACTTGATACACAATACCAAAACATGATACGTATCACACCTCGAATCAAAATGTATCACTTAGATTTCGTCAATTTTCAAAAGAAAGCCCATTGAATCTTTAAAAATTATATTTTTACTTAATCATGTTTTAAATTTTTTTCAAATAACGTGTCATTTGTGAGATTTTAGTTGGTCCTCATTTTTACAATTTTAAAAAGTTCTCATATGATCCAAATTCTATATATATATATATATATATATATATATATATAGAGTAGAGATCCAGTAAGAAGAACAATTAAAATAAGAAGAATAAGAAGAAATCCTGACCACAAATTCCACAAAGAAAGGAGAATTTTAAGGGGAGATGCATCTGACTTTGTAGGTGCATCTAAAATGTGTGGCTGTGGTTTCTTCTCATTCTTCTTATTTTACTTAATCTTCTTATTTGACCCTAACTCTATATATATATATATATATATATAGAGTTAGGATCAAATAAGAAGATTAAGTAAAATGAGAAGAATGAGAAGAAACCACAGCCACATATTTCAGATGCACCTACAAAGTCAGATGCATCTCCCCTTAAAATTCTCCTTCCTTTATGGAATTTGTGGTCAGGATTTCTTCTTATTCTTCTCATTTTATTTTTTCTTCTTACTGGATCCCTACTCTATATATATATATATATATAATATATAGACATAGATGTTACGACTTACGACCTAAGAAAATTTGTTTCTTGTATTTAAGTAATTATTTCATCGCGAAAATAAACTTATTCTAATTAAACTCACTTGATTAGTCGTTAGATAAAATTATCTTTTTTCAATTTTTGTTAATTAAAAGATTTAGCAGTTGAATGTATTATGTTTGAAATATTGACAAAAAATATAATCGAGACTTTTCGTAAACCACATAAATTTATTTTATACTTCTCTATTAAAGTTTACAAATATTGTGTCCCTAAAGTCATTTTCATGCTTTTAGATCACATGAAAGTCATTTTCATAACTTAAACACGTAATATTAGCCATTATTACAATTGAAAGATTTATATTTTTACAACAAAAAAAATAAGGTAGCTTAGAAATCAATGTAAACGGATGAAGTTTCTCATGTTCATGTTATCTGAGAAACTAGGAAAGGCGAAAACTTTTACTCAAATGTACGAACGAGAATTTTAATTTTAGCAGGGTAAAAGCATACATTTTATATTTTGCGAGAAATAAAAGCTAATATGTTTTTTCTAACATACAAAATAGCATAAAAATATACTTTGCACAAAAATCTTGGGAGGCCACCGTCCTCTTTGGTCTTTACCAATGTTACAAAAAAAAAGTCTACAAGGGGCCGATTAATCACTACGAGGCCTTGATGAAAAAACGATTAATGACGGTCAACTGTGGTTAATAACGGTCAAGGGTGGTCAAACTTGCCGAAAACTTACAAATTTTGCTAAAAATATCGAAAACTCATTGTAAACTTGTGTTTATCACTTATAAAAACCATTTATATGTATGATAAGTTGTATTTTAAGAATAATTTTGCCAAAAATACCTAAAACTCGTTAGAAATACCCAAAAATTTCTGAAAATACCAAAAATTTGCTAAAAATGTCAATCAAATTAATCACCGATTAACTCACCTAAAACGATTACAAGCTACAAAATAATTGACTAACCAACTAACGATTCACGATATTTACGACCTTAGTCTTAACTATACTCCGTCCATGCCTGCCACCCAAATATATACTGTTTAGCTTTGAAGTAAAAGTGATAGAATCATATGGAGATGGGTGTTGTAGCCTTGTAGGTCATCAAAAAGCATGCATGTATGGCCTCCATGCCCATTTGTTCCCACTAAAGATTATGACCATTTACCTACACATAAGGACGGAATCAGGGAGAGCTTTGAGAGTTTCGAGACACTCATAGATTTTTACTGTATAGTATTAAAATTGTTAAAAAAAACTTTGATTTTTATTAAATTTGTGCTACAAATAGCATAACCGGTTCAAATTGAGTTGACGCGTGCACGTCACCTAGGCGGAACCTAAATGCGTGTACTAGACAAAGATTTATGAGTTTAACTTTGCAAGTACAAATTATGTCAACATTAAATCAAGAAACCTTATTCATAACCTGTGTAATCAATATTCTACCAACTGCCAAATATAGTGAAACTTAGGGTAACCATTCTAGACATTGCACATGGTTGACATACAATGTCAATTCATTGGCATCACTCTCAAACCCAATCCAATAAAGGTAGCTACTAGCTAGTAACTACACATTGAATGGACTAATGACTCATACATTGCGCGCGTCTCGAAGGCTACTCTCGGGTTTACTGTAAAGTAGTTGTATGATCTGTCTACACTTCACCTGTCTACATTTCACCTCCCCAATACCTCATTCATTTACGCATCGCGAAATATCTAACTTATGTAGAACTAAATGCAAAACACATCCCACTTTTAATGCACTAATGACTCACATTGCGCATCTCGAAGGCTACTCTCGGGTTTACCGTAAAGTAGTTTTATGATCTGTCTACACTTCACCTCCACAACAACTCATTCATACAGGATTGAGTATTGTTGTATCACGCATCTCGAAATATCAAAGAGTTATGGGACTAAATAGTGCACCTACTTTTGATGATATTTAAAACCCTAGTTATGGTCCCAACTCTAAACCAGGCTCAATTCAAGGGTCATCAATGTTCCACTTTTTTCTTGCACCAAAAAAATAGTCCATAAATGGCTGATAATTTAAGTATAATAAGGCACCAAACTAGATCACAACAAAATTGTCCGAAAGCGATTCATGATAGTCCAATTTTCAAAATTTTAATGCTACATTTGCATAAGCAACATTAAGTTATACAGTGTACCATAACTAGGACTGGAACCACCTACCGAGACGTCTCGTACCTTCTTTTTCACCATCTGATTTGTTTGTTCGGTTTCCTGAAAACTTTGATCTATATTGTTCGATAAGCATATCTAGTTTATCCGTTGTGTCTTTCCCTAAAGGGTCCTTATTTTTTCTTCTCTTTGTGAAGTTGTTATCTACGTTCTGCAGCTCCTGCTCCCGTTGCCTCTTTTTGACGGGTACATTGGCTATACCCGTAGGTCTGGCTGCACTAGAAGCGATTCTATCACTAGGTGCACGTTCATTCTTGAACCTTTTTCCTTCTTGTTGCTGGACTCCTGAAGGTTGATTTCTTGGAGGGAACACTTGTTTCTGGACAGGTTTACCTTCGGTTTCCACCGTTTTATCCTTCCTATTTTCCTGGAAAGTATTTGGTGTTTTGCGTTTTCTTGATAGGTCGTTTGACCGGTCCATTGGTTTGTTAAAGTCGGGTTTTTTCTCGGTTCTTCCTGAACTGTTACCGTACTCTTGCTGTTGAGCTGCAATCTTATCGTCACGTTGCCTCAATGTCTGAACATTATCAAGTGCAAATTCCACGATTGGGCGATGCTCGGAAGTAAAAGTTTCTGTGTTACATAATAGAAGAAAATAAATAAGCACAATGATTATACTGAAAGCTTAAAATTAAGGAAAGGTGGTACTGAAACTATGAAACATACGAGGATTATTGTTAAGAACTCTAAGAGCTACAAGCGCGTGCTGATGCTCTGTGAACTCTATAAAAGCAACCCCACGAGAATGATTTTTTGAGACTTCTTTTCCTTTGTTGGAATCCTTTAACAGCTTAATCTACACACAAGTATCGCTATAATAAGAGAAAGCAATGTAGAAGAATGACAAACTGCAACCCTAGTAACTACCAATAGCGGTGGAAATCGACTCGTTTACTTAGGGATCAATTTCGGTTGCAAAATAAAATAGTTTAGGCCAGAGTGAAACCCACCAGCCCATTATGCCACCTTAAATAAACAAGTGAAAGTTACCTGTCGGATTGTGGGCTTTTGTTTAGTAGCACGGGATGTAACTGCTTCTAAACAAAGTTTTTTAAGTTGCTTATCAGTCATTGATTTGGGAACATTGTACATGATAAGTCTTGTCGTTGAAACATGAAAATTCGGGGATTGAAGTTTGGTTGCCTTCTTCTGTTCCAACCTGCAATTCACATTTTCAGAAAAATATGTCAAACTCCAGCAGAAAAAGCTAAAGCCTACATGTCTAAATAAGCTAATCCTAGACTATCCGAATAATCCGTTACATTGGCAGATATGAAATGAGAGCCGTAAACCAGACATTTCAAGTAGAATAAGAGCCTGACACATACTTGTGCGATGAGACAGAGAGTATATGTCAATGGTAAAGAAGAGCCTTAAAGCCATACGATTATTCAAACAAACTTTTAAGCTTGTGAAAAACATAGTAATACTTACGATCTGATTTAAAGTTTTATGTTCATCTATCTCTATAAGATTTCCATTCTTACAAGTCAGACTTTATTTACTTAAAGTTAATACTTACGATCGACGCTTCGATAAGTCACTATCTGAAACTCCTTCGGCAGCTGGAGTACCCTCAAGAATAAGACCTTCCTGTGAAAATAATGATCACATACATTTGTTAGGCCTCAATCTGATGGTGCAAAGTACAAAATCTAACCGTATTTGTTTGAAATGTAAAAGGGTACAAAAAAAGGTGATTCTTGTTGCGAGTCGAGTCAACCGGACACTTGTTATCCAAAAAAATATTAGTTACAGATTAGTGTGCCAACTTTGATAGCAAAAATCAGATTACTTCAATAGTTATCGAATCAAACTTTCGAAGACTTTCCAACCCTTCAACCCATTTTCTTCTAAGCTAACGTTTCTGGTTTGGCCCGTTAGAGATAAAAACATGAACCGAATCAACTTATTTAAAAGTAAATAGGTCAAAACAGCGAGCTCCACTAGATCATATACTAGATTAGTTGAAACCAAACCTTGGCTAAGTAGAGATTTCGATGGTCAACTTCTTCCTTTTTCAACTTCTCTACTTCCTTTTCATGAGCTTCTTTCTTATTTAAAGCCTTCAACACTTTTAATTGTCTGCCTTTGAGGATAATACCTAAACCAGCTACAGAAGTTGCTGCTGAAAATGCAGCATCGGCAGCATCAAGTGTTTTAAACTTGAGAAATCCAGTGCCCCTTGGTCTCCTGAGGAACAGTTCATAAAAAATTTAACTCAGATTAAGGATAGGGAAATAGATATAGTACCAATTTTAAACTGATCATTACTTGGTGACTTGATGAAGAACAGGAAAGAACGACTGGATTTCACCAAATCCTGCAAAACGCTGCTTTACTTCGTCACTGGTGACATCAAAAGGAAGATTCGAGATGAAAAGTGTTCTTTGCACTTCTTCTTCCGTCTCAACTGGTTTACTCTTGATATTATCCGTTTTGGGCAAACTTTCAGGTTTTGATACATGTTGAGCATCTGTGGGCCCATCGGATATTTTGGTTTGTGTTTTTACGGTTTCATCGTCTTGTTTGCTCTGAACTGGAACGGGATCATCCTTGACAGAAGAAAGAAAGTTATTTAGAACTTTTTTTGCAACATCAGCTTCCTCGTCAAAATTCACTTCATCATCTACTACATCAGAGTCATCTGACGACGCATCAGCATCTTCATCAGAGTGCTGTGTCTTCTTGTTTTTGTCCGGTTTTTCTACATTATTGTTCTCGAAATCACTATCTGAGTCCTCTTCATCACTTTCTTTCAGCCCTGTAAAAAGCATGAACTTAGATCAGATTCAAGAAACAAAATGAAAGTTACATTTTTGAAGAATCCCTTCAAAAATAATAAAAAATGCCAAGATTTACCGTCTTGTTTATCAGCTTGAGAACCCGCTGTATAGATATTCTTTGGAACAGCCCAATCAACAGCAATGGGCCTTTTACCGAAACTTTTTCCATTAAACTTCTGAATTGCCTGAAAGACGTATTACAAAATGTAATAACAAATGCAAAGCAAAGAAATAAGCAACTTATTCATCGTTAGACTTACATTTTCTGCATCCTGCTTGCATGTGAATTTAACAAACGCAAATCCCTTTGCCAACCTAATAAAGGATAGAACAGTTATAATATATTGTGAAATAGGGTTGGACAGGAATATATGATAAGACATCGGATTGTACCCTGAAGTGGGATTTTTGGGAATAAACACATCCCATACAAAGCCTGCTGCCGAAAACATTTCGTTAATCTCATCGGTATTCGCCTGCAGTTGTGTTTTATAAGTTAGTATGAGATAAAACTCGCCTCTTATAAAGATACAACTTAACATAGAGTTGACATCATAACTGAGCAAGCACTATACTAACCTTAAAAGGAAGATTCCGTATAATAACCTTCCACTTCTGGACCTTGGAACCCTGGCGTTATTCACAGATATATTAGAGTAGAACAAATGGGCTGACTGGGCTAAATTTGCCCACTAATAGAATTGTTTTTGGATATTTTCACCGGAATATTCTAAAATACAAATTCCTAAAATTTTAAAAAACGCTTACTTCTCCACCTAACTGGCGAGCCCAAATCGTGACTCCATTAATATTTTTCTGATGTAACTTTGTGACGCAAGCTCGTGCTGACTTTACACTAGCATAAACTATGGACGAAGCACCTAATCTACACCCATCTTGAAGAAGCCCTGCAGTAAGAAAAACATTATACATGAGGTTCCGAATTAAGCCAGTGTAAACAGAGCACATTGTAGAATATGTCTGTGGACAATAACCGAAAACGCTGTACAGTGTTCTTACCATGATGTGTAAGCTCTTCTTTGGGAAGAGGATAAGTAACGGAAGAAACAGACCCACACTCTTTAGCAAGACGGTGAGCATCTTCTGCTATCTTAGTATTGAGAAGATTACCAACTACAACAGTTCTTGCGACCCTGTTTATAATATCAATAACCAGAGATGTAATTAGTTCTTCAAGATCTATACAGAACAACGATATAAATACGGATGTTATATTGACCGCCAAACTAAAAGACGTTTAAATACCTCTGTTTTTCTGAAGAAATTCCCTCAACACGTTCTGCCTTCAAGGGAGTAACAGTAGTCTTCGGTTTATCAGCTTTTCCTGGATATTTAAGAGACGATTACTATAATGATAGAAGATTCCAATAGTACTAAATAAAAATGTGTTATCGTTGATACCTTTTTCTTGAGAATCGGAAGCCTTCTTACTCTTCACTATCGGTGTCGATGAATCGTCCTCTATAACTTCTGCCTTTACGGGACTCGCTGCTTTCTTCGGCTTGTCAACTTTTCCTGGATATTTGAAAATGATCACTTCAACAATACAAGATTCCAATGGTACTGATAAAAACAGTGTTATCGTTCAAACCTTTTTTTTTAGAATCAGAAGCATCAGAAGCCTTCTTAGGCTTCGCTATTGGTGTTGATGAATCATCCTCTTCAAGTTCATCGTCTGAGGGAATCACTGTTTTCTTGGGCTTGTCAATTTTCCCTAGATATTTACAGAAGGGGTCAATTTTCGAACAGCGGAAAGCACCGGTACAAATATATCATAAAATGTGATCGTTGATACCTTTCTCTTGCAAATCAGAAATCTTTTTACGCTTTACTATTGGTGTTGGTGTATCATCATTATCATCCACGTGTAACAATGAATCGTCCTTAATATCCTCTGTCTTGGTAACGTCCTTAGCAGTATCATCCTCACCATCCTTGGCCTTATCAATATCATCAGATGGAACAACTGAAGTACACATCACGAAAGACCAAGGGGTTAAACAAGCAGGCTCAGTTTAAAATTATGCATACAAATGAAGAGAACGTCGAAAAAGGGTATAAGAGCGTAATGATAAAAAAGCTATATGTGATACCTTCATTTCCTTTAGGCCGTCGTTGCTCAAGAGGAGCCCTGTGTGTTGCATGCTTTACTCCAACTGCGCGACCACCGACAGATGAGCTATGTTTCAGCTCAATTGCACGGTCAGCGTCTTCAGTCACAGCGCTATAATTGGGAAGAAAAAGGAAGTATAAGATCGGCATTCGATATTGCTAAAATCTAAAGAGCGACTTCATAAAAGATACTACTAAATAAGTTGATAAGTAAACTTAATACGCTAATCTCTGTCCCAGCTGATGTGTGCATACCTAAATTTATATAAGTAAGAGACGGAGGTCAAAATTATAAAAAGACAATATTTTCAGAAGACTTACAATTGCACATAACCAAAGCCCCGGTGTTCAGTTGACCCTGTAAAAAAATAATTTTCAGTTTCAAATCACAGAAACGAGGCTCTAAAATCCAGTTAACAGTCATAGATAGAAAAACACGACCAAATACGCACTTAAGTGATATCGTTTTAAGGGGTGATTGTATAAGCTTATTTTTCTGCTTATGTGGTTTTACCTTATGTTTCAAAAGCCCTTTTTCGATTATTTTGAAACTTTTGCACTTATATAAGCTTATCATATTATAAAAAGCTTATATAAGCTAATAAGTTTCAATAGACCCCATAAAATAGGCTTATAAAACATAAGCCAAAATCACATAAGCTCACAAACAGAAAAATAAGCTTAAACAAACACCCCCTTAGCATTCCATTCATACAAATTGCTAGAATTTCTGTTGTGACATAGCTTGACTAATCACAATGTCGTCGTTTAAAACTGTCTGTATATGTTGTTAATCTTGATCTACTATATCCAACCATAGCAGTTTCCACAAACCAAGCTCTTCGAAATCTAAACCCACGACTAGCATCCAATATCAATGGCTAGGCATCGGGCTTGTCGGGCGTATAGGGGTTTAAGCCTTTAAAATATGCTAGGTTATAAAATAAGTTTTGTTCGTCACACAGGCTCATGAAAGCTTTTATAAGCCATAAACCTCCATATACACAAGCCCATAAAAAGAGGCTTATAGCTAGTCAAGCTAGTTAGCGGGTGTTTGTTTCGGCTTATGAAACATAAGCCCCAATTTTGTGTCTTGTTTTGAGATTTATTGGCTTATATAAGTTTATTATGATATGATAAATTTATATAAGCCCATAAGTCTCGAAGTAAGCCATACAATTAGGACTTATAAAATGTAAACCGAAAATAAGCCCTATTTCAGCTTATATTTCATACCCAATTGGCCAATTTTGAGACTTGTGGGCTTATATAAACTTATTATGATATGATAAACTTATATAAGACCATAAGTCTCAAAGTAAGCCACAAAACTGAGGCTTATGAAATATAAGCCGAAATGAGTTTATTTTTCTTAACCCGAAACAAACACCCCCAAGATACCCTTGAAAATATAACTGATTATCACGCAAGAAAACATGAAAATATATCTGAATTTATTTTGATGTGATTTTACATTAATAAGCTGGAGCTCTACCTAATTTGCCAAACAACTTTATAAAAAATATAAGCCCTATCAAATTCGCCGAAAGCTTATAATTCTATATACTCGATATATGTAACAATTCTTATAAACTAGTATCGAATTGTGTTCAATTTTTGTCCACTTAACGTTACTCTACGCTAACCGCAACTATACCTTTCTTGGTAACCATAATAAGCCCGTAAGTCTCAAAATAAGGGGGTGTTTGGTTTGGTTTGGCTTATATAATGTAAGCCCATTTCGGCTTATATAACATAAGCCTGAAATTTATGGCTTATTTGGAGGTTTGTGGGCTTATATGTTGATAAACTTATATAAGGTCCTAAGTCTCAAAATAAACCACAAAATTGAGGCTGCCGAAACAAACACCCCCTATATACCCTTAAAAATATACTAACAGATTATCACACAGAACCTGAAAAAATATCTGAATTTATCTAGATGTATGATTACTTAACGCTAACCGCAACCATACCTTTCTTGGTAACCATATAAGCCCGTCCGTACGTCTCAAAATAAGCTACAAAATTGAGACTTATGAAATATAAACCGAAACAAACACCCCTTAAAATAAACTGTAACGGATTATCACGCAACCGCAGAACCTGAAAATATATCTGAGGGGCTGTTTGTTTTAGCTTTTATAACATAAGCCTCAATTTGGTGGCTTATTTAGAGACTTATTGTCTAAGTTTGCTATGATATCATGATAAACTTATATACAGTGGCGGACGCAGAAAATTGAATAGTGGGGGGTAAAAAAAAAAAATTGACGATAATAAGGCGAAAAAACTAGAATTCGAGTAAAAAATCGAGTATTTTAACCTTAAAATGGAGAATTTCTAGGTTTTCGAGTGTGAAATGTTTGACTTCAGGGTCGAGTGGGGGGCATTTAAAAAAAAAACTCGAAATCGAAGAAAAATTACATTGTAATCTCATCGTTTTAGTTTAACTATGGGGGGCGCCGCCACCCCGAACCTAAGCTATAGGTCCGCCCCTGCTTATATAAGCCCATAAGTCACCAATAAGCTTTAAAAAAATTAGAGTTTATGAAATATAAGCCGAAATATGATTTATTTTCGGCTTATATAACGTAAGCCTTAAATTTGTGGCTTATTTTGAGACTTATATAAGCCCATAAGTCACCAATAAGCCGCCCATAAACCTTAAAATAAGCGGCTTATGTTATATACCTTTCTTAGTAACCATAAAACATCGTCGAATGGGA
Source organism: Glebionis coronaria (assembly GCA_025667525.1). Classification (NCBI taxonomy): domain Eukaryota; kingdom Viridiplantae; phylum Streptophyta; class Magnoliopsida; order Asterales; family Asteraceae; genus Glebionis; species Glebionis coronaria. Next base: position 12,609,887 of record CM046876.1, read on the forward strand.
CCGACATCACTAAACGTCTCTTCCAACTGCAAAATTAATATCTTATTTACATTAATAAATTAATAAAACTAAACAGAGAGTGACACGTGGCAGTGAATAATAATAGTACCTGTGAATTAGTGAAAGTGTAAGGTAGGTTGTTAACGAAAACGGTGGCCGGACTGTGTTCACCGGCGTCGTGTTTCTTCGTCCTGTTCTTCCCCATTGATGACGTCACTTTCTGTTGAAACCCTAGTTTTTTAAGGTTTATTTTGTGTGGGTTTATGAAACAAGTGCGGCTGCCTAGGATGATGGTGATGATGATATGTTTTATATTTTTGGACCTTGTGCTTTCTTTTTTTTCTCTTGTTATTTCCCCTTCTATTTTCATATTGTTGATCTTAGGATCTTACGGTTTTACGATACTACAAAATAAAAACGATCTGGATCTTACATAGAATTTTTGCATGCTTAAGATCTTATAGGATCTTATAGGATCCTGATCTTGATCATAGGATCTTAGGATCGTCTACTATTCGATCTTATTTTTTCTCAAGCGACAAAATAAAAAGCTACAAGTTTATAAGTTTTATTTTGTATAATCTAAAAAACAACATGTAAACTTCTTATACATTTAATAATTATAATTTATGCTACTACATTTTATGAAATATTCGTATAATTTTGTGTTTACGATGTATATTAACTTGTAAATTTGTAAAACATTGCAAAGACTACTAATAAAATTACATTATAGCATGATCTTACGATCCCGATCCTACTTTACGATCTCGATCTTGCAAATACGAAAACGATCCTAGGTAAGATCCCGATCTTGAAAACCTTACTTTAACCTTTACTAAGGCTGTGTTTGGCAGCATGCTTCTTGAAGCATTTTAAAATGGTAAGTGACAAGCGGTTAACTTGCAGGGTGTTTGTTTTAGCTTATATAGTGGACTTATAAGCAAAAATCCAAGTGTTTGGTTAAATGTATATAAGTGGGCTTATAAGCTTATATAATGAGGTTTTGGTAAGCCAAGAATTTGAGGCTTATGTAAGGTTAATTGGGTTTTTATAAAAATATTACCTAAAAAGACTTTTATACCCTTATTTAATAATTAATATCCTTTTTATGTTTATGTATTTTTTTGTCATTTTACCATATTAGTTATATAAGCTAAACCAAACACTTAACAAAGGCTTATAAGCTTATTATATAAAAGCCATAATTTGCTTATATAATATAAGCCTAAGCCCACTTATAAGCTTAACCAAACACCCTCTTAAAAGCTTGTTTCGTAAGGAGCAACTAGAGTTTGGATATCATACCACTTAGAAGCATTTCAAAAATTCTGCTATCAATTTTTTTTAAAATTACAAATATATCCTTCTTTAGTTTCTTAATAACTTTGTTATTTCCTTAATTATTTTATGTCTTTTTTCGTAATTTTATAGTTTATAATCACGGCTACTGTTATGTTTACCAAACACTTTTTTAATACACAGCTATTGCTTACTGCTCCTACTAATTGTTACTGCTTACTGACTACTCCTTCTACTTCTGCAACTACTTACCGTTACATGTCGCCAAACATACCCTAATGATGTTTTTAAGAGCATTACAGTTCGGTTTGGGTGGGTTTTCGTAATTAAAATCGAAAATGTTCGGTTTTGCGCGGTTCGGCTTTTTTGGTTTTTAGTCGGTTTTTGTTCGGTTTTTTATTTTTTTGGTTTTCAAGTGCGTAGCCAATTTATACTAACAACCTTGTTTTACGTTAAAAAAATGATTATTTCTTTTATTTTTTTCATTCTAAGCCTAATAACGTTATAACCAAAAATATTAGAACTAAACATACATTTATAAAATACACACACATAAAAGTGAACATACGAATTATACATAAACGACCGTTGTCACATATGTAATGATATATTGTGAAATAAACACACGTACATATAAATACACCTATAAACATTAAGATGAATATATTATGTTTCATCCACCAAAAGAATATTTTAGTATTAGAATTATTAATTATTTTATATAGTATTAAATGATATTGTTATGTAATTTATTGGTTCGGTTCGATTTTTATGGTTCATTTTCTTGATGGAAACCGAACCGTATGTTTTTGGTTTTTGAAAAAGTAAAACCCGAACCATCGTTTTTTGTTTCGGTTCGGTTTTGGTTTTTTCGAGTTTTTTTCTCACCCCTAACGGTTGGGGCAAATTTGGTGTCAAAGAGAAAGTGAGTGCCGCGTAGGTTTGGCACGAGAATCCTTTGGCATCGCATTTTGTGGAGGTGTGGTAAGTCAAAGAAAAAGTGGTGCTAAATAGTAAAAAAGTGGTATTATGGGGCTACAAATACCCCAACGGAAGCTAACAGCTTATCGCTACCCTTACTCTAAGACGATATCCTTCGATTTTGCTCATTTTTTTACTAATAAGACAAAATAGTGCAGGAAATTGTATATTTTTTTGTTTTACAGGTAAAAATGAGAAGGTAACGAAAAACTAAAGAAAATGGTGAAGTTTTATACAAAATGGCATCAAAGAAGAAATATTCAAAGGCATCTATATTATAGGTGGATTTATGCCCTACGTCGTATATGGTTCAAATGATACATAAGGAGGGCTCAGTCTCAATAATCATACACACAACTTTTATCACGACTCACACACGTATTCTTAGGTCATTTTTGGAGGGTTCCAGAGGTCTACACTCGACCCACATTCCCACAAACACTGTAAGATTTTCATGATGAATATGCCCATTATCTATATGTTATCTTGTTGTGTTTATGCTATGAGTGGCTAAGCACTTAGGTGATAAATTGATTATGATATCATTATTGATGTTGTGAATGTTTCTTATTGATATTATTATTGTTTAGGATATCTTTATGTCCATTATGTGATCCTTGTTGTATGGTAGTGTTGAACTTATTGAAGATTCTATTTGGCGTATATCACGGGTATATAAGAACTCACTGTGATAAACTTTAGAAAAAAGTGTAATTAGGCTGGTTGGCATCTATTTTGGTGTAAGGGTTTACCGATTGTCGCCTTCAATAATTTAAGTATTTAAACCACGCAAGAAACCTACTGTCATAGTTTGAATAATTAGGTCATAAGTATATACATGGTTCAATCATTGTTGACACTATATTTTCCTAGTTTCGAAATGCGATAGCTGAGATTTATAAGACATACGACAAGAAGTCAGGAACAAACAAAGGATCATGTTTGTTGATATATGACCACTATATAGACATCACACTTAAAAACAATGTCACACCTAAATAACAATGAAATATTATTACATACTTAGTTACAATCTTTATTGAGTCCATGTTTTATCGTTCTTTTTTTACGATCCATGTTTTATGTTTGAGTGTTTTTAATCAAGTTAGCTAATATAATATCTAATGACTAATATAGTCATAGAGATTGTTTATTTGTGACAAAGTAATCCAAAGAAAAATCATAGTGGTCAGATACAAAATAGTTAGGTCATCAAAATATGGTAATAGTTGCTCAATGCCAACTTCTGCCTAATTAGGTCACTAAAACATGCGTTCATTGGCGGCAAACCCTATAATTCCCAGATCCTTCATCTTATTCCCCCTTGTTAATCCCCATTCATTGAATAACATTTGATTAATAAATCCTTGTGTTCTACACCCCGTTCGCTATATTTGTGTGATTGGTTTTAGGCTTTCAAACTTGATTGATCCATATTACTCGCGTGATCCGATAGAAACCGAGGGTTGTGGTTCATCCAGTGATTGTTTTTAATTATCTTTTATTTGATTCGACGTGATTTTAAGCTTTGGTTTTCGGATTTAGGTTTTATTTTTAGGGTTTGTTTCATATTTTTTAGGGTTTCTTTTGGTGGCGCCGTTTAGGCTTCTGGTTCTAATTCATTTTGAACTCCTTTCATTCTAAGGAAGATCACGTTATTGGCATCTCTAAATCAGTTTTGTCACCAACTTTCCGGATAGTTTTGGTTCACGTGATTTATGAAGCTTATGTGAAGCATATGGTAAGGTGGTTGATGTGTTTATTCCCATCACAGGTCTAAAGCAGGTAAGCGTTTTGCCTTTGTTAGATTCATTAGGGTGGAAGATATGGATCGTTTGATTGGGAACCTGTGTACCCTTTGGGTGGGACAACTTCATCTTCATGCCAATGCGGTGCGGTATGAGCGTACTTCTCATAAACCTAATACTCCTAGGCCTTCCTTTGTGAGAGCGCATAACAATTCCCCTATCCTAAATACTCACAGTTTATTTGCTAAAGTTGTGGTAGGTAAAACTACACCTCAACCTTCTCTTGGATGTAATGCTCCTGCTTTGGTTATTGATGATAGCTGCGTTCAGGATATTGATGTATCTAGAAGCGCTTTAGGAAGAATCAAGGTATTGAATTCCATCCCTAACCTGTATACCATGTTGACTAAGGATGGGTTTTTAAACCTATATATTACGTATCTTGGTGGATTTTGGGTTCGGATTGATCTTTCGTGTGAGAAGACTAAAGCAAAAATGCTACAACATAAAGGTGTGAATTCCTGGTTTGATGAATTAAAATAGATTAATGTTGACTTTGTTAGTAATGAACGTGTTGTGTGGGTTGATGTTGAAGGTATCCCGGTGAATCTCTGGTCTCACAACACGTTTTCCAAGATATGTAAGAAATGGGGAGAATTGGTGGATACTGAAGAGTCGGGTGTTTCTACGTTTGTTCTTAAAAGACTATGCATTAAGATTAGTCGGGCTGATAACATACTAGAGAGTTTCAAAATCATATTTAAAGGGATGATCTTTATGGTTCGTGGCAAGGAACTCTTTACTTGGAATCCATGCTTTGTGGAACTTAAGGATGAAAGTTATATAACAGACGATGTTTCTAACTGTGGTGATCAATTTCACACTGATATCCTATTCATGACGAAGGCATTAAGGGGACGGAGAGTGATGATGAAGTGGTGTCTAATACAATTTTTTAGGAGAGTCTTATCCCCCCTCCCCCTTGTAAAAGTCAGCCGGTTAAAGATCAACAATCTGAAGATCCGACCTTAAATATCTTACCATAAAATACCGACATTATAACATTACCGACTTTGAAATATCAGGTTTTCAAATTGATGAAGATTTTCAAAAAGATTAAACAATTTTTTTCGAAACAAGTTATTTTGAAAAAAAAAATTCGAAACAAACTTTTTTAAGAAAAATTAAACTGTTTCTTCGAAAAAAATGTTATTTAATTTATTTCAAAAAAGACTAAACTTTTTTTTTGAAACAAGTTATTTTCTAAAAAAATCTTCTTTTTGTTCGAAATAAACATTTTTCAAAAAAATTAAACTTTTTTTTAATGATAACTTTTACTATACATTTCTGAAAAAAGAAAAAGACAAAAATACCCCCTTTTAAACCTTGTTACTAATTTTTAATGAGAAAACTATTTGCACTGTTCGTTCAAAGGGGTGCATGGATGGTTGATGTAAAAAAATAGCGAAAGATATAATTCGATTTTTCGATATAACACATACATGATTTTTGCACTTCACTCATTCTATTGTCTTATGGAAACCGTGACTGAGTATTTTCATGCATTAAGAAGATAAAATCTTACACGACATCAGTATCAACAATAAACACTTAGGAAGAGACTAGGATCAGTGGTTTAAACAGTACATAAACAACATTACACGTTAAGCATTTTATGTATGCAGAACCCAGAATCTTTTGATTACCGAGATCATAAAACCAACATTAGGACTAATCAAGACATTTGAAATTTGCTTTCTTACACCTGCATATATTCAATCAGTAATCTGTAAGTTGCTGATGTACTTACTTTGTCAGGTACGAGGATCTTAGATTCATTAATCAAATCTGGTGAACCTATCACAACACAGATGACAGAAGAAGCAAATGAATCAACGAGCTGATAAAATGATAAGCATTTATAGGATTCAAGTATCTAACAAATGACAGAGAATCAGAGATTGCGAAGTTTACATTTGATTCAAGCCATATCGGTGGGGTGAGGTAACTGCGTGATTCTCCTTTGAAGTGAGGTTCAATGGTTCCGTCGGATAAATGATATATCCCCATGTCTCTCCCTCCTCCAGTTTTACAATAACGGTATGACTCGGTAAGATCATCAGTGAAGTATATGTAATTACCCTTGATCGCTCCTGCCTGTGGTGTCTTGTTCTACCCAAAACGACGAGCTATGTCCCACAAAGAGACTTTTGGTACCCAAATCGTTCACTCTAGACCATTTTCCTTTCTTTCTTCCCAAATAATAGCCCCAAACTTGAAAACGCTGCGTCTGATAATTAACTCCGTCATTGCCATAAGTCGTGCCTTGTCTCAAAACCACCAACAACCTCTTCCTTTCGCCCTCATCCAAACCCATAATATATCCGTTTAGCTCTCCAGCATCATAATGAGCATTTACTACATCGTTTGGCAAACTTGTAACCTTGCCTATTTTAGTTCCATCCCATGCTTTAATACAAAAGTCAACATCACAAGAATAAATTCGACCGCCATAAAAAGTGATGTCCATTATCATCCCACGTGAAGCCTTATCAACAGGTGTCCACTTGGTGTCTCCAATACGACAAAACGCTAGCTTCCGTGAAGATCTCCACAATACTACAACAACCGACCACTGAGCTAGGAAAACTAGCTTACTGAAGCTGGTTTCCTTTTCTAAAGCCCTTAATGAAGAAAAGGTGTCTGTCTTTGGAAGATTAATAATTTGACGAGATAGTGGATTGATGAGTTTTGAAGAGTAGTCATTTTCCACTGTTGACACAGTTACAAGCCACCCACATGAAGACATACATATCTTACCACACACTTCTGGGAGTCGTATCTTACGAATGGTCTTGTTTGAGAGGAGGAATAATTCACGGAACTCTTCATCTCCTGTTTTCTCTGAAAGCATTAGAGATGGTAAGCGTGAAGGAGGTCCATTGCCTTTAGCAGCTTGTAAGGCCGCTAAATGCCAAGACTTACATACCCCAGCGAAATCGGGATAATCTTCATAGCAAACGATATATTTGCGAGCTAATACATCAAGTATCTTAGGTGAAATCTTCGACCAATCCATTGTAAAATGTAACACCTTTAAAGAAAGAACTAATATTAGATACTAACGCAATACAACAACTCACAAAACTATCTCGACTCAGCAAATTGTTATTGTTTCCATCAGCAATAATGGTCATGGTTGCATTAAGAATGCCTTTACGCTTGGGAAAAGAAGCAACCTTTTACATATATAGCAAAACTAAAAGCATAACTCTTTTACAATAACATCATAATTCTCAATATAAGTTTGACACTCTCTATCGTCAAACACAAAGATACAACACTAAGTTTCATAACCATCAGATGTCCAAATTATATGCAACAAAACCTTCGAGTAAGCAAAAAAACAGTTTAGACAGATTACAATATACTTTTAATCACAACTATAAGTCCACATTAGCTACAAAACGTTTTGGGAATAGGTAGCAAAACTAGCATTTCAGTTGGATTAGGTAACAGATTAAAACAAGTTAGGGTAAAAAAAGTGCAGGTTTTCATGAGCTAGTTTTTTTTCTTCATGATACAGGTGGTCAGAAATTTGATAGGCTCTTTCGATCAAAAGGTTTGTCTGCATACTTTTCCGTTTAGGCAATTACTAGAATAAAACAGAACAAACAGTCACGCATCATGCAATAAAATCATTTTTAGTAGATTGCAAATAGTTCTATATAACTTCCATAGAAAGCTAACATGAACACACACACCCTCAAAAATTCCATGACTAACCCCGAAAGAAAACACAGTGCCTATTGAAGTCTACTGATGTCATTTCCGTTTCAACCTTCGACTCTAACGCAGATTCAAGGTGTATATGTTCTGGGTTTAAGCAAGAATACTCGAATGACTCATTGGACCCACCCTTTAATTCAGCAATGGCCCAATGAAACAGCAAAGTGAACCAGAGTTACCAGAAGTGAACCATATATAAAACTTGCGTTAAAATCGACAGTCTTAACATGATGTTTATTTTCCTTACCGTGGTATTATATTATAAAGCAGCATCTTATACAAGCAGCAATGAAATAAAAAGAGGACGGGATAGCAATTAGTTCTAAAGCAGCATCTCCACTGAATTTGTTTAAGATAAACAATTAACGACCGCTATTTCAGCAGAATGGATGGTTCGATTATAGTTTCAAGTATTTTCAGCTAATCAAATTCAAAAGAAGCCTATGAGACGAAATTGAAAGTGTAGCCCTTTATTAATAGTTAATAGTTAGTAGTAGTGTTGTTATATAGTACAGAGGAGAATATAAATGCGTAGCTCTATGCCTTAATCCAAATTAACTTGACGATTATGCAAATAACGAAATAAGCGTACAAAAGCTTCAATGATGATTTCTTTTGATCAATGACAGCCTTTGCCTCTAAGTTCATGAACATGCACACAAAATACAGTAGTATCAGTACAAAAGCCAATATACCCGTGCAAATATTGTGCATATTAGCTTTTAAAACTTCATTGAAAACAAATGATATCACATTTTTGTGTCTAGTTGGCTGAGCCGAAAACCTGGTAAAATAACTCTAACCCTAACCGACCCGATAACACCGGTTCGGGTCAAAACCAGACAAATAAGCTTTCTAGACGCGATTAAATCCGAACCTATAAGCCTTATCGGCCGACCCTATTGACACCCCTATACACGCAATAAGAGCATGCTAAAGCCTTAAACACTAGTAAACAATACAGGTATGTTTGGCATTGTGTTTTAAGAGCTGATTAAGCATTTACAAAACTGAGTTTTTAAAACTGAAAAGCTATTTTCTGTTTATTTGTTTTTGTAAAACACAGTAATAAGATAATCATGTCAGAAAACACTATCGTAATAATTCAGAGGGTGTTTCTAACGTAAGCCCATTTCGGCTTATATTTCACAAGCCCCAATTCTTTTGGCTTGGAGATTTATGGGCTTGTAATTGTATAATAAATTATATAAGATTATGATGATATAATAAACTTATATAAGCTCATAAGTCTCCACATAAGCCACAAAATTGGGGCTTATGAAATATAAGCCGAAATGGGCTTAATCTAACAATAGCATATCAACAAGAAGCTAGACTAACACACATAAGCAAAATAAAGCTAATGATAATTTCATACAAGTAAAATAAAAGAACAAGCGATTATACCTTAACAATGGTGTTTTTTTTTTTCTCTTTTTTTGGTTGGGAAACTAGCGGTTAGAAACCGGATTGGCAAATCAAATGGGTCGACCGGTTTGTACCGGTTTCTCACAAACCGGTTAAAGAAGTTGGAAAAGGGTAAAATGCAAAAAAAAAACGTCCTTAAACTTTTCGAAATTCGAAAATATGCTCTTGAGTCTAAACTACAAGCATTTTTGCCCCCTTAACTTACATTTCGCCTGCATTTTTCCCCTGAGTCGTCTTTTTTACTTTTCCTAACGTTCTTCCGTTAACTCCTACACGTACTTGGCACATGAGGGTATAATCGTCATTTCCCGTTCCACCCTATCCCCCACCTTTCATGAGATGCAAAAAACGTCCATGAATACTTTTCCAACCCGAAACTTCTACGATACCCCTCTAAACCCACCTTTCAGGCATACAAAAAACATCCTCGAAACTTTGCCCCCAAAATTTAATTTTCGCGAATACACATAATGTAAAACCCACATGCTTTTACCATGAATAGTACCCTTAAGATCGTACGTACTAGATTAAAACTTTCCTATTATAGCATGATTACGATTACGTGTTAGGATTTTACGTATTACGTACGTGTTAGAACACGATAAGTATTTATTACGTACGAACACACAATAATTATTTAACGATAATTAATTACGAACATGCGATCATGAAATCATGAACGTAATTAAATCACGAACTATTATTAATTACGTATATATATTTATTACGAGCGTAAATAAATATATTAGGTCACGGTAATTATTTAACGAGAACACACAAAACGCGAACACAAATAAACACGAACGGATAATTAAACAACGAGACACGGAAAATGGTACGGGTACCCCATGTGGGGCCCCTACCCGCGGCAACAAGAAGGACATGGGCCAAGCCCATCTCAAAACTTACTAAGAAGGGGTTAAGGTAAAATTAGCTAGTCATTTTTTCACTTTATAGAAGATTTAACAAAAACCTAAAAAGTTTCTCCTTCTCCTCTTTTCTTTGTTTTTGGTCGCCGCATATTAAACACACCAAGGGGGTGTTTGTTTGATTTTGATCTTGGTTTTGGTACAAGTGTTCGTGTTTGTTCATCCTCGTTTAGATCCACGCATTCGGTATATTCTTTTTACCCTTTTCTTTTTATTTGATCTAATAATTAGTTAAGAACATGATGTTTTTAAAACCTAATTAAAAACATAGATCTAACATGAAAATGGTTATTGGGTAAATAAAAAAGGGTTATTTTAGGGGTGTTTGTTTGGTCGGCGCCTAAACCGAACCCCAAGGGGGTATCGGTTTGGCTACTCGACTACCACCGAGACCATATGGTCCCGGTTGGGTGGTGTGGGTCCCACGACAGCAGCAAGACAAAGGGAACCCCGAAGTGGTTCGAGGTATGGTGTCGATTTCATGTCCGGTTCATGGGTTTTAGTCAAGATCCGGTTCACGGTTTATGTTAAGATTATTTTTTTTTATATAATCATATGTTAAAATTAAATTAATAAATATGACATGATTAATTTAATAACATGACTTAGGTTATAATTTAATTATTAGATCATGAAATTATTAACCTAAGTATTTTTATATTTTTAGACTTATAATTAATTAATTAACATGACTTAGGTTTTATTATTAATAAATAATAATACATGTTTTAACCTAAGTATTTAACTTTATTTAATTAAAACATGATATACTTTAATTAAATACTTTTAACCTATAGTTTATTTAAATTACATGAAATAATTAATAAACTATACATTATATCATTATGACTTAGAAAATAATCAGAAAAACACTTAGGCTTATATACTTAGCTTATTTAACCAGCTTATATCTATTATGGAAACTTTCTATTTTTAGAAATTATTTAATTAAGGCAGCTAATCTATTTATAGAAACTTTCTATTTTTAGAAACTTATTTAATTCAGGCAGTTAATCTATTTATGGAAACTTTCTATTTTTAGAAACTTATTTAATTTAGGCAGCTAATCTATTTATGGAAAGTTATTTAATTAAGGCAGCTGATCTATTTATGGAAACTTTCTATTTTTAGAAACTTATCTATTTTAAGCAGTAATTCTATTTTTGGAAACTTTCTATTTTAGAAACTTTCTATTTTTGGAAACTTTCTATTTTTGGAAACTTTCTATTTTTGGTAACTTTCTATTTTTGAAAACTTTCTACTTTTGGAACCTTTCTATTTTAGGAAACCTGCTATTTTTGGAAAGTTACTTATCATTACATAGTAAGTATAATAATACATGAAATACCATGAATACTTAATCAGAATAGACAGAATATAAGATAAACACAGTTTAAGGCTTTAAACAGTAAAACCTGATATGAACATATAAAATAAGCTAAGACATGATATAAAACCAGTTACGTATTTAGTAGTCAGGTACTTATTCACGTATGTATTCATGTAGCATTAGTGATACGGAAGTTGGATTCCTCTCAGTTCGTCTTCTTCGTTCACTGGACATAAGGTACGGATTCCCGTCCTTTCAGTATGGACATTCTTTCCTTATTAGGATTCCCCGTATGCAGCCAAATATTTTTCCCGTAGTATAAGTTTATATATTTGACTTGCTTATGTTTAATTTAGAATACCTATAGCCATATACATGCATGACCAGTTTCACCTAGTTATGGAGGTACCATAACCATAACATTAGAGGCACTGATGTTATGACTTTACCACGGCGGAGTGATTGCTCGTGGTGTCCCTTCAGCTTTTGGCCATTTATATATTTATCATGTGGGGCGTATGGGTGCATCCTAGTTACATGTTTTCAGCAGATTACTCAGTGTGAATGTGGTGTGTGCCTTGCATCCTTCACAAGGAGCTGATCCCTCCTACCAAAACCAGTATATTAAATTAGATGCAGCCCCTCTAATTTGCATGATGAGGTCACCCCTTCAAGTATTCATGCACGGTGGATTTTCATGACCTTTATTGGCTAATGGTAGAACATGCTAAACAGTTTTTATAAGATAAACATAAGGATTTTCAAACTATAAAACCAGTTTTACCAAGACTTAACCAGGTTACTCGGGACTTAGTTTCTTCCGCTGTTATATGTTATATGCTTATCCAATTCATGCTTTATTGTACATCCGTGCACTGAGCGTATTGCTCAGCCGTTTTCCTTTTCTATGTTCCCAAAACGGCAGGTACTCAGGGACGCTCGTAGACTTTAAGCGTACGTGCATATGGACTGGAAGCTTTTTAGTCTTTCTTTACTTTATGCATTATCTTTCCTTTGATACATTTGCTATGAACATTGTTTAGTCCTTTCCTTTACAGTACTTATGTTTGTGTGTGATGAGCTTTACTTTTGGACTACCGATGTTTGATTCCGGTATTTTCCTTTTATGGTCATGTAATGTTTAGACATTTTTCCTTGTATGCTTTGATGACACGCCATAATTACGCGTGACATTCCATTATCAAAATGGGGTGTTACAATTATGGTATCAGAGCCAAGGCTTCGACCTGTAGGCTCTCAAAATATGACCTGTGATTAGTGGGTAGTCACTATGGTCTTCCTAGAACTGACAGTTGTTTTCATGCATTCATCATTTTTTATGCATACATATATATGTCATTGTCGCAGATTTATGACTAAGTAATGGTTGGTACAGAACTGGCCCTATTTATTCGCATGTGTTTTATCGAAACTTTTAAATTTGGGACCGACCCATAGGCGTCCCCTCGCCATGTCTTTTATTTTGGGTGAACTGACCATAGGCGTTCACTCTCGAGCATACAAAAGTTTTCATAAAACTGCATCATGCACTCATACACAAAATTTTCTTGCATAAAATTTTTCTCTTGAAATTTTGGTATAAATTTTTTTCATGTATATATATTTTATGTTTTGATATGTTTAATCATATGTTTTATGTTATACTGTCAGATGGTTCTCACACGCGAACAAGAACAGCTCAATGTTGCAATGCAAGCTTTGCTTCCTCAACTAAGGAACAACATCAGGGCTGAAGTTCAAGCTGCCAACAATCAGCAGCATAATTAGACACCTCCTCCTCCTCCTCCAGTGACATTAGCAGTATGGCTGGAGAGATTCAACAAGCTCCGTCCTCGAGCTTTCGAGAAGACAGATAGCCTCAGTGATGCTGAAAGCTTGTTGGCTCACATCGAGAAGATTTTCAATGCTATGGGTTGTGACCCCGCATACAAGGCGAGGTTGGCATGCTATCGGTTCGAAGGCGATGTGCTAAATTGGTGGTTAGCGTTGATGCAGTATGAGGGTGGTGACGAGTGGGTTGCTGGTTTGACTTGGGCTCAGTTCAAGGACAGGGTGATGGAGCAATTCTTTCCCAAGGCTGAGCAAGACAAGCTCAAGAGAGAGTACCATGGGATCCGACAGAGAGCTGGGGAGAATAGCAACGAGTTTATGTAGCGCTTTCTTCGCTTAGCTGGTTTCCTTGGTGCGGCAGCAGGTACTCCTGAAGAGCATGCACACCACTTTAGGTGGGCTCTTCGCACATCGGTCGCAAACAATCTGGTGTGTGCTACGTTCAACACTGTAGCACAAGTGGCCGATGCAACACGTAAGCTGGAGATGCTGCAGGAGAGAGATGAGTTCGGGGAAGCTGAGAGACCCGACAAGAGGTAAACATTCGTATCCAAGCGGTGATCTATCCGTATTCTTTCCATATATGTCAATTATTCATCTCTTTAAATGTATCTTCCAGGCAGAAAACTGGGGACCGGTCTCAGCCAGCTACTCAGCAGAAGTCTCATCAGCCCAAGGGAAACGGTCAGACTAACGACCGTTCTGCTACGGATAGGCGTGGCGGTAATGATAATTACCGTAACAACGCTGGACACTCCAACAGCAGCAGGTCCTAATACTTACACAATTTTCTTATGATTTCATGTTATAACTCATATTCTGACACTTTAGCAAAAACTTCTACCAGGAACCATAGAAACGGTAGGGACCAGAATCAGAGAGGTTCACAGCCTAGCCATCCAGTTATCAATGGTATTCAATCTTACGATTATCCACATTGTCCTTTGTACCCTATTATCATGTCTTATGTAAAATGTTTTATCAGGTTCCCAGCCAGCCAGAGCACCTGCTGGAGGATTTACTCATCCTCTTTGCTCTACTTGCCACCGTAGGCACCCAGGGCCATGCCGTCGTAACACTGACGCATGCTTCAAGTGTGGTCTTCCTGGCCATATCATGAAGGATTGCCGAAAGGGCGAGATGGAGGGTACATCGGGACATGCTGATTCTAAGCCGCCTCCTACCACTGGGCGTGTCTACACGACATCTCGAGACCAGGCCAACAAGTCTACAAGTACCATCACTTGAATCTTGTATATGTATGGTCAAGCTACATGTGTTCTTTTCGATACGGGTGCTACTCACTCGGTTATTTCTACTGATTATGCTAAGAACATTAGGATGCTCCCCATGCCATTAGAGAATAGGCTTACTATTTCCACGCCTTTGAGGGACTCTGTATTAATCACCCATGTATACGATAGTCTTCCCCTAGAATTTGACGATAAGGTTCGACCTGTTGACGCACTTCTGCTGGACATGAATGACTTCAACATGATTTTGGGCATGGATTGGCTATCCAAGCATCATGCTACCATAGACTGCCATTCATATCGAGTTATCTTCGGTAATGTTAATACACCAGAGTACATTCACAACGGGTTCGTACCCGGACGATCTGTACAAATCATATCTACCCTGCAAGCGCGTGCACTACTGTCACATGGCTGCGAGGGTTATCTAGCTACGGTTCACGACATGGATGCTGAATCTCCATCAATTCAGGATCAACCTATAGTGTCGGAATTCCAAGATGTTTTTCCAGCAGAACTTCCGGGCATACCACCTGCACGAGAAGTGAAATTCAGTATCGAGCTTATTTCAAGAGCTGAACCAATCTCCAAGGCTCCTTATCGCATGGCTCCTATAGAGCTGAAGGATCAACTGCAACTTCTTGAACGAGGTTTCATTCGAACGAGGGCATCTCCATGGGGCGCACCGGTCTTGTTCGTTAAGAAGAAGGACGACAATATGCGTCTTTGCATAGACTATCGCGAGCTCAACAAGATTACTATCCGGAATAGGTATCCACTGCCACGTATAGACGATTTTTTTGACCAACTCCAAGGGGCCAAACACTTTTCCAAGATTGATCTTAGGTCAGGCTATCATCAGCTACGGGTCAAGGAGCATGATATCCCCAAGACTGAATTTCGTACCCGCTATGGCCACTACGAGTTTGTAGTTATGCCATTCGGCCTGACAAATGCTCCAGCAGTGTTCATGGACTCGATGAACAAAATCTTTCATGAATTTCTGGACAAGTTCGTCATTGTCTTCATCGATGACATCCTGATTTTCTCAAAGTCCAAGGAGGAACACGAAGACCATCTTCGTACAGTACTACAGATTCTTCGCCAGAAGCAGCTGTATGCTAAATTCTCTAAGTGTGAGTTCTGGTTAGACAAGGTGGCATTCTTAGGTCACATTGTATCAACAGAAGGAATCACTATGGATCCAGCGAAGGTTGAGGCCATTACTAAGTGGCCAAGGCCGACATCAGCGATGGAAGTCCGCAGTTTCTTAGGCTTAGCTGGCTATTACCGTAGGTTCGTGGAGAACTTTTCCCGCTTAGCACTACCATTGACCAAACTGATGCGGAAAGGGGAGAAATTCGTCTGGACTGAAGAACGAGAGAAGAGCTTTGAAGACCTGAAGCAGAAGCTAGTATCTGCACCTATTCTTACTCTCCCATCTGGTATGGGTAGATTTTAAATCTACAGTGATGCATCGGGGAAGGGACTTGGTTGTGTTCTCATGCAACATGGGAAAGTGATCGCGTACGCTTCACGGCAGCTTAAGCCTTATGAAGAAAATTACCCCACGCATGACTTGGAACTTGCTGCAGTCGTGTTTGCATTGAAGATATGGAGGCACTACCTATATGGAGAATCATGTGACATTTTCACGGACCACAAGAGCTTGAAGTATATCTTCACTCAACGTGAATTGAACATGAGGCAGAGTAGATGGTTAGAGTTGTTGAAGGATTATGACATTAATCTATAGTATCATCCCGGAAAAGCTAATGTAGTAGCAGATGCTCTTAGCAGGAATTCCGGAATGATCAACGACATTAAAATCGAAGAGGAAATCATAAGAGACTTGGAGCGACTAGACATCGAGATCATGGTACGTGGACAGCACGGTTACTGGTCTAATCTTAGAGTAGAACCCGAGTTACTCTCTAAGATCAAGGAAGCTCAGAAAGATGATGGAGAAATCTGGGCGATAGTACAGAATTTGGAGAAACAGACGGAATTCAGAGTAGATGCAGATGGTATCGTATGGCAGGGCACGAGACTTTGTGTTCATGATGACCAAGAACTCCGGGAAGCCTTGTTAGTTGAAGCTCATAGCTCCCCATTCTCTATACATCATGGTTCAACTAAGATGTACCATGACATCAAGCAGTACTTTTGGTGGAGTGGTATGAAACAGGATGTGGCCACTTACGTCTCCAAATGTCTTACCTGCCAGCAGGTTAAGATCGAGCATCAGCGATCTGGCGGTCTCCTTCAACCGTTAGATATTCCAGAGTGGAAGTGGGACAAAATCACCATAGATTTTGTTACTGGTCTTCCGCCTACCAAGAGGAAGCACGATGCAATTTGGGTTATTGTTGATCGATTTACCAAATCATCTCATTTCTTACCGATCCGCAAGGAAGATCCGGTAAGTAAACTCGCCGATACGTATAGAAGAGAGATCATGAGACTCCACGGTGCACCATCCAGCATCGTCTCAGACAGAGATCCTCGATTCACTTCGTGATTTTAGAAGAATCTGCAGAAAGCTTGGGGTACACAACTTAAGCTTAGCACGACTTTTCATCCTCAAACGGACGGACAGTCGGAACGAACTATTCAGACATTGGAATACATGTTGAGGTCATGTGCGTTGGAATGGACGGGTGATTGGGACGATTACATCTGTTTGGTGGAGTTTGCATACAACAACAGTTGGCAGCAAGTATCAAGTGTGCTCCTTTCGAGATGTTGTATGGCAGGAAGTGTCGCGCCCCAATCTGCTGGGATCAGGTTGGCGAGCGAACACTTGAAGGACCAGAAATCATAGAGATGACCAATGAAAAGATCGCAGTAGCTAAGCAGAAACTTCAGGAAGCACGGTCACGTCAGAAGAGTTACGTCGATAAGCATCGTAGGGAAATACATTTTAACGTAGGAGATTACGTATTCCTTAAGGTTTCTCCGGCACGTGGTGTTAGACGCTTCGGGATTAAAGGGAAGCTCAGTCCTCGTTTCATCGGACCGTTTGATATCATTGAACGAGTCGGTGAAGTATATTACCAATTGGCGTTACCTCCGCAGCTTTCGCATGTACACAATGTGTTTCATGTGTCCTTACTCAGAGGGTACCAGTATCATCCCCTTCACATGGTTCAGAATCCACTAGAACAGATACGTGAAGATCTCACTTTCATAGAAGAACCCGAACGAGTTCTTGACAGACAAGAACGAGTCATGAGAAGGAAGACGATTCCATTCGTCAAAATCCTATGGAGGGATCATACCGAGCGGGAAGCCACTTGGGAAGCAGAGGAGTCTATCCGGGCTTCTTACCCTCATTTCATATTTTGAATTCGGGTATGTTCTTCTTTTTCAGTTTACTTTATCTATAATTCGGGGACGAATTATTCTTTTTAGGGGGGAAGAATTGTAAAACCCGCATGCTTTTACCATGAATAGTACCCTTAAGATCGTACGGACTAGATTAAAACTTTCCTATTATAGCATGATTACGATTACGTGTTAGGATTTTACGTATTACGTACGTGTTAGAACACGATAAGTATTTATTACGCACGAACACGCAATAATTATTTAACGATAATTAATCACGAACATGCGATCATGAAATCATGAACGTAATTAAATCACGAACTATTATTAATTACGTATATATATTTATTACGAGCGTAAATAAATATATTAGGTCACGGTAATTATTTAACGAGAACACACAAAACGCGAACACAAATAAACACGAACGAATAATTAAACAACGAGACACGGAAAACGGTACGGGTACCCCATGTGGGGCCCCTACCCGCGGCAACAAGAAGGAGATGGGCCAAGCCCATCTCAAAACTTACTAAGAAGGGGTTAAGGTAAAATTAGCTAGTCATTTTTTCACTTTACAGAAGATTTACCAAAAACCTAAAAAGTTTCTCCTTCTCCTCTTTTCTTTGTTTTTGGCCGCCGTATATTAAACACACCAAGGGGGTGTTTGTTTGATTTTTGATCTTGGTTTTGGTACAAGTGTTCGTGTTTGTTCATCCTCGTTTAGATTCACGCATTCGGTATATTCTTTTTACCCTTTTCTTTTTGATTTGATCTAATAATTAATTAAGAACATGATGCAAATGAAGTCTAGCTCAGTTGGATGGATGCATTTGGTTATAGTCTCCATGTGGGGAGGTCAGGGGTTCGACTCCTGTCATTCCCCATATGGGGGATTTTCTCAGAATTGGCAGCCGGGTTTGAATCCCATCGCAATGCCTTGAAGCCCCTTAATGGGAAACTGGATGGCTAGCATGGGGGTTGATATTCTCTTCGTGAAGATGATTCAAACTCGGGTTGAGAGACTTGGTGCCTCGGTGGCACGCAAGATACTCCGCTGCACCAAACTGCCGTTCAATTTTTTTTTTAAGAACATGATGTTTTTAAAACCTAATTAAAAACATAGATCTAACATGAAAATGGTTATTGGGTAAATAAAAAAGGGTTGTTTTAGGGGTGTTTGTTTGGCCGACGCCTAAACCGAACCCCAAGGGGGTCTCAGTTTGGCTACTCGACCACCACCGAGACCATATGGTCCCGGTTGGGTGGTGTGGGTCCCACGGCAACAGCAAGACAAGGGGAACCCCGAAGTGGTTCGGGGTATGGTGTCGATTTCATGTCTGGTTCATGGGTGTTAGTCAAGATCCGGTTCACGTTTTATGTTAAGATTTTTTATATATATATATATACATATGTTAAAATTAAATTAATAAATATGACATGATTAATTTAATAACATGACTTAGGTTATAATTTAATTATTAGATCATGAAATTATTAACCTAAGTATTTTTATATTTTTAGACTTATAATTAATTAATTAACATGACTTAGGTTTTATTATTAATAAATAATAATACATGTTTTAACCTAAGTATTTAACTTTATTTAATTAAAACATGATATATTTTAATTAAATACTTTTAACCTATAGTTTATTTAAATTACATGAAATAATTAATAAACTATACATTATATTATTATGACTTAGAAAATATTCAGAAAAACACTTAGGCTTATATACTTAGCTTATTTAACCAGCTTATATCTAATTATGGAAACTTTCTATTTTTAGAAATTTATTTAATTAAGGCAACTAATCTATTTATGGAAACTTTCTAATTTTAGAAACTTATTTAATTCAAGCAGCTAATCTATTTATGAAAACTTTCTATTTTTAGAAACTTATTTAATTCAGGCAGCTAATCTATTTATGGAAACTTATTTAATTAAGGCAGCTAATCTATTTATGGAAACTTTCTATTTTTAGAAACTTATCTATTTTAAGCAGTAACTCTATTTTTGGAAACTTTCTATTTTTGGAAACTTTCTATTTTTGGAAACTTTCTTTTTTTGGTAACTTTCTATTTTTGAAAACTTTTTACTTTTGGAAACTTTCTATTTTAGGAAACCTGCTAGTTTTGGAAAGTTACTTATCATTACATAGTAAGTATAATAATACATGAAATACCAGGAATACTTAATCAGAATAGACAGAATATAAGATAAACACAGTTTAAGGCTTTAAACAGTAAAACCTGATATGAACATATAAAATAAGCTAAGACATGATATAAAACCAGTTACGTATTTAGTAGTCAGATACTTATTCACGTATGTATTCATGTAGCATTAGTGATACGGAAGTAGGATTCCTCTCAGTTCGTCTTCTTCGTTCACTGGACATAAGGTACGGATTCCCGTCCTTTCAGTATGGACATTCTTTCCTTATTAGGATTCCCCGTATGCAACCAAATGTTTTCCCGTAGTATAAGTTTATATGTTTGACTTGCTTATGTTTAAATTAGAATACCTATAAGCATATACATGCATGACCAGTTTCACCTAGTTATGGAGGTACCATAACCATAACATTAAAGACACTGATGTTATGACTTCACCACGGCGGAGTGATTGCTCGTGGCGTCCCTTCAGCTTTTGGCCATTTATATCTTTATCATGTGGGGCGTATGGGTGCATCCTAGTTACATGTTTTCAGCAGATTACTCAGTGTGAATGTGATGTGTGCCTTGCATCCTTCACAAGGAGCTGATCCCTCCTACCCAAACCAATATATTAAATTAGAGGCAGCACCTCTAATTTGCATGATGAGGTCACCCCTCCAAGTATTCATGCACGGTTGATTTTCATGACCTATATTGGCTAATGGTAGAACATGCTAAACAGTTTTTATAAGATAAACATAAGGCTTTTCAAACTATAAAACCAGTTTTACCAAGACTTAACCAGGTTACTCGGGACTTAGTTTCTTCCGCTGTTATATGTTATATGCTTATACTATTCATGCTTTATTGTACATCCGTGCACTAAGCGTATTGCTCAGCAGTTTTCTTTTTCTATGTTCCCAAAACGGCAGGTACTCAGGGACGCTCGTAGACTTTAAACGTACGTGCATATGGACTGGAAGCTTTCTAGCCTTTCTTTACTTTATGCATTATCTTTCCTTTGATACATTTGTTATGGACATTGTTTTGTCCTTTCCTTTACAGTACTTATGTTTGTATGTGATGAACTTTACTTTTGGACTACCGATGTTTGATTCCGGTATTTTCCTTTTATGGTCATGTAATGTTTAGACATTTTTCCTTGTATGCTTTGATGACACGCCATAATTACGCGTGACATTCCATTATCAAAATGGGGTGTTACACATAAACTATTGGTATCCATTGTCATTCACACTTTCAAGGAATTGAACTCTCAATGAATGTTCGTGAACAACAGTAGATTGATTATAGGCTAAAAATAAGTGACCCTCTAATCTCATTTGAAACACACACTTCTACTTTTTACCTTTAACAGTTATAATAATCCTAACCTAATCAATGGCAAACCCATAGGCGGCTTCAAGGAGGTTGTTTGTGCGACAGATTGGCACGGGATGCAAACTCCTCGCACATGGAGAGGTAGCTTTTTGTCCAATTTACCAGATAAAGACAACAAAATCTTGTTAGTTCTAGGGACCTTCAGGTCCTCATCGACGAGATTCAAGAGAGGATGAACCATCATAATCTCTTGATCAATGAGCTTAACATTCTTAGTGGATGTATACCAACGGTAGAAGGGACGGTGGAACTGAAGGACGCTCGTGAGCGCAACGAAGACATGATTGCGAAGTTGAACGAGCTGGTGATAGCAGCCCGACGTGCTGCAACAGCAAACACCGTCTTCATGACTAAGATGTTTTCACGTCTTAGCGAATAAAGATGAGTGTTTGTTTGGCTGTTATCACATCTTTTTGTATTATTAGTTCAATATCTAATGTAATACTTATGTTTGCACCAAATAAAATGATACTGAAGTTAGTATGATTTTTGTTCTTGCTAAAGGGGTGTTTGGATGTGCTTTCCATAATTCGATATCTTATTTTATTATCTAATTTTACACAAAAGTCAAAAGTCAATTAGTTATGCAAACGGGTCCAGCCCATTAGATTTAGGGTATTGGTCATATGAATAAAACCGGCATTCACAACATCTTTAACGAATAACAAATAAAAAACCTACTTTTTGTTCATCAATGGCGGATTTTGGAGAGAATCTGGAAAAGGGATTCGATGCTCTTGAAATTAGGATAGAAAAACTAGAAAAGATCTTTCAAGTAGCAAAGGAGCGACTACTATTGAATAGAGGTAAACATTTCATTAATCAAATGGGGTTTTGATTAAAAATGTGTTGTTCCAAACATCTTTTTTATCAATTCATTTTTAACTTAGACCGATATCTTAATTACATAAGTTATAACAATTGACTCAGACTCCGACACTGAAAATGATCCAGATAGGCCGTGTTCAACTTCCATTAATTATAAAATTGTCTAATGAAAATGTAGTCGTGCATCTTTTATTTATGTTATGATTGGGTTGTATTTACATTTTGACTTTTTTAAGTCAAACTTCTTTAAATTGATGAATTGTGGCTTATTCTATGGATTTTTTTGGCTTATTTGTTACTTGTTTGAGCTTATTCTTGACCCCTCATAAGCAGAACGCCTGTAGGGGGTGCCTTTGTCTAAAAAGAAAACCAATTTTTTTTTAAGTCAAACTTCTTTAAATTGATGAATTGTGGCTTATTCTATGGATTTTTTTGGCTTATTTGTTACTTGTTTGAGCTTATTCTTGACCCCTCATAAGCAGAACGCCTGTAGGGGGTGCCTTTGTCTAAAAAGAAAACCAATTTTTTTTTTTGAAAAAGTATAGCCTGGGGTTCGAACACGCGACCCTTCGATTGGAGGAGTATGTGCCTTGCCAGTGTGCTATACTTGTTTTCTTTTTACCATTTCATTCCAACACTTATTTAAACCTTCTTTCATTTCCACCAGCTTTAATAGGCCGTGGCTTATTCAAATGTTTCTGGCTTATTTTTTTATTTTTTTCATTCTTTTATTTTTTCCTAGATATTATTTAACTTTTAGGATTTTTCTGTGCTAGTTTCATTATTTTCCCTTTCATAAATTATTTTTAATTTAATTTTCTTTTTCTGTTTTTTAGAATGTCAATAAAAAATAGTAATTTTGTTTTTAAAAGTACTAAAAAATAATTTTTAGCATTAGAATAATATAATTAAGGTTTACAAGTCATAAAATCTTTGTTGGGACTTTTCCTTTATTATTATTTTTTATTTTAGGTCTTGTTAGACTTTAAAATTAAATATATAAAAAGTTTTCATTAATTTGCATAAATTTGCCAACTAATGAACATAGCAGTTTCACTGACTTGGAAAAAAAATTCATTGTTGTGCACATTATAAATAAATCTTAAATAATATAAATAAAATTGAAAAATCAATAAAACCTTTTTAAAACTTTTTATTTACTTATTATTTAATTTTAAAGTCTAATAAAAGACCTAAAATAAAAAAAATAATAAAGAAAAAGTCCCAACAAAGATTTTATGACTTGTAAACCTCAATTATATTATTCCTATGCTAAAAAATATTTTCAAAAATTTTAAAAACAGAATTACTATTTTTTATTGACTTTCTAAAAAACAGGAAAAAAAATCGTCACCACATTCAATGAAAAACTAACTATTTCATTTATTTTGCTAAACTGGCACCCCACCTGCGGAGGTCGTAGACCAGCTCGCTGAAACAATCATCACCAAATTCAATGAGAAACAACAAGAAAGGAAAACAAACACCGCCAAACGTACCCAAGCTATCTGAGTTGGAAACACCTAAAAAGAAAAACAAAAAAAGAAAGATCAAGTGAAACAGCCTATCAGACATTATTTTTGTTCAACCGCTTATAATGCGTACACTCTTACCACCTGTCTAATAAAACATGCGGTTCTAAATGTATTAAGCCCAACCAATGTATGCCAATAACACTATGCTGTTATTTTACTATGTTAGCTCCACCCGTTATGTAATAGTAACGAGAACACATCTTTTATAACAACTTGCTATAACTTATTATTGTTCATCATCTTCCCTGCTAACGCTACCAAAAAACGAACACCAAACGCCGCGGCAAAGCACGAACACATTTCCTAGTTTAAAAATTTCAATAATACAACTAGGGCTGAGCAAAACAACCCGAAAACCGAACCGAACCGACCAAACCCGAACCAATCATTTTCGGTTTTGTATATTTATGTCGGTTTGGTTTCGGGTTAAAACACGAAAATATGTCTAAATTATATATTTGGTTCGAATTGTTCGAATTTTATTCTTGGGATGGAGGTAAAGATGTGCGTGTTGATCTGACTGGTTCTTCTCCTTTGACTCGTACGGGGATGAATGACTTTGTACCTGGCCGAGCTGTGATTGATGCTGCACAACGTAAACGATGCAAGTATTTGGCTAAGTGTGCAGCTCTCAGATATGGGTTTCTTCCTTTATCATTTTCTTCTTTAGTTGAGTTACAGGAAGATGCAGTTGCGTTGCTGAAGCGGATCCAGAGATTTTCTAAGGCTCAAGACATTGGAGCGCGTGCTGCTGTACATATTTTCCATATAATAGGCGCTATTGCTAAAGGGGTGGGAGCGCAGATAGTATCTCGACTCCCATCCAATTTGTTGTAAATCCCTTTTTGTTTCTAATAAAGTGATGGTTTATAATAATAATAATAATAATAATAATAATAATAATAATAATAATAATAATAATAATAATAATAATAATAATAATAAGTATATATAACTAGGAAATTGTTTCCTTACCAAATATAATAGAAATGATTTCCACAAAATTTACAAATGGTGAACTCTTTAAAAATTCAACTCCCCATCCATTTTATTTCTCTACCAACCAAACAATAAAAATGAAATCATTTACATTTCTCTCCCTCTAATTCTTTGTACCAAACACACCCTTAGTGTCAAAGACTGGATATTTCATTTATTTTGATTAACAACTACCTTAATGTCAAAGGATGCATCATAATTACTCCATATATGCAACTAACTATTTCATTTATTTTGTTAAACATACACCTCACGTGTAGATGTCGTAGACTAGCTCGCCGAAACAATCGTTACCACATTCAATGAAAAACAACAAGAAAGGAAAACAAACACCTCCAAACGTACCCAAGCTATCTGAGTTGGAAACACCTAAAAAGAAAAACAAAAAAAGAAATATTAAGCGAAACAGCCTATCAGACATTATTTTTGTTCAACCGCTTATAATGCGTACACTCTTACCACCTGTTAATAAAACATGCGGTTCTAAATGTATTAAGCCCAACCAATGTATGCCAATAACACTATGCTGTTATTTTACTATGTTAGCTCCACCCGTTATGTAATAGTAACGAGAACACATCTTTTATAACAACTTGCTATAACTTATTATTGTTCATCATCTTCCCTGCTAACGCTACCAAAAAACGAACACCAAACGCCACGGCAAAGCACGAACACATTTCCTAGTTTAAAAATTTCAATAATACAACTAGGGCTGAGCAAAACAACCCGAAAACCGAACCGAACCGACCAAACCCGAACCAATCATTTTCGGTTTTGTATATTTATGTCGGTTTGGTTTCGGGTTAAAACACGAAAATATGTCTAAATTATATATTTGGTTCGAATTGTTCGAATTTTATTCTTGGGATGGAGGTAAAGATGTGCGTGTTGATCTGACTGGTTCTTCTCCTTTGACTCGTACGGGGATGAATGACTTTGTACCTGGCCGAGCTGTGATTGATGCTGCACAACGTAAACGATGCAAGTATTTGGCTAAGTGTGCAGCTCTCAGATATGGGTTTCTTCCTTTATCCTTTTCTTCTTTAGTTGAGTTACAGGAAGATGCAGTTGCGTTGCTGAAGCGGATCCAGAGATTTTCTAAGGCTCAAGACATTGGAGCGCGTGCTGCTGTACATATTTTCCATATAATAGGCGCTATTGCTAAAGGGGTGGGAGCGCAGATAGTATCTCGACTCCCATCCAATTTGTTGTAAATCCCTTTTTGTTTCTAATAAAGTGATGGTTTATAATAATAATAATAATAATAATAATAATAATAATAATAATAATAATAATAATAATAATAAGTATATATAACTAGGAAATTGTTTCCTTACCAAATATAATAGAAATGATTTCCACAAAATTTACAAATGGTGAACTCTTTAAAAATTCAACTCCCCATCCATTTTATTTCTCTACCAACCAAACAATAAAAATGAAATCATTTACATTTCTCTCCCTCTAATTCTTTGTACCAAACACACCCTTAGTGTCAAAGACTGGATATTTCATTTATTTTGATTAACAACTACCTTAATGTCAAAGGATGCATCATAATTACTCCATATATGCAACTAACTATTTCATTTATTTTGTTAAACATACACCTCACGTGTAGATGTCGTAGACTAGCTCGCCGAAACAATCGTTACCACATTCAATGAAAAACAACAAGAAAGGAAAACAAACACCTCCAAACGTACCCAAGCTATCTGAGTTGGAAACACCTAAAAAGAAAAACAAAAAAAGAAATATTAAGCGAAACAGCCTATCAGACATTATTTTTGTTCAACCGCTTATAATGCGTACACTCTTACCACCTGTTAATAAAACATGCGGTTCTAAATGTATTAAGCCCAACCAATGTATGCCAATAACACTATGATGTTATTTTACTATGTTAGCTCCACCCGTTATGTAATAGTAACGAGAACACATCTTTTGTAACTTGCTATAACTTATTATTGTTCACCATCTTCCCTGCTAACGCTACCAAAAACGAACACCAAACATCGCGACAAAGCACGAACACATTTTCTAGTTTAAAATTTTCAATAATACAACTAGGGCTGAGCAAAACAACCCGAAAATCGAATCGAACCAACCAAACCCGAACCAATCATTTTCGGTTTTGTATATTTATGTCGGTTTGGTTTCGGGTTAAAACACGAAAATATGTCTAAATTATATATTTGGTTCGATTTTTTCGGTTCGGTTTAATTTTGGTTTTACTCGATATAATTCGGTTCTGTTTTTGGTTCGAGTTTTTTTTTCAAAGTTGATTCGGGGTGTTTACTAAATTAAGAGGCTCTATTTGAGTCACTTAAGGGTGTGTTTATTTTTCCACTAAATTGTATGAGTGGGGAAAGAAGTGGGTCCAAACATTATTTTAATATTAAAATCTTACTAAATCTTCCATATGTACAAGTCATATAAAACTTCACTCTTCCCATTATGATGTTTTAGTGAATGTAGGGTCCACCTTCCATATGAAAAAAGAAAAAAAGAAACAAACCCTTAATTAACCTCTTAGTAGAGAGAGATTAGTTTTAACAGATATTCCTACTAAGAGGCACAAAAGGTTGGGCCCACTTATTAAGTGGCTCAAAAGAGAAAAATTCGATTTTGAACCGATGCGGAACAGTTCCCTTTACCAGATAGCGTGTGCGCGACTTTTCTATGTCAAACAAACAAACTGCAGCAACTATAAATAAATAACCTCTCTCTCTCTCTTTCACAAAAACACACATACAGTATAAATAAAATAACAAACTAACCGGAACCCTAGCTTCTTCAATTAAATTAAATTCAATGGCGACTGGCCAACAGTTATCCGCAATCAAGGTCTATATATATATATATACATAAATCAAATCACTATATTATTAATCAGTTAATTCAGTTATTTTTATTCATTAATTTTTACTAATTTGTGTGTGTGTTTGTTATGAAATAATTAGGGCTCCAAAGTGCTTATGGTAGGTGCTGGTGGCATCGGTTGCGAGCTTTTGAAAACCCTAGCTTTATCCGGTTTTCAGGATATTCATATCGTAAGTCGCCTAACTAATTTCCGTTTCATTTGCTGTTAGTTAGGGATACGGTTACTTGTCTGTTATTGTTGTTGCGGTTATTGTTGCGAAATGTATCGATACAGTTACTTGTCTGTTATTGCAGTTATTTTTGTGTAAAGTGTGAAATGTATTGGTTATCGTGCGGTAATCGTGTTAGTAACAGCCGTTTTTGTTTAGTTTAACTATATGTTTTTATAATAATTATTCCTAATGCTGTTCTATATGCCGTAAGTAACACGTTGTTACTGTCGTTAAGTCATCTAACTAATTGCTTTTCAATTTGCTCTTATTACCGTCGTTAGAGGCGTCAAATAGTTATTGTGTATACATAATTGATACGATTACTTGTCGTTACTGTTGTTGCGGTTATTGTTGTGATTAGTTAGTGTTTAGGTTTGCGGACCGAAATGTATTAGTTATTTTTATGTTTGTAAGAGGCGTCAAATAGTTATTGTATAGCGACATAATTGATACGATTAGTTAGGGTTTAGGTTTTGCGGACCGAAATGTATTAGTTCTTGTTGTGATTAGTGGTTTGTAAGAGGCATTAAATAGTTACTGTATATACGTAATCGATGCAATTAGTTGTTTTTATTGTTGTGATTAGTTAGGGGTTTAAGTTTTGTGAAATGGAGCCAAATGTATTAGTTATTTGTATGTTTGTTTCCACTATTGCTGTGATTAGTTAGGGTTTAGGTTTGTAAGAGGCGTCAAATAGTTATTGTATAGCAACTTAATTGATACGGTTGCCTGTTGTCATTTTTTTTGCAGTTTTTGTTGTGATTAGTTAGGTGTTAGGTTTAGCGTGAAATGGAGTGAAATTTATTGGTTATTGTGCTGTAATTGTTGTTGTGTATGCCGTATTATCGTAATTGTCGTCGTTCGCGTTTATCGCCAATAGTTAGCATTTAGGTTCTGTAAAGTGTGAAATGGCGTTATCGTAATTGCCATTGTTTTTGTTGTTATTATTGTGATTAGTTAGGGTTTACGTTTGCAAAAGGCGTGAAAATATTATTGTTTATTCCGTAAGCGAATACCGCTTACGATTACGTTGTTTGTTTACGCTACTTGTCTTTATTGTCATTAGGGTCTGGGTTTTCTGAAATGAAGCGAAATGTATTGGTTATTGTGTGTATGTTAGTCTGCCGTAATTCTGTTACTTATTGCTATTATTGTATATGTCGTAATCGCCGTTAACGTATTGGTTTTGTGAAATGGAGAGAAATGTATTGGTTATTGTGTGTGTTAGTATGTTTACGCTACCTATTGTTATTGTTGTGATTGTTTAGGGCTAGGTTTAGTGAAACACTTTAAATGGAGTGAAATGTATTGGTTATTGTGTGTATGTTGGTGTGCCGTTATTGTAATTGTTTTTGTTGTTTAAAGTGTAGATTTGTTAGGGCTTAGGTTTTGTAAAAAGCTTGAAAGAAATTAGTAGTTGCGTGCGTCACGCTTGTTGAGAAGACTGGTTAATATTCGCTAGTTATCGTTATTTTTATTGCTGCTGGTGTTGTTACTGTTGTGATTAGTTAGGGTTTAGGTTTAGGCTTTGTGAAAAGTTTGGAAGGGAGAGGAATGTTTGAGTGTATGTTAGCGTGTCATAATGTTGTTAGTTACTTTTATTGTATATTCCGTTGTTATTGTTGTTGTTTAAAGTGTGGTTTGTTAGGGTTTAGGTTTGTAAAAGGCGTGAAATAGAAGGAAATGTCTTGGTTTATGTGACGTAATTGTAGTAGTTGTGTTTTTTTTAGTTATCGTTTAAAGTGCAATAGTTTAGGGTTTAGGTTTGTGAAAATCGTGAAATTGAGCGAAATATATTGTTTATTTTGTATATTATAGTGTGTCATAAGTTTAGCTTAATCAGGTTACGGACACGCAGCGTGCTTGTTGAGATGATTAGTTTAGATTGGTATTGCTACTGTTGTTGTTGTTTAAAGTGTGATTAGTTGTTTAGGTTATGTATAAAGTTGATTACTGAAACAGAAGGAAGTTAGTGTGCCGTAATTGTAGTAGTAGCGTCATTTTCATTACCGACTGTTATTGCTGTTATTATTGTTTAGAGGGTGATTAGATAGGGTCTAGGTTTGTAAAAAGTGTGAAACAGAAGGAACTGTTTGGTTATTGTATATGTTAGTGTGCTGTAATCGTATTAATTACATCATTTTTGCGCAGTTTAATTAAGTTAGGAACATGAACGACGATGGTCGAAATGATTAGTGTATAATTTTTCTGTTGAATCGCTAATTAAAACAGCTATGTTGATTAAAATTTGGATGAAAATAATGTAACTGATATGCTTGTTAGCAGAGGTAATATCTTGGATGTTTCGGTTTTTGCCTTCTCTTTTTTTTTATCATTTGGTGATTTAAGTACTGTCTCTGCGTACCATAGAGTTAAAAGGTGGCTTAATTTTTCTGGCTGAATGGACAGTCTTCATGGTAGTAGCCTATCGACCTCTATCAAACCTCTAGATTTATTTATGTTTGACAGATAAAATGGTATTGGTAGTATATGACTTGCCTTTCTGTCCCTGGTTTTTACGTAAACTGTGGACAACAGGACATGTTTGTCTTTTACAAGGAGAGCTAACCCGTGCCATCTATGTAGATATATAGTTTGTATAAGATATAAGATACCTTTCTCTCCATGTCAATTACCTTGCTTGGTTTATGGAACCAGCTAATGCCTAACTGTCCGTAAAGCCTTTTGTCAAGTATGTAGATTGTTGAGTTATGATACATGATATGACCTTGAATTAGCAGTGAACGGTCCTATTGGTTCACAGGTTTAACAATGCTGTTTTTAAGTAGGTGGAAAGAAAGACAAATTCTAGGCATACATGTAAGAATGTGATACTGTGAACATTTGGCATCAAACGTATATACTTCATGCTTCCTGAATGTTAAATCTGGTGGGTTTTTGACCCTGTCAAACGAGAAATGTATTTATAGGCTTATAGCATGTTATAGTGCTCTTATGTTATTAACAAGGGCTTTATAACTTTGCTAGCGATAACGATACTCTTCTTTTTTGCTTCTTTTATATCTTTAATTCTGAGCACTTTAGTGCTATTAGGGAAGCTTTTGTCTATCTCCATTATCAGCTTGAATTTTGGTGCATTTTGAATAAATTGCTCTTATTACTTCCAGCTGTCTGATAAATCTTACTGCTGACTGTAGATTAATGTGTATCGAATAGCTCCCTATTAGTTAAAATGCAGGTTGGCATGCATTTCTTATGATTCTATGGTGCTGTTAAGGTTTTAATGCATTTTTGTGCAAACTGGTACATTTTAATTGCAGATTGACATGGACACAATAGAAGTGAGCAACCTAAATCGGCAATTCTTATTCCGTCAATCACATGTTGGTCAATCTAAGGCAAAAGTGAGTAGATGCTGTTTCTTTTGTATCACTGGTTGATTTTCGATATTCTTATGTGTTATTGGTTTTATAGGTTGCTCGTGATGCAGTGCTAAGATTTAGGCCTCAGATTAGCATTACATCTTACCATGCTAATGTCAAAGATTCTGACTTCAATGTTGACTTCTTCAAGCAATTCAGTGTTGTTTTAAATGGTCTTGACAACTTGGATGCTAGACGACATGTGAACCGCCTTTGCTTGGCAGCTGCTGTTCCTTTGGTAGAAAGTGGCACGACTGGCTTTTTGGGGCAGGTAAACTATCTTGTTAAGGACCCTATTGTTGTATTCCTTTACATTCCAGTTTTGCAAACTTGATTTCATACGAGACTTGCGTGGTGTGATCAGTGCTGGGCTTTTTCTCTTTGTTTATAGGATACATCTTGGAGCCTTCTGTGGCTTACATATTGTGTTCTTGTGCGAAAGTTGCATATGGGAGGGCTTGTGTTTGGGTCCACAATAATTGATATACCTATACTTCAGGAAATGATTGATTGATCTTTTCTGGTCAACAGATTATCAAACAACTCCTTGCATGGAATATGTCAAGAGTATACACTTGTTTTAGATTACAAATGTAAAAACATGAAGTGTGTGGTTATTCCACATAAACATTCTAGGATGTTTTGTGTGAACTTAGGTTGACATGTACTGTTTCAACTCTACATCTTGCTATGAAGATAGATGGTCGGCAAATAACAGAGAGTGTATAATGTGTTCTAGAGTTGTTGTGCTTTGGTTGTTGTTTATTTATAATATCCCCATTTCTTGTTGAATTATTAGGTACTAGAAATGCTACAAGGCATGCTAAAAATGAAAAGGTTATTCGTGTGATTGTATTCAGGGTTAAAAAACAACCTAACTTAAAAGTCAGCAGCTGAAAATTTTGATTTATTCAACAATTCATCCATAGTGTAGATTCTTTTCTCTATCTTTACATAGAGAATATGTTTTGGTGTTGCTGTTAACCAATGATCTGTGATTTTTTTGTAAGAAGTGGATCATAGGAAATCAACTTGATATTCACTTTCAGATGAAAATCTCACTTGACGTGACTTTGCTATTTCTGTTTTTCATGTCCATGCCCGTGTCACTATTTACAGCTCACGAGTGAAATTTAATTCATTTTAGGTAACGGTGCACATCAAGGGTCAGACAGAATGTTATGAATGCCAGCCAAAACCAGCTCCAAAGACTTATCCTGTGTGTACTATTACAAGTACTCCATCAAAGGTACTAATATGACCCTCCCAGATTTATCTTCTAGGGCTTTTTCCGGATGCATTTAATATTCTAGCTCCATCTGTTTCGGGGTATTCTATTTTCACATCCATGTTGGGTTTAATTCTATAAACATATACTACGTATGTTAATATGGCTTTAAGGGGGTTTTTACATGTGCGTTTTCAGAGTTATTATCTGATACTGTGTAATCAGAATTAGATGATTAGCTGTAATAAAACAGGCTTTAGTTTTATAGTGTTTGGACGCACTTCTGCTGTTTGAAGTTGTAATCAATAAACGTTTGGGTTTTTGCCAGTTGTTATGTTATCTTGAAGGAATTATTATAGTGACAGAATATGACTTGTCTGGAGAAAAGGAGAGGTTTTCTGCAAAACGGCAATTGTAATTTATTACTTAATAATCAAAGCTGTTGTGGGTGGTATGAAACTGAGATTCAAAACGCAAATCCAAGCACATACCAACATAAGGAACACTATTTAGTTTGTCATGCAACACTATCTCTCAATGTATTGATTTTTATGCGATTGTTGCATTCTTGCAGTTTGTTCACTGCATTGTATGGGCAAAAGAATTGCTTTTTGCGAAGCTCTTTGGAGATAAGAACCAGGATAATGATCTCAACGTGCGTTCTAATGATGCCGCCAGCTCATCAGATCATCCAGAAGATGTTTTCGAACGTAGAGAAGATGAAGATATTGAAGAGTATGCAAAGCGAATTTATGATCATGTTTTTGGTCACAATATTGAAAGTGCTTTGGCCAATGAGGAAACATGGAAGAATCGCAACAGACCAAGGCCTATTTATGTTAAGGATGTTCTCTCTGACGAACCTCTTCAACAGAATGGAAACTCTGACAAAATACCAGCAACTGATAATTTGTCCACATTGTCTGCAATGGCGTATCTGGGTTTGAAGAATCCACAAGATATTTGGAGTCTCAAGGAAAATTCCAGGATTTTTTTTGCAGCGCTTAAGTTATTCTTTTCAATGAGGCAAAAGGTCTGAATTTTTTGCTTGGTTTTTGAACAATTTTAATGTATACCAGGTCCAGGTGGGCGGGCTGGGTAACGGGTCAAAACACGTCCGGGTTTTAAAAGGCATGTTGGATTGACCCTCAAACATATACTTGTCTATTTATTTGAGCTTTTTTCAGTAAATAAATAGTGCGTTAGTTTGAATTACAACAATATCATTACAAAATTTATGTGAACAGTTTTTAGGATCTGTATGCATTACATTTTAGACTTTGGGCCACTTACAATCTGTTTGACCCGCTTTCTTTTTAGTATCTTTTTCTGTATCTGGTCCATTTGACCTGCTTGAAATCTTTGTCTACAGTTACAAGTAAATATGTCATAAATTGCAACCTTCAATGTAAAACTAATTTGATCCTCCTTTTTTTTATCTCCTGCAGGAGATTGGGAATCTGAGTTTCGACAAGGATGACCACCTAGCTGTAGAAATTGTGACTGCTGCTGCAAATATTCGAGCAGCTTCTTTTGGGATTCCTTTGCATAGTCTTTTTGAAGCGAAAGGTATTGCTGGTAATATCGTGCATGCAGTTGCAACAACAAATGCTATTATTGCAGGTTTGATTGTCGTTGAGGCAATAAAGGTGCTGCAGAATGATACAAAGAACTGCAGGTGGGCAATCTTTGTCACTCTTAAATCGAGTGAAACATGCTGGTCTGTTTCTTCTTTTAACATAGTGTTTGTATTTTTCTGTAGGATGACATATTGTCTTCAGCATCCATCAAGGAAGATGCTTCTTATGCCGATCGAGCCATTTGAGCCGAATAAATCTTGTTATGTTTGTTCTGAGGTACATTTTATGAACCTATAACACAACTTTTAAGCGTTTAGAGCAATTTGTGTATGTTCAAGTTTCAACCCATTTAAAATATTAGTTATGACGTGAATTAACCCATTTCTAGTGACATTGGTAAGAATTGCCACCTCTAAAGCTATAAATTACTGAGAGCTTTGTTCTTGCTGGTTCGTCATGTATCTCGTGTACTGAAACTAATTCATCTAATTTTGGAACAGACACCATTATCGCTTGAAGTGAATACTCAACGTGCAAAGCTGAGGGATGTGGTGGAGAAAATTGTAACATCAAAGCTTGGGATGAGTTTGCCATTAATTACTCATGGGTCGGGCCTTCTTTATGAAGTTGGTGATGACTTGGAACCAGATGAGGTTGCAAATTATGAAGCAAACCTTGAAAAGGTATATGTTTTCTTCTAAGTGGCTTCCCGTTTCTTGTAAACATTTTTTTTGTAACTTTATGTATTGTTATAGGTGTTATCTGAGCTTCCGTATGCGATCACCGGGGGATCAATTATTACAGTTGAGGATCTTCGCCAAGAGCTTGTATGCAAGATCAATATCAAGCACAGGTTTGTCTGATATTGCTTTTTTGAGTTTTGAGCTTGAGGCATTATCGATGCTTATTACTCTTGGTTAGAGGTGTCATTTGAACAATCTTAAACAAGTCAAAAGTTACTCATAGTGTACATCGTATTTACTTTTATCAAAGAATGTTTTACTCTTTGCGTAAACAAAAACTCTTATTGTACATTTGTATGGTATATTGAATAAATTTTATGTACAATTTTCAGGGAGGAGTTTGATGAAGAGAAGGAACCTGATGGTATGGTTCTTCATGGATGGACACCATCAGCTGCTCCGGCAGTAGAAAAGGATAACGATGCTTCCAATGGTGCCAGCACTTCATCTACTTCGCAATCACTTCCGGATGACATGGAAGAAGATGACGAACTCATAATTGTTGAAACAGGAATCGAGACCATACCTGCAGGAAAGAAAAGAAAGCTGTCTGATATATCGGATTCCGAAACTACCGATGAGAAACGGGCTAAGAAGATTCCTGAGCAACTTGAAGACGATGCTGATGTTGTTGTCATGCTCGATGATGGGAATGCGAATGGAAATGGAAACGATGACCTCAGCTAAAATATTTGAAGGTAGTTTTCAGCTGGACTTGATTGGGATTATTTTATGTCATGATGGACTGTTTAGTTTCGATTTAGGAGAGGAGCTCAATATCGGGTAAAAAGGTTCAGTTTTTCCCATGTAACCCGTTTTTTCTTGCTAGTTTTAAGCTTTTGAAACTTAGGATGTGGTCTTGGTGTAATTATAACCGAACCTGAAGGCTGTGACAACAGGGGCTTCCTTTTTTTTTTTTTTTTTTTTTTACTTTAACTGGCGTGGTAAAAAGCCGACAGTCAGTGGTTCTATACTTGTCGGGATCGGTTTTCGGTCAGCAAGAAGAGTAAAAGACAGGTAACAGCGTAGAAACGCATTGTTTTGTCGAAACAAGGCCTCATGGATAAAACTCTGCATGTATTTTACGACATTTGTTTCCTGATAAAACTAGTGTCTGAACTTTTGTGCGGTGATACACTAAGGTTGAATGCAATGTAGAATCACTTGAAGTATTTTCATACGTTTTATTTTAGTTTTGTTTTTAAATTATGTTAAAGGTGATGGTTTTAGTTTTGTTTGATTAATCGTTTTCATTCATGATGGTGATGGTTTTAAATTTGTTTTTAAAAATGATGGTTTTGGTTTTGTGGGTGTTAGCCTAGTCTAGTTTGAGTAGAACTTTATCTTCCAAAAGTTGGTAGGCTTTGGTTTAGAGTTTCCTAAAGGAATATTCTGCCAGCTGCGACATTCAAAGCGTATTGAGTTGTACCATCTAGACCATGATATAATATTTTAATTATGCTTCCTTTATTAAGGTTATGACCATGGCACTTTCTGAGTAATTTTTTCATTCTTAACCATGCGTCACTAAGGGTTTCTCGATCGTTTTGAGAAAAGCTACAAATTTCTCCGAGGAGTTTTTCGAATAAGGCAGGAGGAAAGAATCAGTTAATAAAAGCGGTTCGAAGGCATTCCCATGTTCGTCTGGTACCTTCGTTAAGTTCGTCTAACCATGACTTAGCTTCTCTAGATAAGGAGGAGAGAAACATCATGAGTTGAACGGCTTCGACTTGTCCTTCTCGATAATTCAACAGTTTGCAGATGCTTTTAAGTGGTTTGCTTTAATAGAAAACTAGTTTGAGATATCAGGTAAAATGATTACGGAGCCAGGAGTTGGTGCGACAACTTGGTCGACGGATCACATCGGTGTCCGACATTAGATCGTGACGATCGATGAGTCGAATGAGAAATGGGAATTGGGATAAGTTGTAAATGGGTGGATATACCACACGAGGTTGTTGGGGTTGCTTGTGCATTCTTTCGATAGGTACATGACGGTGCTGTCTACGTAACCTTCGGTTAAGGGTACGCTCATGTTCATGGAATGGTGGAATAGGATCAGTTTTTGGATGAACTTGTATGCATTCAACAAGGTAAACAAGTCGATTTTTTGGTAAAAGAGAGATAAGTGTGGCACACTTTGGTGTAAGTGCGGCGTACTTGTGATCGTGGCAGTAAGTGCATCACACTTTGGCGTAAGTGTGGCGTACTTTCGGCACAGATATAGAAAATTGGTATTCGTTCTAAGGTCAAACGGATGAATCTTCGAAAAATAAAGAAAATAGATAATAAAACAGGATGATAAGTCTCCGGCATCAGCGTCAATGATGCGTGTTTTACAAGTCTTATATTTATATTACTAGTTATTACCAAACGAGAGACCAGAAATGCAACACGAGCAAGATACTACCAAACGAGGGACTAGAAACACAACTCGAGCCTAATGTATCGGACAAGCTGAGTTTGAGCTAAATGCACAAGACCCATAACGAGCCCGAGCTTTACAGAATATAAACTAAGACTAGTCGTAAATCTTTTTTTTGACAACAGGTTGAACATTAAATCAATATTGGTGTATATATGATTTGACTGAAGTTCGGAAGCTTTTATAAATTTTAATTAATTTAGGATATATTGGTTGATAAACGATTGTTTTTTTGTGTTGTATCAAAAGTAAGAGTAGATTCTGATGCTATAAATTGTATTATGTAAGATGAATTACATTCATTCATGCATGCATGAATATAATAGATCTATATTAATATATAAAACATTTACACATGATTTTTGAAAGTGAAAAAAATGATAAATAAAAAAATAGTGAAAAACATGAATTCCTTATATATAGTAGGATGCAATAATTGTGAAGTCAAACATTTAATACATGGTCACGGGTTGAACCACCGGGTTAATCTGGTTGAGTTTACGGGTCACGGTTCGACCACCGGGTCAAGCCGGCCAAGTCACCAGGTCACAAGTTCGACCATGGGTCAACCCGGTCGAGTCATCGGGCACGGGTTCGACTACCGGTTCAACCTAGCCGAGTCACCGGCTTTCTGATTCACTGAGTCAATTATCATATCGTTGATTATATGTCACTAGACAATTTCGCCGCTTTGCATACATAATAAACCAATCCAACGATGAACTATATATCTTAACCATGGCCTCTAGAATTTTTCTTCTCGTCAGGTAGTTGCAAAAAAAGTCTACAAGGTCGATTAATCGCTACAAGGTCCTTAACCTTGTCGATTAATGAAAAGGCGATTAATGGAGGTCAACTATGGTCAACGACGGTCAAGGGATGTCAAACTTGCCGAAAATACCAAAAACTCACTATAAACTTGTGTCTATCACTTATAGTAACTATTTTTATGTATGATTCATTGTATTTTACGAATAATATCTTTGAAAATACCTAAAACTCTTTAGAAATACCCAGAACTTGCTGAAAATACCCAAAATTTGCTAAAAATGTCAATACGATTAAACACCGATTAATCCTGCCTAGAACAATTACAAGTTACAAGGTGGTCGACCGGCCGACTAGCGATTCGCGATTTTTGCAACCTATTAGTTCATGTACATATAAATTTTCTTCTCGTTAGCTACTTGCTTTGACGGATCCATTCCTTCGCTTGACGAACTCTCGCCGGTTTATCTTTTCAACCCGGACAACTATTCAACGTAAAACAACCCATTGTCCCTTTAAGAAAAAACTCGGTCCCTTCTACGTGTGCCCCGCAAGGCTACACGGTTTCTTAAAGCTAACTCTCAAACCCGCCTTTAATTTATCAAACATAGCTTTGATACCAAATGTGGAATATGAAGCTTTAAAACTCACTAAAAACTCCCCAAAATGAAAAGATAAAAGCTTTACTCAAACCAACTGGCTTAACCCAGTTGGCCACCAAGGTTTCACTAAGTGGATTTTTTGGGGGAGGTTCTACCTCCTTGGAGGTCTTGGGTTCAAGACATGCCAAGGGCTTTTTCCTCTCAGGCGAAACGGATAAGGAGTTTAACATAACTAGCCGAGGGTTCGAAAAAAACATTCTGTCGCTTGGATGTCATTGCACGAATCAACCCATTAACAACTAATATTTACCGTTTAAAAAAAAAGAAAAAAAGCTTTACTCATACTTGTGCTTACTATTAAACCAAAATAAAGACTAATAAAACAAACATTGTTATTTGAAGTAGGCATTAACACTAGTTAAATGCCTTTTATTTGTGTCTTTATAATCATGAAGCCTTAGATGAAGCTCGGCCGCAGCAATCATCAAGATTAGCCAACATTACAGACCTCACTTGTAACATGTTCCGTCATGTTTACATCCATTTTCTTTCCCCAATCATGAAGCCTTAGATGAAGCTCGGCCGCAGCAATCAGAAAGTACACTGTCTGTATCGGCGTCAATATTTCAATAACGGCCTTTAATGTCTCCAATCTCAAATCATCCGCCATATGTAACAGTTCCTCCAAACCATCTTTCTTCGAGTCCAACGTTGATTCAATCTTTTCCTCATTGCCAACACCACCATTCTCATTCCTAATCATTTCTGAAATCGCGTTTGAAAGCTCGACCATGGATCTATCCGCAATAGTTTCTTGCTGTATCGCCATTTTTTCACTTAAAGCTTTTTCTTCGTGAATAGTTTTCTTTTGCAACTCATCTATTCTTGCAATCTGATAATGTCCAAGATCACCAAGATCTCCTGATCTAGTCGTTAATCCACAAATGAGATCTCCGATTTTTGCCTCAAACTGAATACCTGATTTTGAATACAGCAAATGAATAGCTAACGTTGGACGCCATCCTCCAATCCATAGAAACGCGTCCTCCAACTTGCTTCTCCATGCAGGAGTAAGCATGGAAAAAGCATCATGTTTTTCCCATTTGGATTTTGCTTGGTAATACTGCTCGTAATGTCCTACAACTCTTTCTATTAACGGAACCAAAACCGAGTCGTTGTTTTCATTAGTGTCGTGGTGGCTCCTAGCAGCTGATACAAGCTCTTCCAAGCATGAATTCTGTTCGCAGATCCAGTACTCGAAGAATTTATGGAATGTTTCACGTTGAGGGTTGTTAGTAGCAGGAATTATTGGTTGTGCCATGAAAGCTTTGCTAATTGATTAATTGCAAGTTGCAAACAAGCTAACAGAAGATTGAATTTAAGGATGCAACTTGAATGTTTTAATGCATGCATCTCAGCATCTGGTTGGATCCTACTGTTTTTTTGTTTTTAGGTTTTCTGCACATGCAAGTTCTGTATTCTCGTGATATTTTGTCATTAACTTTGATTCATTGTTTCTGGCTTCTCAACAACTTACCAGAATTGCTTACTTAACCAATAAGGAGTATTATAGTATTGTATATGTATTTATATACGGATTTGGCGTTTTGTGTAGAGGTGCCAAAATGGGTGGGCTGAGCGGGCGCGGGCGAGGTAAAATCGGCGACGGGTTAAACAGGTGACGGGCTAAACGAGTGATGGGCTAAACGAGTGACGGGCTAAACGAGTGACGGGCTAAACGTGAAAAAAATATATAAAAACGTAAAAATAAAAAAAGGATAATACTTTTTTAAAAGTAGGGAAAAAACATTTAATAAACAAATCCGGAGAGTGACCGATTTGATGTTTTAAATGTGCCTACAGTCCATCTAATGTCTTACATGTGTTTATTGAGTCTACCAATAATAATGGATGGAAAAAAATGCCTCATACTTTTCAAAAAGGGCTAAAATATGCCATTAGTAAAATGAGCAAAATTTACCACATCTTTGTAACAAAAAATTACACAAATATCCGTTGGTTTATAATAAATTGCAAAAAAGATTCTTCCTGTTACCTGCGATTATTTTAGATGAAATAAAATGCAAATATCGATCCTGTGATATTTTTATTTGTACAGATTTTGTCACTAGTCTTTCGAAAGTACAAATGGCATCCCCAATCTTCATGTTTTGGTCTTTTGACGTAACGGGTGCTAGAAGTTGACTATTAGTCACTCTTGTTATAATAGGCTCAGGTACAGTGGCTGGTGGCTCGCGTTTTCGCCATGGCGCCACCAACCACACCGTGATCGGCGTTTTCAACGTTTGCCCCTAGGGTGCCAGCCGAAGAAGTGGTGAGTGACGGCGCGAGCCCACGGTGCAAACACTGCACGGTGGCTCGGGTTTTCGTTTTTATTTTAAATTTTTTTTTTGACGGTTATAATATTAGGTCGAAAATATGAGTTGATAAGTCAAAATACAAAGACGAGGAATAAATCTGACAAAGGTGAATCTACAAGCCGGTGGACAAAATATAAAGATAAGAATTCTGAAGATCAAGTCAAAAAGATAAAAGATCTAGTTGTTAGCTTCCTTTGTAAGTCTGGACATTCTATTATATAAAGAATAGACCAAACGTAGGTTTTTATATATCTCATTCACAAAGTAAACCTAAAGTTAGTTTATTTATCTAGGCATCTGGTCATGATAAGACGCCTAGGATTGCTTGTAATCATTGTTCTAATGCAAGTAATCGTTGGGAGTAATCAATTTGTTAAAACATCTTGTTCATAATCAATGTTCTAATTCCACTATGACTGATTCATATAAATGTTGGTTACTCTAGATAAATGGTCTAAACAACCATTGAGTCTAAGGATTCTTGGTTTCAACATATAACGACTATCTTTTTGAATAGGGGAACTGTTTTTTATGTTTGAAGCATTTAAACACCCACACTTCAGCTATTTTTTACTACAAATACCCTTTTAAACTACAAAAATTATATACCATCTTCTATTCTTTTCAACTATTACTTTTATTTTTTTACCTCCATCATGTGCCAATATCCAAACCAATATCCGAATCAATAGATAAACTCTTTCTTTTAACGATCCTGAAAATCAAATACTCCCTCATCCACAAACTCTAGCTCATTAAGAAATAATCAATTTTCTACATTTTCCAGCTATAATCAAATATCAAATCCTTTCTCTAACTTCCCACAAAAAAACTCGTTTGTTAATTGTACACCCGATGCATTCAATTTATGGTTCCAAAATTCTCGACAATCTCAAGTCTTCCAACAATCCCAACGACTAAATCAATGAAACTTTCCTCAACACTCGTCTTAAGAAACCGAAGAGCCCGACGATGATGAAGCTCCACTAGCGGGTCCTTCGAAGAAAAAAGGGAGACAAAAAAGTGTTGCTAAAGAAACCCGAAATCGGACCGTGCGTTTTGGTTCCAACGCGAGGAAGAAATTTTGGCGGAATTTTGGATAGAAATATTCGAAGATCCGAAGGTCGGGAATGACCAACAAAATGAGACGTTTTAGTAGAAATTCTCGATATATATATATATATATATATATATATATATATATATATATATATATATATATATATATATATATATATATATATATATATATATATATATATATATCTATATATATATATATCTATATAGAGTAAGGATCCAATGAGAAGAAACTTAAAATAAGAAGTGGTGAGAAGAGACTAAAATCACACATTTGAGATGCAACGACTTGAATTAGATGCATTTCTATTCATGTAGATGCACGATCTTGAGTTTTAAAAGTTAATTTGATGTGTAGATGGTACAAATTGATTTTCATGATTTGGGCACGCGTAGAGCAACAAAAATAAAGATAAATCATGAAATGCATCTAATATACGTATATGCATCTAATTAAAAGCTATAAAACATGTTATGATGTATTATAATGCATCTATGATTACAAAGATGCATCTAATTTAAGTGCACGCATCTCGAATATGCGGTTATAGTTTCTTCTTATCCTTCTTATTTTAAGGTTTCTTCTCATTTGATCCTAACTCTCTCTCTCTCTATATATATATATATATATATATATATATATATAACAATTACGAAGGAGGGTTATAAAGTTCGAAACAAAAATATGTTGACCGACAAGTGGACGCCGATGAATCGAGAAGTACACAAGTTTAACCAATTTATGATAACGCCAAACCTTTGAGGGGCGAAAATGAAGAAAATCTGATGACTCGTGTGTTAATCTTATATAAAGATGATAGCGGGAACAAGGAATTACAGCATAAAAGTGTTTGGCTTTTTTAGAGACAAGTACAAATGGAAGAATCTCGATTCCACACGAACAC
The DNA here is from genome assembly GCA_025667525.1 of Glebionis coronaria. Classification (NCBI taxonomy): domain Eukaryota; kingdom Viridiplantae; phylum Streptophyta; class Magnoliopsida; order Asterales; family Asteraceae; genus Glebionis; species Glebionis coronaria. The sequence continues at coordinate 12,652,949 of CM046876.1, forward strand.
GACAACAACGCAGGAAGATAGCCAATGAAGATCCAGATCTTTTCAATGACGATGATATCCCTCGTCCATCCGGCGCTCCAAGAAAGGCCAAAGTTCAACGCTCCTTAAGCTCATCCGCCAGTATGGTTTTCAAAAAGAACAATTGGCCGAATTGTTGCAACAACAAATAATCTTTGATCGTGATGCAAAAAAGGGCGAACGGAGCGAGGGATAGCGGCAAGACTTAGAAGTGTGTGAGCTTCAAAAAAGGAACGTAGAATAGAAGATCATTCGTTCGTCACTACCGGAGTGAGTGTCAAAGACACGACAAAGATCGAAAAGGTAAAAGACGAGGTTCGGGTAAAATATCTAAAGTTTTAAGTTGTATTTTTTTTCAATGATTTTTTTTAAGTTGTATTTTTATTTTTCGGATGTTTTTTACGTATGTTTTTTTTGTGATTTTTTTGAATGTTTTATTTTTATTATTAAAGAAAATTATGTTTTTAGTTGAAAATAAAGTTTTTATTAAATCCAAAAATAAAAAAGAGTAGGGTCATCATAACACCAAAAAATGTGGTGTTAACGAGAGACGGGATGTTGTTAGTGTTATGATGAAGTTTAATTTTAGCGTAAAAGTGGCGATGTGACACTAATTTTTACTCACAGCTCAACTGTACCTAGAGCTCTAAAAACATTTTTTTACCCAAAAAAAACCTTTTACCTAAATTGAACCCGTATCTTTTAACCCAATTTGCACCATACCAGTTATAAACAAAATGAGCAATGTAACTAAAAATGAAAATCAATATTCATACTCGTTCTACACTCGAACAAAATAAGCAAATAACTAAGAACGAAGATCTATAACTAAAAATAAAGCCCTCGACATACAAAATTACTCAGTCATAGTCACTCGAGCCCCAAAAGTATTTGGACAAGCTGAGTTTGAGCTAAATGCACAAGACCCGTAACGAGCCTTACAAATATAAACGAGGCCTAGTCGCAAATCTTTTTTTTTTTTTGACACAGGTTGAACATTAGATCCACAGTTATATAAATACTTGTTGGCCCATACACGATTCTTTTTTTGTGTTGTATCAAAACTAGGAGTAGATTCTGATGCTATAAATTGCATTACATATATAAGATCAATCACATTCTAATAAACCAATCGAACGATCAACTAGACAACTATATATCTCAACCATGGCCTCCAGAAACTTTCTTCTCGTCAGGTACGTATTCATGTACATATAACATAACATTAGACGTGTGATCCGTGCATAGTCACGGGGTTTTATAACGGCAAATAGTTATACTATATATACTAAATTAAGGTTTCTTTGCATTTAACACAACGTAAATTAAGGTTTGTTTGTGTTTGTTAACGTTCGTTTATTATTTTTAACGCTAAATGAAACGACTATGCTTCAGAGAACGTTGTGAAGTTAGGATTATCAAGCACGAAGAACAAGGTTATCGGCGGGATACAAGATGGGAAACCGGAGAAGAAGGAGGTGTTCTGGATGAGACATCCAAAGACTGGCTACTACATGCCGGAGACCCACTTCGACGATGTTGACGTTGCTGATGCTAACAAGATTCTCTCCAACATACCAAAACCTTAATGTAGTAAAGAATCCTTACAAAGTCATCTCATATTCCAGTTGAACTATATACTTTATATGGCTTCCAACTCATGGAACTGGATTCCATATTTCATATACTCTAATGTTGCAGGCATTAAGAAATGTAAAAAATAATTAGTTAAAAATCTTTGTGCAATGCGTTCGATTGTTTTCGTAATAGTACTTGATTTGATGTTAAAAGGGTCCTTTGTGTTACCCGGAGCGTACGCATCTTTGAGTCATATATGCGAGTAGCCGACCCTTCCCTTGCAAGTGAGAACAGAAACGGATGTTCATATATAAGAGGAACCAACGTTTAGGATTTGAAGACAGATCGATGACTTGGCTTTCTCGTATTATTGGAATGCAAAAGACTTGTACGACGAGAATAAAGCTAAAGTAGACAGTAATGAACAAATACCTTGCAAAATCAACGCATCCCGTATTACTGTATATAAGAGAACACGATCCTCCTTGTCAACAAAAAGAAAGTCAAACTCGCCACTAACAAGAGATGGTGTTAGAACACCCGAATCTGTGAAAAGTAGAGTCGGATATTGAGGTGCGCTGTAATCTCGCTGATCTTTCAACATCGACTATGGATGGAATGGGTACCCCAAAATCAACAGGTTGTAGGTGGGTACCATGTCCTTCTGATCTATTGGATACAAACGAGGAAGCTGCACATATACCATGTCGACTTCATCCATTCTGTGCTACAGCTCAAGAGATCATAAGCTTGGCACGAAAGCTTTGCCAGCTCATTGGCAAATCATAGCCCCGACCTATCTGGTCTCCCATTTGCATTCCAATTTCATGTTTTCTACTAAGAAACAACACACTTTCAGATACGTGTAACAGTGCGTTTGCTTTAAGTGATTTAGACAGCATTCGAGATGTTTCAATGTTCAATCAACTGATAATCACAATAAGACTATTTATATTCACACGACAAAAGAAAAACTAATATGTATGCTGCAACTAAACCATTTGTGTGCCTATTTAAAAACGACGATAGTAGGAAGACTAAGATGGTTCATGTGGACTGAACACGGATCAAATATGGGTCATAGCCACTCAGCTAAAGCTTTACTGAATTCACCTATCAACGTTATCACTCTTTGACGACACCGCTTCCATCAACATTTGTGCTCCTATTTTTCTACACATCTTAACTGCCTCAACTTTCGAGACATGTCTTCGTCCTTGCCCCTTTGCCTGTTGTTTGCTGTTTTATCTGCAATTTATAGTTGATTGGGCTTTGCGGCAAAAACCATTTCTGCAGATCCCAGTCACCATTCATTATGTTAGCTGTTTAATCATACCATATTTACCGAAGTAAAAGGTGTATCTGTAACATTACAGTATATAGGAATCAAGTTATTTCACATGTATTCTTATCCTCGTAAAGATCAACTCCAGGTGATCTCGGTGTTTGTGGAGAAAGTACATGAGCAAAATCGAATGTAGAGGTGCGATCGACATTCGACTAATTTTTTTGTTTCCACAAAGCTAGCAAACCAAGGTGTGCACCTTCTTTTGCATAGAACAAAATTTATGCTTCTTCCTGTAGCACGCAAGCTTCAGAAACACTAGTAACTTATAAAGATGATTAAAACTCGAGGTCAATTTCAACATTACATAATTTTAACAATTGCAAATAGATCTGATATATTTTACCTTATCGTCATCAAACTTGTGTCATATAACAGGCGCAGATCGTACGTAACAATATTAATGACCACAGCTAAATGTAATAGCTTGTATGTACAACAACGGCATATAACTTGTATTTTTTATCCACCTGCATAAAAAGAAGTGAGGTAAGAATCTGTACATATTCCTGCGGAAAGCAAATAAACCAAATTTGATTTCAAATACCTTAACCTCAATTCTCATTTGAACCTAAATTGTTTCAGTTTTATACATATAGCAACATAATTATATGTTTTGTAGATACAGCAAGACTTCCACGGAAAGCCATTCTCAAGCAAGTTTGTAAAACAATTGCTATTATCTTGAAATTCACAACCCGAAACAACACGTAAATATAAAAAAAGGCCAGATATAAAGCAATTAACTTTACATTTTCAAGTCGTGTTTCGGCTAATATAATGAAATAGCTATTACTCGTATATAGATTTGACATTCAAAAGAAACCTGGATCAATACAGAGATGTAGAGGTGGCTAGATGGACTATATTGGCAAAATCGGTCAAGCAGAAAAAAGTTACGAGTACCACAAAGGGGAATGGGTCAAATGAGTTTGTAAGTCGCCCTAAATCTATTATTTGATGCGCATACAAGTAACAAATTTTGTAACTTACTATTTAAAAAAAAAGATGTATAATTTTTGTAAATCCCATTGTGACCCATACTGATATGTCATATTTCAACTGTTATCCGTTTTGACCCGTTAGCCATATAGTCCATCTAGCCACCTCTACATTTACAAGTCAGTTTGCATTTCACCTCTAAAAATCTTACTATAGCTAACATCAATGTTGTAAAAAGATATATAGCAACACCAACTGATCTGAAACTGTAGGGAACCATTATTTTAGTTATCTTGAGCACTTGTCCTTGACTTCTATGTAAGCAAGGTTTTCCATTAAAACCAAGTTAGCCTAAAACTTGCGCTAAACTTGATATAAGGCCCAATACATAAAGGCTGCTAAGGAAAACTATTCTATAAAATGCATCGCAAATGCTACAAAAAATAAATTACAGAACAAAGGTGCATGCTGCGAAAAGCTTAATTTGAATCTGATGGAGAAGAGTAGGGCGGCCAAGTTTGTTGCTCCATATCATTCCTTTATCCTTGATAGATAACATTGTATTATGAAGTTTTACATCAATATATCTACTTTGAAGTTTGTACATCAGTATTCGCTCACGATGGCAGACTAATGATGAATAAAAAACTTATACAATGCCCCGATTGTAATTTAGCAACTAATCACAGAATTGTAATAGTTCTCGTTTTCATTTATTTATTACAGAACTAATGATCAGTATCATCAATTATAATAACCTATGCAAAAGTTACATTAAAAGAAACACAAGCCCATAAACTGGAATAATAAGTTCCGAAAGAAAAATATTACATCCAAACCACAAACAGTTACTTGTCGATAGATCAACCGGCCTTATTTATGCATAACACACATCAACTACAAGTTGTAGGACATGTTACATTACTTACTAGTACTAGACACACTTTTAAAGCAAACATGCAAACCTATGATACAATTTAGTGAAATAAATTCACCAGGAAAAAGTCTCCAACACCTTCATAGTTTAGTTTCTGTAAACCGAAGATTATGGAAAAAAAAAGGCACACTTTATGTTACATTATTCATGCTTACCGGTAGATACTATTAGACCGTTGCTTCTCTTCGATCAGTAATCCCAGAGATTCCCTCCACTGGAGTTATCTCCCCCATCGCCTGGTGAATTGTTGTTATCCCTTGGTGGACTTATCATCATTCCCCGAGCCATATCGGATAGCATATTTGGGTTACCAAATACATCTTCATGGTCCATAAATTGTCCATGAGGGTTTGTTCCAGTCCCACTTGAGCTCCCAACACCACTTTGATTAGTAGGAGCTCGAGCTGCAGCAGCTCTTGCGGCTGCAGCGCGAATGTCATCGGCTGTGGGACATTCAGGAAGCGTATTATTCAGAATAGAGTCAGGAAAGTTAAGTATGGCATAGGTGCCTTTAAGTGCCAATGCAGCTACATCATAAGCTGCAGCTGCCATTTCGGGGGTAGGATAAGTGCCTAGCCATATACGAGTTGTCTTGTTAGGTTCACGAATTTCTGACACCCATTTGCCAGCTCGCAAACGGATGCCATGGTAAACCGGGTGGCGAGTAGAGGAGCTCCCACCAGTAGTCACAGGAGGAGGTTGCTGAGGAGCAGAGGAATTGCGGCGTCGCCTGTTAGCCATGCAATGTTGTGCTTTTTCTTATGTTGTTGGACACATTGGATTATCAGAGATTTATATAAACCAGAAATTGGTGAACTCTAACTGTTAACATTGTGTGTTCCCGTGGCTAATTCGCGGATGCCCCTTTTTGGAAAGAAAAAAACGTTTCCAAATATAGAAACTTTTTAAAACTATCACAATCATTGACCTTCAACTATGAGGAAATTACCCAAACCCCCTCTCATAATTAAAATAAGCAGTTTTATAAAAATAGGCAACTTTATTTATTTAAAGACGATATAAGTTCATTTGAATAATAAACTTATCAAGCATATCAGACTCAAAATTAATTCGTATTTTTTTGAAAACAGTTACGAGAAAAGAGTGGAGAAAGCATCGACGATAAAGATAATGAGTTGTTTGAACGTGACTATGAAACACAATGTGACGATTAAATCTATGATTGTTGTTCTGCATTCAACGTTTAATTTTTATGATTTTGATAAAAAATGAAATATTTGATATCTTTTTTTACGCGTTTGGATATAGTTTTAAATTGCATAATCACGCGTGATATGTTTGGAAAAGCAAGAATAAACTATCTAATGTAGAGATGTTTTAGTTTTTGATTTGTTACTACTAATTTTAGTTTGATGAATTTGTGAAACACTTTAAAACGACCCATAACATATATATAGTTAGGATCTAATAAGAAGATTAAGTAAAATGAGAAGAATGAGAAGAAACCACAGCCACACATTTCAGATGCACTTACAAAGTCAGATGCATCTCCCCTTAAAATTCTCCTTCCTTTGTGGAATTTGTGGTCATGATTTCTTCTTATTCTTCTCATTTTAATTTTTCTTCTTACTGGATCCCTACTATATATATATATATATATATATATATATATATATATATATATATATATATATATATATATATATATATATATATATATATACACGTTCATGTAAGAACTAATCTTAAAATAAACATAATAAGAATCAGTAAAGATATGACATGTGTTCTTCTGATTTTAAATAAAATAAAACAAATTTATATATATTCAAGGATAGTTTGGATATTTATCACCTTTTAATATTTACATAAATACTATCTTCTGATGCCTATCATCACAAATGTTCATTTATAAATACCAAATCTCATCTGAATGCCCATCATTATTGCACCTCATTCGCTTAATCTTTGATGATTTACTTGGGAAAAAATTAATGAGATTTCTTGTTTGTTCAGCCTAAACTGCCAATATCTACTTGTTTTCGTTCATATTATCAAAGACGCCAATCAAATGGCAGTTTCCATTTGTCGTCGATTTCTTTAGCTTGTGACCCGACGATTTGTTTAGGTGCCAAAAGAGAATCGAAACTCTAGTCGCCTGCTTTCTCCAACGACACCCGGCTTCCGGTGTTTTTACACTTATTCCAGTGCAGCTGTTATAATCGATGTCTATGAATATGGTTATCAGATTCGATGCAAACGATTATTAACATTGTAAGAATAGTAGTGCACTAATATATACTCTCTTCGTTCCAAATTAATTGTCCCCCGACCAAAACACAGAGTTTTAGAAAAAAGTAATCATTATAGCATTTTCATTCTTACTTTTTTACAAAATGACAACCATACTTTTATGTAATTAATTAAATAATTGAATAAACTTTGTAATTTTTAATACCATTAGATGAAAGAGAACAATAATTTTAAAACGTTTCAAAATAGAACAAAGAAGTATAAATTTGAAGTTTTAATACTTTAATTCTCAAAAGAAACTATAAATCTTTAACTAACTGTGGATTACGTCGACATGTATCTGGATTATAGTGTGTATCACTTTTTTGAAAGGTCAAATTTGGATATTATCTTTTTTCTTTTATCAAGTAGATAATGACTTTTATTTTATTGATATGGCCGTGTATTTGTACTATTATACTTATCTATTGTTGACGGAACACAGAGAAACAAATATGACGTGGCAACTATTCTAAGCTGTAGGATCATGTTAAAAACAAATCTAGGCCTTTCAAAATAGAAATTGACCTATTCTCTTGCTATTTAGCAACAATCCTGGCAACTTAATTATACAATTAAACACATGGGATAAATATTGGGATAAAGTATAACTTCCACACCTATTTTTACGAGATATGAAAACCAAATCATATAACAAAAGATCATTTCCATATTTTGTTTCCAGCAACAATCCAATAACATAATTGCAATTTAACACAGCATTATCGTTCAAAAAAATTCTCCATTCACGATCTTACACAAAACAATCTGTTTATACATGAAAATTGGTAAGTGTCAGTTAAGCTATAATATATTTAGCGTTTCAATTACATTATTAATTTCTTTCAACTTTTTTAGTTTTTAGGAATAAATTTGGTTGGGGTCTGTAAACTCTTTGAAGTTAAAGTGATTGGAGTATGGTTGCTTAGGCTTCTCCGTGTTCAGTAAGTTTTAATTTATGTATTGTATTCTCTTTAGAAATTATGTTTTAAGCTTATAAGATACTTTTTTTACTTTGATAAGTTTATGCAGAGCCCTGTGATCGAATCGTTAACTTTTTGAGATTAATGCTGCTCTGAGCCAAAAGATGGCGTTGGAATGGCGGTGATACAAGTTTGTTGACTCTATCAATCTTATAATTCTCTTCTTTCTTCATTATGATGTTAAATAATCACTATCTGGTAGCTTAAATACTCTCATATTGCTAGATTGAAGTGTGAATTAATAAGAGATAATGGGCTCATAGTGCGTGCTATATGTGAAGTGATTTCTATGATAATCGATATTGCATAAGAATCAAATAAACTAAGATTTCTCTTTTATTGTGGATAAAAGACTCAGATCGCTTATTCAGCACTCACATACATAAGTCCAAGTTTTAATCTATATTCCTGCTGTATTTCCCATATGTATGCGTTCATGTTTTATATTTCTAAATTAGCAACATATCCAATGTTTATATTTGCAGGCCAAGCTATACATAGTGGATTATGTGGCATAGTGAGAAATTTGCCTGCTCTAAAAGGTGACATTTCATAACTGGTAAATTAAAGTTCTCTTTGCTTTTAAGAAAAGTTATCTTCACTAGGAGATGGTTTACTTGACACGGTACTCCAAACATCTTTCGAAAGTTTTGTTTCTAGACTTTTCTTAGGCAATAACTAATACTTTGATTCATTAAATAGTGTATTTCATTCTAATACGAGAATAAAGTTAATCTTAACTCCGGAGGTACCAAATTTAAGTGGTGTTTGAATGTGTATTTCATTGCAGCAGTGCATTCCATATTATGTGCCGTGAAAGTCATTCAATTCTAAGCACGATATCAAGTGTGGATGATAATGTTCTCAATTTTGCTGTCATGTAGATTAAACAATCAAAAGAGACTAAACTAAATTGTCATTATATTACTAAACTTATAAATCAAAAGAGCAAACACTATATTTTATGGACGATACCGACTAAGACAACCAACACATTGATAAGAGTTCACAGTAAGTAGTATGAACCATGTTTATCAAAAGATTATGTCATTTCAGGTTATTTTTTATTTATTTTAGATGTTATAACAATTACAAACTTATATATATAACCGTCTACCCGTGCAACGCACGGGTATTGTTCTTGTTATGGTATGGTCGGGGATGCAATCGAGTCGAGCTCAAGCTTAATAGAGTTTGAGTTTGGCTTGATATAAAAATTATATGTTTGAGTTTGGCTTGATAGTTTGTCAAGCTTTAACAATTAGGGCTTGAGCTTGGTTTGATAAGGCTTGATAAAAGTTTGAATTTGGTTTGAAAAGCTTGAATGTGTATAAATCTAATTTTTCATAATAAAAATCATCAATAAACATATGTATTAAATTAAACAAACAAAAATCATTACTCAAAATAAATTTGATTTATTTAACATTAATAAAACCACTAATAACATCATCATACAATCTTCGGCGAATTTATCGGAAAGTCGACCTAACTTAGTTTCGAGATCATTGATAGAGGCAGTGTGGTGGTTACAAAATGTGTTGCGCTCCAATATGATTAACGTCCCAAAGACTATTGCATGATTTGAACGCGAGCGCAATTTAGATACGTCGCGTGTACTATTAAAAAAAGTACAAAAAATATTTATACACCTATTGTATTCCACCAAGTACCGAGTAAATGCAATAATTATATATACAAAAATAAAGAATTGTTTAAAATACAAAAAACTAAAATATAAATGTAATCCGAGTTAAAGTCCTTTTAAAATATATTATTTATTTATGAAAGTAGCCTTTAAAATTAGGTTAATACTCAAATTAACCATTAGTTGCTTACATAAATTCATCATAAAAATATATTTTTAATAGAGCTTGAAAAAGCTTGATAAGAACTCGAGCCGAGCTATTAAAAGCTTGAGTTTGAGCTTGATATAGTTTCGAGCTATTTTTTGAGCTTGAGTTACAGCTTGAGCTTGATAAAAGTTTGGCTTGATCGAGCCAAGCTCGAGCTCAAACTCAAGTTACTTGATAAAAGCTTGTCTTGATTGCAGCCCTAGTATGGTCTCTAATTTTTATATCACCTTCATCGTATAATATTTTATGTCAATATTCATGATTTTGATAGTGTTTTTTTTTGGTAACTTGCATATATTTTTTTCGACACATATATAGCAGCGTATTTTTTGAGACATTTTTAGTGACACATACATGTTTGATGGCACATTTTTAGTTTTATATTAAATTACTATTTTCTCCGTCTTATATTAATAGTTTAGGTTACTATTTTTGAACGTCCCAAATTAATAGTCTAGTCTCATATTAATAGTACAAGTTATTATTTTTAGACATTCTAAATTAAATGTCGTTTCAATTAATAAAAAAATTGAATGTAAAACTAATTATAAGGGTATATCAGGTATTTAACTTTTTTTCTTCTAGTCATTTCTCTTGGACATTTTGCTTTCGTATAATGCACAAATTTCGTGAGACCCATGACCTTTTGTGAATCATATACCTTTTTTAAAGAGGATAATCTTTTGTGAAGAATTGCCTAATATCACAAGACCCATGACATGTTTTTGACCATATACATTCTTATGATCCCCTTTCATTATATTGGCTTCTTCTCATCTCAATTTCTAGATACTTTGTATTTTTTTTATTACTTTTGTGAAGCCATTTATTGGATCCATTAAGTGGATTCTTTTAGCATTGATTTAATTTGGCTTCACCATTATAATTTAATTTGATGTGTGTCATTTAAGTAAATATACGTGTGTCATTTAATTTTTTTCGGGTACTTATTATTTGAAATTTTTAGTTGATTGTATAGATCCTTTTGGTCACCTATGTTGTGTTGAAGGGATATCTATATAATCCGATCGATTGCGTATCTTTTTTATATGTATTATTTGGGTCTTTTTTTATTTGGTCATGTAGTTATGATCATATAAGTATAATTTTCGTTTTTTAGTTGATTTTGTATTTTTTTTTTCCGGATACGTATCACGTTGGTATTTTTTTTATTGGTGGTGTATATTTTTTCAGATACGTATCATTTGAGTTTTTTTAGTTGGTTGTGTATTTTTTTTAAGATACACATTAGTCCTTTTCAGTTCGTTGTGTATTTTTCTTAATACGTGTCACTTATGTATTTTGGGATACATATCATTTGAATCTTTTTTATTCATTGCTTATTTTTCATAAAAGAAAGCGTTTTGTAAAAAAAAAATCATAAATAGTAGTAATATTCTAGGGAAAAGGACGAAAATAGTCAAATTCAATCCTCATGATCCACTAAACGGTCATTACAAAATATTTTGACATATTTGGTAATGCACAAATGCACAATTTTACTATATTCATGCCATGTGTCCTATGCCAAATGATCAACTGACGGTGCTCAACCTTAAGTAATCAACTTTGTCATTATTATTTTTCTGTAGGAAATTATATTTTTGGTCCCAGTGGTTTAGAGTAAATTGCATTATCATATAAAAAATACGCCGATCAAAATCAAAACACAGTATAAGGTTACCCTGACACTGGAAACTAGCTTCTTACAAAGCAATGGCGTTAATTTGCTTTAGTCACCTTGATCTATGAATCCAGATTATGAATCAGTTCAGATGTAAGCTTCAAGCTTGAATTGTTCAGCTCTTATGAACAACTGTGATGATACACTACTCCGAATGGCCAGTGGTAGACAAAAGTTGAACTTCAATGGATTTCAATATCTAGCTGCAGGTTGAGCTGTAACATATGATTATCGAATGAGTAACTGAGAAAATAAAGCGCACCGAACATAGACGGCAGCAATTGTTCTGAAAGTTTTTCCAGGTTTCGTTTTTGTTAATTTGTTGATGTCGATGGTTTTCGTTTGATAGTTGATTCGAGATTGGGCTCAGATTCGGTGTGAAATCGAAGGTGGGTTAGGATTAGTTTTGATGACAAAAGTTCCCTAAGGAATATGCATTCAAAAAAGAAAAAAGGAAGCAATGTCCACCATCCATTTAAATCACATCCAATTGTTTATATTAATCTTTTTAAATTTAATTAAAAAAACATCTTTCATCCTATTTCTTAAAAATTAAATATCTCTCAAACCGTTAATCGTTATGAAAAAATAATTATACCGTCACGACGGGAATTAAATTATCTTTCTATAGATATGCAATTCTATATACTTTCGGTGAACTTTTTTTAAAAATTTTCGTAAAAAAATCACATGTGATTCTCGAAAAATTACATGTGATTCTCGAAAACTCATGTTTGATTTATTATTTTAAAAATCACATTTGAATTTGTAATGTCACAAACGATTTGTGAAAATCACGTGTATTTTTTTTGACGAGAATTTCAACATTATAAAATCGTTAAAAGTATATGAAAATAACCGTCTATTAAATGACAAAAATATTTTCGTTATTACTTTAAAATCACATGTGATTTATGTGAATTACACTAAAATGTTTGAATCACATGTAATTTTGTCAATATATTAAAATGTTTATTGCCATTTATATAAAATATGTTCATTTTACCGGGGTGGAGTCCCCTTTACCCAAAAAAATATATGTAAAACAAATTGACTTCTGAATTACATGTGATTCGATGATAATTACATGTGATTTTGCTTGCATTACATGTGATTCAAGCATTCCGAAACCGTAACTTTTCTAACAAACCCACATTAGATGAATCACATGTGATTTTTTAAATCATGTATTATCTGTTTTTGTTTATGTAAAATATGTAAAACAAATTGGCTTCTAAATTACATGTGATTTTGTTTGAATCACATGTAATTATGCTTGAATTGCATGTGATTCAGTGATAATTACATATGATTTTGCTTATGTTACATGTGATTCAAGCATTCTGAAACCTTAATTTCTTCTAACAAACCCACTTTATATGAATTACATGTGATTTTTTAATCACATGTAATCTTGTTAATATATTAAATTGTCTGCTTGAATTACATGTAATTCGATGATAATTACATGTGATTTTGCTTGCATTGAATCACATGTAATTCGATGATAATTACATGTGATTTTGCTTGCATTACATGTGATTCATACATTTCGAAACCTTAACTTCTTCTAACAATTCCACTTTAGATGAATCACATGTGATTTTGTTTGAATCACATGTGATTCTGTCAATATATAAAAATGTTTTGTTGTCATTCATATAAAATATAGAAAGTAAACTGACTTCTGAATTACATGTGATTTTGTTTTGATTACATGTAATTTTACTTGAATTACATGTGATTCTTTATGTGTTTTTACATGTGATTCATGTAAAATATATAAAGCAAATTTTCTTTTGAATTAGTTATGAGTTTATTTTAATCACATGTAATTCTGCTTAAATTACATGTGATTTAATGATAATTACATGTGATTGATCCAATAACAAGTTACTTATACTAAATACAAAATCATAATTTTCGCAAAACCGTAAGTAATTTTTTCAAACACTTGTGATTTGTGTCATGATTTTTACCAAATCACATGTGATTTGTGATAAATTTTCTTTTTAATGATACGTACTTCTATATACTTTCGACGATTTTATAGTTTCCGCACTCACGGATCACATGTGATTTATTACTTTATAAAGCACACGTGAATTTATAAAATCATTTACAATTTAAGGATTTCTGAAATCACACATGATTTGTTACTTTAATATCAAATGTAAATTTATGAAATCACATGCGATATATGGAATCACACATGCATTTTAGAAATACAAATCACAAATGATTTTACAAGTTACTAGTGATTTTACAAATTATGTGTAATTTTTTTGACGAAAATCTCAACAAAAAATCATCGAAACTAATATGAAAAAGCTAGTGGCGTAACTTGTTACGTGTTTACATTCGACTATGTAAATATTACACTAATAAATAATAATAAAAGTTATTTATTTATTCTATAAAAAAAATAAATTTTTTTTTATAAAAAATCACAAGTAATTTTTCCGAATCACATGTGATTTTTATAGTCGAAAATCGCAATAATAAAAAATCGTCAAAAATATATCAAAGTGCCTATCTACTGAAAGATAAGAATTTTTTCGTCGCAACGGTGTATTTTTCGTAATCTGACGATTTATCGTTTGAAAGATATGATGTTTTTAAGAAAAAGGTGAAAGATGAGTTTTTATTTTTTGATGGAAAAAATGAATGGTTGAGATTGCTTCCTTCTTTTTTTTTGGGTGCATATTCTATGTGGATCTTACCTCTAGTTTTGATAAGTTGTATTTTAGGTACAGTTTTTGGTTACAGTTTTTTGTTACAGCTGGGTATTGATGTTTTGAATCCAAAAAAAAAGTATCACTGTTCGTGGGTTAGTTTTGCGGTAAAAAAGAACAAAAATGTGTTTTCATAGTTTTTAATTTGCAATTTGGCCAAACCACAAGGAACAAAATACTCAATTTCAAATTAAAAAGTACAATGCAAAGTTGAGCATTTTATGGTTGAGCACGGTCAGTTGATCACTTGTTGTTGAACATTTGTGACTACAAAGTTAAACATTTGTGATGATGACCATATTTGTCAAAATCTTTTGCCTTGACCATCTAATGGATGATAAGTGCTCAAAATGACTATTTTGATCTTTTTCTCAATATTCTATTTGTTGGTTCAATTGATAAAAAGAAAGAAGAGCACGTGAGATGTTACCACTTTTCATATTTGGTTAATAGTGAATAACTTAAATTTTTTATTATAAAACAGGTTAGTTAAAATTGTAACCGAAACCTTTTTAATTGTAATAAATTGTCTTTATGTTGTTGGTATATAATGCCTCTAATTATCTATTTAATTACTATTAAGCCATCATAAAATATGATCTAATGGTCCATAATGATTTTTATTGTTTTTATTTTAACCTAGGTCACTACAATAACGTTCCAATATATAGATTTGTGTTCATGTAATGACCAACTTTAAAATAAAAACAATAAGAACTAATAGTTTATCGACATGTGTAAATTAAGCATTTAAATACATCAAAAATTATTAATAATCAAAAAGGGTACTATGACATTTATATCATTCTTAATTGTCCCTTAATCTTTAAATGATCATTCATTATTTAAACAACAAGCAAAAAACGTCACAGCGTGTATCAAATTAAATGTGTTAAAACTTATAAGACTTAGTTTGTCAATAAAAAATGTGTTATAAAAATTGTGCGTCAGAACATATCAAAATATGTTAACTATATATATGTCAAAAAGTTATGTGCTAACCATACCATATCACTAAAAATGTCAACAAACTATGTGTCACTGTATATATATGTGTCAAGAAAACTATGTATTACCACAAAATGTGTCAATATATAAAATGTGTGTCATAATTTACAATACTTTGTATAATGACACATTTTATATGTGTCACCACAAAATGTGTCACTATACAAAATAGTTACTTATAAAATTGTCACTATATGTGTTTAAAAATAATGTATCACTTTATGTGTAAAAAAATTGTTACAGTATGTTAAAAGAAATTATGTGCAAGCTAAATATAGTTTGACGTTAAAAAAATATGCTAGAGTAATTTTTAACTATAAATTAGGGTTTTGTTATCTTTTTGTTTTTAACTATATATTTTAAACCTTCATTATTATCAAGATATTTTATTTATTATCAATTAAATACTTTACTCGGTATGCGTGTATATTGCATTAACTTGATTGTTCTAAGGTGCTACATTTTGTTTGATACTTTGATAATCCACTCATACATACACCTTATTTAATAGAAAATAAGCATTTATATGTGAATGAATTAAAGGAAGCAGCTGCTTATTCGTCGTGTAAGTCTCTGCATTGTTTTAAAAGAATCAAGTACCTAAAAACTTAAAAATAAGCATGATGGTCAAAGCACTTGAGCACTCTAAACTATGCAAAATCCAAAACATCCACTAAATAAGCACTTAATAAGTACGTAGCTTATCTAAAGCAGATAAACATTTTTGTTGGGCAATAGTGTAACATCAGGTAGTTTAAACCGCGACTAGTTTGTACAATCCGTGGTTTAAAAAAGAAGAAAGGCCCTTATTTACAAGGCCGGCTCTTAAGGAGTAAGCACAGGGCCACCAATAAAACAGGGCCACTAATTTTGGGAATTTGTTATACCGTATACGTTACTATTTTACATTAGTATGTTTGAGTACAAAGATGTCAATTTGTATCAGAATTTGACAATTTTATTTTGTAGGGTTCAATAATAGGTAAGCCCAAACCCCAACATAACATATACTCCCTCCGTCCCAATTTATTTGTCTACTTTTGACTTTTCAAGTCTTTCTTCATCAATTTTGACCTTAAATATAAATTGATGAAGAAAGACTTGAAAAGTCAAAAGTAGACAAGTAAATTGGGACGGAGGGAGTATATGCTATGTTGGGATTTAGGCTTTACCTATTATTGGACCCTACAAAAAAAATTGTCAAATTCTGATACAAATTGACATATTTGTACTCAAACTCATACTAATGTAAAATAGTAACGTATACGGTATAACAAATTCCAAAAATTAGTGGCCCTATTTTATTGGTGGCCCTGTGCTTACTCCTTAAGAGTCGGCCTTGTAATTAAGGGCCTTTCTTCTTTTTTAAACCACGGATTATACAAACTAGTTGCGGTTTAAACTACCTGATTTTACACTATTGCCCAACAAAAATGTTTATCTGCTTTAGATAAGCTACGTACTTATTAAGTGCTTATTTAGTGGATGTTTGGGATTTTGCATAGTTTAGAGTGCTCAAGTGCTTTGATCATCGTGCTTATTTTTAAGTTTTTAGGTACTCGATTCTTTTAAAACAATGCAGAGACTTACACGACGAATAAGCAGCTGCTTCCTTCAATTCATTCACATATAAATGCTTATTTTCTATTATATAAGGTGTATTTATGGGTGAATTATCAAAGTATCAAACAAAATTTAGCACCTTAGAACAATCAAGTTAATGCAATATACGCGCATACCGAGTAAAGTATTTAATTAATAATAAATAAAAAATCTTGAAAAAAATGAAGGTTTAAAATATATAGTTAAAAAAATCTTCTTCTTTTTGTTTGCTGTATCCGGCGGCCAAGGGGTAAAAGGAATTAGGGTTTTGTTATCTTTGTAAAAATATGAATAATGAATCTCTGTGATGGTTTTGGTCAACACAAAATAACTTAACGGCCGGGCCAATGGGCTCTTCTCTCTTTCTTTGTAAACCACCGGTCAAACACACCCCTGTGCACACATGTTTCGTTTTTCGTGTTTAAAATAATATACGTGTATGTTAGTATTTTAGTATTGTGTTTTAATCTTGTGTTTTATTTCTTTTTACGTTCTTAAGTTTTATACGTAAATACTTATCGTGAGTTAATAATAATATTAACATACGTAATACTTATAATAATTAATTAATATACATGATACTTGTATTAAATGTTCATGATACGTATCGTATATTAATTAATTTATAAAGTTTTAATTTAATCGAGTTTTCATGCATTTAATGTTCATGAGTATTTTATGCGGGTTTTACAGCTTCTCTATCAATGGAAGATGCCTAGCTTGTTTCAGATCTATGGTAACTAGCTAGTGCTAGGGTTCTGTTTGTTGATATTTGTTTCCTTGTTTTCTAGTGTTTGTGGCATGCCACATTCGGTAGTTGCTTTTAAGCTTTGTTTGAGGTTAATGTGGTATTTTATCTACGTTTCATTGTACTTAACTTTTCTGAGGTAAAATGTATACAATAGCATCATACTTATTCAAATATACCGACTTTAAGCACCTACTAATTTATCACGTGACTTTAAAAATGAACTTTCAAGTTTGATCCGTTTCACCAATATGGTGATTTGTTACCGACACATTGGCACGATATTATTCACGTACTTATTTTGCCCATCAATATTGTAAAGTTAATTAGTTAAATTAAGGGTAAAAGCTAGAGAATACTATCGTACTTATTCAAATGTACCGACTTTAAATATTTACTAATTTATATGCATGTATATTAGTAGTCCACGGTGAATTTCAATAATGACATGGATTATTAAGTTAAATTAATTAATGACGTGAAAATGTAGCTGATAATATTATCATATATTGTTAAAAAATCTAAAACATAAATTAACTAATAGACTATTCATTTTTCTTCTATTTTCCACAACGTTAAATGCTTAACCCGAGTAAAATTAGATCTACTACTTTATTAGTTCAAAACCATTAACTTTGTAGAAACTAGAAGGTGGATGGGGTTGAATAGTTTCTCTTCGATTGGCAACCAAATTAAAATTACTTTCAATTTGGTTTGTATCAAAACTATCTTTTGCTTGAAGCTAAGTTGCATAATGATTAGGTTCAATTCAAATGCACTAGTAAAGATAATAGGTAAGTGTAATGATAATGAAATAAGTAAAGAGTAAGGAAGGAGACAACCCAGTGGGAAGACACCAAGATTTATAGTGGTTCGACAACGAGGCTCTATCCTCGTTTCTACTCCACTCCTCGAGTACACCTACTCGAGATTTCCACTATATCCACAAGCTCCCTTCTTGGCGGAGAAAACCTTACATCGTCGCTTACATTATTTTCCGACACTAAGCTAAATGTCGAGACCTAATCTTTAGCTAGGAACAATCTACACAACGTTGCCTACTTCACAATTTAACGACCCAAGGCTAGATGTCGAGTTCTAATCTCAAGATAGAACCAATCTTCACGACGTTGCCTACTTCACCATTTTACGACACAAGGCTAGATGTCGAGTTCTAATCCAAAGCTAGAACCAATCTTCACGACTCTTCACTTTGAAGCTAAGTGAGAACTTCCCACAACCCAACTACTAATCACTTTCAAGTTTAGTGAGAACTCACAAGACACAACCACATCACTTTATAGTTTAGTGAGAACTACTACATGAATCTATTACAACTCAACTAGACATATCCAAGTACACACATGTAGCTTGGATTTACACAACACAAATCCAAGAAAACACATTTGCAATAGATGTACACAACAAATCCAAGTATTCACAAATAACTTGGATGAACACAACTAGTCCAAGTATTCATAAATACAATGGATTGACATAAAAAAAGGGTGTCATGATGAATATGACTAGCTCATGGATTCATCTTTATCACAACACTAGTGAGTGAGTGATCTTCTCATTGGACAAGGTAAAGGAGGGGATCAAGAGGATAATCATGTGTAAACATCCTTAACACTTTAAGTGATCATTTACTAATGATTATGCTATAGAAAAGAGAAAGGGGGCTGAGAAAAAAAACGTCCAAGAGGCTTGTTGGAAAATGAGATTTGACCCACTATTTAAAGGAGACAAAGTATAACGAATATATAACGGCTATCTGGGCGCGGTACCTTATCTAGCCCGGCGGTTCCTTATCGCTAGGTAACCGCCTAGCTACTTAAGGTTCCGCCCCTAGAGTACGCTCCGTTTTTTGTCTTTTAGTAGGGTAGGAATGTCTGAGGTATTTGAAGCCGCCAAAGGATATTCTAATAGCATATGGAATATGCTATTTTCAATTTTTCATTTTCCATTTTAATAAAACATTTTCTAAAAAAGAAAGTTTATTAAAAAGTCTTTTGTCATATTAACAAAAGTGAGTTTTAAGGATAATCATTTTGATGATCACTAAGTATGATTAAGAAAGGTTAGTGATATGATTATTACCTTGATGATAGTGTTAGTTAAATAATTCGTTTTGTGTTTTACACTAAATGTGTTGTATAGTTTGTTGTGATCAAAACTAAGAAAGATTAGTTAACACTAATAATGTTTTTAGGCATCACTTGCATTAACAATCTCCCCCTTTTTTATTACGACAAACGATAAACTCATTTACGTAGAAACACAAAATATCGAATTATTAACGAGTTTATCACTATCATTTCTCCCCCTTTGTTGTAGCAAAAAGGTTAGCACAAGTCTTTTGAAGAAAATCGGACTTTGCTAGTAGCTCCCCCTTGGTGGTTGCTCCCCCTTGCTTGGGGCATCAAGTATGTGAGCTAAGGTGACATGCTACACAAAGGTTAGTAGAAAAAAAAGAAACACCAATGTATATATGATCACTACCTACTAAGTAACTTGAGAGGGAGATAGAGAAGAAATCTCAAATTAGAAGCAAGTATTTTGCTAAGTATGTCCAAAAAGGTAATTGACAAAATCAAGCTTCAATCCAATGAAGATGATAGACTTGTCAATGGGTTAAAGTTTAGAATTGATGGAATCACCCATAAGCAATTGTAAAAATCAACCATGATCAACTCAAAAGAGAACTGAGGAAATAACACACAAACAACACAAAGGTTACATAAAAGAAAAGACATAACAAGGTAGATAGTCATACACACAATATGAGTATCTAAAGCAAAAGATATGGAAAATAAACCACTAAGCATAAGCTATTCTAATAGTGATAATTTTCCAAGATTGCTTAAAAATAAAAGACTCTAAAACAACTAAAGTAATAAAGACTCTAAGAGTGGTTAGTCCTTTAGTTGGAAAAATAAGACGACGATGCATCATTCGAAGTTTTGTCCACCGGAACGAAAACTTGGATAGGAGATCGAGTGAGGAGGAATTCAAGGAAATTTAACTTCTCATATACATGAGCAAGTTCAATTTGTTGAAGTCGACAACAAGCACACGAGGATCCATGATGCAACACAAAATCGTTTGATGGGGGTAGGGCATCAAACCTAGGGTTTGGTGGTGGTGGGGTAATAGGGTAGGAAATGTTTTCACAATGCCGTGTGAGGTTTGGGAAGGTTGAAAGGTCATTGAGTTGAGGGATGTTGAAGGATTGAGGTGGTGGGGAACATTTTCTTTTGCTCCGGTGATGGGGTTAATGGTATAAGTCTCATTCCAATACTTGATTGGAGAGAAGGTAGGGTTTTTGGGTGGTTTGGAAGAAGATGGTTCATTCTTCTTAATCCAAATAGGTCGAACCAAAATTTTCGGTTTCTTTGAAAGCTTGGATGAGGAAGCTTTGGGTGAGTGGGGTTGTGACAAAGAAATGTCAAGGTTAAGAATAGAGGAGTTAGGCATTGTGAATGTGTGAGAATGAAATCTCAAGGTTGAGAAGGTGTGAGAATGAATTCTCAAGGTTGGGAAGGTGTGAGAATGAAATCTCAAGTTTAGGGTATAAGTAGAATGTAATCAAGGTAAGAATTTGAATACAAAATGTGAAGTGTCAAGGAATGTTTAGCCAAATTGAGCAAACAAGGAATCTTGACAGGGTATAGGGTTTAAAGAATTTTGACCAAAAACGAGTCAAAAGTCAGTTTCCTGTCCGCGGTACCTTATAGGGACCGGCGGTTCCTTATCACTTAAGGAACCGCGGGACTTTAAGGATCCGCAAGCAGTGGACTTGAAACCAAGTTTTTCTAGGGTTTTGAGAAAAACTAAGACTTTTTCAAAAAGGTGCAAATCTTGGAATTTTACCTCTATAGCACTAAATTATGCTAGGGTTGCATAAAAGCAACACATTCACAAAGAATATCTTGACAAAGGGTGACAAAATATTTAGATATCATTTTAAACCAATTTTAGTCAAGTTTTTAGAGGTTGTGATAGATTTAGGTTCAATTTTAATTTCAAATTAAAGTTGATTAATGTGCACATAATAATAGAAACACATTAAGCTAAATCCATTAATCAACTTCATGAAAAGCTCATGAAGGAAGAAAGTACAATGACAAATTAAAGAGAAAAACAACTAACTAATACAAAGTTAGCTTAATACTAGATTTAGATGAGTAGTTTTCTTTGGCTTCATTTTGTTGAAAACCATTTATTTAGAAAACTCATCATTCATCTCCTTGGAGGAGGCATGGAGAAGAAGGTAAGCAAGAACTCTTACAACCTCCTATGTAGTCCAAACATCTCCATCCTAAGGTTATGGATGATTTAGTGGTTGTAGAGGCAACATGGACAATTAGGACCATGAGTCTCTTGAAACCCATAGTAAGGATCACCCAAGAGGAGGGAAAGTGGGACACCCAAAATTGGAGTGTTTGAGTGTGGTGGAGATGGAGGAGGCATGTTCTCCAAGGGTGATGTGGGTGAGAGTGGAGGCATGTTCCCCAAAGGAGAAATGGGTGAGTGTGGAGGTATGTTCTCCAAGGTTGGTGAAATGGGTGAGTTAGGAGGGGTAAATGGTGAAGTCACCAAGGTGTCATCAAAGTCATTCACAAAAGGAATGCTTTGGATTGGTTGGGTTTGTGTAGTCACATCTAAGGGTGCACTTGGAGTGAAGGGTGAAGAGAGCTCATTCATTCTTGAGTTGAATGATGAGAACATAGAACCAATAGAGTGGTTAGTACCATGGGTGGATTTTGTCTTGCATGGTGTAAGGGGTGGTGAAGGTGATGAGGAAATGAGGATTGGAACCATCTCATTTTTGGGTGTGTGAAAGGGTGAGGAGTTAGGCTTGGGTACCTTAATCCTAATCTTAAGTGTCTTCCTTGGGGTGTTTGAGGTTTTTGTAGAAACCATGGTTGACAAGGGTGGTTTAAGGGTTAGAGAAGGATGTTTTGATGTGTGAAGAACATGACTAACAAGGTGGGTTTAAATGGGTGAGGGGATGATCCAAACTAGTAATGGGTTAAAATCATTTTAGGTGAATAATGAATTTAGGTAACCTAGTTTAGGAAATATGCAGGTTTTTGCAAAGAATCATGCAAAGTTTACACAGATTGAAGAAAATAATGTAAAGCAAAAGATTCTGTCGGACACAGTGGCGGCGGTTCCTTATCTAGGACCGGCGGTTCCTTATCGATAAGGAGTCGCTGGTCGATATAGAACCGCGACCAGAGGTCTTTCAAAAATTTCACATCCCAAATTTTGGTTAACCCAGATTTTTACCAAAGGATTCACAAGCCAAAGTTAACTACTGACCAAAACTAAGAAGCTAACTATCATAAGGGATGCACACAGCTATGTAAATCACAAGCATAATGGCATAAACAACATTTAGGATTAAGATAAATAGTAATCCAAACATGTAGCATAAGTTAATACACAACCAAACCAAAGTAATAATAAGCAAAAGTTTTAAACATCACAAGACAAGTAAACTTTGACGCAATTCAAAGTCTTCACCTCCTTTTCTTGCCTAATCCCTTGATAATTTTTCCCAAGTACTTAATTCCCTTTCTTGACTCAATCCGGTGTTCATGCAAATCACCTTGGGTTCGATGATTTTGACGGTAAAGTTCCTCTAAATTGAGATTATTTGGAACTTCACTAGAGGAATGGTGAGGAGGGGAAGCAATGTCATCTAAACCATCCACGAATGAGTTTGTGGAGTGGTGAGAAGTGCTCGAAGAGTTAATGGGAGCACTTGTGCCAATGCCATCACCATCACTTGTTGGCATGTCCATGTCCTCATCATTGAACTCTTGTTGGTCGGATTTACGATCACATCTTGTCTTTCTCTTATATACCTCTTGAATAGGTAGCATGACCCGTTTGACCGGTTGAAACTGAGAAAGATCAAGATTTGGAAAATCACGGCCAACCCTTTTAAAAAGGCGAGTGAGAAGCATTGCGTAAGGGAGGTTTGTTTTAGGCTTGTGAATAGCATAATTGATCCGTTGAGCGATAAAATATGCCAAATTGTAATTGGTGTTGGTAAAGATGCAATATAACATATGCACTAAACACGCCGGAACATGATCTCGGTTTCCACCAAGACAAAACACATTTTCCCTAAGGATATTGGTCCATTGGACCATATTATCATTAAGGTCGCTTAAGAGAACCTCATGACGTTTCACCGAACGTACCTTAGCATGAAGGTTTCTCTTAACGGGTCGATTACTCTTTTTGGAGACAATGTCAACAATGAAGTCAAGATCAATTACCTCATGATCATTTGGAGGACAATTGTAGGATTCAATGAGAGCACTAAGCTTCCATTTATCCGTGAAGCGACAAGTACCTACAAATGGGACATCAAGAATTTGACCAAAAACTTCGAGAGAGTATTGAATGAGTTGATCTTTCAAGATGAACCTAACAAATATTCCATCGTTGTTTTCAATAACGGAGTATGTGCTAAAGAACTCCAATAGGAATCGAGGATAAATGTCTTCCTTAATGTTCAACAAACAATCGAATCCAATGTTTTCAAACATGGACTTGATGTAGACATAATCCTTGATATCCTTTTGGACAACTCTACCCTCATGAAAGCAACGAGATTGAAGGGAGGAAAAAGTATGGGCAGGGTGAGTTGAGTGACAAAAGTCGGAGAGGTTTGGCATATACTGTTTGGTGAGTTGATGATCCTTTTGGTATTATGAAGGCATGATTAGCACCTAAATAAACACAAGAAAATATTTCTCCAATCACTCATATGAAAAATTAGAATCAAAAATCAAAAATATGAGAATGTGTTATATCAATTTCTTGACAAACAAAGGATTGAATCCATATCATTCTCATGTTCACAATGTAGCTATTCCATTATTCACAAAGAACATATGAACTATGTTGGATCAACAATGGACTTAGAACATTGGTTTTTCAAAACAAGGTTTTTAGGTAAGCATTAACAATGCAACTACCTATTAGTTCATGGGTTCATCTCAATTCCATCTTTTAACCAAAATCATTTAGCCAAAATTCGGATTTGTTCAATAAGTGGGTTTTAGTGAAATCTTAATGAATGAGAACCTAAGGAATCATAGTAAAATAACTATCTCAACCCATATTCCTATTAAGGTTTTTATTCAATTTCAATTTTAAAAATCCCCAATTATGAAAGGATGAACCCTAGAACAAAATAGATAAAATTGAAAGAAAATACTTACAATTAATTGATGTTAGATGAAGGATGAGTGAAACCCACAACTTGGAATCAATTAATTTGAGTGATTGAAGGTTTTGGAAGCTTCAACAATGGTGGAAAAGATGAAAAACGTCGGTTGTATGTTTTTGGGAGAGAGAGATAGTGGTTTGAAAAAGAATAAAATAATCAAACTGGCGCTCTGACAAACTTTACTGCCCGCGGTTCCTTATCGATAGAGAACCGCGGGTTTGAGCCGCTAAGATAAAGAACCGCCTGCAGTGGCTGGTTTTTATCAATGAAAAACGCCAAATTTTAAAAACCAAGTTTTTCTAAAATACTTAAAATTATATCATAAGCCTTTTAGAATAACACTGGATCATCAAAACACTAGGCAATATGCTTTAATGAAGGATTACGAGTTGAATCGAGATCGAAAAGAATCGAAACGGAAAAACGACTACTCGTAGCAAAACAGCAAAGTGGAGAGAAGTCAAGGGAAGTGAATCAAGACTAGGACTAATGCTCAAGTGATTAATGACAATCTTCAAATAGTGGTAACGAAGAGCTTGGGTCATATATAGTGGTTTAAGACGTGCCTTTCCGGCGAAACGTTAAACGACTTTGGTAATGAATAAACACAAAGCAATTATTCATGTATAGACTAAGATCACTTTCAATAATAGTCTTAGTCTAAACCAAAATATGAGCAAGGTATTAATTCACTTTCTCTCTCACAAAGGGCCTACTAACCGTATGGGTGAAAACCATGGAAATCATGCTTGATACTTTAAAGGTATTTATTTTAAAGTCTTGTATTAAACGGCGCCGCTGCCGGCTCTTTTCGTGAGGATTAACGTTTTTTTGTCAGAGACGCGTTGGCTTTTGGGATCCGTTCACTTGTGAACTTTATTTTTCGTGTCAAAAATTTCCAAAAATCCCAAAAACATTTGAAAAATTATAAAAAGCATTTCTTTTTCAAAGTTTTGCAGCAAAAATATTCTTCTTGCTTATCTATTTTTCTTTATGGATTCTTATGCCCATTGCGTCGGGTGTGGGAGACGATTATACGGGAATGACTCATGTCAATGGTGTACATGTGAGCGGTGCGGAAACGATATCGACAACACACAATTCGGATTTTGTCCTTTGTGCAACTCGACTAATTCGTCCTTTTTAAATCCACCTCCTGTTCCCCCGTGCATCTATTGTGGAAGCGATTCTCATTGGCATGTTTCGTGTCCAATTCGATACCCGCATCATGGCGAGCAAGAACTGGATTACAATTATGACAATGGTAATAGCTATCCACATGACGCACCTAGTTTCTCTCCATACCCGTGGTGCTATATTTGTGTGGGCCCTCATGATGCTTCTTCTTGTGATCCGTCGATGGTCTTTGAGAAAGTTCCGTGCTATCATCCCAGTGTCTATAACTTTGAGCCCTCACATCACATCCTCAATCATCAATCCTCTCACCAAATTAATCTTGACCAACAACTCACTTCTTTGAACCATATTCTAGAAAGTATAGCTCAAATCCGAGCTGACTTGCATCAGGAAAAGCAACCTTTGCTTGATAGTGAAGAAATCTTGAAAACCACCGACACCTTTTTGAGCCAATTTAGTCGTTTTCCCTTCTTTTCTACACCAAAATATTTAATTACAGCGTGGGATAGAATTGGTGAAATTGAACATACTCGGGGAGATGAACAACAAAAATTGCTTCATGAGCTTCTTAAAGATGTGGAGGTTATCAAAGAAGAGTTAGCCGACTACGTCACTCCTAACTGGACTCGTCCCATCTATTATGATGATGACGACGACGATGATGTCTACACTTTCAACCAATCTTCTGAAGTTGCTGCTCCTACTCTCGATGTTCCTACTGCGTCTAAGGATCTAGATTCGTTGAATGAGCTTAGTGATGTTGGTCTCGACAAATTATTGGATGATGAGGTTTGTGACTTACCTGCTATGGAGCTTCAGGACGGCGTTGCTTTCACGCAAGCGGTCGATCCAAATGATGACGATTCTTCTCCCCGCTATGAGAATTTCACTTTTGAAATTTCTCAATCTCCACCGGGAGATGCGGGCGATGACGATTTATTCTCTCCGGCTTACGAGAAGTTCACCGATGAACTTGCTCTTGAAGATGAGGTGGAAGACGTGATTCTCCGCGACAGATTACGGAAAGTGCATCTTCTTATTGCTCAAATCGAAGAGTTGACTTCTCCGCCTCTTTCCGAGTCTTTGCCTCCATCTATTACTCCCGTTGAAGATAATGACCCATTGCTGGAAGAAATCGACATTCACTCCATACCTCCAGGTATTGATGACGATGACATGGAGGGGGATATTATTCTTGATAATTTGCTGCAGGAAGGTATTGACCCAAGTCCCCCTCCCGAGCACCTTTCATCCTCCCCTTTAGCCACTCTTACGGAAGATGAGTGCTTTGACCCGGGAGGTGACATTGATTATGCTATCACTGATAACATTACGGCTTTGCCACTTGCTCACCATCCATTGTCTTTGGGGGATGACAATGTGCTTACTTTACCCACCCCACCTCCTGTGGATCTTGCTTTCACATACTTTTTGTATGTTGAAAGGACTTTTCTCCCATTTAAGACTTATCCCTCCGCCTCTCCTTTGTTGATGTCCACCGGGAACGAGGACAAGGTCTTTGATCCCGGTATTACATTCGAGGCTTCCCCATGGACCATTTAATTCGGGGACGAGTCAGGCTCGTGACTCGGTTAACAAAAACAAGCGCTTTTTGGGAGGCAACCCAATTATCTATCTATCTTTACCATAAGTGTAGGGGGGAGCCCCGTTGGTGTTTCTTGTTTTCTTTCTTATCATGTGCAGGGATTAGAGCTTTAAAGACACACTCTTGATGACTTTTGACGAACCGTGATTCCGTGTTCCCTTCTTCCCGGTTCTATCCTAAACTCTTTTTGATTCACTATTTTATATTTCTCAATATTAGAATAGGAATCTCGTTAGTCGTCTTTCCCTTAGCAAGATTTAAACAAAGTGCACAATGTCCTAAGTGTAGGGGAGTTTACTCCCAAATGCTTAAACATTGAGGACAATGTTTATATTAAGTGTAGGGGGACTTCTATCGAAGTTAAGTGGCCTTTTCCTTGTATTTGTCCTCATTTTAACCGGAAAATCAATTTTTCGACATTTTTCAAAATTTTTGATCTATTTTGGCCTATTAGTTTTTCCTTTTGTATAGTTATTTTCTTTCTTTGCTAAAATAAATTTTTTTATAAAGTGATTTTAATTTTCAAACGTTGTGAATCTTTTGACTCAACCCGAGTTTACTTATCTAAGTTTACTCTAGCTAGTATCCTTAACGTGTTTAAGTCAAGTTTTGCTAGGCTTTTATATAGGGAGCTTTAAAACGCGAAAGTCTTAACTCTCACGGGTTAAGAACAAGAACTTTTCGCAAGTTCCTATAATTGATCCTAGAGAGTCATTTATCAAGGGAACTTTAAAATGCGATTTCTAAGCTTGAAAAAATCTAAGAATTTGCAAGATCCTATAGGCGACTCGAAAACCCAAAACTTTGATTTAATAGGCTAAGCATCCACGAGTCTCATTCCTTGAGATTTTAAACTGTGGAGGACGAGAGATGATAGAGTCAATTATAAGTTTGGTATTCTTGCGTGAATTTATGTGAGTTAATTATGAGCCTATTCTCCCATCGCTTGTTAATAAATTTATCTGCAATAAATAAGGTTGTACGATTTGAAAAGTTACTTAGCTTCTAGCCCAAGATCGTTTAAAAGTTGCTCGGTATTAATTAGAGTTCATAGCCAAGGCATAACTTATTGAAGCGGGATGCGAAGATTGGTGAGTCCGAAAAGCCCCTAACAAGGCATGAGGGCTACATTTTGTTGCTAAAGATCCAAAAGTGATGTGAAGAATCATTTATCGAAAATCAATATGAAGGATCGAGACATACGACGAAAAGCAAATACTCCTCAAAAGATCATGGAGAAGTCTATCCAAAAAGGCCCTAACAAGGTATGAGGATAAATAGATCCAAGTCCTAAAAGGAGGCGGATCGTTGTATATAAAAGTCCAAAATAAAGATTGGAGAAAAATGAAGAAATCGTGGTCCAAGTATGAAGAATCTCTCAAAACTTCAAGTGAAGAAATTCCTATTATGAAGAGAAGACCATAATTTCATGAACGTCTCTCAAGGTTTGAAGTATGAAGTCGCTGCCAAATATCGGTCCGAGAAAGGTCTCAAATCGCGAAGCGAGTTATGCCAAGATATGAACTTTTTGAGGTCCCGAAGCGAAGCGAGAATGGTCTCAATTTTCTTTTGTAGGGTTCAATAATAGGTAAGCCCAAACCCCAACATAACATATACTCCCTCCGTCCCAATTTACTTGTCTACTTTTGACTTTTCAAGTCTTTCTTCATCAACTTTGACCTTAAATATAAATTGATGAAGAAAGACTTGAAAAGTCAAAAGTAGACAAGTAAATTTGGACGGAGGGAGTATATGTTATGTTGGGATTTAGGCTTTACCTATTATTGGACCCTACAAAAAAAATTGTCAAATTCTGATACAAATTGACATATTTGTACTCAAACTCATACTAATGTAAAATAGTAACGTATACGGTATAACAAATTCCCAAAATTAGTGGCCCTATTTTATTGGTGGCCCTGTGCTTACTCCTTAAGAGTCGGCCTTGTAAATAAGGGCCTTTCTTCTTTTTTAAACCACGGATTATACAAACTAATTGCGGTTTAAACTACCTGATGTTACACTATTGCCCAACAAAAATGTTTATCTGCTTTAGATAAGCTACGTACTTATTAAGTGCTTATTTAGTGGATGTTTGGGATTTTGCATAGTTTAGAGTGCTCAAGTGCTTTGATCATCGTGCTTATTTTTAAGTTTTTAGGTACTCGATTCTTTTAAAACAATGCAGAGACTTACACGACGAATAAGCAGCTGCTTCCTTCTATTCATTCACATATAAATGCTTATTTTCTATTATATAAGGTGTATTTATGGGTGAATTATCAAAGTATCAAACAAAATGTAGCACCTTAGAACAATCAAGTTAATGCAATATACGCGCATACCGAGTAAAGTATTTAATTAATAATAAATAAAAAAAGCTTGATAAAAATGAAGGTTTAAAATATATAGTTAAAAAAATCTTCTTCTTTTTGTTTGCTGTATCCGGCGGCCAAGGGGTAAAAGGAATTAGGGTTTTGTTATCTTTGTAAAAATATGAATAATTAATCTCTGTGATGGTTTTGGTTAACACAAAATAACTTAACGGCCGGGCCAATGGGCTCTTCTCTCTTTCTTTGTAAACCGCCGGTCAAACACACCCCTGTGCACACATGTTTCGTTTTTCGTGTTTAAAATAATGTACGTGTATGTTAGTATTTTAGTATTGTGTTTTAATCTCGTGTTTTATTTCTTTTTACGTTCTTAAGTTTTATACGTAAATACTTATCGCGAGTTAATAATAATATTAACATACGTAATACTTATAATAATTAATTAATATACATAATACGTGTATGAAATGTTCATGATACGTATCGTATATTAATTAATTTATAAAGTTTTAATTTAATCGAGTTTTCATGCATTTAATGTTCATGAGTATTTTATGCGGGTTTTACAGCTTCTCTATCAATGGAAGGTGCCTAGCTCGTTTCAGATCTATGGTAACTAGCTAGTGCTAGGGTTCTGTTTGTTGATATTTGTTCCCTTGTTTTCTAGTGTTTGTGGCATGCCACATTCGGTAGTTGTTTTTAAGCTTTGTTTGAGGTTAATGTGGTATTTTATCCACGTTTCATTGTACTTAACTTTTCTGAGGTAAAATGTATACAATAGCATCATACTTATTCAAATATACCGACTTTAAGCACCTACTAATTTATCACGTGACTTTAACAATGAACTTTCAAATTAGATCCGTTTCACCAATATGGTGACTTGTTACCGACACACTGGCACGATATTATTCACGTACTTATTTTGCTCATCAATATTGTAAAGTTAATTAGTTAAATTAAGGGTAAAAGCTAGAGAATACTATCGTACTTATTCAAATGTACCGACTTTAAACATTTACTAATTTATATGCATGTATATTAGTAGTCCACGGTGAATTTCATTAATGACATGGATTATTAAGTTAAATTAATTAATGACGTGAAAATGTAGCTGATAATATTATCATATATTGTTAAAAAATCTAAAACATAAATTAACTAATAGACTATTCATTTTTCTTCTATTTTCCACAACGTTAAATGCTTAACCCGAGTAAAATTAGATCTACTACTTTATTAGTTCAAAACCATTAACTTTGTAGAAACTAGAAGGGGGGGGGGGGGGGGGGGGGGGGGTTGAATAGTTTCTATTCGATTGGCAACCAAATTAAAATTACTTTCAATTTGGTTTGT
This sequence comes from Glebionis coronaria, assembly GCA_025667525.1. Taxonomy (NCBI): domain Eukaryota; kingdom Viridiplantae; phylum Streptophyta; class Magnoliopsida; order Asterales; family Asteraceae; genus Glebionis; species Glebionis coronaria. The sequence continues at coordinate 12,684,328 of CM046876.1, forward strand.
ATCAAAACTATCTTTTGCTTGAAGCTAAGTTGCATAATGATTAGGTTCAATTCAAATGCACTAGTAAAGATAATAGGTAAGTGTAATGATAATGAAATAAGTAAAGAGTAAGGAAGGAGACAACCTAGTGGGAAGACACCAAGATTTATAGTGGTTCGACAACGAGGCTCTATCCTCGTTTCTACTCCACTCCTCGAGTACACCTACTCGAGATTTCCACTATATCCACAAGCTCCCTTCTTGGCGGAGAAAACCTTACATCGTCGCTTACATTATTTTCCGACACTAAGCTAAATGTCGAGACCTAATCTTTAGCTAGGACCAATCTACACAACGTTGCCTACTTCACAATTTAACGACACAAGGCTAGATGTCGAGTTCTAATCTCAAGGTAGAACCAATCTTCACGACGTTGCCTACTTCACCATTTTACGACACAAGGCTAGATGTCGAGTTCTAATCCAAAGCTAGAACCAATCTTCACGACTCTTCACTTTGAAGCTACGTAAGAACTTCCCACAACACAACTACTAATCACTTTCAAGTTTAGTGAGAACTCACAAGACACAACCACATCACTTTATAGTTTAGTGAGAACTACTACATGAATCTATTACAACTCAACTAGACATATCCAAGTACACACATGTAGCTTGGATTTACACAACACAAATCCAAGCAAAAACATATGCAATGGATGTACAAAACAAATCCAAGTATTCACAAATAACTTGGATGAACACAACTAGTCCAAGTATTCATAAATACAATGGATTGACATAAAACAAAAAGTGTATCATGATGAATATGACTAGCTCATGGATTCATCTTTATCACAACACTAGTGAGTGAGTGATCTTCTCATTGGACAAGGTAAAGGAGGGGATCAAGAGGATAATCATGTGTAAACATCCTTAACACTTTAAGTGATCATTTACTAATGATTATGCTATAGAAAAGAGAAAGGGGGCTGAGAAAAAAAACGTCTAAGAGGCTTGTTGGAAATGATATTTGACCCACTATTTAAAGGAGACAAAGTATAACGGATATATAACGGCTATCTGGGCGCGGTACCTTATCTAGCCCGGCGGTTCCTTATCGCTAGGGAACCGCCTAGCTACTTAAGGTTCCGCCCCTAGAGTACGCTCCGTTTTTTGTCTTTTAGTGGGGTAGGAATATCTGAGGTATTTGAAGCCTTCAAAGGATATTCTAATAGCATATGGAATATGCTATTTTCAAATTTTCATTTTACATTTTAATAAAATATTTTCTAAAAAAGAAAGTTTATTAAAAGACTTTTGTTATATTAACAAAAGTGAGTTTTAAGGATAATCATTTTGATGATCACCTAAGTATGATTAAGAAAGGTTAGTGATATGATTATTACCTTGATGATAGTGTTAGTTAAATAATTCGTTTTGTGTTTTACACTAAATGTGTTGTATAGTTTGTTGTGATCAAAACTAAGAAAGATTAGTTAACACTAATAATGTTTTTAGGCATCACTTGCATTAACAAACTTGAAACTTCAATATTCTTATAAACTTTATACAACATATAAGAAAATCAATAAAAAGGATAATAAAAAATTAGTCGACCTACTTTTAATACTTGATTGTTGACATTCAAATGAATTTAAGATTTTGAATACAAGTATGAAAATATTAGTTATCTCTTAGTATGTTTGGGTGTTGAATAAACTATCAAGATTAGTGGTCGATTTTTGGCAAATGCTCAGATGCAGTTAAGACTTTTGTCATTCTACAATGTGAATGACTTCACAACATCCTTATGAAAAATTCTAAGGGGGCGCTTGGTTAATCTGAGAAGAATGAGAATGGGTAAGGGTAAAGGAATACAAAGAAATACAATGAACATTCTTTAGTATTATCATTACCATTGGTGATGCTTGGTAAATATAAGATGTGGTGGTGATTGAAGATGGTGGCAACAACTGTTATGGTGATAGTCAATGGTTGTGACGATGACGAGCGTCGTGGTGGCGTCGGGATGGTGGTGGTAGCGACAATAGTGGTGGTCAATGGTGGTGGTGCAATCGGAGAGTGGATGTGTCAGAAAGTGATGGTGGCGTCAAGAGGATGGTGGTAGCGACAATGGTGGTGGTCAATGGTGGTGGTGGCGTCAGAGAGTGGTGGTGGCGTTAGGAGGGTTGTGGTAGCGATAATTATGGTGGTCAGTGGTGGTGGTGGCGTCAATGAGTGGTGGTGTCGGAGAGTGGTGGTGGTGACGTTAGGAGGGTGGTGGTAGCGAGAATAGTGGTGGTCATTGGTGGTGGTGGTGGCATCGAAAAGTGGAGGTGTCAGATGGTGATGTCGTTAGGAGGGTGGTGACAACGACAATGGTGGTGGTGGCATCAGAGAGTGGTGGTGTTGGAGAGTGGTGGTGGTGTAGGAGAGTGGTGGTGACGTTAGGAGGGTGGTGGGTAGCAACAATAGTGGTGGTCACTGGTGGTGGTGGCATAAAGAGTGGTGGTGTCAGAGAGTGGTGGTGGCGTTAGAATGATGGTGGCAGTGACAATAGTGGTGGTCAGTGGTGGTGGTGGCGTCAGAGAGTGGTGGTGTCGGAGTGTGATGGTGGTGTCGGAGAGTAATGGTGGCGTTAGGAGCATGGTGGTAGCGACAATGGTGGTGATCAGTGGTGGTGGTGGCGTCGGAGTGGTGGTGTGGGAGAGTGGTGGCGATGTTAGGAGTGTGGTGGTAGCGACAATAGTGGTGGTCACTGGTGGTGGTGGCATCGAGAGTGGTGGTGTCGGAGAGTGGTGGTGGCGTTAGGAGAGTGGTGGTAGCGACAATGGTGGTGGTTAGTGGTGGTGGTGGCGTCGGAGAGAGGTGGTGTCAGAGTGTGATGGTGGTGTCGGAGAGTGGTGGTGGCGTTATGAGGGTGGTGGTAGCGACAATGATGGTGGTCAGTGGTGGTGGTGGCATCAGAGTGGTGGTGACGGAGAGTAGTGGTGGTGTTAGGAGTGTGTTGGTAGCGACAATGGTGGTGGTCAATGGTGGTGGTGGTCAATGGTGGTGGTGGCGTCGAAGAGTGGTGGCGTTAGAGAGTTATGGTATCGGAGAGTGGTGGTGGCGTCAGGAGGGTGGTGGTCAGTGGTGGTGGTGGTGTCGGAGAGTGGTGGTGACGTTAGGAGTGTGGTGGTAGCGACAATGGTGATGGTTAATGATGGTGGTGGTGGTAGGTGAAGACACACATATACATACGTCAATCTATTACCTTGAATCTATTACCCCCAATTTACAGGGGAATGGTTCATTATCATTAGTAGGTAATGATTACCTATACTTTCATTAACCAAGCAGTATTAGGTGCTGTTTGAAATTGACTTAACTGACTTAATATGAAAAAAACTGAATTTATTAAGTCATATGAAAATTGTTTGTTAATGACTTAATTGTTAAAAATGACTTAAAATATTAAGTAATAAAACTGAACTTGTTTGCAATAAGTAATCTGTTAGTTAAACATGACTTAACGAAAAAAAATAAACAAACATGCCCTTCTATTTTCCATTCCTTACCCCTTAATACCCTTAACCAAGCACACCCTAAATATGCATAACTTCAAAAACATTTTATTTTTATTTTTTTAAAAGATGTTTCATTGTCGCATAATGCAGCAATACTCGACAAAAAGGCCTAATTCTTTGCAATATCATCAATCCAATGGTCGACTACTATATTATCATTTCTATCCAAAGCGTGACTGAATTGTGTGGCGATCAACTAAAATCTTGATAGTTTATTCAATACCAAACACAATCTAGCAACCTTATTCGTTATCTCAAAATTTTGTCCCATTTGAGCAAGTTGATTAAAGGTAGTTATTAGACCCCCTCTATAAATCAATAGAGAGTATCACGTAGCTGCTTTTAACCAACTTACTCAAATGGGACAAAATATTGAGATAGCGAACAATGTTGCAAGGCTATGATTGGTATTGATCGAAACACCAAGATTCTAGTCGGTTCGGACTCAGTTAGGTCAGGCTTTGTGTAGAAACGATAATATATTAGTAGATCAGTGGATTGATGATCTTGTAAAGAATCATGCCCTTTTGTTGAGTAAGTGTTTCAAAGTGATAAATTTCAAAAAATTTGTTGATTTTATATAGCATTTACCTATTCCAAAACTTGTTTTAAAAATAGAAACCAATCAACATTTAGTATGAGTCAATTCATTCTTTAATTGCCACAGACTCATACTAAACGCACCTTAAATTTAGTCTACTAAAGTAATATTTTGCATATTTACAATTCTTAGTACGAGTGTTTACATATTTTGCACATCGCGCATGTGTTTTACATTCTTAATCTACTATCTGAAAGATTATTTTCAGTAGCAACGGTTAGCGTGAAAAAAACATTTTCCAAATATCCTATGTGAAAAAAGGTTACATTTTGTGATCGATCTTTAAATACTTGATTGATTACTTATAGAAAGATGTATTTTCTGAAATCAATGATGACACTATTATGAATCTCTTCCAACTTAACCGAAATATTTTTTGAAACCGACCCAAAAGCTTGACTCGGAAACTACCAGATAAAAAAAATCTTTAAAATGATTTTTCTGGCAAATCGAATACACACCCTATTTAGAAATCCTAGATCCACCACCGGTTAAGAACATCAAAACATATAAAATGCGTACCTCAAAAAGATGATTAGGATGATAAATGTGATCAAAACTTTTGTAATCCTGATATAGAGAATATTGGGAAATTTTTCTTCAATAGGATCGCAGATAGGTAAATTATGTTTAATAAGACATGGATTGATAAAACGTAAATTGAGTTTATTACATTAATGCTCTCATTTATGTCGATTGTAATTAATCACACCAAAACTTAAGCTTAAGCCATTAATCACCCAAAAACTTAAGCAAATTATGACGAAACAAAATTGGCTAAAATGAACTTTGTTAATCTATATCTATACTACTTTTTAAAGTATTTAGACCCCTTTCTATAACTGGAAGTCTTAAAAAATTCAGCTTAAAACATTTTTAAAAAAGAAGTCTAACAATTGGGGATTTTCTTTGAGCTTTTGTGGGTTTCTTTGGACTTTTTTGGACTTTTTATAAAATATAAAAAGATTATGTGTATAATATATTTGAGCTTCTAAATGAAAACATTAAATATAATAGTTTTAAAAAAATAGTTTTATTATTATTAACAAGTTTATTTAATAAATGGCGAGGTTTTAAATTTCGAAAAAAAAAATAACGTAAAAAATTGATAATGAACATTTTTAACCGAAAATCCCCCGATTCGAAGTTTTTTTAACCGAAAAAACTTATCCGAAAAAAAATCCGATAACGAAAATTTTTATCCGATACGAACATTTTTATCCGAAAAAAACCGATTCTGAAAAATCCGATCCGAACCGAATCCGGATTTCTAAAAATCCGGTTTTTTCAAATCCGGATTTCTAAAATCCGAATCCGGTTTTATCCGATTTATTTGCACCTCTACTTTTACCCACCCCTAGACACATATGATCGTCGGCAGGAAAAACCATGTTTTCAAGCTTCAAAGAACCCGTCTATTTTGACCAACCCAAAATGGTAAAACGGGATGGGTCGAACCGGGTTCAAAAAATACATGCACAAGCTAATATCTCGCACATAATACATCATATGTGTCTCACCTGAGACTTAAACCCACGACCTTTTGATTGATGATGGACTAGTATACCGCTAGACCAAGTGCCCTTTGGTTCGATGCGATTTTTCTAAACAGAATAGAAGACAAAATCATATCAACCCATTCACCTAAGATCTAGCTGAAGCTTTCAAATCGCATGCAATCCGTTCAAACAAATGCGACCTCATTTGATACACATCGATACTCAAAATCGATAATATATTAAGAAAGAAATTCATGAGCTCAGGACAATACATACATGCACTATTACCCATTTGAATGCAAGAACAAACACAATTCATTATACTTTACAGAAAACAAGTAAAAAGAAAATGAATTAATCTAAATTTATTGTTTTTCCCGGATGTATATATTACCTGCTTTCATCTGTCCTTTGGAGCCAACCTTTTTCGGGGCTCGCGTTCATTAAGGTGAGGCATATCAAACTCCTACCAAATCAAAACTCAGTATTAGGCACTTTCACAAAATACAAACGGAAATTAAATAGTTGCAACATCTATAGCAAAGTAATATTTTTTTTTTCTTCTTACATTTCTTCCATTTTGAGGTTACATGTATGCTAATAATCCTAGTGACCGGAAAATGTCAAACGCCAATACATGACTTGAGATCCAATGTACAAGAATGAGACAAAAAACTACAAAAAATATTTGATACATTAAAGTAGCAAAAGTAAGACATCAAAGATTTTTATTACGTCATTTCATTCCAAGATTTAGATTACTTTCGTAATAACATTAAGTATTGTATACGTAATTTATAGTTTGGAAAACCGAAGTGTTCGCAAGTCGCTCCAGCGGTCCAACCTATTTTTATGCATAGTAAAATATGAACAACCCCAACCTGTGACCCAACGCGCCAATCTTGCCACTTCTATCTAACAGAGCATGTAATATATGTGGTCATTCGAATTCCATAAAGCATGACTTTGCAACAGTGTGAACCATAAAAGTTTGAATCAAAATTATGAAGTCTTAGTCTGTGTTCATTTACAGATCCATTACTACATGTTTTAAGATCCAAAATCTAATTCGATACTATCATGTTAGAAACCACCAAACAAGATGTGTAACAGAAAAGCTTCGATATCTGAAACTGAGAGAAGATAAAATGGGGTACCTTATAGTGAGAAAGCTCACTCCTTGCTTGATTTTGTCCAGAAAAATTTCTTTTTCCTTGAACTGTTATCTGACATGGATTTGTTTGGTTTGTAGCCAAAAGAGAAGTGTCTCCTTAAGAATGGCTTTGTTGTACTAGTAGAGGTCTTCATGCTGGAACTTGAGCCCATCCTGGGACCTTTGCCACTCGTAAGACGGTCAAACAGAACAGAATCGCCATCCATCACCCGACTTCTTAATTTTTTGCAGAGTTTACTCTTTAAATCCTTTTGAGCTCCTAGTGCTTTTTCCGATAACTTAAGAACCTTTTTTTCTCCTAAAGTACAAATGGGGCATGCTGGATCATACTTATTCACCTCAGGTGTCATATTCTCTAAACACTCCGCATGGTAAATATGCCCACAAATTAGAACTGAAACAACAGGAAGCCCATTGGTGGCAACGATTTTCTGGCTGCTAAAAGATGATCTTTCAGTTAGAAGTCTGGAGCAGAAACCACACGTCTGCATATCTGTAGAAGGAGAAGATGAAACCCTGCCACTAGATCTGCTAATCCTATCACGACTAAAGCTTAAAGACCCACTATCAAAAGACCACCTATCTCTATTAGAAGTTGCCACCAGCTCAGAAAATGCCGGAATAGACCAGCTATCAGAAGATCCACCATGCGACCCCCTGTTTGATTTATTGCTCCAACCAGGATGCATAAAAGGAGAACCCTCCTCAGATATTGAAAAGTTAGGCGACATTATGCCTCGAATTCGGCTATCTGAAACTTGACGCAGCAGATGGTGCCCAGGGGATCGGCGAGGCCATCTTGATGGGGTCAAGCTTGACAGAGGCATAACATGGCCTTGGGAAGAAGATATAGGAGACGCCGAAAAGGACGAAACTGAATGACTTGGTGTTGACGGTTTGGTTGGAGATAGTTCCAAAGGTACTGGAGCTCCCCTCAGCTCCTTTCCCTAAACAATGCATTAAGAATACGAGAGATAAAACAAGAATGCAAATAAGAAATTTGCAATTTCCATAATAAGGCCAATATTGGTAACTCACCTCATGAACGAGATTCTTGGAATTTAATGGATCTGCAAGGACAAGTAGATGTGTGTCACGTTAAGAAGAGTACATCCAGCTAACATATAGTTGTTACGGTGGAATAGTAGGTTAAAATAATTTGACAGTGAAGTGATAAAATGTGATAAACGATAAACCTACAATATTAATATGTATAGAGATCTTTGTTAAGGGGGAACTTATGCCATATGCTTTAACTTATTCCCACAGGGAAACTACAAAAAATTACTCATTTCAGTCGATCGAATGAAAGAGATCCACTAACAGCTGAACACTAGTAGGAAGTACGCATGCTACAAATAACATATACGAGGTAACACCACCCAATCCCCTATTCACAGCCACATAAATTAAATTCTGCTAGACATTTTGTACATACAGTCTATATGACTATATGCACATGTTGCTCTAGATTTATAGCGCATTATGATACCCCTGGTCCAGTGTGTACAATTTGCTTCGGTAACAGTAAAACAATTTTGCTTCCAACGTAAAACGCACATATAGATGAGTCAGAAGCAAAATGATGTACACAGTAACATCGCAGAAGATCACAGGATTTCGAAAATAACCATACTCCTTTCGTGTGGAGAAAGTTACATTAGAGCAATATTTAGTTCAGATGCCGAACTTCATGAACTTTTACATTAGAATAGTTATGCTAGTATGGTCTACTACTCAAGCATACCTAGATAGGGCCGTAATATTCCCTTGCATTTTACACTGACTAAGTTCAAAACTTCAAATACTCAACCACAGGGCACAGTCCAAAGATATAAAAAATGTTCATATGTAAGAGAAACAATGGTGCATTGAGCTTCTTATAATTAAACGGCCATATATTTGATAAGAGAGCATAATAATGCTGCTGTATATATGAAGTATCTGCTCCAATTAGTATCTACTATCTCGGTTCTGTTCTCTCATCTGCAACTGTCAGTAGCACTTCTACAGTACTTAAATGGAAAAATCCACTTCAGATTGTTGAATATTGAGCCGAGAAAGAATTGATGTGAATCACCGGGATGACTCCCCATCTTCCAAACAGCCAACAAAAGATTCAGACTATTTAGGCCCTTCAGTTCTTCCAATAAGATCTATATCATGGTAACACTACCTAATCCTGGGTCAGAAAACTACTGTCTTTGTAAACTTTCAAACATTAAAAGGCAGCAGGGTTAGCCGGCGAGAAAAAGGATATCCTTGCCTTAACTCGATCTCATGATATCAGACTTTGATATGAAAGGATTTCTACTATTGGGTCCTAAGGAGTAAAGATCAAAACAACATGATCGTATTTCAGCTTAATTTAAAACAGCAGGAAGCTAAATGATACATTTTCAGGGGTGTTCATTTCAACTTATATAGCCAGCTTATGCCTTATTTGGTTTTGGGCTTATGTCTCATAAGCTCACTTGTTGTGGCTTATTTTCAATTTTTTCGGCTTATGTAAGTCTCATATGTCATAATAAGCTTAAATAAGCCAAAAAGTTCCAAAAAAGCCACACAAAGTGAGCTCGTGAAACATAATTCCAAGACCAAATAAGCCAGAAGCCCGTCATATAAGCCGAAACAAACACCCGTGCATTAGTTCAGCAAACAAGCCGAACATCTAATTATGGGTATTTACTATTTGGGCCCTATAAAAGTGAAGCAAAGCCACCTAACATCACAATAGAGCCCGAATTGGCAGTTTTATGTACTAGAAATGGAGAATCAATGTTAAACTTAGATCCAAAATCAATGTATGGGTGATAAGTGATAAAGCACTCTAACATAGAGAAGGGTTATTCATACAAACTGACCTGGCTGAGGAACAACAATTTCTTCAGAAAACGACGCCTTTTGCCAGGTGAGACTTCGCGAACTCTCCAATGGACTACCGTCTGTTGCGAATGTGGTGTCTACAGTTGTATAAGATTTATTATCCAGCCTATCAGTCATACTCCCGCCATCAGAATAGCAATTTACCGACGACTCTTCACCAGCTACGCGACCTCGGTTATCCCAACGAAAGCTCCATGATGGCGAATACCGATCATGCCTAGGCATAACATCACTAACAGATCGATCTGTAATCGTTCTATCTTTAGCAGCAACACAACATGCCGACCCCATCTTCACTCACATACAAAAAATGATCTCACTTCAAACTACTGTTGTGTCCTCTAAAATCTCGTACTAGATGTAAATCTCATCAATTTAAACCTGCAAATAAAAAGGCGATAAAATATACTTTTCAGGTGAAAGAGAATCTAGATTAAACTAAGCATAAACAATCTGACGCAATGCAAAAGGTGTAAGTAAAGATGTAAAAGCTAGATCCATTTCTCCCCCATGAAGGAAGGTTCATAAAAAAAAGTTAAACTTTTATAACAAAACTTACTCGATCCAATTGAAACATTTATGCATCTTTCCATAACTAAGTAAAGCATTAAACGAGTAACAATCTATCCAAGCAATGTTTAGATTCCCCACAAATTTTACCAAATCGTTTCAGCCAAAATTTAAACTAAATAGTTAATTCCGCCAATAGCAAGAGCTCGATAATAAATTGTTTAATATCCTAAATGCACAAAGTTAAACAAAAATGCATAGGTTCTCTTCAAAATTTTACGCTGTATTGTTTCCACCAGTAATACAAGTAAGGGTGTTTGCTTCAGCTTATATAGCCGGTTTATGGCTTATTTGGTTTTGGGTTTATGTTTCATAAGCTCACTTTTTATGGCTCATTTTGAACTTTTCAGCCTATATAAACTTATTACGACATAATAAGCTTATATAAGCCAAAAAGTTTCCAAATGAGCCACGAAAAATGAGCTTATGAAACATAAGCCCAAACCAAAATAAGCCATAAGCCCATTATATAAGCCAAAACAAACACCCTTACCTCTAAACACGCAAACTTCAACTCACAATACATCTACCAATTTAAACCAGTCAATTAAAACATCCTCTACCAAAGACCAACAAAAACGAACTGTCATAGGTATTCAGCCAATATCATCTAAACTTCTAAGCACACAAACTCAAACCATTGGTAACGAGATCGTTCCACCACGGTAAACTAGTCCCTTAAACATCCTCTATGACAAACCTATTAAGGGGGTGTTTATTTCGGCTTATACCGCCGGCTTATGGCTAATTTGGTTTTGGGCTCATGTTTCATAAGCTCACTTTTTGTGGCTTATAACTTTCCGGCTTACATAAGTTTATTATGACATAATAAACTTATATAAGCCCGGAAGTGAGCTTATGAAAGATAAGCCGAAAACCACATAAGTCATAAAAACACTATATAAGGCGAAAGTGCAAAACAAACACCGCTATCACACACGCCACTTATATCTACATCTATATACACAAAATGTATAGAATCTCTAGAAACTTCACTTGTTTCCGCCAGTAACACAATTAAGGGGGTGCTTGGGTTATCTTATATAAAGTAAAGCTTATTTAGGCTTATATAACATAAGCCTCAATTTTGTGGCTTATTTGGAGACTTATGGGCTTATCTAAGTTTGTTATGATATAATAAACTTATATAAGCCCATAAGTCACCAATAAGCTTAAAAATTAGGGTGTATTAAATATAAGCCGAAATATGTCTTATATTCGGCTTATATAACGTAAGCCCCAATTTTGTGGCTTATTTTGAGACTTAGGAGCTTATATAAGTTTATCATGATATAATAAACATATATAAGCCCATAAACCTTCAAATAAGCCACAAAAATGAGGCTTCTGTTATATAAGCTAAGCCAAACAGCCCCTAAACATCTAGACGCTACAAACTTGTCATATAACGAGATTCATACCATTAAACGTCAACTAGCAACATCGAGATTCATTCGCTACCACTAACAATAAAACATACTCCTAAACGCCATACGCACCACCGCGCTAACATTTTCCATCTACATCTACACATATACATACAAAATATATATAGATTCACCTCAAATTCTACTCATAACTATCGTTTAACCGTCAAACCGTTTAACGCGCAAACACGACGCTAATAATAAAATATACAGATTCATTCTCCACCGCTAACTAGTCCAACTCCTAAACGTCCTACACACCGCCGCGCTAACATTTTCCATCAACATCTACACATATACATACAAAATATATATAGATTCACCTCAAATTCCACTCATAACTTATCGTTAACGCGCAAACACGCCGCTAATAATAACAGCTCATCATCATCATAAATCAGGCCTAATTTAACAAGTAATTATTAGATCCGAAATAATTGGTACCTAATAACATAAAATACATACCTAATCAAACAAAAAATGATTAAATTAAATTTTTATAAAAATGAAACCCTAACCTTTTTTTTTTTTAATATAACTGCCTGCCACAAGTGTCTGTGTTTCTGTGTGTTTTTTAGTGTGTGTGAGAGAATGAAACGGTGGTGATGGTTGTTGGATGGGTTTTTTTCAGACATGGATTTATATTTATATGTTTCTTTTTTTGTCCTTAGGTTTCGGATCGGATCGGATCGGACCGAGAATATTTTGTTATGATATTGGGTTTCTCTTTTTGGTTTAGTTCAGTTTTGATTAGGGGTGTTTACGGGTCGGTTCGGTTCGGGTAGTTAGACAATTTTAACTATCCATCGCGGGGCGGGTAGTTAATTTTACTACCCGAACCGCACAACGCGGTTAACCGGACATGCGGTTACCCGAAATGACCGGTTACCCGCGGTTCAGGTTACGGTTAACCATGTTATAAGTTTATCAAATTTATGTTTATAGATAATAACATGGTTTACGACATAAAATTTCGTTCTCGTATAAATAAATGATATTTAAATAGATAAAAATCATACAAAAGTTATTTCTTTACAAAATGCATTCAAATAGTCATAAATAACATATTAACAAAAGAATATTTATTCGATGTCTACGGATTTAGATAACATCAACTAAATTTTACACATACATGTTTCGAAATGTTAACATTAAAACGATAAAGTCGTTGTACAATAAAAAATAGTTTACTAATATAAGTAATACATGTACTATTATTTGAATATGCAATTATAAAAATCTCATATATAATATGTACGGTTCGGTTCGGTTAACCGCGGATATCTAAAAATGAAAACCTAAACCGAACCGTAATAAGCGGTTTTTTTCGGTTTCGGTTTCGGGTTTTTTGGGTTTCGGATTGTACGGTTCGGCTCGGTTCATCGGTTTCTCGGTTTATTTGAACACCCCTAGTTTTGATGGAGGTCGAAGTATTGAAAAATTGGCTGACTTGTTTCTGGATGCTCGAGATCGCAACGGGTATAATTTTTGCATCTTAAGTTCGTTTTCAGCTCGTGATCTGTCAAAACGTCCGTAAAAAGGAGGCGGATGACGTTGTAACCAACTTTTAGCTGGTTACGAAATTTTCATTGATTGATTGGCTTGTTGTTGTTGAAAGAGTATTTGAATTCAAAGAAGTTCTAAAAAACAAAAGGGTTTCGTTGATCGTTACTAAGCTACGTGGTAGGGCATCCGTGTGGTGGCAACAATTGAAACTGACGAGGGACAGGGTTGGAAAGTCAAAGATCACGAGTTGGCAAAAGATGAAGAAGGTCACGGGGGTAATTCTATTCATCATAACCAGCGAATGATGTACCAGCGGTTACAGAATCTGAAACAAGAGGTCAAGTCTGCTAAAGATTATACAACTGAATTTTACCAACTAATTTCAAGGAATGACATTCAAGAGACAGAAGATCAGCTTTTCTCTCGATACATTGGTGGGTTAAGAGTCCAAATCATGGATTCTTTAACATGTTTTGATCCATCGACACTTTCTGAAGCATATCAGCGCACATTAACGTTTGAGAAGCAAAACTGACGAGTGAGAAATTCGCCTTCTCATGCTATAACAGGTGGTTCTGGTTCGGGTAACGTAACATCTCGTTTTACCACCAAATTGTTTTACCCCCAATCAGGCTAAGGCAGATGGTGGTAATATTAGACTAGTACCTAGATCGAGCGGTAGTAGCGGGTTGAAGTGCTTTAACTGTGGTAAACCTGGTCACCAATAGTCGGATTGTAAAAAGGCTGGGAAGAGACAGTTATTTGTTGAACCTGAGGAAGATGATGATGTGGCTTATGATGATCACGAAGAAGTCGTAGTTTATGATGAAGAACCCGAGTATGAGGAGGAGTATATGTTTGGAGATATTGGGGTGAATTTGGTGGTAAGGCGCTCTTGCTTAACACCTAAAGCTAATGATGATGATTGGCTCAAACACAAGATCTTTCAGTCACTTGTACCATTATGGGTAAGGTTTGCACCTTTGTATGTGATTCGGGTAGTTTTGATAATTTGATAGCTGAAGAAACAGTCCAGAAATTAGGGTTGAAGACTAAAAATCGTCCTAAACCTTATAAGTTACAGTGGCTTAAAAGGGCGGGGAGATAACAGTTTCCAAGTGTGTCTAAGTTCCGTTTTCTAGTAGGAACAACTTAGAGTAAAATGCATAAATGCTCCATGTGGTTTGCCAAATTTGCAGATTGACTCCCCAACTTTGAGAAAGTGCAGGCGGCCTCCCGGAGGACGAAGGTAAGTAGTAAAGAGCCTCCCTGGAACTATCGTTAAAAGGCAATATTTTTGTGGGGGTAAATTTGTCAATGCTCGTATTAAATATAATATACCCGGTTGGGTCCTTGGTATTACCCGATTCCATTGGTTATAACTCGTTCTTTTATACCCAAACTTGCACCAACCGTTTCATATTCTACATCTCCTATCATTTGCCTCCCCAAGCTTTATTAACAATGGATGATCCTATTCCAAACTTTTTCATCATACCCGAAGGTGAAGATTTTGACATTGCTCTTTATGGTAAGTTGTTTAATTCATTGTTTAATTTATTGATTAATAGCCTCATTGTTTATTTTGACCTAATTATATCAGATAATGAAAATCGTTATTTTCTATGTAAACAGATGTGTATGAACAATTGTTTAGCATTAAATGTCACTACTATGGAAGGTTTAGTGATGGTCCGAGAATGGAATACATTGAAGGTGAGGTTTGTTTTGTTGATATGGTGAATAAGGAAGATTTTCCTGATGCTATTTTGAATAGCTTAGGTTATGAGATGGACCAAAAAGTGATTTACTACTATAAGATACCACCTAAGACTTTAGATGTTGGTGTAAAACCTTTGGTTAGTGAAAGTGATTACCAAAACTTTTTAAGTTATGTTCATATGCACAAGGTTATGTATGTGTATGTTGAATTAGTTGAGAAAGAAGATGAAAGTGAGAGTGGGTCTGAAATGGAAAATGAGCCTGAAAATGACTTTGTAGATGATGAACATGTAGTTGAGGACGTAGAAGTTAACATGAATGAGTTCCATTTTGAAGTAGGTGATTCAAGTATTGAAAAATGGCAATGATCCTATGACACCCAGTGTTACTGTGAATGAAGATAACTTAGAGGTTCTTGATTTTGATTCACTGGAAAGTGACATAGAGGATCTCTTAGAAAATGCTAGGCGTCTAGGGCTTAGAAAGTTAAAAAAAATTGCACTCATCAGCCAAGTTTTATGTAGGTAGAGAGTTTGCTAACAGATATGTTGCTAAAGAGTTGATTAGAAGCCATGTTGTTAAGAGTAGGAGAAACTTGCACTTTAAGAGGAATGATCCAATAAGAATTAGGGTGGTTTGTAATGGTTTTGTTCCTAGCAAAAATCAGAAAATTGAGAAAATAGAAGGGCCAAATGAGGACAATGCTATAAGTTCCAATAAGTTAAATGAGATTTCAGAAAAGGATAAAATATGTTGTTCCTGGTTGTTGTATTTATCAAAAGGAGAAAAAGGAAAGTGGGTGATAAAAACATTCAAGGATGATCACCATTGCTTGCAATCTAGAAAGATAAAATATTGTACATCAACTTTCCTTTCAAAACACATCACAAATCTACTGATTATGAATCCAAATATCCCTATTAAAGTTGTGCAAGAACAAATGCAGAAAAAATTTCATGTGGTTGTTTCAAAGGATATAGCTTTTAGGGCTAAGGCAAAAGCAAAAGTGTATTTGAGAGGTGATGTTAAGGTTCAATATTCTCTATTGAGAGACCATGTAATGGAGTTAAAGAGGTGTAATCCGGATACAACTTGTAAGATTGATGTTTTATGGTGAAGAAAATCATGAAAGTCCAACTAGGATATTTAGGAGAATCTATGTGTGTTTAGGGGCTCTGAAAAGGGGATTTAAGGAAGGTGGAAGGGAATTACTTGGTTTAGATGGTGCCTTCATGAGAGGCCATTATCCTGGTCAAATGTTGACTACAGTGGGTGTGGATGCAAATATTGGCATCTACCCTGTTGCTTATGGCATAGTTGAATCAGAGAACCAACATTCATGGACATTGAGAAAATACAAGGGCCAAATGAGAACCAAAATCAGAAAACTGAGAAAATACAAGGGCCAAATGAGGACAATGCTATAAGTTCCAATAAGTTAAATGAGATTTCAGAAAAGGACAAAAATGTTGTCCCTGGTTGTTGTATTTATCAAAAAGAGAAAAAGGAAAGTGGGTGATAAAAACATTCAAGGATGATCACCATTGCTTGCAATCTAGAAAGATAAAATATTGTACATCAACTTTTCTTTCAAAACACATCACAAATCTACTGATTATGAATCCAAACATCCCTATTAAAGCTGTGCAAGAACAAATGTAGAAAAAGTTTCATGTGGTTGTTTCAAAGGATATAGCTTTTAGGGCTAAGGCAAAAGCAAACGTGTATTTGAGAGGTGATGTTAAGGTTCAATATTCTCTATTGAGAGACTATGTAATGGAGTTAAAGAGGTGTAATCCGGATACAACTTGTATGATTGATGTTTTATGGTGAAGAAAATCATGAAAGTCCAACTAGGATATTTAGGAGAATCTATGTGTGTTTAGGGGCTCTGAAAATGGAATTTAAGGAAGGTGGAAGGGAATTACTTGGTTTGGATGGTGCCTTCATGAGAGGCCATTATCCTGGTCAAATGTTGACTACAGTGGGTGTGGATGCAAATAATGGCATCTACCCTGTTGCTTATGGCATAGTTGAATCAGAGAACCAACATTCATAGACATGGTTCTTAAAGTATCTAGGTGATGACTTTGATCTCTACACCAACTCTAATTTTACCTTCATCACAGATAGGCAAAAGGTACATCTTTAAAAATGATATCTAATTGTTTTGATTATTTGTGAGTTTGTTGTAGTATTTGTAACTTATTTGATGCTTCTTGTAGGGTTTCATACCTGCACTTTAAAAGTTGTTTCCTAGTGCAGAACATAGGTACTGTGTTAGGCATATATATGAAAATATGAACCAGACATGGAAAGGGGCTGAGTATAAGGAAATGTTGTGGAAGTGTGCATCAACAACAACCATTGTTTTGTTTGAACAAAATATGAAAGACTTGAAAGATTTCAACCTAAAAGCATATCAATGGCTTAAAAAGATACCTACTGAGCATTGAAGTAGAGCATATTTTTCTGGTAAGTGTCATATCCTATAAATTTTAAACCTTAATCATATGTTAACTTAATATGTTTACTTAATATGTTGTCTAATTAATAGCATTTCCTAAAATTCTAGGTAGAGCCCATTGTGACCTGTTAATAAACATTGTTTGTGAGGTCTTCAACGGACAGTTGTTAGATGGTAGAGATAGCCCTATAATTACAACCTTAGAACATGTGAGGGAATATCTTATGAAAAGGATTGTAATTGTGCAAAAAGTTATTGAGAAAAGCGATGGGCCATTGACTCCTGCTGTGGCTAAGGTGTTTGATAGGATTAAGGTTGTTGCAAGTGACTGCACTGTTGATTGGAATGGTTCTGATATTTACTAGGTTAAGGGTTTCCTACAAGAACAGTATGTTGTTAACTTGCCTCAAAAGACATGTTCATGTAGGAAGTGAGAGATATCAGGTATACCATGCAAGCATGCAGTTGCTGCAATACATGATATGTTAGACAATGGTTATGATGTAGGCATACCTGAGGATTGGGTCCATGACTCATACAAATTGGCTACTTGGAAAGTTATTTATTCACACAAGGTTAACCCTGTTAATGGCAAGGATTTATGGGCCAAATTTAACTGTCTAACTACTCTTTTGCCACCAAAAATACATCCACAGATTAGGAGATCATCAAAAAAAAGAGTAAAAGAGAGATTATATTGGTGAAAAGTAATAAACTAACCAGGGTTGGTAAAGGGATTACATGTGGTTTGTGTAAATGTGAAGGACACAACAAAAGAAGTTGTGATATGAACAAAAAACATGTTGTTGGAACAAGTAATGAGAGTGCAAGAAATGTAAGAAAAAGGAATAAGGTTGTTGTTGGTACAAGGTTTGCTGCTGGAACAAACAATACACAGCCCACTCAACCAAGACAAGCTTCACAGGCAAACACTCAACCTTCACAAGCAAACACTCAAGCTTCATAGGCAAACACTCAAGCTTCACATGCTAAGACTCAACCTTCACAAGGTGATATGATTAGAAGCCCAAGAAAAAGAACAAAGAGGAGTGCTTGTAGACTTAATCTTTGAAAGTCATGTTTAATCTTTTTGTTCAGACAATTTGTTGAATGTTTCATGTTCTAGACTTATGTTATTTCCTTGTTTTTTTTAAAACAGTTGTAAGACAATTGTTATTTGCTTATTTCAAACGTTTGGGTATGGTTAATATTTTATGTCTTGGTCAAATTCATGTTTGGATTGGTATTTATTTCATTTTGACCCATTGTAAATTGTGTCACATTGTTCTTACAATTTGGTTGACCCATTTATACTTTTGACTAAGTAGTTGAAGATATGGAGTAAATTCTCACAATTACTTCCCCACTAACCACACAAGATAAATAATAGTGGAAAGACCATTGTTTCATCACTTCCTTTCTTAACAACTTTTGTATCAATGGCACACCTTCCACCTTTTAGATCACCACAAAGACCTAGACCTATTGTCACATCAGGTGTTGCAAAAAGATTTAAGGAAGGCGATGTTATATATGAGTTGGTAGCTTGGTATGGGTATGTGGATTACTTTGAGTATCTTGATGATTATTACTGGCATGACCTCTCTAATGTTGTTAGTGAATCCAGTGATGATTATTGGTATGACCTCTCTAATGTGACTATCAAAAAGGATGAAAAGGACAAGGGAAAAGGCAAAATCTAATGTGCTATGTTGATTTTATTTGCTTTTAGTACTATTTGTATGCTTATCTTCCTTTTAGTTTCATGTTATGTATGCTAATGTTTAACTGTTTTAGGACGATCATGTAATGGTTTTTATGAATGAATGAATGCATTAGCTTATCATATGAACAAGAACATAACAAAAATCATAACATACTTCAAACTTGAACTTCATTAATCAAGGAAAATTATTGACCATTACATTGTCCGGTCAGTTTGTTCAATACATCATAAGATTAGTCAACCATTGACACTTACATCAAGTAGCAGAATAAAAAAAATCCAACTACAAATCAAACAAATCTTCAACCTTCGATTTCCAGCCACCATTGCATTCAATGATTCTTCAATTGCATTTCTTGATCTTAACAAACCTGGAATAATCGCTACAGCTCGAGCACACATTGGGGGGTCAACCCACGAAAAAAATGGACAAGTATTAGACGTACAACAACGAAATCTTCTTCCTGGATTAGTGTTTGTCCAGGATGTATGAATAATTGAATGGTTTCCACACAAGCAGTTCATTAGTAATGAATTAGGGTTTATGTGTTTTTAGGGAAGGGGATTTTGATCCTATGTGTGTGGTTTGGAAAAGTGTTAGCCAGGAATGAGTTTAAAAGTATTAGACAGTGAGTAAATATGCAATAAACATAAACTATACTACTTAAAAAAAAGAAAAGACGTAAATACCCTTGAACAAAACAAATATAACTAGAAAAAATTAACGATGGTTAGTTCCAGGGAGGCTCTTTACTACTTACCTTCGTCCTCCGGGAGGCCGCCTGCACTTTCTCGAAGTTAGGGAGTCAATCTACAAATTTGGCAAACCACAGGGAGCATTTATGCATTTTACTCAACAACTTATAAGGATAATCTTTGGTATGATGTGATACCCATGGATGCTTGTCAATTATTGTTGGGTAGACCTAAGGAGTATGAACGTGATGTAACTCACCATAGGAGAACTAATATTTATAGTTTCTTGTTTGGGGGTGTGAAGATTACTTTGATGCCAAATAAACCCAAGGAAGTAGTTAATAAACCTACTGATACTTTACTAACTCTTTTGTAGTTTGAAGACGAGCTGGAGGTGGGAGATGATGTTTTTTGCTAATATAGAAGGAGGTTTCTGAAGATAGTGAAGTTCTTGAAGCTATGGTTTCTTTACTTGAGAAATTTTCTAATGTTTTACCTGACGAATTACCTGATGGGTTGTCCCTATTGCGTGACATACATCATCATATTGATATGGAGCCTAGGTCACAATTGCCTAACAGGCCACATTACAGGATGAGCCCGGGAGAACATGAGGAGTTGCGCAGGCAGGTTGAGGAGTTGGTTTCCAAGGGTCATGTTCGTGAGATTATGAGCCCGTGTGTTGTTCCTGACCTATTGACTCCAAAGAAGGATGATACATGGCGTATGTGTGTTGATAGTCGAGCCATCAACAAGATTACTATGAGGTACAGGTTTCCTATTCCTCGCCTTGATGATTTCTTGACCAGATTAGTGGTGCTACTATTTTTACAAAACTGGATTTGAAGAGTGGGTATTACCAGATTCGTCTTAGACCTGGTGATGTGTGGAAGACCGCTTTCAAGACCCGTGAAGGGTTGTATGAGTGGGTGGTCATGCCTTTTGGTTTATCAAACGCACAAAGTACATTTATGCGTGTGATGAATCAATTACTCAGACCTTTTATTAGCAAGTTTATGGTTGTTTATTTTGATGACATTCTTATTTATAGTTCTTCTCATAATGAGCATGTCACTCATGTGAGGCAGGTCTTGAACTTGCTTCGAAATGATTTTTTTTATGCAGCCACAAAGAAGTGTGTGTTCATGACCCCTAAAGTTTTGTTTTTGGGGTATGTTGTTTCTGGCGATGGCATACAAGTCGACGAGTCTAAGGTAGCAGCTATTCAGGAGTGGCCAACTGATGAGACTGCATTTATACATAGTCTCATCGTCTATAACGGGCTTTAAATGTACAAAAATGTCGTAAAATACCGTGAAATATACTTGTGTTTGCTATTTGTGTGTTTTAGGTATGGATATCGTGAAAAAGAAAAAAAATTACAAGAATCAAGTAAAAACGAACACGGGAAACGAAGCCGCACAAACAACCGGGCCCAAGTTATGAATTTACAAAAAGACCTTTAAGAATTGAAGATTGTCAAGAATGGTCCCTTAAGTTTGAAGACTTGTCACTTTACACCCTTTTAAAATAAAAAATACAAGACAGGTCCTTAAAGTTTCACGAATAATCATACTGAGCCCTTGAAGAATGCATTTATTGCATAAAAAGTCCTTGTGATAAAGTTTAGAAGTATTTGTGCCAAATGTGACAAGCAGCCTAAACTTGTTTACAAAGGAAATGGACTAAAAACATGCCAAGTCTACTATGAAGGGTTTTATAAAGTTGGAGGGTATAGACTGTCAAACACCCAAACATAATCCACCAACCACAACCTTCCCCCTCATCCCACTTTCCATGTTACCTTGCCACATCACCATCCAATAACCCGTTTTATTATTTAATTAATCCATTTGAATTAGGCGCCAAACACTAATACTATTTGCCTAAAACAGATCAAAACATGTGTTCTTCATGAAGAACACGAATTAGGTTTTTCTTGTTTAGTGTTAATCATGCCTTGATCCTTTCAAGAAAAGTGATTAACCTCACCCTAAGCACATTCTCACCTTCAAAATACACTCCACCCCTTTGGACCACCTCCACATGTCACTCCTTCATGCGTCTTCCACCTTCAAACAAAATAGCAACAACAAATCAACGGATTAAGGGATTTTCTTGTTGGCTACTTTAAAATGGACGTTTGTGATCATCTCTTGACAACTATGAATCAACAAAACGCCAAGAATCACCACATGGGCTTCAAGCTTAATTCAAACGCCAAGGGAATCTTTGGAACTTCATAGTTAGGGTTTTTAGTATTTCCTTTTGTTTCTAGAATGCTTGTAGCCTCATATAAAGGCCTCATTAGTGTAGACTTAGCTTTGTTCTGAGATTTTCTTTTCAAGCATTGTAATCCCTTTTTCTGTTCATGAAAAGTTGGTATTGTGTTTTGATAAAGTCTGAGTTCCACTTATTTGTTTCTTGTTTTATTTTCATTGAGCAACAAAACCTTTAATCTTAGAAATGCTTGTGTAATTCCTTTCTTTCCAAGGTGTGAAAAGAAGTTGGTATTAGCAGTTGAGATTTCAAGGAAATTTTGGGGCCTTTGTTCTTGTTTACTTGTTCTAATCCGTCTCCAATATT
Source organism: Glebionis coronaria (assembly GCA_025667525.1). Taxonomy (NCBI): domain Eukaryota; kingdom Viridiplantae; phylum Streptophyta; class Magnoliopsida; order Asterales; family Asteraceae; genus Glebionis; species Glebionis coronaria. Next base: position 12,706,738 of record CM046876.1, read on the forward strand.
GTGTTTTCAAAAAGTGTTTTAAGTTTCAAAAAGTTTTTGTAAGAAAAGAAAAAGTTTTCTTGTTTCTTCTGTCAAGATCCTTGGTTGAACACAAGGCTCAACATTCTGCTTATTTGGGCTTGGAAAAGATCAGAGTTCCCTGGTTTGAAAAGTCAACGGGTGGTGAGTTTGTGAGCTTGGATAAGGAGGTTGTGGGGTGACTTGGAATCACCAAGTTTTGATTTTACTACTTATTTATCAATTGTTCCTGACCCCACTGTTCAAGGCTTTCAAGCCTTGAGCTTTAGCTTATACTTTGTTCTTAGCAGCCTTTGGATTCTGGTGCTTGTTTAGCTAGCACCTAAGCTCAAAAATCCAAGGTGTGGAAGTACACCTTGGAGGTTTGCACTTTTTTCCATTTTTCTGTCAAAATATTGTAAGCCTTGTGATTTCGTGACTCATACCATGAAAGTGTGATTTGATTGTCCAAGATTGATCATTTAGTGTTGTTAGAAGTTAATTAGTCATCAGATTGCATGTTTGTGAAGTTTTAAACACTTATGCTTTGTTAAAATTTTGTTCAAAGGCTGTAAAGGGTGTTTGGGTTAATGGTCTAAAAGGTCTTAGGGACTTTGTCAAGTGTTTTTCTATGCTTTCCCATGCTTGGTATGCGTGTTTAAGTGGTTTGTGGTATCTGGTTAAGTTTGGATTGCATGCTACAATTTTTGCCTAAGTAACCGTTTTTTTGTCATAAAACATGGTCAAACACACCAGCTAGGATAAAATCTTTGTTTGTTTGATTTGAGGTTTGAAACTTAGTAAGTTGTTAGTTCTTGTGGTTGTTTATCTCTGCATTATCTAGTTGTAAGATTGGGTGGCTTATTGTAGCTTATACAGCTTATTGAAATTCACAAAAGTGTCAACTATATCAGCAAGATTGCATGCCATAGAATTTGTTCTTGCCTTGTTAATTCTTTGAACTTGTTGCTTGTTATTGCTTCATTGGGTGGTTATAAGTGTGTTTTGTGTGGTAGTAGCTTATTTGGACATATCATAAGCTCACTGCCTTATTGAGCTTTTTCTGTAACGACCCACTTTGACAAGGTGGCCGTTATGTCATAATCATGGGGTGTCATCAAAGCATAATAAAGGCATAACGTCATAAATACATAAAAGACCAACAGGAAAGCCGGAATCAAACATCGGCTCCCAACATAAGCTCAACATAAATGAAAATAAAGGAAGACTAAAGGACAAAACATATGTCCAACCAAAGCATAGGTGTTAAAATACATAAAGAGAAGGAGACTAAGGTAGCTCTCATCTTAAGCGCATACTCTAAATGCCCAAATCTCGTCCTTTAGTACCTGCCGTATGAGACATGAAAAGAAAATACGGCTGAGCAGTACGCTCAGTGAACGGATATAATGGCATGATAAGAATAATAGAATATGAGTAACAAACAATGAAAGCAGCGGAAATGAATGTGTATGTCATGAGAAAAACCTGGGGGTAATTTATGAATATGAATAATAACTGAAATGTCATAAGTTTTACATGCAAAATAAGTAAATGCCCACGAGCTCATATAAGTCATAACATATTATCAACGTATGCATGAATACATAAAGGGGTGACCTCGTCATGCAATTAGAGGGGTGACCTCTAATAATAATAATCTGGGTGGAGGGATCAGCTCCAATGTGATGGAGTGTAGAGCACACACTAAATCAATCACCCTGTACACGTAAACCTGTAAAATTGTAACTAGGATGCACCCATTCGCCACAAAATAGTAATAATACTGGCCAACATGTAACGTGAAGGGACGTCGCGAGAAATCACTCTTATCGCGGAAGAGTCATGCCACTGGTGCCTCATATGTCATGGTTATGGTACCTCCATAACTAGGTGGTCATGTAAGTCATGGTCATGCATCTAAAAGCTCGGGCAATTAAAATGATAGCATGGCAAACAATGAAAGTTCTATAATATGAAAAACCGGGGAAAACAGATGGCATAGCAAATGGGGAATCCTAATCATGCATAGAAGAAATGTCCTTACTGAAGGACGGAATATCCGTACCTTATGTCCAGTAATCGGTGAAAGAGATGAACAGAGGAAGAATACTACTCCGACCTCACGTGAGCTACATAATAAAGGACGTGTATGAGTTGTTTGTGCATGGTATAAGTTACTTGTTCTTAGTTTGTGTTACTTGTTCATGGTTTATCGTGTCTTTCTTAATGTTATACGTTTCTTGTGTTCTTGATTAATGTATTACATGTTTCTTGTGTTATTATACGTGGTATTTCCATAATTAGTAACTTTCCAAAAATAGCAGGTTTCTTTATATAATAACTTTTCAAAAATTGCAGGTTTCCATATATAGTAACTTTCCAAAAATAGTAAGTTTTCATAAATAGTAAGTTTCCGAAATAGTAAGTTTCCATAAATAGTAATAAGCTCGTTTAATATACATAAGTAATTTATCTTGATCATCAAATAAGCTAATTTTATGTAAGTCTTGGTTTAATAAGTATATTAAATAAGCTAATTCTTATAAGTCATGAAATATTAAGCCATGTTTAATTATAAGTATTATATTAATATATCATGATTTAAATAAGTCAATTATTAATAAAGTCTATTTTAATAATTAATTTTCATATGTCATGAATTTATAAATAATTTATAATTAATAAATATGTCATGATTCATAGTTAATCATTAATTAATAATATGTCATGAATTTAAATGAATTACTAAATGATAACATGTCATGGATCTTATAATTAGTTATTAAATATAATATGTCATGGGTTATAATTAATTATAAATAATAATATGTGATAGATTATAATTTAATTATCAATTAAGTCTTAACTTGATAAGCCCTTTTAATTAAGTTAAAACATAATAAGTCCTTTTGTATAAGTAAAAACATTAATAGGTAATTAATTAAGCTGTAGTTAATTATACAATTAATTTAATAAGTTAAACCTTTAATAAGCCCAAGGTCAATAAGCCGAAACATAAACCAAACACTCCCTTTTGTCTTTAGGTTTATCCAAGCCCCCAAAACAAGCCCCCACCGAGACCAAGGGGTCTCGACTGCTTGAACAAAACCCCCACCGTGCTTGTGGCTTTGCCACTGCCAAGCCGACAATTCCCACCGACAGCAACATCAACCCATCGAGACCATATGGTCTCGGTTGCCACTGTCTTGCACCATTTTCCTACCGTGGCCCTTAGGGTTGCGGTTGGTCAAGCACAACAGCCACTGTGGCTGCGGCTGTTGTAGTTTATTCCCACCGAGAGCACAAGGCTCTCGACCGCTGTGCCAAAACCGCTACCGAGAGCACCCTCTTGGAGGGTTTTTGGTTTCCGTACCATAAACCCCGACCAAACCTTATTCCATTCTTGTTTTCAATCAATAAAACACATGTTCATCTATTATATTTAATTTTATTCGTGGTTCGTGATTCCTGAATAAAAATAAGAACTAAGATTTAAGGGATATATAGTAATTACCGAATGATGGAAGATTTAGGGCTGAAAAACACGAACACACTCTAAGAATTCACGATCCAAGGATCAAAACCCTTTCCCCCATTTTGTTTCTTCTTGTCAGCAGCCAAACACACATCACTAGGGTTTCTTATTTTTTTAGACTTCGTAAAATGAGAGAAAAACCATACGTATGTTTGTTTTAGTTCCCTTAGTGGACCGGGCCTTGGGCCTATGTTCTTATAAAGCTTTCTTACATGTTTTTATTTATTTCGCGAATCCTTGTGTTCCCGTGAATTCGTAAAATCATAATTTAACTTCGTGTTACATCTTATCTTGTAGTATTAAATATACGTAAATACTTATCGTGCCTTAACTAAACACGTTTCGTGTTGTAATTAAAATATACGTTATTACTTGTCATGAATTTATGATTTTTTAAATTTTGTGTCATATCTTGTCATGCCGTATTTAATATACGTAGTCGCTTGTCGTCAATAAATTAAATAGTAAAAGTTTTAATTTAATGGTGTTTTTAAGCGGGTTTTACAACTCTTCCCCTCTAAAAGAATATTTCGTCCTTTAATTAGAAACATGATGTGGTTGAAAGAATATACTCGGATCATGGAAGGAATGAGGATAAGAAGTCCGGATTGACTCCTCTGTTTCCCAAGTGGCTTTCCGCTCGGGATGGTTCCTCGTAAGGATCTTGATGAAAGGAATAGTTTTGATCTTCATGACCCTATCTTGACAATTTAGAATAGTTTCTGGTTCCTCAACGTAAGATAGCTCCTCATGAATCTGATCGAGTGGATAATAAAAAAAACTAACGTGCAAGGATACATGAAACGATACCGAAATAATATGAAAAGAATGATATTAGTAACCTTTGAGAAATGATACGAGAGACATATTGTGAACGTGACACGTGAACATATCGTGAACGTGTTATGTGAAACACGTGGTGAACGTGTGATAACTGAGGAGGTAACGCCAAATGATACGAGACGAGACGTGAAATCTGACGTGAAACGTCTGTCCGAGGATGGAAAGCTGTGCTAAACTTGAGTCTGGTTTCCCAAACTTTCTGCAACCCTTTCCAGAAGGAGATGTGAATGTGATTCGTGAGATGAAAGGAAAACATGAACGCGAACAAGGTCGTGAACGCGAACCTGAGACGTGAATCGTGAGATGGAATAAGAACATGAACGTGAACAAAGTCATGAACATGAACGTGAACGTAAATCTCTATCTGAACTTATCGTTGATGGAATACCGTGTAATAGTATGATCCCTTGCTGAAAATTTCTACAAATATGCTAACTGTGTAATCCTTGTGGATGGAAGAAAACGTGCAGACTAGGTCAAAAGGTCGACAACGACCCAGATAGCATCATGCTTCCTCTGAGTCTGTGGTAGTCCGATAATATAATCCATGGAGATCTTGTCCCACTTCCATTTAGGAATTTCTAATGGTTGTAATAGACCACTAGCACGCTGGTGTTTTATCTTAACCTACTGGCAGGTTAGACGCTTAGATCTGAAAGTAGCTAGATCTTGTTTCATACCACTTCCACCAAAATATTGTTTGGGATCATGATACATTTTTGTGGAGTCCGGAGGAATAGCCAAAGGAGAACTATGAGTGTTTGTCAATACGACCTCTTAGCGTAAGATCCTTTGGAACAAATAATCTAGTGTAGGATTCTCTCCCTAACTCGTAATCTTAGTCATGGTAAAGCTAACCGTGAGAAACTTTCAACAATTTTTTGCGGTAGTACAAACTCAATCCAGGAAACCACGTACTTTAGTCACAGACGCGGTCTTGGCCACTTGGTGATAGCCTCCACCTTCGTCGTATCCATGGTAATTCCTTCTGCTGAAATAATGTATCCCAGAAATGCCACCTTACTCGACCAGAACTCACATTTGGAAAACTTAGCATACAATTTCTCCTGTAAGAATCTGTAGTACCATGCGAAGATGATCCCCATACTCTTCTCTAGACTTAGAGAAGTTCAGGATGTCATCGATGAAAACAATAACGAACGTGTCTAGGAATTCATGGAAAACTCGATTCATAAAGTCCATAAACACAGCTGGAGCATTCGTGAGACCAAAAGGCATAACCACGAATTCATAGTGACCATAACGTGTGCGAAAAGCAGTCTTGGAAATGTCCTGCTCTTTCACTCGCAACTGATGGTAACCTGATCGTAAATCAATCTTGGAAAAGTGATTAGCACCCTGTAGTTGATCAAACAAGTCGTCAATACGTGGGAGAGGATAATGATTACTGATAGCGATCTTGTTCTGTTTATGGTAGTTATAATATCCTGCTACTGTCCTTCTTCTTGACAAACGGAACCGGTACACCCGATGGTGCTACACTCACGCGAATAAAACCTTGTTCCAGCAATTCTTGCTGCTGATCCTTCAACTCTTTTAGCTCAAAGGGAGCCATGCGATAAAGAGCTTTGGAGACAGGTTCTGCTCCCGGAACAAGCTCGATGCTAAACTCCACCTCGCGGATAGGAAGTATACTCGAAAGCTCTTCTGGAATTACATCCGAAATTTCGGAAACCATCGGCTGATCATGGATTTAAGGAACTTTAGAAATCGCGTCATAAATGGTAGCTAGAAAATCTTCGTAGTCATGGGATAATAAAGCACGTGCTTGTAAAGCAGAAGTAATTTATATAAATTTTCCTGGTAGAAAACCATGATGAATGTATTCAGGAGCCTGAATATCGCTGAATATGACCCGATATGAATGACAATCAATCGTAGCACGATGTGCTGCTAACCAGTCCATACTCAGAATCATATCGAACTCGCACATGTCCAAGGGAAGTGCGTTAGCAGAATGGATCTTGTCGTCAAACTAAAAGGAAAGCCTTTATACACTTGGGTGATACGAACGACGTCTTTCATGGGTGTGGATATATGTAATACATGATTAAGAATAAAGAATCCATATGAATACATGAAGTAAACGTGGCAGATCTCACTGAATGTGTTTCGCCTGTATCAAACAGAGCGAACACTACGTGTATAAACATGAACAATACGTCAGTGATGGTACTTGACATTTTATTGGCTAGATCCACACGTGCCACAACAGGATGGGTATACCCCTTGGAGGGTACTCTGAATTACTGAGGGCCTGGTTCAGAAGATATACGTAAGTCATGTGTCTCGACTCGTTTATTGAAAAAATATACGTGTGATATGTGTCTTGACTGGTGTCTTGACATGTGTCTTCAAAGAATATATATGAGACATGTGTCTTGACATGTGTCTTCAGGAATATACATGAGACATGTGTCTTTATTGGTGTCTTGACATGTGTCTTCAGAAATATACGTGAGACATGTGTCTTGACTAGTGTCTTGACTAGTGTCTGGACATGTGTCTTCAGAAATATACATGAGACATGTGTCTTGACGCGTGGCTTGACACGAGTATTGAGATGTGAAAACGAATAAAGTTGAAAATTTTGGTTATAATACCAGAATTGGCAAATCGGTTGGACTGCTGACCCCTGTATTTCTGGTCACGTCCGTTACCGGAGTTTCTGTTGTTATTGACAGAGTAGTTGTTGTCACGGTAGTTGTCACTATCGCCTGGCCTGTCAGCTCCATGACGGTCATTATTCTGACCCTAATTCATGTAACTATTCTGTTGAGTGGTCGGCTGGTACCAGTTCCCACTCTTATGCCTGAAAAGAAAACCGAGTGACGCGTGACATATAACTGAGAAGGTAAGGACATGGGATGGTATGGAAACGTCTAGTGGATGAAGTATATTTCTCGTATGTCACTCCAGTCCATCGTACTCATCTCTGTTCTGTAGAATCTCCAAGCCGCGAGCAAAATCATCAACTTGAGCAACATTGGTAAGTGGAATACACCTGAGATGATCGAGGACCGACTAGCGTTTACACATGGAATGCGGTAAATGGAGTACACATGGAATACGGTACATGGAGTACACATGGAATACACATGAGATGATCGGTACGGGTGTCAACCATCTGACATGATTAAAGGAAGGTAAATGATTAAACAGTTAAAAGACTACACTTAATGGAACAACATGATAGCCTAGCTAATCTAGTGTAGACATAACTCCACTTGCATAAAGAAGCACGCAATTATAATTAAACGAAATCGAACAATGACTTGTATGAAAGCATGATTAAATGAAATCCACCAATGACCAGCATGAAAGCATGATTAATGGAATCCAACAATTACTATCATGAGAGCATGATTAAATGAAATTCATCAATGACTAGCATGAAAGCATAATCAACATGAAGAAGCATGAACGCAAAAATCAACACAAGGAAACATGAAAACATAAAAATCATGAAAAGATAATCAGCATAAAAAGTATGAAATCATAATCGACATAAAGAAACATGAAAGCATAATCAACAGAGATTTAACATTGACTAGTGTCGACGACTATGGTTCAACCCGCACTCATCAAAATTTTCAAAAGACATAAACATGTGACTAAGTATGGACGACTATGGTTCAACCCATACCGGTCTAAAATGTGAAAAGGAGAAACATGTGACTAAGTATGGACGACTATGGTTCAATCTATACTAGTAAAAAATTCAAGAGAAAACATAATGAATAAGGACTAATAACATGTGACTAAGTACGGACAACTATGGTTCAATCCATACTAGTCAAAATTCACGAGGAAACATCACAATAAAACAACGACATGCGACTAAGTTTGGATGACTATGGTTCAATCCATACTAGTAAAAATTCAAGAGGAAACATCATGATTAAGAATCCAAAAAAGTCTAAAAAAATCAATACATGGAAGATAACAAATGTCGGTTTAGGAAGATCCTGGTGACTACCCACTAGTCATAGGTGATAGGTGTGAAAACACCCATCCTTTTACCACTTAATTCTGGCTAAAACGAGACCAAAACACGTATTTAATATCATTTGTTTGGAATTATGCGTGGTTTTTGTGTTTATTGTGTTTTCAGAATCGACCGGATGAATATTGAAGAAAACATGGGATTGCACGGGTTTTATCGAGGAAAAAGACTCAAGACGAAGTCTATTGTCCAAGAGATGCAAAAGATTTGAAGTCATTGGGCCTATTTGAAGACTTATCGAAGAATAGAGCCAAAGATGGAAGATTCATATATGTCGAAGAACTCGAGTCTATTAAACAAAAGATTATAAGACAAGTTGGAATTATTCACCGACACTTCTCAAATCCAAGTCGGAAACGTTTATTTGAAGAAGCGTGAAGACTAAAGAAGAAAGAAGAAAAAGAAGCCCAAGCCAAAGCCCAATCACAAGCCCACCACCACATGACACACCTATATAAAGGCCCTTACTTCACAAATTTCACACACTTAGTCTTTTAGTTAGTAGTTAATTTTCACTCTCTCTAGTTTTAGAGAGAGAAAGTTCTAAACTTTCTCTCACTAGATTTAATCTTTTTCTCTTTCAAATTCAAACATTTGTATTATCTTTCATTAATCAAGTTCAAGTTTTTATCTTTTAATCTTTAATCTCATCCTTCCTTTCTTTTAATTTTATTGATTTTGGTACAAATCTCGTATGATCCGTGTTGTTCATCAATGATTTGTGCTTAAAAAGTTGATTACTTTTTATGTTTCCTTAAGTTTATACACTAATAAGCTTTAAGATCCTTGTTCTTATTGGATTATTTGTTGATTTAGCTTATTTACTTTCTAAAGTTTTTATAAAAAGTTCATCTCTTTATCATTTGATTTATGCTTTTGCTTATTTGAAGTTTAGATAAGGTGTTCTTAGTACTTATTTGATCAGCTTATTATTGGATTCGAGTTAGTTTGGGTTTTAGCTTATCCTAATAGCTTATTTTCCTTGCTTTTGTCCCGAATTTGCACCATTTTCGGAAAGGGTAACTCCCTTTTCCGATCGAGTATTCCGACCAAGGACCCCCCCTTATTCCGATCCTTAGATCGGAAAAGGGTTTAAAGCATTCCGACGGTAAGCATTTCTGTATTCCGATTTGCCCATCTCTCCAATATTCCGATTGATTCATTTTCGAGCATTCCGATTGGGAAGTTTTTCCATATTCCGATTACACCAATTGGCAACATTCCGATTGGGATTATCTTTGTCATATTCCGATTATAACAAGTATTCGAATATTCCGATTGGTCCAATTCTTACACTCCGATCTTACTCGTTTTTCCACATTCCGATCGGTGATCGGAATATATTCCGATTGAAGGCAGTTTTCCCTTTATTCCGATTTACTTGTTTTGCTTAGTTCCGTTCTTACTTTCTTTTAGTAAATTCCAATTTAGTTTTTATTTTTCACAAAGTTTCCAAGTGTTAGTTTTTATTGAATGTCCATTTATTTTTCTAAGATAATAATCAAAGATTTCAAACATTTAATTTTAAATTCGTCTTTTCACTGTAATCATTTAAGTCTTTGATTTTACTCTTCGACACTTAATTTCTTGTCATTAGTTTAAAATAGTTAAACAAACCATCACCTTTATATTAACCAAGAACAAATCATTCCACTTAAGACCGAGATCAATTCGAGAGGATATCGAGAGATTAATCATGAACCCATTGAAAATCAGTGTATCAAATGGCGCCGCTGTCGGCTCTTCTCGTTAAGATCAAAAGTTTTTTGTGAGAACTTGGATTTTGGGATCCGTTCCCTGTGAACGTTAATTTTTCACAAAAAATTTCAAAAATCCTAAAAAGTAAAAAACATAAAAACCAAAAATATTTTTGCTTTGCTTTTCTTTGTTCGTTCTTTTGCAGGTGTATGCGCACTCGATCCACGTCTTATCAAGAGCCCGAGCCTCTCGATCACTTAGACATGGCCGGTGTACCACCTCAAAACAATAATAACAACAACAACCCGCCTTTCAACAACATGAACAATAACAACAACAATGAGCCTCTTCCGGATAATCGCCCGATGATTGAATTGCTGCAAGCTCATGTAGATGGCAACACGGATCCAATTGTCATACCTCCAATTGCCGCCAACAATTTCGAGCTAAAATCAAGCTTTATCCAGATGGTCTCCGCTCAACCATTCTTGGGACGAACCATTGATGATCCACACGACCACATCAAGAGATTCTTGCAACTCACCAACACGGTCAAATTCAATGGTGTTCCACAAGAGGTTATAAGGTTACAACTTTTTCCCTTTTATTTAGAGGGACAAGCCCGACATTGGCTTGCTAAGGAACCGCCACAGAGTATTCTCTCGTGGACGGATTTGGAAACAAAGTTTATCAATTACTTTTTTCCACCCTCTCGTACTACCGCTTTGCGGAATGAGATCATAAATTTTGAACAAAAGTTCGATGAGTCGTTCAGTGAATCTTGGGATCGTTTTAAAGATCTTTTAAGAAAATGCCCACAACATGGTTTTACCAAAGTACATCAAATTAATACTTTTTACAATGGTTTAAGCATGAGTGACCAAGATTCACTAAACAGTGCCTCGGGGGGTAATCTATTGGCTAAGACTTCCAATGCTGCTTGGGATATCATTGAGAATAAATCTCGTGTGCAAACCAAGAGTGTTCGGACAAATGTCGCTAGTGCTAGCACTAATGACAGCGACAAGCGATTAGACAAAATCACTACTCTTCTTGAATCGCTTGTCACCCACACCGTCAGCAACAACAACAGCAACAACGCTAAAAACGCCCAAGTTAACGCTGTCAGCCAACCTTGTGAGATATGCGGTGGTCCTCACTCTTACACAACTTGTACCGCCACCCAAGAATACCCTGCTGAGAATGTGAATGCGACATATGGCACCTATCCTCAACATGCTTATCAAGCTAGACCTCAAGGTGACCGTAACTTGCTTAGCTACCGCAGCAACAACTATCTTTCACCACCTGGTTTCCCTCCTGCCAACCCAAACCAACAACAAAACCTCAATCGCCCTCCTCAACAACAACAACAAGCTCGACAACCATACATCCCACCTCACAAGCAGCAACAACCACCTCAACGTAACAACCAAGTTTACCAACAACCTGCTTATCAACCACCCGCATACAATGCTCCTCCTAACCCAACCACCACTGCATTACACCAAGAGGTTGCAACCTAAATGAGGACCAATGATGTGATCGTGGAAAATCTCCAACAGGAAGTGCGAAACTTGAAGGCAGACTTGGTAAAGCAAGGAAATGATTTGATAGCCGACATGAGAAACACGCTGGATACCCAAACTAATGATCTGAGGAACATGATGGCTAGTTTCTTCAATGGTAATCAACCCTCTTCTTCGGGTACTCTTCCGAGTAACACCGTTGCGAACCCAAGAGGGGAGATGAAAGCAATCACCACTCGCAGTGGTAAAGGTACCAAGGAACCCGAGCTTCCTATACCTCCACCGGTGGTTGTGACTAAGGAGAACGAGTCACCTGCTCCTATTCCTCATCCTTCTCCTTCCCCAATTCCTCCACCTCTTCCTTCTACCCCTCCTCCACCCAAGGATGTGAGTGATCCTATTCTTCCAAAGCCTTCCTCTTCTTCCAATATACCTTATCCATCTAGGTTGAGGAAAGAGAAGCTCAAAAGCAAGGACGATATTCAGGTTTCGAACTTCCTTAAAATGTTCAAACAATTGAATTTTAACATCTCCTTCGCTGAGGCTCTCGCTCACATGCCTAAATATGCGAAAATGTGTAAGGATCTTCTGAGCGACAAGGAAAAGCTCCTCGACATTGCCAACACCCAACTTAATGAGAATTGCTCTGCAGTGCTCTTAAGGAAATTGCCAATCAAGCTTGGTGATCCGGGTCGTTTTCTTATCCCTTGCAATTTCCCGGGAGTAGAGAATTGCATGGCCCTAGCCGATCTAGGTGCCAGTATTAATCTCATGCCTCTAATCGTTTGGAAGCAATTATCTCTCCCAGAGCTAGTCCCCACTAAAATGACTTTGAAATTAGCTAACCGTACGGTTGCTTATCCAGTGGGGATAGCCGAAGACGTCATTGTAGGAGTCGACAAATTCACCTTTCCTGCTGATTTTGTTGTCGTCGACTACGAGATGGACCCCCGTGTGCCACTAATTGTTGGTCTTCCATTCTTGAGGACCGGTCGCACTCTCATCGATGTTGAAGCCGGTGAGCTTATCATGAGAGTGGGTGACGATAAAGTAGTCTTCAACATGGGAAAGTTGTCTAAACAGCCTTATTCATATGAAAGTGTTAATTATATTGACGTTCTTGATGAGGCTTGTGAAGAACACTTTAATGATGCTTGCAAAAGTATTCCTACCTCTCTTCCCAATGTTGAGACCGTGTCCTCTATTGATTCATCGTTGTCTCTATTTGGAGATAGTGATTTATTTTGGAACAATCTTGAAGACACCATGGGAGATGTGAATTTAGCTACTAATGATTCTCCTATCGATGGGGATGAAGACATGAATTTCTTTGACAATCTTCTCAACGAAGACAATCCTTCTCCTCCATCTCCCACGGTCATTGCTATCGATACTCCGACTTCGAATACGCCTCCCGTCGAAAATCCTCCGGATTTAGAACTTAAGGAGTTGCCGCCCCATGTTGAGTATGTATTCCTTGAAGAAGAAAAGAAGTCGCCAGTCATCATTGCTAAGGATTTGAAGGATGAAGAGAAAACTCGACTTGTCACCGTGTTGAAGAAGCATAAAACAGCTATTGCTTGGAAGATTTCTGATATTCGTGGAATTGATCCTCACTTCTGCACACACAAAATTCTCATGGAGGACGACTTTAAGGCCACAATTCAAAGCCAACGAAGGGTGAATCCAAAAATCCATGAAGTCATCAAAACAGAGGTTATCAAACTTCTTGATGCGGGTATGATTTACCCTATTTCGGATTCACCATGGGTTAGTCCAATCCATTGTGTGCCCAAGAAGGGCGGAATAACCGTTGTTCCCAATGCACACAACGAGTTGATTTCCACTCGTCTCGTTACTGGGTGGAGAGTTTGTATAGACTACCGCAAACTCAATGATGCCACGAGAAAGGATCATTTCCCTCTACCTTTTATGGACCAAATGCTTGAACGTTTAGCCGGTAATGAATATTACTGCTTTCTTGATGGTTTCTCGGGTTATTTCCAAATACCCATCGATCCCCAAGATCAAGAGAAGACGACATTCACTTGTCCCTATGGCACATTTGCTTACAAAAGAATGCCTTTTGGCTTATGTAATGCGCCCGGGACTTTCCAAAGGTGCATGTTAGCTATCTTCCATGACATGGTTGAACAAACCATAGAAGTCTTCATGGATGATTTCTCGGTCTTTGGGGATTCATTCTCTTCTTACCTTGCCAATTTGGAACGTATGCTTAAGCGGTGCGAAGACACTCGTCTTGTTCTGAATTGGGAAAAATGCCATTTTATGGTAAAAGAAGGCATCGTGCTGGGACACAAGATTTCTAAAGCCGGTCTTGAAGTAGACCGTGCTAAAGTCGATGTTATCGCAAAGTTGCCTCCACCTTCAACCGTGAAGGGTGTGAGAAGTTTCCTGGGTCATGCGGGCTTCTACCGTCGATTCATCAAAGATTTTTCTCAAATCGCTTGCCCGATGACCCACCTCTTGGAAAAAGATACACCTTTTATCTTTTCCAAAGAGTGTCTTGAAGCCTTCAACTCGCTTAAGGATAATCTTACTAAGGCACCCGTCTTAGTTACCCCTAATTGGGAGCTGCCTTTTGAGTTGATGTGCGATGCTAGTGATTTTGCTATTGGAGCGGTTCTGGGACAAAGAGTGAACAAACACTTCCAACCAATCCATTACGCTAGCAAGACAATGACGGGGGCACAATTGCATTATACGACAACCGAAAAAGAGCTTTTAGCTGTTGTCTATGCTTTTGAAAAATTCCGCCCCTATCTTGTCCTTTCTACCACCATCGTGTATACCGATCATTCCGCGCTGAAGTACTTGTTGACAAAGCAAGATTCCAAACCAAGACTTCTTCGCTGGGTTTTGCTGCTCCAGGAATTTAAAATCAAAATTCGCGATAAAAAAGGAGCAGAAAACTTAGCCGCGGACCATCTTAGCAGACTTGAGGATCCTTACCAAGGGGATCATCCGAACAAAGAAATCAATGATTCTTTTCCCTTGGAGACCTTAATGTCTATAAATTTGAAATCTGATGAAACCCCGTGGTTTGCGGACTTTGCAAACTACTTGGCGGGTGGAATTCTTAAGGAAGGGTTGACGTCCCAACAAAAGAAAAAGTTCTTCACCGACATTAAGACTTACTTTTGGGACGACCCTTACCTATTCAAACAATGTGCCGACTTGATTATTCGCCGATGTGTTGATGGACCGGCAGCTTTCGAAATCCTTGATGCTTGCCACAAAGGACCCACTGGTGGTCACTTTGGTCCTAACTACACCGCCAAAAAATTGTTTGATTCAGGATTTTATTGGCCCACCATCTACCGTGATGCTCACGAGATGGTTAAACGATGTGATGCTTGCCAAAAACAAGGCATGATCACACATAAAGACGAGATGCCTCAGAATTTCATTCAAGAGTGTGAAATCTTTGATGTTTGGGGTATCGACTTTATGGGGCCATTCCCTTCATCTAAAGGAAACAAATACATCCTTGTTGCCGTTGACTACGTCTCCAAGTGAGTTGAAGCCAAAGCTTTACCTACTAATGATGCAAGGGTGGTTTGTAACTTTTTGAAATCGTTGTTCGCTAGATTCGGCGTTCCTCGTGCCATTATCAGTGACCGCGGGACTCATTTTTGCAACGATCAATTTGCAAGAGTCATGGCAAAGTATGGTGTCAATCACCGTCTTTCCACCGCTTATCATCCTCAAACCAATGGGCAAGCCGAGATATCCAACCGTGGATTGAAGCGAATTTTGGAGCGTACTGTGGGAGAGCATCGTGCCGCGTGGGCCGATAAGTTAGATGATGCTCTGTGGGCTTTCCGTACTGCTTACAAGACCCCGATCGGTTGTACACCTTATCGTCTTGTGTACGGGAAAGCATGCCACCTTCCCATCGAGCTGGAGCATAAGGCGCACTGGGCCTTGAAGTGGGCTAACTTCGACATCAACAAAGCCGATGATCATCGCAAGACTCAACTCAACAAGCTCAACGAACTAAGGAATGAAGCTTATGAGAACTCGCTGATCTACAAGGAAAAGACGAAGATCCTCCATGACACAAAAATCAAGAACCGAGAGTTCCACGTTGGTGATCAAGTCTTACTTTTTAACTCTTGGTTGAAGATCTTCTCTGGCAAGTTGAAGAGCCGCTGGTCTGGTCCATTCACCGTCGCCAACGTCTTTCCGTATGGGACCATTGAGCTTTCTCAGCCAAATGGGCCCAATTTCAAGGTGAATGGCCAGCGTCTGAAGTTGTACTTTGGTGAGGACATCTCTCAGGAGATGATTCCATCCCTCACCACGTTCCCCATGAACTAATTTTGGGTCGAGTCAGGCTCGTGACTCGGTTATAAAAAACAAGCGCTCCTCGGAAGGCAGCCCGAGTATCTATCTTTTTATGTGTTAACCTCCTAAGTGTAGGGGGACCTACATAGGTGTTTGTATTTGTGTGGTGATGTGATTACAGGGATAAGTGCACTCTTGGAATCTTTGACGAACCGTGCTCCCGTGTTATCCGAAATCTGGTTCTATCTCTCAACTATCGTGATTCAATTTTCTTCATACTCACATTTGAAATTGATCACTTTAGTCGTCTCTTCCTTAACTAGAGTTAACCAACGTGCACAATGTCATAAGTGTAGGGGGGACTTCTCCCACATGCTTAAACATTAAGGACAATGTTTATCTTAAGTGTAGGGGGGACTTCTATCGAAGTTTTAAGTGGACTTTTCCATGAAAATGCCTTCATTTAACCGGAAAATCCTATTTTTCAACATTTTTCAAATTTTAATTTAACTTTGGCCATATAGTCGTAATTTTTAAATTTTTATCATTGCTTTCATATGTATATATCCCGCAATAAAGTCAAAATTTTTAATAAAGTGGTGTAGCTAGTTTTGAAATCTTTGACATATTAGGCCCGTTGCGTTTATTTTGACTCAACCCGAATAGACTTATCCAAGTTTATTCTAGCTAGTATCCTTAACCATGTAGACCTTAATTAGTTTATTAGGCTAAGCATCCACGAGTCTCATTACTTGAGATTTTAAATTGTGGAGGACGAGAAATGATAGAGTCAATTATGAGTCGGTATTCTTGCGCAAGCTCACTTGGTGTAATTATTTGCCTATTCTCCCATCACTTGCTAATAATTTATCTGCAATAAGTAAGGTCGTACGATTTGAAAAGTTACTTAGCTTCTAGCCCAAGATCGTTTAAAAGTTGCTCGGTAATGATAAGAGTTCATAGCCAAGACATAACTTATGAAGCGGGGCGCGAAGATTGGCGAGTCCGAAAAGGCCCTAACAAGGCATGAGGATTCCATTTTATTGTTGAAGATCCAAAAGTGATGTGAAGAGAATTATTCCCAAAATCAATATGAAGGATCAAGACTCACGACGAAAAGCAATCAACTCCCATAAAGATCATGGAGAAGTCTATCCGAAAAGACCCTAACAAGGTATGAGGATAAATAGATCCAAGTCCGAAAAGGAGGCGGATCGTTGTATCTCGAAATCCCAATTAGAGATTGAAGAATAATCATGAAGTCGTGGTCAACAAAGTTGGAGTACCCCTCAAAAGTCTCCAAGTGAAGAAACTCTATTATGATGAGAAGACCATTATCTCAAGAACGTCTCTCAAGATATGAAGTATGAAGTACATGCCAAATATCGGCCCGAGAAAGGTCTCAAATCGCGAACCAAGTTATGCCAAGATATGAACTTTTTGATATCCCGAGAAGCAGTTTTAAGAGATTTTGTCCTTTAGCTAACTATTGATCAAATCGTCCTACTTTGCTTTCAGCCTAAATAAACTATCGAAATAAGTCCAAAAATGCATCTTCATGATCATTCTAAGACAAAAATAAAATATAAGAGATACACCTAGGAATAAGGGAGTCTAAGCATTTAATTAAGCCATGTGTGTAAGTGTCTGAATTGCTAACTTATAATAACAATGATCTCGTTTTTAAGCTTAGTTTGGGGAACGTGAAACTTGAGGGTGATAAATCTTCGCAGCACCGAAGCCCTAATGTAAGTCCTCGATCTCTTTACAAGTTATTTCCACGTAAGTTATTTTCTATTCTCTTGTTTACATTAAAATTTTAATTTCTCTTAGTACTTTAAATTTTTGTTTAGTAGTATTTTAATAAGGCCAAGGTTGATTGATAATGAGAAAAGTGTAATTGTGCTTTGTCACTAAGCATTGCATGGGGGCATGGCAATGGTTAAGTGTAGGGGATTTGATAGGTGTGAAAACACCCATCCTTTTACCACTTAATTCTGGCTAAAACGAGACCAAAACACGTATTTAATATCATTTGTTTGGAATTATGCGTGGTTTTTGTGTTTATTGTGTTTTCAGAATCGACCGGATGAATATTGAAGAAAACATGGGATTGCACGGGTTTTATCGAGGAAAAAGACTCAAGACGAAGTCTATTGTCCAAGAGATGCAAAAGATTTGAAGTCATTGTGCCTATTTTAAGACTTATCGAAGAATAGAGCCAAAGATGGAAGATTCATATATGTCGAAGAACTCGAGTCTATTAAACAAAAGATTATAAGACAAGTTGGAATTATTCACCGACACTTCTCAAATCCAAGTCGGAAACGTTTATTTGAAGAAGCGTGAAGACTAAAGAAGAAATAAGAAAAAGAAGCCCAAGCCAAAGCCCAATCACAAGCCCACCACCACATGACACACCTATATAAAGGCCCTTACTTCACAAATTTCACACACTTAGTCTTTTAGTTGGTAGTTAATTTTCACTCTCTCTAGTTTTAGAGAGAGAAAGTTCTAAACTTTCTCTCACTAGATTTAATCTTTTTCTCTTTCAAATTCAAACATTTGTATTATCTTTCATTAATCAAGTTCAAGTTTTTATCTTTTAATCTTTAATCTCATCCTTCCTTTCTTTTACTTTTATTGATTTTGGTACAAATCTCGTATGATCCGTGTTGTTCATCAATGATTTGTGCTTAAAAAGTTGATTACTTTTTATGTTTCCTTAAGTTTATACACTAATAAGCTTTAAGATCCTTGTTCTTATTGGCTTATTTGTTGATTTAGCTTATTTACTTTCTAAAGTTTTTATAAAAAGTTCATCTCTTTATCATTTGATTTATGCTTTTGCTTATTTGAAGTTTAGATAAGGTGTTCTTAGTACTTATTTGATCAGCTTATTATTGGATTCGAGTTAGTTTGGGTTTTAGCTTATCCTAATAGCTTATTTCCCTTGCTTTTGTCCCTAATTTGCACCATTTTCGGAAAGGGTAACTCCCTTTTCCGATCGAGTATTCCGACCAAGGACCCCCCCTTATTCCGATCCTTAGATCAGAAAAGGGTTTAAAGCATTCCGACGGTAAGCATTTCTGTATTCCGATTTGCCCATCTCTCCAATATTCCGATTGATTCATTTTCGAGCATTCCGATTGGGAAGTTTTTCCATATTCCGATTACACCAATTGGCAACATTCCGATTGGGCTTATCTTTGTCATATTCCGATTATAACAAGTATTCGAATATTCCGATTGGTCCAATTCTTACATTCCGATCTTACTCGTTTTTCCACATTCCGATCGGTGATCGGAATATATTCCGATTGAAGGCAGTTTTCCCTTTATTCCGATTTACTTGTTTTGCTTAGTTCCGTTCTTACTTTCTTTTAGTAAATTCCAATTTAGTTCTTATTTTTCACAAAGTTTCCAAGTGTTAGTTTTTATTGAATGTCCATTTATTTTTCTAAGATAATAATCAAAGATTTCAAACATTTAATTTTAAATTCGTCTTTTCACTGTAATCATTTAAGTCTTTGATTTTACTCTTCGACACTTAATTTCTTGTCATTAGTTTAAAATAGTTAAACAAACCATCACCTTTATATTAACCAAGAACAAATCATTCCACTTAAGACCGAGATCAATTCGAGAGGATATCGAGAGATTAATCATGAACCCATTGAAAATCAGTGTATCAATAGGTCAAGTTTTAGAGCCTACAGGTCGAAGCCTAGGGCTCTGATACCATAATTGTAACGACCTACTTTGACAAGGTGGTCGTTATGTCATAATCATGGCGTGTCATCAAAGCATAATAAAGGCATAACGTCATAAAGACATAAAAGACCAACAGGAAAGCCGAAATCAAACATCAGCTCCCAACATAAGCTCAACATAAATGAAAATAAAGGAAGACTAAAGGACAAAACATATGTCCAACCAAAGCATAGGTATTAAAATACATAAAGAGAAGGAGACTAAGGTAGCTCTCATCTTAATCGCATACTCTAAATGCCCAAATCTCGTCCTTCGGTACCTGCCGTATGAGACATGAAAAGAAAATACGGCTGAGCAATACGCTCAGTGAAGGAATATAATGGCATGATAAGAATAATAGAATATGAGTAATAAACAATGAAAGCAGCGGAAATGAATGTCTATGTCCCGAGGAAAACCTGGGGGTAATTTATGAATATGAATAATAACTGAAATGTCATAAGTTTTACATGAAAAATAAGTAAATGCCCACGAGCTCATATAAGTCATAACATATTATCAACGTGTGCATGAATACATAGAGGGGTGAAATTGTCATGAAATTAGAAGGGTGACCTCTAATAATAATAATTTAGGTGGAGGGATCAGCTCTAATGTGATGGAGTGTAGAGCACACACTAAACCAATTACCCTGTACATATAAACCTGTAACTAGGATGCACCCATTCGCCCCAAAATAATAATAATACTAGCCAACATTTAACGTGAAGGGACGTCGCAAGAAATCACTCTCGTCGTGGGAGAGTCATGACACAGGTGCCTCATATGTCATGGTTACGGTACCTCCATAACTAGGTGGTCATGTAAGTCATGGTCATGCATGTATGTAGCTCAGGAAATTAAAATGCTAACATGGCAAACAATGAAAGTTCTATAATATGAAAAACTAGGGAAAATAGATGGCATAACAAACGGGGAATCCTAATCATGCATAGAAGAGATGTCCTTACCAAAGGACGAAATATCCGTACCTTATGTCCAGTAATCGGTGAAAGAGATGAACATCGGAAGAATACTACTCCGACCTCACGTGAGCTACATAATAAAGGATGTGTATGAGTTATTTGTGCATGGTATAAGTTACTTGTTCTTAGTTTGTGTTACTTGTTCATGGTTTATCGTGTCTTTCTTAATGTTATACATTTCATGTGTTCTTAATTAATGTATTACATGTTTCTTGTGTTATTATACTTGGTATTTCCATAATTAGTAACTTTTCAAAAATAGTAGGTTTCTATATATAGCAACTTTCCAAAAATAGCAAGTTTCCATATATATAACTTTCCAAAAATTTTAAGTTTTCATAGATAGTAAGTTTCCAAAATATTAAGTTTCATAAATAGTAATAAGCTAATTTAATATACATAAGTAATTTATCTTGATCATCGAATAAGCTAATTTTATATAAGTTTTGGTTTAATAAGTATATTCAATAAGCTAATTCTTATAACTCGTGAAATATTAATCCATAGTTAATTATAAGTATTATATTAATATATCATGATTTAAATAAATTAATTATTAATAAAGTCCCTTTTCATAATTAACTTTCATGTCATAAATTTATAAATAATTATTAATTAATAATATGTCATGATTCATAGTTAATCATTAATTAATAATATGTCATGAATTTAAATGAATTACTAAATAATAACATGTCATGGATTTTATAATTAATTATTAAATATAATATGTCATGGATATTAATTAAATACAAAGAATAATATGTCATGGATTATAATTTAATTATTAATTAAGCCTTAACTTGATAAGCCCTTTTAATTAAATTAAAACATAATAAGCCATTTCGTATAAGTCAAAACATTAATAGGTAATTAATTAAGATGTGGTTAATTATAAAATTAATTTAATAAGTTAAACTTTTAATAAGCCCAAGGTCAATAAGCCGAAACATAAACCAAACACTCCTTTTTTGTCTTTCGGTTTACCCGAGCCCCCAAAACAAGCCCCCACCGAGACCAAGGGGTCTCGGCTGCTTGAACAAAACCCCTACCGTGCATGTGGCTTTGCCACTGCCAATCCGGTAGTTCCTACCGACAGCAACATCAACCTGTTGAACCCAAACTCAGATCTTAAACCTTAATAGCTTGTTTAAGGGTTGTAATAGAAAGAATAAATTCAATCTATTACTAGAGAAACTTTGCAAGGCAGAGTAACTAAACAAGATGCGGAATATGATGTTTAGCACAAGAACAAAATGATTAAATCAAACGTTCAACTTTAATATATCAAAAGATATACGAATACCCAAAATGGTATAGGGTTACAAAGACCTTAAAGTATGAAATGAAAGACAATAGAGAAAAAACACACTTTGCATGCTAACCTAGTGAGTCCTTTTATAGGCATAAGGACTCACGTACAAGATCACTACTAACAAACTTGGAAAGTATTAAGGAGTAGTAACAGAAACGCGTAAAAATCTATTCCAAGTTTATCTCTGACGGCAGGGCCTTTGACTTCAGCAGGGGAACCAATCCCCCTGCCTTTGTTATTTGGCAGGGGGAACTTACTCTAGCAGGGGTACGGATAATCAACTAGCAGGGGTAACAAGTATACATAGATTTATTATTAATAATCCTCCCCTAAACTTGTGCTTTCCCCTAAAGACAAGTTTCTGAATAAATCCTAGTTGATGAGGATGCTTACAAACTTTCTGGCCAAATCTGACTATGCATCATCCTTACCAGATCATAAGCAACATGCGTTTTAGCATCTACAATCAAGTTAGCCTGTGCTAGTTTCTTCAAGTTCTCCTGAGTAAAGGGATAATAACGATGATTGATCAAGTACACACTTACTCCTTCCATTACTACCTCATAGACCCCAGAATTGGTAAACAACTTCCAATACAAAAAATCTCCTTTATTCACTGCATCAAATATAGGATCAAACAACTCATGCTCATACATCCTATGCATGCACTCCCAGATTACCCAATCCTTCTCCACACCATCCATGGTAGGAGGTTTTGTAGCAAAAGTATTTTTCAAAATTTTCCACAGATCTTCTAAGTCCTCACTATCCAAAGTTTGAAACATGACATCTAGACTTAGAAATGTCTGTCCTGTATTGTCAGCTCTTGTAAGCTTCCACCAAGTCCTCCATTTGTGTTCATAAACAACATACTCTATTATTGCAAACTTCTTTCCAAGTTCACTAGGTGAGATATCATCATTTTCCTGCAGAATTAGCTGTTTATCAATTTCTTCATTTGAAGGACGTTGAGACTCCTTAGTAACTGTGCCAACTTTCTCCATTCTCTTGAGTCTTTTGGCTGCTCTTTGTACATTAAGTACAGACTTCTCAATCTCTGGAAAACTTTCACCTGCTTGATGTAATGCCCCTGCTTGTGATGATGCACCTGCTTGGGATGATGCACCTGCTTGTGTAGTTTCCAAAGTTGTTCCTTCAGCCTTTCTTTTCTTGGATTTCCTAGCTTTCTGTAACACTTCACTTTGTCTCCTAAGATACTCAGCTTCCTCAGGAGAGTTCATAGTCATAAAGTCTTCCACATCATATTCCCTTAAAACTGGTCTGACTGCTCTTTTTATAGCTTCAAAACTCATATCTGTGAAGTCCCCATCCTTCCACTTCTTATGTCTCTTGAGTAAAACTTTGTAGTGTTAAAGTCTCCCTTTCTCAGAACTCAAATATTTCTCTCTCTGAATTTGATTTGCCATCCTTTCCAGATATTCAGTTTGATATTTATAAACAAGGCAAGTCAACTCATACCTGTCTTCCAAGGGAGCATTTATTAACTTCTTCTCCCATTGATCTAGAAATTCTCTGACATGAGGCACCCTGTCATCCAACTCTCTATGCATAATTTCAACCTGCTTGAGCATATCTTTAGGCCTCATCTTTTGCATTCTCTGATCCTGCATATCAAGCTCCTCTTGTTGTAGCCTGAGAGCTACTTGTGCATCATGTGCTTCTTGAGCCCTTTGCTGTTCAGGAGTTCTATGCTTGTATTTTCTCTTGGGCTGTTCAACCATGATCCCTTTTCCTTTGTCTTTTGGATCCACTGCTGGTGCTGGTTTAACTTTAGATGTAGGTTCTTTGATTGTAATTCCCTTTTGAGCTGGTTGCTTTCTATTCTTTCTAACAAAAGTTTGAGTAATAGGCTTAGCAGGGGAACGACTTACAGCAGTGGGATCAGCAACAGCAGGGGAAACTTTTGAAGCAGGGGCTTATTCTTGATTGCCCACAGTTAGCAATGTTTGAGCAATCTCTTTAGTGGCACTCCCCTTATCACTTCCCTTATCAACACTTCCTTTCTCAATCCCTTTCTCAGCACTTGCTATCTTTCCTTGTACACCACCAGGATATGAATAGTACTGAGTAGACTCTTCTGTATTCGGAGCTTCCTCCCCTTTGGAAGCATCCTTATCTGTGGATATGATAAGCCTGGGCTTTCTCCTCCCCTCAAGTGTGGCAAGTCTGGTTTCCAAGTTATTGATAACCAGACCTTGCTTTTTGACATTTTATACAAGTTGTGCATTCTGCCTTTTCAGACTCATGCACATTTTCGTCAATTCCAAAATGGTCATAGGTTTCATGCTGCTCTCAACTCTAGAAGGGGATTTCTAACCTTTTTGGATATCATGGAGTGAGGGAGATGACTTACTGATGGTGTCACTATCCTGCTCACCCCTTGAGGATGAGACAGTAGTGGCAGCCAAACCCTCAGTTTGCTCCAAACCCTTAGAGACTCTCCTCTCTGCTACTTGTGAAGATTCACCAGGCAAGGGAGACCTAGCAAACCTGGATTTAGATCGCCTTTCATGTTGTGGAGAAGTAGGGGGTAGAGTACTGGCAGGGTGTAGGTTCTTGGCAGGGGAATCAGAAGGTTTGTGTTTAGCTGTTTTTGTCTTGGCTTCTTCCTGTCTGATTTGTTTCATCATAATTGAAGTGAGTGGAATGGACCTGCCAGAAAATTGTGGGGATGGTACAAGAAGTGTGGTGAATAGTTTGGTAGTGTGCTTGGTTGCTGAAAAGTAGTTTTTGTGTTTGATTGGACCATGTTCACTCATATTCAGCAGAAGTTCTATAAACCTTGGGTACATAAAGAATTTTGAATTGCTTGAAACATTTTTAACCATTCCTTTGAAAATCATTTGAGAAAAACAATACTTCCTCCCTGTTGCTAAGCAGATCAGGGCAGAAGCCATCTCACTACCAAATTCATTGAAAGCAGTAGTTTTTGGTGACAAACATTGTAAAATTGTATGAATCAAATACTTCCAATGTGGGGAAAACTGACCTTTAGCAAACTTACATTTTTGGTCTTTAGAAAGAGTGTACCCCAATTTACCTCAAAGATTTCAGCCTCAGATAGGTTGGTTATCCCATCCTCATCATCAAGAAGAATATTGTCCCTGATGGAGGCAAGTGTAATCACCTTGGGATGACCATCTACAGTGCTTTGAATTATAACCTCTCCATTCACTGTTTTGGTCATGGATTTAGACCAGAACTGTTGAATGTGTGAGGTGTAAATTCTAGGGTTGATGAGAAGGGCCACTCTAAAATATGAGGACTTTAGAAAGGCACAACATCAACAAACTCTACTGGTTCATCATGTAATAAAGCGATTTGATTATGATTAGCAACAATTTTGAGAGACATGATAAAGTTTGAAAATGTTTTGAAGGTTTATAAAGGTGAGAGGTAGGTGGGATTTAGTCGAGGGAGAGAGATGGACCTGCTTGTGAAGGGAATTAAGTTTTTATAGGCGATTTGAAGAGCTGTGATTGGACCAAATTTTCAAATTGCAAAAATATCAAAGATAAATCTTGATAAAAAAGTAATTTATTTGA
Organism: Glebionis coronaria; assembly: GCA_025667525.1. Classification (NCBI taxonomy): domain Eukaryota; kingdom Viridiplantae; phylum Streptophyta; class Magnoliopsida; order Asterales; family Asteraceae; genus Glebionis; species Glebionis coronaria. The sequence goes on from CM046876.1 coordinate 12,732,301, forward strand.
AATAATAAAGTAAAGATTACCAATCAGCGAAGAAATCGCCTTTAATATCTTTTAAAAACAATAAAATATTCCCTAACCAAAATTTGTGCAAGCAGGCCCAACGGCTATGAACAGGGTAACGGTATTGTCGGTCAACAGTCAAACAGGGGAATGATGTTAAAGCAGGGGAAGCAAAAAGTGAAGGCAGGGGAAACTTTCCTAGGGGTATTAGACTAGTCATGGAGAGACCAATGCTAACTAGCTCTGCTCTAATGCACACACTTGTATACACAAGATAGATACATAGAAACTCAAGAGTCCTCTATTCAGCAAAGGTCTAAGCACAAAAAGTCAACACATAAGTCACCCTGCACCTGGTCAACCCAAGAAAATATGCATACCCTAGTTACCATCCCTACCTTTTCCCTTACCTATGGTCAGTTAGTCTTGGCAATGTGTACCACACATCTGTACCTGAACAGCAAGCTGTTTTGATAGAGAAGTACAAGTACCCATTACAGTGCCTCAAGGTTTCAGAATTCTGACAAGCTTTGTAGCAAGCCCTCATCACCCTGAACCCTTACTCACCAATGGATATGATCTAAGATCATATATGAGCATCCTAAGGATACCCTGAGTCCTAAAGGTGTGACCTAACCTCCCCTTAAATATAGAGCATATACCTGATTCACCAATGAGAATAGTATGCACCATATAGATCTCTGCATTGTTAGTCTAAAACCACATATAACCACTTTTAAAAAGAACAAACCCAGTTTAAAGAGAAAAACTCTCTTAGCAGGGGAATGAACCCCCAACAGGGGGATATGTGTTCAAAAGCAGTGGAATGAAAAATGATGGAAAAATTGACTAACAGTTATACAACAACAACAATGAAGTAACCCTGTATATACATGACATAATAGACATCAATTTTTAGGGAGTAACCATTCCAATACCTGCAACCAGGTACTGAAATCTCCCCACTTCAAAAGCTTTTGTTAAAAGATCAGAAACATTAAGTTCTGTATCAATTTTCTCAGGAACAATTAGTCCTTTTTCAAAACAATCTCTGATAAAGTGATGTCTTATTTCAATATGTTTGGTCTTGCTATGAAAAACAGGGTTCTTAATAATACAAATGGTGCTGTTGTTGTCAATAGATATCTTGGTTTTAAGAAAGTTATACCCATAATCAAGCAGTTGATTCTGAACCCAAAGTACTTGACCACAGCATGCAGCAGCTGCTACATACTCAGCTTCAGTTGTTGATGTGGCCATAATAGTCTGCTTCTTACACTGCCAAGATATAAGTCTGCTTCCCAAAAATTGGCATCCACCTGTTGTAGACTTCCTATCATTATTGTCACCAGCATAGTCACTATCTGAGTAAGATATCAACTCAAATGGTGACTCTTTGGGATACCAAAGTCCTAAGGTTGGATGGCACTTCAGATACCTAAAAATTCTTTTGACAGAAAATAAATGACACTCTGTTGGTGCCACCTGGTATCTTGCACATAAGCAGACTGCAAACATGATGTCAGGTCTTGAAGCTGTGAGATACATGAGAGACCCAATCATAGACCTGTAGTTCCTGACATCTATGAGCTTTCCAGGACCATCTTTGCCCCATGGATGATCCTTGTCCATTGGTGTGGACACTTTCTTTCCCTCAGACATGCCAAACTTCTTCACAATCTCAGCTACATATTTGTCTTGGGAGATAAATATCCCATCTTTCCTTTGCTGAACTTGTAACCCCAAAAAGAAGTTTAGTTCTCCCATGGCACTCATTTGAAATTTATCCTTCATCAACTTGGCAAACTCTTTGCTAAGCATAGAGTTTGTGGACCCAAAGATGATATCATCAACATAGACTTGTACCAATAGGAGGTCACCCTTTTGTTTCTTGGTAAATAGGGTCTGATCAATCTTCCCCCTTTTGAAGCCATTATCCAATAGATATTTAGATAGAGTTCCATACCAGGCCCTGGGAGCTTGGTGGAGTCCATACATAGCCTTTTTCACCTTGTATACCTTGTCTGGATGTTCTGGGTCTTCAAAACCTGGAGGTTGCATAACATAGACTTCTTCATCAATGGTGCCATATAAGAAGGCACTTTTTACATCCATTTGGAAAACAGTGAACTCCATAAATGAAGCATAAGCAAGGAATAATCTAATGGCTTCAATCCTAGCAACTGGAGCAAAGACTTATTCATAGTCAATGCCTTCTTCCTGTGTATATCCTTGTGCCACCAGTCTTGCTTTGTTTCTGACAACTATACCCCTTTCATCCTTTTTGTTCCCAAGTACCCATTTTGTCCCAATGGGCCTTGCCCATTTTGGACAATCTACTAGAATCCAAACCTCTTGAATGTCACACTGTAAGAGCTCCTCTTGCATGGCTTCAACCCAACTTGGATCATTTAAAGCCTGAAAAATCTTCTTTGGCTCTTCTTGTGACAAAAATGCAGTAAACAGACAACACTACATGTTGTCATGATTAAACTTCATAGTGATGTTAACAATGAAGTTGTGCTCCTTTGCTGTATACCTTGTATGTCTAGGGGCTTCAGGATCACCAATGATTTGAGAGATAGGGTGATCCTTATTGATTATGTAGGTAGGCTGCATGATTACTTCTGTTTCATCTTCTTCCAAATCAGAATTGATAGGGCTATTTTGATTGGGAAAGAAGTCCTCAAAAGAACTTCCAAAAGATATAGCATGACCTAGGGATGGGTGCTGATGAGCTGAATGTAGCTCTGAGTAACTTGGACCTCCACTCTTAATTATTCTGCTTCCACTGCTGGATATAAGAGGACCATCAGATATGGGTGTAGATGAGGAAGTGAGTGGGGATACTCTTTCTTCATCATTAATATCATTAGTAGCAGGATCCTTTGTGGCAGGGGAAGTAATTGATCTAGCAGGGGAATCCTGGATTCCACTACTTTCAGCCATTCTGCTGCTTTCAGAACGTGACATAGCAGGGGAAGAGGTTGGCTGTTCTTTTCCTAGAGAAGGATCATCTTCTTCACCAGTGTTTGAAGCAGCTTCAATAGGAAATAGTGAGGGTACATTCATGTACCTCAGTGGTGACTTCTCTGCACCAGTTGGTTCTTGTGTACCTGAAATGTTAGTATTCTACAATGCAACAGGTACATAATTCATAGATTTTGAAAGAACCTTTATATCAAAGAACCAATCAGGACCTGTTTGAACATCTTCAGGCTTGTATTCAAGAAAATCCACATGAAGATTTTCTGTGATTTTGCTTGTCTTCTTGTTGAAGACCCTATATCCCTTGCTGTTTAATGAATAACCCACAAAATATCCATCATCTCCCTTTTCACTGAACTTGCCTAGATTGTCAATAGTGTTCAAGATGATCACATGACATCCAAAAGGTCTAAAGAAGTCAATTAAAGGAGGTCTTCCATTGAACAGCTGATAAGGGGTCTTGTTGTGTGCCTTAACCACCAAGGCCCTGTTTTGTACATAACAAGCAGTGGATACAGCCTCAGCCCAAAAGATAACTGGAAGTTTGGAATCAGACAGCATAGTTCTTGCAGCTTCAATGAGTGTCCTATTCCTTCTTTCCGCAACTCCATTCTGTTGAGGTGTTCTTGCAATGCTGAATTCCCTCTTGATTCCTTTGTTTATGCAGAAAGAATCCAGTTTCTGATTTCTGAACTCACCACCATTATCTGATCTCATGGTCACTACCTTCATGCTTTTTGATAGTTCAATCTGATTGATGAACCCAATGAGTACATCAGCTGTGTCACTCTTTTCAAATAGAAAGAATGTCCATGTGAACCTTCAAAAATCATCAGTAATCACTAGGCAGTACCATTTCTTCTTTATGCTTGCCACATAAGTAGGACCAAACAGATCCATATGCAGTAGTTCCAATGGTTTGGTAGTGGACATACTTGTTTTTTTATTTGCAAGATGCTCTGTGTTGCTTCCCTTTCAGACAGGCAGCACAAGTATGATCATTGACAAAGGACTTGGAAGGAAGACCATGAACCAGATTATATTTCACCAGTTTGTTCATGTTCTTGAAATTAAGATGACCAAGTCTTCTATGCCATTTCTTACACTCATCAGCTGAGGCTTTGGCAATGAAATAGGTTTCATTGTCTTGAAGAGAGATGTCTTTGAGATCAATTGTGTACATGTTCTTTTGTCTTGGTGTTCTGAGTACAATAGGAGTGTCTGGTGGTAAGACAAACTCCTTTCCTAACACCAGGCATTCAGTGTCAGTAAACAAGACAAAATTCTTGTTATCAGTCATCTGTGACACACTGAATAGATTATACTTGAGTTCTTTCACCAAGTAGACATTATCAAAGGTCATCCCATTGGTGACAATAGTTCCTTTTCCTGTTATTGTTCCATGCCCATCTCCAAAAGAAACACCATCATTGTCATGCAGGGGCACAAAGTTAGACAGATAAGATTTTTGTCCAGTCATGCTTCTTGAGCATCCACTATCCCAATATGCTCTATCATCCATTGTCTTCTTTGTCACCTGCAAAAAGAAAAACAAATTAGTTTTTCTTGGGGACCCAAGCCATTACAGACTTGGATCTACCTCGTGTATCAATGTAGGATAGCTTATCAAAACTAGAGATACACCATTAGACTGAGCACCCCTTTTGGGTACCCAACCCCAACGAGCTGAGGCTTTCACAGCTTTCCCCCATCTACCCATGTTCCTAGAAGGCAAAACTTTGCTAGCAGGGGATACCCCAGGTTTAGCAGGGGAATCCCTATGCTTACCAAAGGGAACCCATCTTTTGTTTTGTCCTCTATTTATGTGTTGGTAAGGTCTAGGGCCAGATCTATATGCATTATGAGGTGTTGGGTTGGTCATAGAAGTGCTAGGCTTGGTATGAGCATTATTCACCTTTCTTAGAGCAGGGACAACATATTTGTCAGTAACCCTGTTTCTCAAGGCAGGGGCAACATACTTGACAGGGGAAAAGGATTTTGCCCCTGCATTTAGAAGAATGGCTTTAGGTTGCATATCCTTTAAAGGATTTGCAGCCACAACTTCCATTGGTGCCTTACATTCTTGATAAGTGTGATCAAAACTGCCACATGTGAAGCAGGGCTTTGTATTTATCACAAAGTCTTCTCCTAATTGATGAGACTTTTGGTCATTCCAATTTCTTTGATTACCTCTGACAGGCCTGTACATACCAGCATATTTAATGGTGGACTTAGGGGACTGTGATCTGGTTTTAGATTTGGGTGAACTACTCTTAGAACTAGAATCACTACCAAAAAGTCCTCCTCTTGAAAATAGGACAGGGTTATCAATTTTCCATTGTTTTAAAGCAATCTGTTCCTTTTCAAAGTCCCTAATAATACTAGTTTTCACTAGTAGCTCTTCAGTATCAAGACTATTAGGTATGTAAGCACTCAAGTCAAACTCAATATCATCTTGTTTTTGAAAACAAGGGAGACCAGTCCAAGACAAGTCTTTTCTAGGAAAAGGTGCATGAATATTGGCAGGAGGTGGTGGTATGGTAGCATGCTCATTTTTAATCCCAAACCCTGTTTTGTCCCTAGGAGATTGACCAATTTCAACTGCTTTAGTTAAATCTTTTGAAGCTTTTCCAAATTTTTCAACAGTTTCATCATCAATCTTTTTGTTAGATTTAAAAACTTCAAGTTCAGCAGTCAACTCCTTAATGGAGTTATTATTCTCCTTAGCATCTCTTTCTAGAATCACAATGTGATCCCTATAATCACTTTCTCTTTGTTTAAACTCTCTTATGGTGGACTCCAACTGTTCTAAAGCACGTCTATAATTATCAAGATCATTATCACAATTGATATAGTCAGCTTTTACCTTTCTGATTTGATCATTCAATGACTCAGTATTTTTCCTACAAGCTTTAGTGCAATATGTATCATCGTATACCTCATTGTCTGAGTTGGAACTTGACATGGCCATAAGTGCAAAATCTTCCTCTTTTTCCTCAGCAACCAATGCTTGATTTCTTTCCACATTCTCTGTCATGGCACTCCAATCCCATCCACCTGCTCCATCTATCCTCTGCATGGCTACCATGGCTTTAGCACCAGAATCATCATCTCTGGTTTCCTTCCTATAGCTATTCCCAGTCTTAGGTCCTCTGCATTCCCTAGCAAAATGACCCTTCTTGCCATAGTTGTAGCATTCAACCTTTGTTTTGTCAAACCCAGCCACATCAGAGGGATTGATTGAGATCTTCTTCCCATACTTCTTGTAAAGCCCGTTGGCTCTCATGCTAAGCAGAGCCATGTTCCACTTGATATCCATCTCCTCTAGTCCTTGCTTACTGATTTGACTTAGATCTTCGTGCAACACAGTAGATCCTTGTGGCCCTTGGGATGCTATAAAAGCACAAGCAGTGTCAAGACTGAATGTAGCTGGCCTTTCTTCATCATAAGATGATCCAGACCTGGTAGCAGGGGAATAAGCAGCAGGGCCTACTTCGATTCTACTGCTTTTGGAGATTCCACTGCTTTGTGATATGAATGCCATGTTAGCAGGGGAATCAGTAGATCCACTTGAGTTGGTAGGAATCGTTCCTTTTGACTTCATCTCATTGACAACAGGTTCAAAAACTTTCAAGTTATTGTATATGTCATCAATGTTCTTGTTATCCAAGTCATCCTTATTCTGCCAAATTGCCTTGTAGACAAACCATTCCTTCTGGAGGTTGTTAAGGAACCTGGTATTCACTTGTTCTCTTGTCACTTCAATATCAAAGAACTCCAATTGGGCCACCATATCTTGAAGCCTATTGTAAATAGAGCCAATTGATTCATCACCAATTACTTTGAAAGAAGCAAAATCATCAAGCATCTGATTCTTCTTCTTTTTCTTTGTGGCTTCATTTCCTCCAAAAGTTGTGCCTATGGCTTCCCATAGTTCCTTAGCTGTTTTGTACTTTCTGAATCTTAGTTGATGTCTATCAAGTAGAGCCAACAACAATGAGCTGTGAGCTCTGACATCATGCCTTCTGGCCAGTATTTCCTTATCACAAAGAGCAACAGATTTCTTCTTGTCCTTACCTTTGGAACTTTCACCTTTCTCTTCTTCCTTGCCCTCTTCAACAGCCACCATTTTGTTGAATTGATCACCAAACTCTATGATCTCCCAGAGAACATAGTGTTCCATTTTGAGGTATTGTTGGATTCTGAATTCCCATAATTCAAAGTTTTCAGGATCCAACATGGGTAATTTGAGGTTATTGTGGTTGTTGCTGTTTGAGGAAGAGTCTGAAGACATGGTTGGTATGAGGGTTTTGTTCTTGATTTAGACAAAGTTTCTCAACAAGCTCTGATACCACTTGTTGATCCCAAACGCAGATCTTAAACCTTAATAGCTTGTTTAAGGGTTGTAATAGAAAGAATAAATTCAATCTATTACTAGAGAAACTTTGCAAGGCGGAGTAACTAAACAATATGCGGAATATGATGTTTATCACAAGAACAAAATGATTAAATCAAACGTTGAACTTTAATATATCAAAAGATATACGAATACCCAAAATGGTATTAGGGTTACAAAGACCTTAAAGTATGAAATGAAAGACAATAGAGAAAAAACACACTTTGCATGCTAACCTAGTGAGTCCTTTTATAGGCATAAGGACTCACGTACAAGATCACTACTAACAAAATTGGAAAGTATTAAGGAGTAGTAACAGAAACGCATAAAAATCTATTCCAAGTTTATCTCTGACGGCAGGGCCTTTGACTTCAGCAGGGGAACCAATCCCCCTGCCTTTGTTATTTGGCAGGGGGAACTTACTCTAGCAGGGGTACGAATAATCAACTAGCAGGGGTAACAAGTATACATAGATTTATTCCCAACACAACCCACCGAGACCATAAGGTCTCGGTTGCCACTGTCTTGCACCATTTTCCCACCATGACCCTTAGGGGCTGCGGCTGGTCAAGCCACAGCAGCCACTATGGCTGCGGCTGTTGTAGTTTATTCCTACCGAGAGCACAAAGCTCTTGGATGTTGTGCCAAAACCGCCACCGAGAGCACCCTCTTGGAGGGCTCTCGGTTTCCGTGTCGTAAACCCCGACCAAACCTTATTCCAATCTTGTTTTTAAACAATAAAACACATGTTCATCCATTATATTTAGTTTAATTCGTGGTTCGTGATTCTTGAATAAAAATAGGAACTAAGATTTAAGGGATGTATAGTAATTACCGAATGATGGAAGATTTAGGGCTGAAAAACATGAACACACTCTAAGAATTCACGATCCAAGGATCAAAACCCTTTCCCCCTTTTTGTTTCTTCTTGTCGGTGGCCAAACACACATCACTAGGGTTTCTTATTCTTTTTAGAATTTGTAAGATGAGAGAAAAACCATATATATGTTTGTTTTAGTTCCCTTAGTGGACCGGGCCTTGGGCCTATTTTCTTATAAAGCTTTCTTACATGTTTTTATTTATTTCGTGAATCCTTGTTTTCCCGTGCATTCGTAAATTTGTAAATTTAAGTTCGTATTACATCTTATCATGTAGTAATAAATATACGTAAATACTTATCGTGCCTTAATTAAACACTTTTTCGTGTTGTAATTAAAATATACGTTATTACTTGTCGTGAATTTATGATTTTTTTAATTTCGTGTCATATCTTGTCATGCCGTATTTAATATACGTAGTCGCTTGTCGTCAATAAATTAAATAGTAAAAGTTTTAATTTAATGGTGTTTTTAAGCGGGTTTTACATTTTCTGCCAAAATAAAAGCAAGTCTCACCAACTGGTGAGCTTGTTCATTGGCTTTGTACTCAAAGCTTCCTTCAAAAAGTAACTTATTTTGCCCTAAAAACAGCTTAACAAGTCCTTAGTTTCATAATTTGCAAGTTTGACTTTCGTTGACTTTGGTCAAAATTGGCCAAAAGTGTGTATTTCATAATTCCAGCTTATTGTAACTTTCAAAAACTTATTTTTTTCTATTATATCTTATTTTTCTTAACTAATTTATAGATTTCTAGAGTTGTAGCTCATTTGGTTAGGGTTTAACTAGAAAAATAGATTTTTGAGATTATTTAGAGTGCTTATTTGCTTCTACAGCTTATTTGAGTGTGCTTTTTGGAAATTTTCTTGTTGATAAGTCTTAATTAGTTCATTTACAAGCTTTTGCAAAAAGAATCATCTCTTGAAATGGCCTAGAACTCAAAAATGACTATTTTGTCGTTTCCTATAGAGAGCTTTTGCTTATTTCAGGCTTATTTCTTGAGCTTATTCCAAATTTCCTTTTATAGATAGTCTTATAAGCTTAAAATAAGTTTGTGTGTTTAAGCTCAGCTTATGGCATTGAGTTATAGCTTAATGGGCCAAAAAGCCCATTAAAGATTAACTTATTGCTTATTAAGCTCTGATAAGCTCAGAACCAGCTTTTGGGCCTTCAAACTTTTGTGTTTAGAACTGAATTTTGAGTAAGACAGAGCCTTTTCAGCTTATTTTGAGAAATTTTTAAGTTTTGGGCCAAAAAGCCCATTAAGACTCCACTGTTTTTACTTTTAGCCCATTTGGAGGCCCATTATGGGTTTTTAGATTTTCTAATTTTCATTTTTAGCTTAATTAGGTAAAAATACACTACTTTTTAATATTCTTTTATAAATTTTATATTTATAATTATTATTTTATTATTTAATTTTAGTTAAAAACTGTTTTTAGGGTTTTTAATTAGATTTAATAGGTTTAAAAATTTAGAAAAATACTTTTTAGCTTAGTTAAAGTATTTTTGAGGGTTATAAAGTCTTAAATCTTAGTTTGGGCTTTTTTTAGATTTATTTGATTTTTAGAGCTTTAATTAGCATTTAAAAATTAAATATCAATTAATTTAAAAAGTTATAAGAAGTTTTCTTGATTTGTAAACCTTAGAATATTTTTAGGGATTTATTGTATTTTTTTGGGATTTCTAGATAAAGTTTTAATTTTGCCTCGTTTTGGGTGAAAACGTGTTTTTCGTTGTAATTTAATTTTAACCGTAATCCGTCATTTTCTCATTTCTCATTCTCTTAATATTAATAAAAAACAATAATCTGACACATACTATAATCCTCTTTGGTGAACGATCTCATTTGGGTCATTAGTGTATGTTATTCCTAAAACGTGCATTTAATACTTACCATATGTATGTCTTTTTCCTAAAAACGTATTTTTACCACAATCACCAACTCCAACTACCATTACTGAAGTTCGGAGTTTCCATGGTCTTGCTTCTTTCTATAGGAGGTTTATCCCTAATTTCAGTTCCATTATGGCCCCTTTGACAAACTGTATGAAAAGGAAGTCTTTTGTGTGGACGGAGGAAGCAGAGTTGGCTTTTCAGGTTGTCAAGGAAAAGCTTACTACAACGCCAATCCTGGTATTGACTAATTTTTCTAATGTTTTTGAGCTACATACTGATGCTTCTAAGGTTGCAATTGGTGGAGTTCTTAGTCAAGGTGGGTGGCTTGTTGCCTATTTTAGTTAGAAGTTGACAGGGCCGAAGTCCAGGCAAATCCGTACTCAAGATAAGGTTTCACATAAGCACAGACGTTTGTTGGCTTTTCTTGAGAAATTTACTTTGGTGGTGAAACACAAAACTGGTGCTTCCAATTGTGCCGTTGATGCCTTAAGCAGGAGGAGTAGTTTACTTGTAACCATGCAGGTTGATGTTCCAGGACTTGATGTCATTCGTGACATTGTGATTGTGGACCCATACTTTTCAGTTGTTTTGCAGGATTTGCATTCTGGTGAGAAAACCACCAGCGAAGAGTGTGTTTGTCACAATTTTGTTCAGTTACCACCAGCAAGGGCGCGTTGATTTCGGGGTAAAACAACACGAAGAGGTGTGTTGGTTTCTGTGGTGAAAACCACCACGAGGGTGGTTTGATTCAAACGATAAAACAACCGTTGTGCTATGTTTGTTTGTCGCTGCGGGTTAACGACCCCAACGAGGTGTTTGTTTGTGCTTAAATCAACCATTATGATGCGTTTACTTGTGGGTTTTAGGAATAGGAAGAGCGTTTGGTTTTGGTGATAAGCACCAGCAAAAGCGTTTGGTTCTGCAGAAAAAGTCATGGGGGGAGGGGGTATTTGGGTTTGCAGATAGGGAGTTAAGGGTGCGTTTGGGATTACGACAGGGAGTTAAGGGCCGTTTGGGTTTAGCAGTCTGGCTATAAGGGAGTGTTTGGGTTTAGCAGTCCGTTATAATGGAGCGTTTGGGATTAATATAATACTAATAATGGTGCGTTAAAGGGGGTGTTTGGTTTCGACAGAAAACGAGGACGAGCACGATTATAGTTCATGGTAGGTTGTGGCTTAAGATCGGCTAACAAACTTTTCTAATTTTAATAATTATACAAAAACGGACTTAAATGGTGGTATAAATGGGTAAAAAATGTGTCGAACACTATCGTTTTCACGAGAACTATAAAAATGATTATATGTTTGGATATGTGTTTAAATAGCCCACCTCGGGCGTTTGACTTTTCATTTACAACACATAGGTTGTGTTTGGTTATTACTTAATTATAGTGATTTATTTAGTCTAGTTGGATATATGTTAAAACGCGAATAGTGTAACGTAGATCGTTTGGACAAATGGAAAATATTGAGAAATGGTAAACGTGGGAAACGTTGTAGAAACGAATAGGTCACGTCGAAATTTAAATAAGAATCTATACTTTATATTTTTCGTTACAAACTACCATTATATTTGTAAGCCGATAAAACAAATGAATACTATTATATTTGTAAACCGATAAACCAAATAAATTCTATTATATTGATAAACCGATGAAAGTTATACTTTTACTTAAAGTGACAATTATTAATTAAGCGGTGATTTTCTTAAAATGTGTTGAGTTATTTTATCTAATTATTTTTATCACGATCTTTGTACAATAACCCTGTAAAATAAATATATACTTCGATTTATTTTGTTAAATTGTTTGTCTCTATTATATAACTCAATAAAAGAATTATATAATCATCTTGTCATACGTAATATGTACGGAATACATTACATACTTGGTGTGTTCCTATTTAATCCATTTGATTTAACCAACCACCAAACTATTATAATTTGAAACATAAATATTTTATCAACGGGTCGTGTTGATGTAAATATCCATAGGCAACTCAAACACACACTTTTAATATTTAGTAGATTAGTTAAACCACAACAACATGACCGAGCCGTTTCGATTTTCGTTTGTGCGGAGCGTGTTATTAGCATCACTAGCGTTTGCTCTACATCGTCGAGGTGAGTTCATACCCTACTTTTTCTTGCTTTAAATCGAATTATAAGTGTTTTATAATTGCTCTTTGGGGGAGGTACACGCTTGGTCGGAAACTACTTATAAACTTACTTACTTGTCCGAAACTATTTATAAATTTGCTTGATTGTTGATAACTATTTATAAATTACTTGGTTGTCTTAAGCTAATTATAAGCTTGCTTGGTTGGTCATAAGCTATCTATAAACTGGCTTAATTGTTAAGTGCTCATCTGTGAACTTCGTTAATATTTCAACACTTATTCATTTTTCTACTATATTATTGCTTGATTTAACGCATGAACACAAGTACATTTACTCATATAGTTATTGGTCCAAGTCCCTAACTAACCCAAGTGGCTTTTGGCCCACTTTCATGAACCGTTAATTTCTGACAGGATGACCGGTCGAGAAAAAGCGAATGTTATGGATAGATATATTGGAATTGACATCCCTATTTAATTGTGTATGTGTGGTCAAGTTAGGTACACTTACATTTGAGTCTGATTACGGGTGTCACGGGTTAGGTACCCGTTTGGGCTACCTTATATTATTAAGCCGTCAATTACGTTAATATTTCAGTGTCATGAGCTTAGATGATAATAAAATGCTTTATTTTGTTTAGTAACTTTGTATTTCTTATATTGTGACTAAGTGGTTGGAAAATCTTGTGGTTCATTTAACAATTCTATTATTATCGAAAACTCTATTTAATTATCAGTGAACTTTGTTTTCTAAAAATACTCTATTTATTATTAGTGAACTCTGTTTTGCCAAATAAACTCTATTTATTATCAGTGAACTCTGTTTTATCAGTAAATGCTATTTACTATCAGTGAACTTTGTTTTATCAGTAAACGCTATTTACTATCACTGAACTCTGTTTTATCAGTAAACGTAAATTAGTATCAGTGAACTCTGTTTTATCGGTAAACTCTAATTATTATCAGTAAATTCTATTTTTATCAGTGAACTCTGTTTTTACCAATAAACTCTATAATCATCAAATAAAGTCTTTAACATGAAACTGTGATTTTTAAACTCTTATATTTTTACTGCAAGGTGTAGTGGTTGATATAAACTTTAATTTTTCATAAATATTTTAAAACAAACTTATGAACTCACCAACTTTATGTTGACATTTTTAAGCATGTATTTTCAAGTATTGGACTTTATGGATTATTTGGAGTCTGCTATGTGGTTTTGGCATGTAGAGGTCGTTCGGATCATCCTCTCGAATACTCATGAAGTCACAGCCTCCCAAAGGCAGTCTTCCGCTACGACGAATTTGAGGGTGTGACAATTGAAGCCATTAATTCAGATTCCTGGAACAAGTGAGATTAAATTAAGATCCACGTCATCATTTCTTTCCAGTTATCACGAGCTTGATTCATATAGAATCTTGCTTGTCACATACCGCAGTGCTGTTTGATGTGAACACTGGAAGGATTTTCACTCAACATCGTGAACACTAAAGTGTGTCACTCTGAGTGTTCTGGCAAGATCACTTAGATATTACATAGAGGCCTACAACAAGTTCAAATTCACTTAAGAATCAAACCATCGTTTCTTTCCAGTTATCACAAGCTTAGTTCATAAAGAACAACACATGTCACCTACCATGAGCTTGTTTGATGTTGGCTCAAGAAGGATTTCCATATTCATTGTAATACTTTCGTATCACTCAAATGTTCTGGAAATATTACAAGAATATTGCGTAGGACTCTCAGTATCTCTCTTACTTTTCACAATATGTGAAAAAGCAAGGAATAAATGGGAAGTGTTCTAATGAGATATTTGATGATCGCTTGGCTCTAGACTTAATAGTGCGTTTTTAGTGATCGGAGGCTGGAGAGGTTTGCTACATTTTCAATATCAATTTATTCGGAATGAATAATCCGATAGATAACGTATTGAACCCCGTGACATTAAAACGAATACATTTTGAGAGATATTTGAGTTAGCTAGGAAGGGTTGTGAATTGCATCACTGGGTCCATGATGTCTATCTTCAATACCGAGCATCATTCAAAATGATCTCGATAGCATATGTGTTGACCCGGTTTCTGCCTAAGTTGCAAGGAGGGCTTCTTTGTTTTCACCATTTATCTTTATAATTCTTTTTCATTCTTCAACCCCTTCGATGCTTACCAATACGTCATTACTAGCACGTTGTTGTGATTGTTCTAGTTCTAGCTTAAGTACTTGGTCGGTATTTTACTTCGCTCACAATCTTTCTTCATCTTTCCTAAGGACTTACTATATCTAGCTATAGATTGTCCTTGAAAAGATTCCTCCAGTTCTGGAAGAATCATTGGACTTATACCTATCCTACCATCCTTTTGTCACCAAAACCGTTGTTAGTTAAGTATGTTTTAGGTAAGTATTTATTGTATACAATAGAGAATTTGTATGATGGTTCATATATATCTTAGGGATACAGAGAGTATACATATATAGGGATGCAATGGAAAAGGAAAAGATAGTAACCTCCTATACTAAGTAAATGCAATATATGATAATTACTACCACAATTTTATTTTATTTTAAAGTGCTCTTATCCACACTCCCTCTCAAGATGGTGAATGAATGTCCATCATTCCCAGCTTGTCCAGAGAGCCATTGAATACTCTTGCCTGCACAGCCTTTGTTAGCATGTCAGCTAATTGTTCCTTCGAGTTCAAAAATGGTAGCTTAATAGTTTTCTTCTCGAGGTGGTCTTTGATAAAATGACGATCTATTTTGACATGTTTGGTTCTATCATGTTGAACCGAGTTGTTTGCAATCTTTACCGTAACTTGATTGTCACAATACAGATTTATAGTTTTGTCTACACTAAAACCAAGATCTCTCAACACCCGTTTCACCCATAACAATTCTCACACTCCATGAACCATGCCTTGAAACTCTGCCTCCGCACTTGAACGTGACACCAATTTCTGTTTTTTACTTCTCCAAGTCACCAAATTACCTCCCACAAACGTAAAGTATCCCGATGTTGATTTTCCCGGACTTATCACCGGCCTAATCTGCATCGATATATCCTTCTACTTTAAGGTTTTCATTTTTAAAGAATAGACCCTTTCCTGGTGATGACTTTAAATATCAAAGGATTCTATACACGGATTTCATATGTTTTTAATTAGGTGCATGCATAAATCTGCTCACTACACTTACTGCGTACGCAATATCCGGGCGAGTGTGTGATAAGTATATCAGTTTTCCAACCAGCTTTTGATACCTCTCCTTGTTCATTGGTACTTCTCCCGACAAAATAGTCAAACCATGATTGACCTCAATAGGCGTATCTATTGGCTGACAATCCAGCATACCGGTTTCCACGAGAAGGTCTAATAGATACTTTTGTTGATTCATTATGATTCCTCGTTTAGACCTTGCTACTTCAATACCCAAATTGATTTCAAAGATCTTTTAACTCAAATTCGTTACTTAGTATGGCTTTCAATTTTTTCATTTCGTTGGAATCATTGCTAGTCACCACCATGTCGTCTACATACACTATAAGGGCAGTAATTTTTTCTCCAATGTTCTTCACAAACAACGTGTGATCTGCATTTGACTGCTTGTATCCATTTATTTCATGAACTTTGAAAACCTTCCAAACCACGCCCTTGGGGATTGTTTTAGTCCATACAACGCCTTATTTAACTTACACACCTTGTTACCATAATTCATTCCGGGAGGAGGTTCCATGAACACGTCTTCTTCCAAATAGCCATTCAAGAAAGCATTTTAAACGTCAAATTGTCTTAACGACCAATCCTTATTTGCAGCGATCGAAATAAGAATTCGAATAGTGTTTATCTTTGCTAATGGTGGAAAAGTATCTGCATAGTCTATACCGTATTTCTGTGTGTAGCCTTTCGTGACTAATCTAGCCTTGTATCTATCAATCTGTCTATTTGAACCAACTTAACCGTGAAGACCCATCTACATCCCATAGTTTTCTTTCCGGAAGGGAGAATGACTTCGTCCCATGTCTGATTATGTTTCAATGCATCTAATTCTACGAATACAGCTTCCCTCCATTTTGGATCTTCCATAGCTTCTTGTAGTTTTAGGGATAACCACAAAAGCTAACACTTCCACCATATGCCGTTGTGGCTCCGCTAATCTTTCAGTGGAGACGTAGTAATTTATTGGATACTTTGATTTTGACTTTAGGTCTGGTTGGTACTGTTTCCTTGGAACCCCTCTATTTTTTCTTACAGGGTATCTTGCCACCGATGGTACCTGTTCATCAACAATCTCAGAGGAACCATTAGTAAAATCGTTATTTCACGTACCTTGTGACGGTGTCGGATCTGGCTGGGTATTAGTTTGGCTTTGACTCGTTGTACTATCCGGCTCGGGTTGCACCTTTGGGTCTTTCGGACTGCAGTTCTGGGTTTTCCTGGTCTCCCCCTACGTCATACTCCTCAGGCCCAGACGACGGTATTTCTGGCCCATCTTCATTTCCGTCGAGTCCATAATTCTCACCAAGCCCGTTATTTTTCTCAGGCAAATTACCCTCATACATCCTCTCCCCCTGTGGGAAATTTTCATGTGAAAAATAAGAGATGTTTTCATGAAAACTTACATCTCGTGTGACGTACATTTTATTTTCTTTTGGGTCAAAACACCTATACCCTTTCATGAAGTCAGCATACCCCAGAAAGACACATCTTATCGCTCTTGGCTCCAGATTTCCCACATTATGATGTACATATGTGACACACCCAAATACTCGTGGTTCAAGGTTGGACCTAACTGGAAGTCCAAGTTTTTCGTGTACGAGTTGTAATAGAGTTTTAAACTCGATAACTCGTGATGGTGTCCGATTCATCAAATATGCGGCATTACGTACTGCTTCTCCCGAATATTTGCGTGGCATCTTCATATCAAACAAGGAAGCTCGTACAATTTCTAGAATTTGCTTGTTTTTTTCTTTCTGCGAGCCCATTTTGTTGTGGTGTGTTCGCACACGAAGTCTGGTGTTTAATCGAGTTCTCCCTGCAAAACACCTCCATGTCATGATTGGCATATTCTCCTTCATTATCTGATTGAAGGATTTTAATCTCATTGTTGTATTGAGTTTTAATGTGCAAGTAAAGTTCTTTAAAGGCACGTGTCACATCACTTTTATGTTTAAGCAGAGAGATCCAAATCATTCGTGAAAATTCATCAATAAAAGTAACAAAAAACGATAACCACATAAAGTTGCTATTCTCTCTGGTCCCCATACGTCCGAGTGGATTTTCATGAACGGAATTGTGGTTTTATTTTCACTTGGGTGATATGAAACCCGATGACTTTTTGCCATCTCACACACATCACAACTAGAATCAAAAAGTTTATTGCTCAAAAAAAGTTCAGGTTTCAGTTTCTTTAAATATCCAAAAGACAAGTGTCCTAATCTTCGATGCCATAACCAAGACAAGGAGTTTCTTCCTTCTGTGTTATTCGCTTCAGCTAGTCCTTCTTCCTCGAGATAGTACAACTTGCCCTTCCTAATACCATAGCCAAGAATCTGACCTGTCACGATGTCCTGAAAAACATAATGGTTCGGCCAAAACGTTACATAACAATTAAGCTGGCCTATAATTTGACTGATAGATAGTAGGTTTGATGACAAAGATGGAACCACAAGGACTGTATCAAGATTCATAGAATTCGACAACTTAGCCGATCCTGCACTGTTACTTTAGCCACGCCTCTATTTGCCGTTTTGACCATATTTTGTTTTGGTTGGACTTTTAACACAAGTTTAGACGGATCATTTGTCATATGATCTGTCGCTCCTGTGTCAATGATCCAATTACTCATAACAGCCTTAGTTGTATTTGACATACCGTAATCATCAGTCGATACTGCATGGGCTGTAATGGAGGTACCTTCATCATTTTTTGTTGTAGCCATGGAGGCTTGTCCCACCTTCCTTCGAGGTTTTTTTGAAAAATCCCACCATTCGGGGTAACCCACTATCTCGTAACACCTTTGTTTTGAGTGCCCTTCTTCTCCGCAATGAGTACAAACAAAGGTATTTTTCTTGCCATTCGAGTTCTTTTCTTTTGAGTGCCGGTTCCGGGTTGTGAGATGAACAAGGCTGTCTGGTTCATTTTTTACATCTTCCATGGTGGTTCGCTGAGACCGATATTTCCGCACAAAAGCATAACACGCTTCAAGATCTAAGGGTGGGTCTTTTCTTAGGATTTCTCTACGTGCCTGATTGAATTCAACATCTAGCCCGACAAGGAAAATATGTACCCTGAGACGACCCAATATCTTATTCAGTGAAACCACCTGATTTACATCATCTTCCTAGGCAATCAGTCGGGTGCCTATCTCCTAGAAGATCACTGGAAGTTCATTGTAGTATGTTGCGAGTGACCATCCGTTTTGCCTTGTACTGAACGACCTCCGGTTCAATTCGAATAGCTGCGTCTCATTTGTCCCATCGTAGAATGTTTTAGCCACCGCATCCCAGATCTCTTTCTTCGTCTTCAATCGGATGAATCTGGGGATCAAGGTTAGGCTCATCGAATCTATGAGCCAAATCTTGACCCGATTGTTATCCATGAGCCAAGTTTCAATTTGTTTCTCACCTGATGCTGGTTTCGTAGAGGATCCTGTTAGGAATCCCAGTTTATTTCGTGCTCCAATCCTCATCTCCATCAGTTGAGACCATAACTGATAATTGGTATCATCTAGGATAATCCTAGTTGGAAAGGGAGGATCTTGGACTACAAAACGAGGTTCTTGAGAGGATGAGGAATCTTTGTCTACCATTGTGATTCGAGGGGTGTTTTAGATTTGAGAGAAAATACGATTGGTATGCTCTGATACCATGTAGACAACAGTGAATTTGTATGATGGTTCGTATATATCTTAGGAATACAGAGAGTATACATATATAGGGATGCAAGGGAGAAGGAAAAGATAGTAACCTCCTATACTAAGTAAATGCAATATATGATAATTACTACCACAATTTTATTTTATTTTAAAGTGCTCTCATCCATATTTATCATCATGAAACTTCTTAAAAACTCACTTAGGTACTTGTGATAATAATGTTAAAGTTTTTATACCTGAAGTGTTTTTATACATTCTCCGTTAGTATATAAAATTCGACATAAAAACACAAACATGATCATTTAGGAGTACAATGTTTGACATGATGAGTTGTAATGTGGATTCTAAACTAAATATAAATCATAACCTCAGACTTTGTGCATAGAATATGAAGTTCTATAACTTAAAGTTACAGAAAAGTTTCAAAATGAATAACAATTATACCAATTTGGTGGATCTTTGCAAATTGTGGGTGTTGGTTAAAGTTAGACCAATGTTGGAAAACTGGTTCTTAAATTGACCAGTTGACTCATCGGGTCTAAGTCAACCATGGTTGATTTGGGTCCACCCAGTTTTTAAAAAAATGTTTTTTTTTCATATTTTTAATAATTAACAAAAAGTATATGTAAAAACAATTAAATATATGAAATATTTACCAATCAATATAATATGTAAAAATAAAATTTCGTCGTAAATACGTAAAATTTACATATTTTCTAAAAATCAAAACCGGCCGGGTCTTGAGAACCGGGTTGACCCGGACCACTCCAAACCCGGGAGTCTCGTCAGGTTTCGAAAATGTAAAATCCGGTTTAATATACCCTGTTTT
This sequence comes from Glebionis coronaria, assembly GCA_025667525.1. Lineage (NCBI taxonomy): Eukaryota > Viridiplantae > Streptophyta > Magnoliopsida > Asterales > Asteraceae > Glebionis > Glebionis coronaria. The sequence continues at coordinate 12,752,275 of CM046876.1, forward strand.
TTTACTGGAACCGAGTCAACTGGTTGATCCGAGTATGAAAACATTGGGTTAAACAAGTTTTCTGTTTATAGTGATTGTGATGACTTCGTATGCTAAACCCCACCTGCAAATGATTTATCTAAGGCATTAAAATCCAAAACTCTTGCACAATATGATCATCAAGACTATGAAATTTATGCATGTGAAGTTAATAAGATACAAAGATGTCAAATTTTGCATAGTTTGTACGTATTACCTTCTGCTTACATGGAGGATCACTCCGATTTAAATTAACTATAACATTATTTTAGAAGTTTTCCTACTTATTTACGTATTTCAGAACAATGAAGAAAAGCCTCTTAGCCTCGTTAAACTTCTCAAAATCTAAATGTGGCAATTATGTGCGAGTTTGGCAATGGGTCAAAATTGGTTTCTGTCGTAAGAACAAACTTTTAACCTGGATCAACCGGGTGGGTGTAGTTTATTGTGTTTGTTTGGCCTGCCAACGTATCCTCGATCAATCGTAAATGATTCTTCGACCAATATGATAGACGGCCCTGAGTGTATCCTCGACGTGCTAATGAACGATTCTTGTTAACATTCACGATAGTGTAATACTGTTTGTGGTGTTAACGTTGGTCTTCCTTTTACATCATGTACCAGAGTAACAAAATTATTGCTAAAGATGACTCAAGCACATACATGTGCGATCTTTTATATTTCCTGCTGCCATCTTGAACCAAAGTAATGACTCGAGCACTTTTTTTGTTGCTTTTTAATTCGTTTTATACAAAAATAAAAATGATATTACACCATCAAAAATTGAGTTGAGTTCATGTTAATTACAAATAGATTTAGAAAAATACAAATATATGAACCTCGTGCATGTACGGAACTTAAACCTAGTTGTTATTCCGACAAACTGTATGTTATGAGTACCTCCTAAGATGGATGTATAGTCGCATACTAGACTTCTAAATAAAGAAAACACAAAGTTCTAGTGTCATGAATTTTAACTTTAAAACTAAAAGCTGATTAGACACCTGTTACATTAAAAGCAAGTGCTTTCTAAATTTCTAATTCTCGGATATTTCATAAAGAAGATGTTCATAATTTAATCCAATTATAATTTCTTGAACTTGTCATATTTCATGGTAAAGTTCAACATGAAGTTCAGAACTGGAAGCATATTTTGAAAGCTTTTTTATGCTTAAAAACACATACTAAAAGTAAGATAGTTAATCACACACACATGCATAAGTCTTGCAAAAAAAAAAAAACATGCATATTCATTCATGCATGCATGAGAATATGAGAGGCAACCCTAATAATACATAGAACTTAAAAGTAGTCTTCATACTTCATTAGTATTATACATGCATCATGCTTTCTGGGCAGCATAAACCCTAGCTTCAAACATAGTCACATATACTTACATACACATATATAATTATATAGAGTATTATCTTGAAAACTTATAGCATAACACATACGTAAAACTCCCAAGGGACATATTGTGCTAATCTTCGTTACTAAATATCATAGATGATGAGTGCTAGTTTGGTATGAGTTTAAAAGGTGGCTTGACAAAAGTCGGCGCAGGATCAGCTCGTCCATAATCTCTCGTATTAGCCCTTAGCAGCCTCTCATGAATATCATCTCTTGTTGATATCTCATCCTGTTCTGAATATAAAGTTTCCTATATACGCAAACAAAAAACTGGATGATCAAAAACCCATGCAAGTTTAGCAGTTTATGTTCGATACATGTTAACTAAATAACCTCATTTTCGTCAGTTGCACCAACTTTCGCCATTGGCATGGATGATCCGCATCGAGCTGTTTCAATACATGAACATATCAATCATGATTCATACAACACAAAGAAAGGGTTTCATGATATACTTTTTATAAAGATTGGTTTGTAGAAGAAAAGTTAAGAGCTTTATGGATTATGAACCTGCAAATGATGATGATACAAGTGAGGATGCAATGAGAAGAGTTAGGACACAAAGCTTGATCAAACTCATTTCTATTTTCATTAGCTTGATTGGGTGTTTCTCTTGAGAGCTTCTTTTTGGAGCAATGATTCAAACAAATGATGCAAACTTTGTATATTGTAAGCAAAGAGGGTGGGGGGGTTATAGATGAATGTTAATTAATCACAATAGTGGTGTTGGAGATAAGGGATAGAAAATGATTAGTTTAATGTAAAGAATTCTATCACAATGCAATGCTTTTTCTATGCTTAACTTTTGGATTAAATTTAAATCCTAAAAGGTGATAGGAAACCACTTTGCTGTTGTTGGGGCACTAAGTCCATAGGGTTAGTGGAAATTAATATCTTTATAAGATTAGTTTAATGTGTTAATGGAGAATGGACCCCTAATTTAAAACTTTAACCAATGATATTGAGTTCTTTTTTGTCTTTTCATCAAAGAAAGAGGTGAGACTTAAACCTAAAAATGCGTGGAATTGAAGTCTAAAGTAACCACATATGTTGTTGGTAAGAGTTTCTTTTTCCTTGAGTTACTTAATTGATTGATCTCCTTGCATTGGATCTCAAAATACTTGCAAGTACTCCCTAATTAAGGCAATTTATGTCTTTTTGCATTATAATGCTCTTTCATAATTTAGCAATCTAATGTTTATCTATATATATACAAGTCTATATATGAGTTGCTAATGGATTAGTAAAGAAAAGTAGAGCTATCAGAATTACAATAATACCAATTATGAGAATTTGAAACCCTAATGTTTTGATCAAAGATGTACTTGATGAGTTGCCCAAGTTTCTTTTGTAACCTCACTAGGTGTGTACATTTGGGGTGGCCACGGAGGTTCACCTGCGACGACTCCGGGCTATCCAAAAGGGTAGTCGCCCTGGGATTAGTCGGCTCGCAATGTCGAGTTGGAAACATAGGTATACCAAAAAATAAAAAAAGTTTCTTTTGTAACATACATGGGATATAGTTATATAGATCAAAGCCTGGTTCCTAAGTTTTCTTTTGGTGTTCACTCACTTTCTGTGCTTGATAAAGAATACTACGTGATATATTAGTCTTGGACAGTGAACAAATCCGTTGTACTATGATCGATCGTCAAACTGCCAATTAAATTACTTACATAGGTCACGGCTTATGCGAGTTCCTTTTTTATTTGTAAAATTTTGTTACCAACCTCTAAGAAGAAGATAGAGGAGTAAAGAGAAAAACATGTATTATGGCCGGTCCATTGTTGTCGGAGGCCCTAGGTAATAATGATTAAGAGACCCTGTTATACTTCTAAATTAAAGAGAAATTTAATTTAAAATTAAATTACATGACTCATACATGTTAAACATATAACATATTTATATATAATAGTAAAAAAATGTGGCCCCTTTTAAATAGAGGCCGGTGCGACGGCACCGCTTGCACACCCCTTAAGCCGCCTCTGATGCATCACAAAAACCAGATGTGATTCCTTTGGTTGTTGCTGATCAATGTGGCTGGAATGTTAATCAACCCGCATGATTTATCTCGACCGCCTTTAAGCTATCATGTCGCAAGTGATGCTCTTTATTGTACTGTAGTATTTGCTTCTAAATGAATTGGTTAACGAGAACAAAAAGTATGATTCAATCTGTTTTTGCATAACTAAAATACACACAAGTTTATAAGTGTAGAAACAGATTTACCCACTCATGATCCTAACTAAGGTCCTTCTTTCACATCGAATAGCATTCGAGAGTCGAGACACATGAAGCCAACATCATCACAGACAAGCAAGACAAACCATGAGACACCAAATCTTTATCTTCTTTGTGTTGAGTTCTTGATAAGGGCCAAAGTGAAGGTTCTTTAATGGATCATGGTGAAACACATTACTGACAGAAAAATCTATAAAGGCAACTAGTAACCACTTTAGAAACATTAGGGTTTTTGTTTTGTCTTTTAATAAGTTAGCTAGAGTTCAAAATAATTTGTGGAATTCTAAAATAGTTTAAATTTTGGATGGTTAGTGCTTTCAATTATACATATGGACAAAGACTTGCTACCAAATACCATTGAAAGGACATTGGTGGAGAATAAAGATCCCACTCTCTTAACTAATTTATTCATCTTCTTTTCTTTTCTACTAAAGCAGTTTTAGGACAGCCATCACCTCTAAGAAATGAAAAGACTTTCTCTTTAAGAATAAGCTAAGAAACATTTAAGTTTTTATTTATATGTTTAAGAGGTCTCTCCTAATTATAGTAGAAATCACACATGTTCATGTTTTTCGGAGTTATGGTGAGTAAATAAGAAGTTGTCCGAGTCGCAATCAATTGACACTCAAGCAATTGGCGAATCAATTTTCCTTGTACTTGAAACGAAAAATTAAGATAACTCTATATAAAAAACTACCTAGAAAGCTAAGCTAACTAAGAAAGCAAGCCTCTATCGCGCTGCAACCTAAGAAGCAATTTGTACGCGCACAAACTCCACACCGCTCACCTTTGTCCCTTAAACTGCTACTTCAAAGCCATAATTTCATAGCGCTTACGCAACATAGATGTACTCAAGTAGGAGCTTTAATTTAAGCGGAATAGTGTACTTGTACTTTTTTAACAACAGTTGTATTAACTAGCAAAACGTTAGAAAAAAAAATTACAAGGTCCAAGATATAATGTTACAAGGATTACAAAACCGTTCTATCCAATTAAAATCGATATTTCTACTCCTACTAGACATCCAATTGTAGGAGAATTGTTTTACCTCATTAAAAAGCATCTCCTTATGAGGTTGTTTGAAGTTGAAAACGGTTTTATTCTGATGATTCTTATAAGATATGTATAAAACACAGAAGCTTAAAAACACAAATATAACTATAGAGATTCTTAAAGATATTGTATGAACATTTAGGGTGTGTTTATTTGTGGAAAATTTTTCATATTTTTCTGTTTTCAAATTTCTAGAAAAGAGGGAAGTTTTTTTTTTCTAGAAAAGAGTTGAAAATTTAAAAAAGGATAATATGGGGTTTTCCAATTTTTTATATAAATTTAGAAAATGAAAATTTTAGAATTTTAGAAAATTTTCGGAAAATGATGCTACTAAACAGCTTTTCTGTTTTTCAGTTTTCAAATGAAAAATTTTCTAGAAAAATAGAAAATTTTTCACCAACTAAACAGGGTCTTAACTTTTCAGAAATAACTTTTTATAAACAAGTACATTATTTGAGAGTAATTTGGCATACATCTTTAGCTAGCATAGTTGTTCCACAAATGCATATAAAAGCTTCTAATCATATATAACTTTCTTTTGTAAATTATATATAGCCTGCATGATTTCTCAATGATAAGGTAATTGTTAAATGGATTCCATCATCATATGCATAATCCAACATAATTATAATATTCCACAAATTTAAATATTTATACGAACATAAAGGTATACTCATGCCAGCTCTTGCAGTTACGTACGTGTTAGTAAAAACATGCCACTTTAGTTTGGTTTGGCCTTTCCAGCAAACTTCTATAATGAGCTAATTGGAAGTATTATAAATGCAACAACAAATTGTATCTAATGTTACAGAGTTTGGAATTTCAAATCCTTGCCTGTAGTGGATATCTCGGGCTGCTAATATAACAAGTCGATCGAGATATATGTGCTCGATCGAACTTGGGTCAAGAACCTTAGGCTGAGCTTCAAATCGATTTGATAGTTTGACAAGCCGCTACAGCAATAAAGTGGCCTTTTGATGGAACATGTACTTCTTAAAAGACATAATAGGATGTTGTCGGTTTCGTACAACAAGTGGTATCAGAGATATTGGTTAGTCGTGGTCATCGAAGTTCGATTACTAGATCGAGGTTACGAGTCGTCAGAGGTCAAGGTTCGATTTTGGCTTCGAAATCGGTTATATAATTGTGATCGGTGAAGGATCGTTTTTGGGAGCAGCGATCGTTGACTAAAGATTTAAACAAGGGATAGTTTTTTGTATTGTTATCAACGTAAAGGACAATTATTACATGCATGCATGTTATAGTTCTACATTGGTTAACAAACGTAAAAAGCAAAGTTGCTTAATCGTTTTTGTTATAAAACGACTTCAAACAATCGTCTTTTGTGAGGTTTTACAAAAGTCGATTTAAATTGAAGGTTTGTTGTTGCGGTTTTTTTTTCTTGTGTAACAAGTTTCGATCGTGGTTCGCTTAGGTTTTAAGTTGACGGTCGGGTTTGCTTGTTCGGAATCGAGGGTTTAGGGTTCTCTAATAAATTCGATTTGCAAGAAGGGCTTTTCTTGTGGTTCAAGTTTGATCGTGGTTCGCTTGGGTATTCAAGTTTACGATCGGGTTGCTTGTTCGTGATCGAGGGTTTAGAGGTTTTCTAATAAATTCGATTTGCAAGAAAAGGGTTTAGCAACAACGGGTATATATTGCACACGGCTTGTGAGGCTTGTCGGTAAAGTTGGTTAAGAAACAACTTGACAAGGTTTGTAGCAAGGTTAAAGAAGATTCAAGACTTGTCGAGGTTGCAAGATTTCTTATGTTATTAGAAATCGGTTTTGCAAAATTAAAAGTACGACAAGGGTTACTTCAAAAGGAGTCGGGTACTTTCTTGATTCAAGGGTTGTCGATTTTTTGGATAGGTTAATTTCCAAGGCTCAATCGATATTTGAGTAAGAAAGGGTGTTCTTTTGAAGGGTTACTTGGTTTGATCGATTTCTAAGAAGGTTTCTCTTAGGGTTATATCGATAAAGCAAGGGTTTTTCTTTACACAAGGGGACTTCGTAATTCGTGATTGTGAGGTTTAATATCTCACAAGGTTTAGCAATTACCGAAGGGACTTTGTTGGTTTGTGATTGTGAGGTTTTTCACAAGGTTTACCAAACAACAAAGGGATAAAGAAAAATGGCTAGTTGTATAACTAGGTTTAACATCGAGAAATTCGATGGGTTTAATGTACGTAAGCATGGAGGTTCAAAACAAGTTGGGTTCAAACAACTTGGTCCTGGTGTTAAAACAGGAGTCCATGGAGTACAGGTTGATAAACGTGTTTGGTTTGAGGTGGAACTGCAGGGAGCTCAGGGGGATCGTGAAGCTGAGGTTTTTCAGGAAAGTAACGATCATGTTGCAGTGGCTCAAATACGGTTTGAGGTGGAACTGCATGGAGCTCAAGAGGGTCGTGAAGCTGAGGTTTTTCAGGTTAGTAACGATCATGCTGTAGTGGCTCAAAGACGGTTAGAGGACAAACAACCTAAAGAAAAGACAAACACGAGCTGCTTGGTAAATGAGCAGGAAGAGGTACACCTTGGTATAAAGGTGGGGGCAAACATTACGGTAACCGGAGTACCTGGTCAAGAGGGTGCGGAGGGTAATGTTGCTGAGAAGAAGAACGTGAAGGAGTTTATGGAAGCTAATCTAGGGAAATTACAGAAGTACAATGCCTGGTCGACAAGGTGGTTCCCGGTTCGAGGTTCCAACACCGGTAAAGGGTGTTGAGTATCGGTTATGTTTAAGTGTTACTCCTAAGGTGGAAATTGTTGGAATTTAGGAGTAAACTTAAATATAGTTTAGGGACTTAAATGTATTTTGTAATATAGATTAGGAATAAACTTGTATTAGGAAGGTTCCTACCCCCTCATCTCTATAAATAGGGATGAGGGGGGATCCTAGTTCATTGAATTCTTCTTTCTCAATGTAGTCTTTATTAGGGTTATTAATAAAGAGGTAGTTGAGGGTATTCCGTGTGCATATATGTTTGTCGGTTCTTTGTAGTCTCTCGTGTTCGCTGCTTGTGCTCGATACAACTCGTGATCTAGCGGTTCCGCGATATCGATCTTCGGGTTGTTGTCGGTTTCGTACAACATAGGACGAGTTAGGTTTTGAGTCGTGTAATATGATGGAACGTTAGATTCCTATGATCGGCGGACGATGATCATTTTCTTTTGAAAAGCTTGTCATTAGATGGAAATCATTTCACAATAATGCTTCTTTTGATCTTAAAGTAAACATATAATAGTATCATACATGTAAATAATCCCAACACAAGATAAATTTTGAAAAGATGGAGAAAAAACAAACCAACATGGCACATGAATCTCTTGGCGCAGAAGTTTCATACTCAACATATTACAAGAAATATACACGTTGTGTTAGAAATATGGGTGGATCAAATAATCTGAGAGTCGTGTCAAACACTTTTAGATTAAAATATTTTAATGGTTCTATCGAAATCTCCAATCGGATAAAACTCAGATTCGAACTGTTTATGTGTTTTGTTGTTATAAACCAGAACCAGAAAACCAGAAATATAATATGACCAATTAACTGTCATACGGTTATAACTGCAAAAGCAGTTATATTAACCATAAACTGACAGTGTAAATAACGGGCTGAAAATTGTCCGAATACCCGGGAATTTTATTTTCTAGTGCGTTTTTAACCATAAACCAGCCACGGGCGCCGCCCCTTGGACCCTGCCAGGGGCTGCCGCCCCTTGGACCCTGCCCAGGGGCGCTGCCCCCGGACCCTGTCGTACGGGGGCTTCGCCCCCATATGATAACCGTAATAATGTCATACAAGCGTGCACTCCGCACAACCCCGACTTGATGAACGTTTATCACGATTACACATTGGTCAACAAAGTAAATCCATTACACTTAAATCATTATTGGTAACACAAAATCACCAACACGTTGTCGCAGATCAGGCAGCACACATGGAATACGGCCGCATACAGAGTTTGTCGAGGTCAAGAACTTAACACACCACCTCTCGAGAAAATGATAAGCAATTCCATGAAGATTTACAGAACTCAATATGGCCAAACAAGTGAAGTCATAGAAAGAACAGACATATGATCATTTAACCTACAATTTGAACTTAACAACTTAGCTCTCTCTTACTCACATATACACAGACTGTTTATCAAATTAAAAGAAGCAGCCTTTAGCTTCATTATCAAACCAGAATGAGATCAATCATAATTCCCATTATCGTAAAAGGTACCGCCTTATAAGTTATAAGCCTTCCAGTTTGACCAAAGCAATGGATTTTTTCTACTCTTAAATTTTGTTTATGTGGTACCTTTTCTCCTCATCCACTATTAAAGAGGAAGCATGCTAACCTTCATTAGTGCTAGCATCAAAACACTAATTAATATATACTAGTACTCGCGTAATGCGGCGGAGTATCCGATGATAATTTTTGAGGCGAACAAAAAGTATATTTTTACTCAAAAAATTTATATTCAAATTAATATTAAAGGTGTAAAAAATTGAATCAAAATAAAATAATTTTCTCTATAAAAACTAATAAAAATATATTAAAACTACTATTAAATTATAAAAAGTACAAAATTTAAATAATACGGTGAGATTAGATTATCAATTTAATGAAAATATGATTTTTTAATAAGTTGTTATAAAATATAATTACAAAATGTTGTTATAAAAGTAGATGGATAGTCAAGATTGCAAATATTGTTACAAAAAGAATACTATATTTCAATAAAAGTAAATTCTAAAAGTTTTAATTTCCAGACTTTCTAAATATAGAATTGTCTCAAGTGTTTTATAATAAACTAGCATGATATCCGCGTAATACGGCGACGGAAACCTGGTGACAAGTTATGAGTTACACTTTTTATCTATCAATTTCAATTATTTTGTATTCAGATTAAAAGTTGAAGTTGTAAAAAATTGAATCAAAATAAAATCAATCCATTAAAAATTAAAAAAAACTAAAAGTAATAAAATATATAAAAAGGTATGTTAGGTTATAGAGCACAAAACTTTAACAAATATTGTGAAATTAGATTATAGAAAAAATAAATATATCAAAAGATATTTCAGTTTAAAAACAAAAATAATATTTTAATAGTTTGCTACTAAAGTTTGTTTGAAATGAAATGATTATTAAGATTGCACATCTTGTTATAAATGTATATTTCCATAACAAGCAATTTTAAAAGTTTTAATTTCAAACTTTCTAAATTTAGAATTGTCCCAAATGATTTATAATAAAGTATGATAAGATAGCATGGTACGTACCCACACAATATAACGGCGGATACTCGGTGATAATTTTTGTGGTGACAAATGTTACAATACAACAAATGGGTTGACTTTTCACACTTATTATGACATTTTTCACATATTAAAATGTTTGAATTTGAAAAGTTCACCCTACTATTAGTGTTCTTGGTGTGAACAAATTGGGTGTAACAAATATATTTACACTTCTAAGTGTGAAAATTTATAATAAACTACACTTTTACGTGTGAAGTTTAAATACTTCACACTTTTAAGTGTGAAATTTTTAATAATTCACAATTTTAATACTTCACACTTATAAGGTTGGGAGAGTGGTACCAAAAAAAAATCACCGTCACCTTAGCGTTACATCAGATTTTTCACAACCTACAAAAACTCACCATACCCATGAGAGTGGTAACAAAAAACCTCACATCCACCCCGCCTCCAATTTATATAAAATATACCCTACTAAACACCCAAACTACTCACAAACTTATTAAAAATATTAAAAGAAAAAAGGTTTATACATATACCGAGTAGTGAAACTGACATGTAGTGGAATTTTTTGGTCAACCCACGCGTGAGGTATAAGTATGGTTTATGGTGTTTCTTTTGTCACCATGAGTTTATACACCACTCCCCAGCCTAAGGCTGAGAGGAGTGGGGAGAAAAAACCCACCGTCACCTCAACGTTACATCAGTTTTCTCTCTCCTCTCACTAACTCATCAAAAACGTACCTTTCAATGGTACTAAGGAAAAAACTCACCTTCACCCCACCTCCACCTCACCTATCAACTACCACTTTTATTTAATTTATTCTATCAAAATAAAAACAATACACGCGGGTAAATAAAAACGATACATGGATGAAAAAAAACATAAACTTATATTTGGGACATTAATTTCACACTAGTTTTAATAATCTCCCAACAATGAAGATAATTGAAACTCTCTCTAACTTCAGCTTTATAGTCACGAAGTGCGTTATTCACGTGATCCGTTTCGTCGGCTCCATCCTCCACATTATTACACACTCGAATAAACCTATACACCTAGTGCGTATGAACTGCCATCTCCCATGTACGCGTTCGTATGATCGTCTACCGTGCTCCCCTCTTTTGTCCTTCATGTATTCTAAAACACTAGGCAGAAACAACCGTCTACCGCGCGGGTATACCACGTCTTCGGAAACATCAATTCAAGCATGAGACAATGTTATGTATTCCTCGTTTGTCTAAGTATTCACAAACATTTTTTGGTGTGTGTTTTGAAAGGACAGTGAAGGTTTTTTCTAAATAAATAGAAAGTAAAATAAAATACTTTTATTAAAAACTTAAACAATACATGGATAAATAAAAATGATACACAGATAATTTAGAAACGAAAATGATACACGAATCAAGGATTTAAACGTGTATGAAATAGCGGTTAATTTTTCAAAACCTCCCAACAATGAAGATGCTTAAACCGCATCCCTTGTTTAGCTTCATAGTCATGAAGGGCGTTATTCATCACATCCTCGTCATTTGCTCCAGTTACTCGTGTACATATGCTTGGTGGTAACATTCAGCAAACAAACCCACGATGATCATTAGGTACTTCAATTTCCCGTGTATGCTATTGCACGATCATTTCCTGGGATCCTCTATTTATCCTCCATTATTTGCACAACCTTAGCCCAAAAACTACGAGAATTTTTTTGTTACCTGGCCGCTGTTTATGGCAACAAAGTTCCAAGCGTCAGACAACGCTATTTCTTCCTCGGGAGTCCATAGTAGTGACACCGTCGGAGATGATAGAAATTGTTTGTGTGAAATGTATAAATTTGGAAAAAGATAAGAATTTTTGAAGAAGATATGAAAAAATGATTGTAAAGTGTGGGTTATAAACAAAATGGGGCCCACATTTCATTTATATCGATGAGTAGGAAACTCACCATTAGTGGGTTTTATTTTTCCTAGGAAGCCCAACCCACGTGTGGGATTTGAGTGAGGTTAATGGCAAACTCGCGGGTGGCTTATGTCACATGTACTCCATCCGTGGCTTTTTTGCCCCACTCCCCCAACCTGAGTGTGAATATTTTGAAAATAAAGTTTACACTTTTTAAAGTGTGAAGAAAAAAGCGTGAACACAAGACAAATTTGTTGTAGTGTTACTACTCTTGCCCGTTAAATTTGTATTCAAAGATTGAAGTTCTAAGATAGTTAAATTAAAACAAAATAAATCCCGAAAAATGAGAAAAACTAAAAATTAATTAATATATATTAAAATGGATATTGAATCAAAGAGCATACAAATTAATTAAAATATATCAAAATAAATATTAAATCAAAGAGCATAAGATTTTAGAAAATATAATGAAATTAAATTATGAAAATACTAATTACATAAAAAGATATTTTAATTTTAAAAATAAAAATACTTTTTAATAAATTTTTTAAAAAAGTTTATTACAAAGGAGGTGAATAACAATTACTCTACAAAATAAATGTTTCTAAAAAAGTCAATTCATAATGTTTTAATCTTCAAACTTTCTAACAATAGAAATGTCCAAAATACTTTATAATATACTAGCGTGGTACCCGTGTAATGCGGCGGCGGGTACCCGGTGGCGATTTTTGATGTGACCTACTATTCTTTCCCGTTAAATTTGTATTTAAATATTGAAGTCGTAAAAAAAATAATTCAAAATAAAATAAACCCTCGAAAATTAAAAAAACTAAAAATTAATTAAAATATATTAAAATGGATATCAAATCAAAAAGCATAAAATTTTAGAAAATATGATAAAATTAAATTATGAACAAAATAATTAGATAAAAAATATTTTAATTTTCAAGATAAAAATGCTTTTTAATAGTAGTTTGTTAGTTGTTACAAAAGATTGTTATAAAAATAGATGAGTACTTAATTATAAGAAAAATGCTAGAACCATTAACAAGCTTTCACAAATCTTTTTACAAAATGATGTGCCATGTAATTACTGGTATTCTATATGTTACTTTTTAATTATCTCTCTTTTATATCTCGACTAATTACATGACACATCACTTTGTAAAAAAGTTTGTGAAAGTTTGTTAATGATTGTAGCATTTCTCTAATTATAAAATAAATGTTTCTATAAAAGTTAATTTCAAATGTTTTAATTTTCAAACTTTCTAAAAATACAAAATGTCCCAAATACATAAAATATTTTTTCCAAGACCGTATAGAATTTGCAAGAAAATAGCATATTAGTCAATTAACTCACTTTAACGACACTAAAGTGATAAACCCTAATGCCCGCTAATAAGAAGCTAACTACAGAACCACATGCATACTTAGGTATTCAAATCATTATTTGTAACTAGGACTTGTGCTCGCGCTCCACCGCGGCGAGATGCGGGCGTTTTTCAGAACCGTTTGTGTGTACGACACTTCTGCGCGCAGACTTCATGGACTCCTGAAAATGTGTAGCCTTGATTTCGGGCTTGTGGGTTACCGTGGCTCTGGCGATTATTTCTACAATTTGGTCCACTGAAGACTACACCAACTGGCGCGCGGAAGGCACCTGCAACACCACTTCGATGTTCCTGTAAAAGATTTAAACAAACATTCAGAAAGGTGTAATCAATTAAATATCGATTTAAACAAACATGTTGCACTCGAACACCATTCATATTCATCGAGCTAAACACACAAAAAAACATGTAATTTGGAGTATGCTCAGAAACAAAATGTATTACATAAATACTATGAAAATGAGGTATGCACGTCATACCTTGCTGCAATCTGTTAGTAGACGCTTGGCCTTCAGATCTGTGCGCTTATACCGCTATTGTTTGCACTCTCTACTTATAATAACTTTTCATCCGACCAAAAAGAACATCCTAAAGAGATAAAAAAAATCAAACAGATTATTATTTGCATTTCGGAGATAAGTCTTAAGAACATCCTAAAGAGATAAATCTTGGCAGGGCGACCTTTGAAAGCACCGAAACGAAAAGTTATGAAAAGTTATGAAAGAACATCCTAAAATAATTTTTTTGTAAACATACCTGGCAAGATACGGGCCACTTGTGGCAGCATTACTTCCATTATGTTCACCCGAGAGGAAAGCACCGAAATAGAAGTTGCATTGTTTCAGCATAGAAAATACGCCAACACAAATTTCAAATGACATGAATATAAGCTTTTATTTGACCCGTAGATCTGTTTTTAATCTCGAACTTCGTTCCCAATTTTTTTGCGGGTTTTAGCATAGGCTCAGATAAGGCGTTTTTTGGGAAAAAGAATCATAGACTGCATGGCTGCAACCTTCAAAGGTCGCCCCGCCAAGATCCGGGCTATCTTGTCTTTACCCACGGCCGTTTAAACTCATCACAGCCCGACATAATTATAGAAGCATACCATTACTCATCACAGCATGCCATTAAGATACCCGTAAGTCTGGTTCTATTCTCGAAATTTGTTCCCAATAAGGCGTTTTTTGGGAGAAAGAGCCATAACCCGGCATGGCTGCAACCTTCAAAGGTCGCCCCGCCAAGATCCGGGCTATCTTGGCTTTCTCCCACAGCCGTTTAAACTCATGACAGCCCGACATTATATTATTATATCCTTAATAAAAGGGGGGAATCTCGGTGCCATATGAACAGTTCCCCCTCACACCAAAACTTATTATATTATCTCCTCACAATCAAGCGACGATCAACAAACCAACAAAATCAACAAAATCAGTTCCACCTAGGGACACTCAAATATCAAGCGACGATCAACAAACCTATAGGCTCAGGTATGGCACACCGTGGAAAAAAAAAACGGACACACCCGCCATGGCTGCAGCTGCAACAGGCTGCCCCGCCAAGATATGGGTGGTCTCAAATTGATCCGTTGCCGTTATTGTTCATCATAGCCCGAAAACATTTTTCCTTTGCAATACGAACAGATCACAGCTGCCATTGATAACACTTTTCTCACGAAAGAAACCGAGTTCGATTAAGAACAGCCCCAATAAGTTTCAGGCTTCCAATCCCATCTCTAAGATCGAACATCCAACCCCATTATTATACTTGATCTATAAGATCGAAACGAAACCCCAAAAGAGGTTGCCCCATTATTATAGAGGGGAACTGTTCATTGGGAACCGAGATTCCCCCTTTTATTAAGGATATAATTGTATATCGTCGCCCGGGATCAACAACGGCAACAAAAGTCACGAACATCACTATCGTCGCCTGCCATCAACCCCGGCAACCAAAACATTGTGACCCACCGTGACTGTAGACTGAAAAACAAAATATCATGAGCAACTCATAAGGACTTGACTTTCAAATTGTCTCCTCTTTTTTCGTTTGGAAAAAAAAGCAAAAGCACATATATCAATCAATTTTCCAAAGAATAAGTGACATTTAAAGATAAAACAAATTTCGAAGAGTATAATGAAAACTGGTTCTAAATGATTTAGAAATCCATAAGAATATAAAGGAGCAAATCAAACGTACGCTGTTGAGGAACAATGGCGATTCCCATGTTTCTTATACGTCCTTCCGAGGTAAGGAATCAGAAGACTGACTGCCTAAAAGCTGGTGAAAAAAAGCGCGCAAACCTGCTAAAAACAACACAGATAGCTGTAAAATCACTGTCCAATCACCCATTTTCTCTGCTGTCCAAACAGCCAGTGTATCCAAGCTCATCCATTATTGATCTGAATATTTTAAAACATTGAATTACGATCAAATAAATTTCTTATTGCAACTACTTTACCAATATACACTATCTCGCAAAATATATCAGCTTCACATCACAATTATGTCTAATTCTTTATAATCAAAATAAAGTATCTTAATTTCATAAAAGCATCGTATTTTCAAAAGTTGATGTATTTAACAAACGCCCTGTAAAACTGTTAGCACTGTAATTATGTGCTTGCGCCAAGACGTTGTATCTAGGTAAAGATATTTAAAGTACATTTCGATTGGGTAAATGAATGTTCCCCTGAGCCCTGCCAAACAATCACTATAACCAGCAACCTCATGTCATTAGTGGAGTTTCAGTTGTATAGTAGTCTTAGATAAGGTAACAATCAAAGCAAGACTATACGACCGCCATGGCTGCAACAGATTGTGGGTTGCCCCGCCAAGACACGGTCAATCTCATTTTGATCGAAACCATGTGTACTCATCACAGCCAGTAACAAAGGTCATTCAAGGCAACTGTAACAAATAACAGAAATGCTTCCCATCCGCTGATTGAAAGAGCATATGTCTAACATGAAAAGAGCTCATCCATGAAGAATGACCCCCGACCAATGAAATGGAGCAGATCATCAGGTAGAAACACTGAGTTAACTTATTGCATTTGAGGCTCAGATATGGAGGTATGGAAGGCGTAACCAGAAACCCGCCATGGCTGCAACCAAATGGTCGCCCCGCCAAGATACGGGCCCTGGCAACCCACCTTTGCCAAACATTCCGTACGCATACATTTCGTCATTGCCAATATTATTTGCAACCCGCGTCAGAATTTTCAATTCACAAACCATCAGAACTCCGGATAGCATCCGTCAACCACATATGCAATAGTTTCATCATCGCCCACAATAACACTAATCCGACAATTACTTTGTACTGCCAATCTAAACACCAATAGTAACCCACAGACCTAAGCCAATAAGAACCAAAGTAAAAAGTTGTGTACCATGCTGCATATTTCACGATATCACTTTATAACATATGAATGCCCTCATGGTTAGGAAAGAGTGATATCAATTCCAAAGATTACGGTTGGCCATAAAACCAACGAAAAAATCAGTTGATCACCAAAATCACATGGCTATCAACAACCCACTTGATCATGACAATCAGATGATTATCATAAATCACTTGATCATCAAAATAAGATGATCAGCGGCAACAAACACAATATAGAGGCAATACCAAACACCCTTTTCAAACTTATAAGTATATCCCGAGTGTTAAACGCCCATCCCTAATGTCGCCCAGCATAGATAGCGGCAACGAAAGGAGGGCCAAGTTCAATCAAGATAGAAAACTCACCAACCCATAAGCAAAGAACACCATTCAACCAACAAATTCCCATAAAAAAGTATGGTTTCCAGCAAACCATACATGAGGTTTCTTTTTACCCAAAAAATGTTGCAGTATAATATAGACGCCCTTCTGAAATAAAAATTATGGAACTTAGATTTGGAAAACGTTAATTAGAATGGAGACACATATCTTTCGCCAATTTCTGGCATAAACCCTAATTCGAAAATCGCATGACAACCCTAATTTCGAAATCAGATAATATCAAATGATAAATCAATTAAAACTAAATCATAATTATACATTACAAAAAACTGAAAACCATAATTAATAACAAAGAAGAAACCTGATGTTATCGACTGCTGTGACTTACGCCATCTAGTTAAATCGGTCATCTCACTATAACCCATATCAATCGATCATCTCACTATAACCCACATATGAGATATAATTTTCTAGAGAGAACCCAGATCCAAATGAGAGCTGTTTACTATAACCCACATATGGGGATAAATGTTTTAGGTTATAGTGATAATCAACGGCACCAAATGAAGGACTGCTACAGGAATCGGATCAAGATCAACGGCGGAGAAAAACGAAGTGCTACAGGATCATTGACACACACAAACCAATTTAGTGTGAGAGAATTGTTTTTTAATTTTGTTTTGTGTGTGATTTGTGAGAAGAGTGAATAAAAAATATGTTTTTGTGTGTGAGGGGGGAACTGTTCATTGGGAACCGAGATTCCCCCCTTTTATTAAGGATATAATTTTATGCTAAGAGTGCTGCTCGTAGCGGTTGGCACCAAAAAGTAGTGCTAAAGCCGCCACGTAAAATTTTGGTGCTTTGACATCAAAAATCATTTGTCACCACATTTATAGGGTAACGGTTGACACGAGAAAAAGTGGTGCCAAAAGGTAATTATAACGGGCTACAAATACCCACTTTATAACTAAAAAAAGTTAGAAAACTTACCATCCGAGCTGATGATTTTGGCGCGAGACTGCTTGGCGCCATGATAAGAGTGGTGCGCCAACAATACTTTAATGCCAAAACTATACCAGCTCACCTTGGCACCACCGTTCCCCTCACTCTAATATATCGCAAGTCTACAAGCTTTTGGATTCAATATTTTTTCTATTCAATTTATATATCAATAAAACATATAATTCAATCCGATGATCCAAACTCGAAAGTATTACTGTAGTAAGGTCTAAGCTCGATATGAGGATTTAGGGTATTAGAGTTTTACTATTATAAATAATGGTTAATAATAAAATCATACATACGAGTTTGATTGTGTAACATGGTATTAGGCTGCCCCGGTCCTATAAACTAAAAAAAATCACATATATATATATATATTTTGTTGATATTGATGACTATTTACAAAGACATAATGATATATAAACTGTAATGACCTTTAACTCACAAACCGATCTTAGGCCAACTAGTTATCGACTAACAGAAAGTAGTGACAACTAGCAACAACATAAGCATCCTAGAAAGGATCCTACAAAGATTTCTCCTGCATAATTAATAAAGCTTAATCGGAATATAACAAAATGAAATCACATCACAAGATTAAATATAGATGATGAATTAAAAGATAAACACTCGATACACTGGGATCAATAATCAGTCCCCTATTCATCAATAAACAGGAAATCTATATGGTGCTCCTTTGCATATTCAACTAAAGGACTTGTCAGTAGTTGTGTTAGATTTACACCAATGAAGAAACATTGCGCTACACTGAGTATCACAAATAACACGGCCTGATCGAACAATTAGCAGGCGGTAAGAACAACAACATAAGCCTTGTGGGGATCAACTAGAAAAAGTGCGAACATAAGTATGAGTTTTTAATCTTATATGCAAGTTTATAAGCAAGACGTTCCAAGCTGTTGGATACAAATTATATATACTAAATGAATATTGCATCCAAAGTACAAAGACACCATACTTTCCTGCAGAATTATATATCTCTGAGAAGTTAGCCACAACGGTCTAGTGGGCCGCAAATAGTAGGTTGGCCGCCTAGTTATTCACGACAGTTCAGTTGGCTACTTATGGTCCAGTTGCACGCAAGGGTCTGGATGGTCTCCGATGGTAGGTGGCCAATGCGTGTAGACCTTTCTTTCTATGAGGAAACAGATCGAGATGTATACCATGTCTTGCTTTCGTATGTACACAAGTACTAAACCATCCCCGTTCTTCCGCATATATTTTCCGGCAATGGATGCTCTTACGGGCATTCCCCATCCAAAATCATGTCATAAAGAGGATCACTACACATGCTTGTACAAATATAAGCGCCATCAATTGTTCGTCGGTGCTCTTGTACATCAGTACATGTACCAAAGGCCGTTTCAATATTTTTTAAGCCTTCCAAATGCATTCTCTGCTTCTTGAACTCAGTGGTAAATGACTCCGGCTTTATATCACTTTCGTTGTTTGTTAGAATTCTTCATTATCATAGAAAAATTTCCTTTGCTCGCTCTTTAATAGATGGTGAACACCAGTGGGTTTTAAAGTGCCTGAATTATTTGTAGTCGCTGCCCCATGCGCACACTTAAAAAGTAACCAGTTCAAAACTTCAACACTTTCAAACCCACTGGTGTTCATTGTTCACCATCCGCGCGCAGTCATGACTTTAACTTGAAGCTTGAGGTCATTTATCTTTGAGTTGGGAAACAGGAAGCTCCTTACGACACAATTGCTTGATCTATCGACCGAGAATCCTGTAAGTTAAAGTTTATATATAAAGATATAAAGTGTGGGTCACTTGGTGGATGTTCATGTTTACCCTCTTGAGCAAATTCGCATCATTTTAGCCCAATCAGTATCAAACCAATCCAAACCGTATACATCTGCTATCTTGTGAGATAATGAGGCTGCCACCGCCACTCCTCCACATTCGAAATGATTGACTTGAACAGCAAGGGGGATCTGGAAAGATTTGGCCAAGATCTTCATGCCGCGGGCGAGTTCTTACCATTGGCATATATATGTTCTCACATTATTGATCAAACAAGGAAAGATTGTGAGTTCTTAGCACACTTCTTATACTCCGTAATTGGTTTCACAAAAGAATCGACAATGTATTTGTTTCCAAAGGTGTCCAAACATACAATTTTAATGATGCATAAAGCATACAATATATCATGTATCCAACATATGTATGCATCGAAATCTTTACTCCATGCTCGAACTCATTTCTCAGATATCGTCGACCAACCGAGCAAACTATTAGAAGACGAGTCTCTCTTGCTTATTGACTATTTGGCCATAATTTTTCAGGAAGATGCAAATTGTGTATACATATCTTGTTTCGTGGACATGACGCCCCTCACTGCTTGCTCAACAATCAATCGATCATGTCTATTACCTTCCGTACCTCTCCCACAAATCGACTATTCACTTGTTGCTCGTAAGAGTGAGGCCAACAAATCATGGGAACACCCTTCACTATACTCCCCATGGTCGAGTTCCATCCACTATGTTCAAAAAATACACGAATGGTTCGGTGGGCAAGGACATTCTCGTATGATCTAGTAACTCACTCGGAACTTGAGACTCTTCTATCCCCCAATCGGTGAACTAGGGAGTCTAACCCATAAAAAAGGTGTACAACTATCAACCAAGCCATGACATATTTCAAGTAATTGCTCATTGTCATCGTCATAATTATACTAACGTAACAACGCTTTTTGGAGGGTATTTGTCTCGCCACGGCAGGAAATTTCTATCTTCTTTCCAGTCGCTGTGCGGAAATGTGCTTTATGGTGACAGTGTTGTGTCTTCTGTGAGTCGAGCTTTGTGGAGAAAATGAATTGGGCCTATGGGGTAAACATTTGAACAAAGCTTTCGTATGTGCATGTGGGAGTACGAGACCATTCAATTCCTCAAATGTTTTGAGTATGATACCCTGAGCTTGAGTAATGAGATCTCTCGTGATGCGTTGAAGCTCCATGTTTGACAGGTCCTCAGAACGACAAAAACTAGCAAGATACCGCCTTCGGAGAAAACCTTGGGTTCCTAGTAAATCTTTTACCAGCTCTTCTAAATCGTTTCTTAAGGAACAAGAGAACAAAATAATTATTTGGCAAAACACACACACGAAACGTAATAAGTAAACAATCAAGAGAACACATATGGATTTCCCGGTTCATAACATCTCCCAAATAAGATATCAAACTGTATTTGACATCTCAATTACTAAGAACATCTTATAACATATTCATACCCTAGAGAACGATATATCCCTGTAAAAGTCTAGCTACCTCGGGTTGCCACAAATGTTTTTTTTTTTTTTTTGTAAAATTTACTATCTTTACACTCTACATACTTTGTAATGTTCATACAAATAACCAATATTCAGTAATTTGCATTATAAGAAGAAATAGGTACCATAAATAAAAAATATATAGAGTAATTGTATTCGTCGGGCCACTTTGATCTCCTACACAGCTTACCAGATATCATCCTCTCTAGATAAAGTGGTTTAGCCGCAGCATTTACAGTCTCCATCATCTCGGCAAACCTGTCTACAGACGGGGTTTTCATGCTTGAGTACCCATGAATGTGATCCGTGTTAACAAAGGTTACACTAATGTTGGAAAGACATAGGAGTTCGGCTAACTTTAGAGCATAGCTAACGGAGCCTTGGAGTGGTATTGGAAAGATTAGTACATGAGGTTCAAACGAGGCTTTTGAGTCGTTTTCTTGATGATTTTGGCCCATTTTTAGTTTGTTTTCCAGTAAGAAAGCAGTATTCGAAATGTGGTACTGAAGTTGTTATGAATGAATATTTAGATCCACAGATGCTGTTATTAAAGAAAGGGGGAACTGATACGGTTCGGGTTGCCCATGAAGAAGTCCAAAACCGCACGACCCGTACCAAGAGGAGACCTGCACATTTTGATGACTAAGGACCAAGTCCACAGAAGCTGTTGAAGCCTTCTACTCCAAGTTGAATTAGTATTATAACGCATGCATATTATTAAGAATAATAAGTGGTCTACCACTCTACTTTTTAGCATCCATGTTTCCCATTTTGTATGAGTAATTAGTCAACTTTGTTCCTAAGTTTTAGTAACTACTTAACGTTTTCACATGAAGGAATATCATAAAATTGCCTCAAGTCTCTTGTTTTCCTTTCTCTTTTTCTTGGAGAGTTGCTAACTAAAATAGCTATATATCATTTGTTGCTCTTATCGATCTTCCATCATGCCTTCCAAACGTGACCCCCCACCCATTAAAGAAGCGTTGGTGTCTTTAACAGAAGCTTTTTCTAAACTCAACACCCAATTAACTGAAAATCAAACCGCCTTGATGCTACAGTTGGCTAATCAATTTGAACAACAAACCACAACACTTTTGACCACTATCCCTAAACCCAAAACCGTCATAAACACCTATACACCAACACCACACGGCCTCGACATACGCCCCCCAAGCTTACCCTTCCCACCTTCGATGGCTCTAATCCCCTTGATTGGTTATTCCAAGTCGATCAATACTTCACATTTTACAACATTGAACCACCACGTCTCCTAGCCATGATTCATTCCACCTTTCGGGTGATGCACTTAGCTGGTACAAATACTTGTTTAACAACAGTCTCCTTACCACTTGGGAAACCTTCACCCGCGACTTAGAAACGCGTTTCGGACCCTCCTCCTATGACAACCACCAGGAAGCCTTATTTAAACTACGCCAAACCACAACCGTAATCGCATACCAAAAGGAGTTTGAAAGATTAAGTAATTGTGTGGTTGGCCTTCCTCCAGAGGCTTTGCTCAATTGCTTTATCTCGGGAATTTGCTTGGACATTCAACAAGAATTAGCCATCTTGCGACCTTACACTATAACCCAAGCCATAGGCCTCACGAAACTCATTGAATATAAAATAAACCAGCAAACATATCGTTCACGCTACCCCAACCAAAATCAAAACCGTACATCACCATTATCCTTGACGCCAACAACGATCCTATCCTCCACCCCATCAGCTTCTACCACCACACCGATCCTATCCTCCGCCCCATTAGCTTCCACCACTTCTTACAACACCACCAAAATAGCCCCAAACTCTTCTTTTTACCCGCCTCTCCGCAGAGGCACTTCAACAACGACAGAATGCGGGATTATGTTTCCATTTTCCTGAGATACACCACCCTGGTCACAAATGTAACCCACCACAATTCTTGTTTTTCATGGACAATGATGACAACCTTGAAACCTCTATCCCTGAAAACACCATCTCTAGTTTCCCCGACAGTGAACATACACCAACCACTTACCCTATGTTTGCAGATAAAGACCCAAACCATACCATCACCACACCACAATACCTATCACTTTCACTCGCTACCTTCCTTGGTTTGGTATCTCCTAAAGCACTACGCATTACAACTACCATCATGAGGCACCCTGTAACGGTCCTTGTTGATTCAGGTAGCACCCATAATATCATCCAACCTCACATTGCATCATTCCTAAAACTACAGTTACACCTATTCCATCATTTCCTGTTATGGTGGGTAACCAACTTCACTTGCCTCTATGGGGGGCTCGCTCCGGGCAGGTTCGGATCACTTACAATACATGGCTCCGGTAATCACATCCATTGTGACGGGTTTTGTCAAACTGTCGCCCTCAACCTCCAAAACACATCATTCACTATTCCATTTTTTGTTCTTCCAATCGAGGGTGCGAATGTTGTTCTCGGTATGTCGTGGCTAGGATCGTTGGGACCTATCCTAGCGGACTTTTCCATCCCAAAAATATCCTTCCAATCCAACGGCTCAACCATTAACCTTATCGGCGAACCAATTACCACACCGGCATCCCCTAGCACCATTCAACATCTCATGCACACAAAAGTTGTAGCCTCCATGCACACCCTAATATTCCAGTATGAAAACTCACCAATAGTACAAAACCCTACCCCACCCGAGGATCCCCACATACAAAACATACTCACAGATCATTCACATATATTTGAACAACCCACATCCCTACCCCCTCCACGAATCCATGATCACCATATACCACTGAAACCCAATACACCACCGGTTAATGTTAAACCATATTGTTACCCTCATTACCAAAAACAAATCATGACGGGTCTTATTACGGATATGCTAAAAGATGGTCTCATTAAACCGAGCCATGACCCTTACTCATCACCTGTTTTGTTAGTTCGTAAGAAAGATGGTACATGGAGATTTTGCATCGACTACCGCGCCTTAAACGCTATCACCATTCACGATCGATTCCTTATACCTACAGTTGATGAACTTCTTGAAGAACTTCATGGTGCTCAAATCTTTTCCAAGATCGACCTCCGAGCCGGTAATCATCAAATCCGCCTAGCAGATACAGATACCCATAAAACAGCTTTTTGAAGCGTGGATGGCCATTTTGAGTTTCTTGTAATGCCCTTTGGACTGTCTAACGCACCATCCACCTTCCAAGCGGCAATGAATGACATTTTTTGTGACGTCTTACGAAGGTTTGTGTTAGTGTTTTTCGATGACATATTGATATATAGTTCATGTCGTGCACAACATTATCAATATCTTCGCCATGTATTTGACACACTCGCCCAATATCGCTACTACGCCAACCTTTCAAAGTGCACCTTTGGTGTTACAGAGGTACATTACTCAGGGCATGTTTTTTCATAGTCGGATGTTGCAACTGAGGTTAAGAAGGTTAGGCAAATCAGGAGTGGCCCAAACCTTTTAATGTCACGGGCCTCCGTGGGTTTTGGGCTTAATTTGTTACTATAGACGTTTTGTTAGAAATTATGCCCACATCGCATCACCACTTACTAATCTGCTTCAAAAGTCCAAGTTTGAGTGGATCAATGAGGCTGAGGAAGCTTTTGACATCCTTAAAAGTGCCATGATGGCACTTCCTGTTCTCGCTTTGCCGGATTTTTCTTTGATCTTTGACGTCACTACCGATGCTTCGAGGACCGGCATTGGTGCCGTGTTATCTCAGCAGGATACACCCATTGTTTTTTCAGTAAGAAATTGTCCCACAGTATGCAGTCATCTTCCACTTATATCCGTGAGCTTTACGCTAATACGGAAGCCGTCAAAAAGTGGCGCCACTACTTGTTGGGTCGTAAGTTTTGTGTCTTTAGGATCAGCGGAGCCTTAAACATTTTTTTAACACAAGTGGTACAATCTCTAAAACATTACAACTGGGCTAGCAAGTTACTAGGTTACGAATTTGAAGTACATTACAAGCCCGGAAAGGAAACCCGTGTCGCAGATGCTCTATGTCGCATAGAAGAGGCACAACTTTTATCATTGTCAACTCCCATATTTCCATGGCTACAAAAATTACGGGACTACTACAACAACACCCCATAAGGTCGTGAGTTTGTATCTCGGGTCGCTCAACATGATGACGCTCTTCAAGATCACCATATCCATGACGGGTTAGTCTACATTTGTGATCGTCTTTTTATACCTGATATACTCTCACTGACACTTAAGCTGTTAAATGAAATTTATTCCACCACTATTGGTGGGCATTCTGGCATTACAACAACTATCAAACGCATTAGTGGTCATTTTCGTGGCCGTATTTGCGTAAGGATGTAACGCGATTTATCCATGAGTGTGCCATATGCCAACAAACAAAATATTCCAGACAAAAACATATGGACTCTTACAGTCCTTACTAGTTCTAAACCAAGTATGGGAAGAAATCTCAATAGACTTCATCACAGATTTACCCAAGATCTGAGGTCCTGGATCTGAGGTCGGGCTATCATCAGTTACGTGTTAAAGAGAATAACATCGCCAAGACTGCTTTCCGTACACGTTATGGACACTACGAATTCGTAGTCATGCCATTTGGCCTTACCAATGCTCCAGCTGTCTTCATGTATCTGATGAACCGTATCTTCCATGAGTTCCTGGACAAGTTCGTCATTGTCTTCATTGACGACATTCTTATTTTCTTTAAGTCAAAGGAGGAAAACGAAGACCATCTTCTTACTGTACTACATATACTTTGCCAGAAGCAGTTGTATGCTAAATTCTCCAAGTGTAAGTTCTGGTTAGACAAGGTGGCGTTCCTAGGCCACATTGTATCAGCAGAAGGAATCACCATGGATCCAACAAAGGTTGAGGCTATTACCAAGTGGCCAAGGCCGACATCAGAGACCGAAGTTGGCAGTTTCTTAGGCTTAGCTGGTTACTATCGTAGGTTCGTAGAGAACCTTTCCCGTTTAGCACTGCCATTGACCAAACTGATGCGGAAAGGGGAGAAATTCGTCTAGACTGAAGAAAGAGAGAAGAGATTTGAAGACCTAAAGCAGAAGTTAGTATCTACACCGATTCTTACTCTCCCATCTGTACAGGTGGATTTTAAATCTATAGTGATGCTTCAGGGAAGGGACTTGGCTGTGTTCTCATGCAACATGGGACAGTGATTGCGTACGCCTCACGGCAACTTAAGCCTTATGAGGAGAATTACCCTACGTATGACTTAGAACTTACAACAGTCGTGTTTGCATTGAATATATGGAGGCACTACTTGTATGGAGAATCATGTGATATCTTCACAGATCACAAGAGCCTGAAGTACATCTTCACTCAACGAGAGCTTAACATTTGGCAGAGGAGATGGTTAGAGCTGTTGAAGGATTATGACATTAATCTGCAGTATCATCCCGACAAGGCGAATGTAGTGGCAGATGCACTTAGTAGAAAGTCCGGTATGATAAACGGCATTAAAATTGAGGAAGAGATTATAAGAGACTTGGGGCGACTAGACATTGAGATCATGGTACGTGGACAACACGGTTACTGGGCTAATCTTAGAGTGGAACCTGAGTTACTCTCTAGGATCAAGGAAGCTCAGAAGGATGATGGTGAAATCTGGGCGATCATTCAGAACTTAGAACAGCAGACGGAGTTTCGGTTGGATGACGATGGTATCTTATGGCAGGGCACTAGACTTTGTGTTCCTGATGATCTTATACTCAGAGAAGCGTTATTAGCTGAAGCTCATAGTTCCCCATTCTCCATTCATCCTGGTTCGACCAAGATGTACCATGACATCAAGCAATACTTTTGGTGGAGTGATATGAAACATGATGTTGCTACTTACTTCTCCAAATGTCTTACCTGCCAACAGGTTAAGATCGAGCATCAACGGTCTAGTGGTTTACTACAACCGTTAGACATTCCAGAGCGGAAGTGGGACAAAATCACCAAGGATTTTGTTACCGGTCTTCCACAGACAAAGAGGAGGCATGATACAATTTGGGTTATCATTGATCGACTTGCTAAGTCAGCTCATTTCTTACCGATCCGCAAGGATGATCCGGTCAGCAAACTCGCCGATATTTACAAGAAGGAGATCATGAGACTTCATGGTGCTCCATTCAGTATCGTCTCAGACAGAGATCCTCGATTCACTTTGCGATTTTGGAGGAGTCTGTAGAAAGCTTGGGGTATAAAACTTAAGCTTAGCACGGCTTTTCATCCTCAAACAGACGGACAATCGGAGCGGACGATTCAGACATTGGAGGACATGCTCCGAGCATGTGCATTGGAGTGGACTGGAGACTGGGATGATTACATATGTTTAGTAGAGTTTGCATACAACAACATTTGGCACGCCAGCATTAAGTGTGCACCATTCGAGATGTTGTATGGCAGAAAGTGTCGCGCCCCAATGTGCTGGGATCAGGTTTGTGAGCGAACACTTGAAGGACCAGAGATGACAGAGTTTATCAACGAGAAGGTCGTTGTAGCTAAGCAGAAATTGCAGGAAGCTCGTACACGTCAGAAGAGTTACGCCGACAAGCACCGTAGGGACTTACATTTCAACGTAGGAGATCACGTCTTTCTTAAGGTATCACCGGCACGTGGTGTTAGACGTTTTGGAATCAAAGGGAAACTCAGTCCTCGATTCATCGGACCGTTTGATGTCATCGAGCGAGTCGGTGAAGTATCTTATCGCTTGGCGTTACCTCCGCAGATTTCTCACGTTCATGACGTTTTCCAAGTGTGCTTACTCAGAGGGTGAAATTATTATCCCCTTCACATGGTTCAGTATCCACTGGAATAGATTCGTGAAGATCTTACCTTCATAGGGGAACCTGAACGAGTTCTTGACAGGCAAGAACGAGTCATGAGGAAGAAGACGATTCCATTCGTCAAAATCCTTTGGCGGGACCATACCAAGCGGGAAGCCACTTGGGAAACAGAGGAGTCTATCCGGGCTTCTTACCCTCATTTCATATTTTGAATTCGGGTATGTTCCTCTTTCAGTTTATTTTATCTATAATTTGGGGACGAATTATTCTTTATGGGGGGGGGGGGGGGGGGGAGAGTTGTAAAATCCGCATGCTTTTACCATGAACAGTACACTTAGTAAACGTACGTACATATAAAAACTTTCCTTTTATAGCATGAACACGTGTCACGGTTAGTAATTACAGAAGTTAATTACATATTATTATTACGACAAGTATTAAGTACGTGTTAGTACACGATAATTATTAACAATAATAATTATAATCACGAACATGAAATCACGAACGTAAAAATCACGGACACGTAACTACGTACTTAATTAATATTATACGATTAATTTCGTTATGTACAAGTATTTAAATATAACACGAACAATTATAACACGAATATACGAACACACGAGCACGTAAATTTAGAACACGGGAAAACTCCGGGTTTCCCTTGTGGGCCCTATTAGCCGCGGCACCAAGAGAAGGAAACGGGCCAATCCCATTTGATTTTTAGGTAATAAACAAATAAGGGAAAACACTTTTTCAATTTACAGAGTTTTCAAGAAAAATCAAAAATCCTAATCTCTTTTCTTTCTCTTATGGCCGGCGGCAACATCAACACCAAGGGGTGTTTGATTTGATTTTTTAAGCAAATCAAATTCAAGATTGTGTTCGTGTTATTATTCTCCAATCTTTACACGCATTCGATAATCCATAAACCCTTTTGTTTTTATTCTTTAATTTATTTAATTAGAACATGAATTAAATAAAAACAAAGATTAAAAACATGTCACGTGATCATGGGGGGTAAAATTAAGGGTTTGTTCGAGTTTGGTTGTTCGGCCGACACACAAACCGAGAGCCCAAGGATCTCGGCGTGTTTTGATCACGCCACCAACCAAGATCTACGATCTCGGTGGTTTTTGGTTCGGTCGACAGCAGGGACAAGGAACCCCGACTCGCGTCGGGGTGTCCTTGTGGTTTGGTTGGGTCTCGGCAGCAAACAGCCCCACCACCGGCACACAACCAGTGGCAGAGTGGGTCAGGCAGGGGGAACGTAGCAGGCAGCAGGGGTAACCACCGGCACACAACCGGTGGGAACACCGTTGTTGGCAGCGGCTAGCCTAGACAAGACCACCGGCTTAAGCCGGTGGCAGCCTTAACAAAGGCAGTGGCAACCAGCCAAGTCGGTTTGCCACTGTTAAGGGGTGTTTGGCTCGGAACGGTTCAAGGGGTTCCGGGTCCGGTCATGACATGTCTAAATTAAATACATGGGTCCGGTTCATGACTAAAATATGTACAAGTATTTTATTTTTATAAGTATTTATTTTAACAAGATATTAAATTAATTAAAACATAACATGTACTTAATTTAATTAATCATGGACTTAGGTTAATTATTATTTAGAAAATAATACATGTTTTAACCTAAGTATTTAATTATTTAATTTAGACTATAGTATTAATTAATTATTAAGACATAAAATATAATTAATTAATCAACATGACTTAGGTTATTATTAATATAATATTAATACATGTTTTAACCTAAGTATTTTATACACTTTAATTTAATTAAATCATGCTTATATTTAATTAAATCATATAACCTATAGTTTATTTAATTATCATGTTATTATTAATAAACTATACTATAATCACATGACTTATGATATTTAATCAGTAAACTTAAGCTTATATTATTAGCTTATTAATTCAGCTTAATTCTAAATATGGAAACTTTCTAATTCAGGAAACTTACTATTTTTGGAAACTTTCTATTTTTAGAAACTGATTTATTTTAAGAAGAATCTATTTTTGGAAACTTTCTATTTTTGTAATTTTTCTATTTTAGGAAACCTGCTATTTTTAGGAAGTTACTTATTATTACACAACAAGTAAAATAATACCAAAATTACAAGTAATACTTAATCAGAATATAGATAATACATGATAAACACAACAGAACCTTAAAATCAGTAAAACAAGACATGAACATATAAAACAAGCTAAGACACGATATAAAATCAGTTACATACGCAGTAAACAGAATAATTATACATATATACTATTTATGTAGCATTAGTGAGATCGAAGTAGGACTTCCTTTTGTTCGTCTTTTCCGTTCACTAGACATAAGGTATGGATTTCCCGTCCTTCCAGTATGTACATTCTTTCCTTATTAGGATTCCCCGTTTGCAGTTAACTGTTTTCCCAGTATTTGTTTTATATGTTTGATACTTATGTTAGAATAAGATCCTACGCCATATACATGCATGACCAGTGTCACCTAGTTATGGAGGTACCATAACCATAACACGGGAGGAACTAGTGTTATGACTTCCCCATGGCGAAGTGATTGCTCGTGGCGTCCCTTTTTCAGTTTTGGCCATTATATTATATTATCATGTGGGGCGTATGGGTGCATCCTAGTTACATGTTACCACTAATATCAGAGTGAATGTGATGTGTGCCTTGCATCCTTCACTAGGAGTTGATCCCTCCTACCCAGACTATTTAATTAGAGGCAACCCCTCTAATTGCATGACGAGGTCTCCCCTCCAAGTATTCATGCACGGTGGAACCTCATGACCTATATGGGCTATTTGGCCAATTAAACTGATTTTCATAGAAACATAAGTCTTTTCAAACTATAAAACCAGTTTTAGAACATGAATTCTGATTGCTTAAAACTTAGAATATTCCGCTGCTATTGGTTTTATATGCTTATGTTATTCCATGTCATACATGTATATCTACGTACTGAGCGTTATGCTCAGCCGTTTTCCTTTCATGTTCCCGAACGGCAGGTACTCAAGGGCGCTCTTAGACTTTTAGCATACGTGCATATGGATTGGAAGCTATCTAGCCTTCTCTACTTTATGCATTTCATCATACATTTTGCTACTTATTTCTTTGGACATTTTTTAGTCCTTTTCCTTTACAGTACTTATGTTTGTGTGTGATGAGCTTATACTTGGGGTACCGATGTTTGTTTCCGGTATTTCCTTTCATGGTCATGTAATGTTTTAAGACATTTTCCTTGTATGCTTTGATGACACACCATAATCACGCGTGATATTCCATTTAACAAAATGGGGTGTTACAATTATGGTATCAGAGACAAGGCTTCGACCTGTAGGCTCTCAAAACACGACCTGTGATTAGTGGGTAGTCACTATGGTCTTCCTAGAACTGACAGTCGATTTTCATGCATTCATTGTTTTCATGCATTCAAGTTATATGTCATTGTCGCAGGTTTATGACTAAGTAATGGTTGGTACTGGACTGGCCCTATTTAGTCGCATATGTTTTATCAAAACTTTTAACTTTGGGACCGACCCATTGGCGTCCCCTCGCCATGTCTTTTGTTTTGGGTGAACTGACCATAGGCGTTCATCTCGCTCATATAAAAATTTTCATAAACTGCATCATGCATTCATGCACTGTTTTTCCTACATAAAATTTTTCTCATGATTTATTGGCATAATTTTTTTTCATGTACATATTTTTTGTTTTGATCAGTTTAATCATGTATTTTGTTTTATACCGTTAGATGGTTCTCACACGCGAGCAGGAACAACTAAATGCATCAGTCCAAGCTGCGATGCAAGCTTTGCTTCCTCAGCTGAGGAACGAAATCAGGGCTGAGGTGCAAGCTGCCAACAATCAGCAACAGCACCCAGTTCCTCCTCCAGCAACATTGGTCACATGGCTGGAGAGATTCAACAAGCAACGTCCTCGACCCTTCGAGAGAACTGACAGCCCTAGTGAAGCTGAAAGCTGGTTGACTCATATCAAGAAGATATTCGATGCAACGGGCTGTGGCCCCGTCTTCAAGTCGAGGTTGGCCGGTTACAAGTTCGAAGTTGACGTACTAGGATGGTGTAAGGCAGTGAAGCAGTCTGAGGGTGGTGACAATTGGGTGGCTGGTTTGACTTGGGCTCGGTTCAGGGAGTTAGTGATGGGACAATTCTTTCCCAAGGCTGAGCAAGACAAGTTGAAGAGGGAGTACCACAGAATCAGGTAGAGAGTTGGGGAGAACATCAACGAGTTCATGCAGCGTTTTCTTCGTTTGGCTGGTTTTCTTGGCGCAGCAGCAGGTACTGCCGAAGAGCAAGCATACCACTTTCGGTGGGCTCTTCGTACATCGGTCGCCAACAACTTGGTGTGTGCTACCTTCAACATGGTGGCACAAGTAGCCGATGCAGCATGTAAGCTGGAGATGCTGCAGGAGAGAGAGGAATTCGGAGAAGCAGAGAGACCCGAGAAGAGGTATTTGTTCGTCATTCAGCGGTGACCATTTCAAATTAATTAAGTACTATCCAATATTTACCTTTCTCTTTAAACTGCATCTTTCAGGCAGAAGACTGGGGACCGGTCTCAACCGGCTACTCAGCAACAGCCTACTCAGCCCAAGGGTAACGGTCAGACTCAAGATCGTTCTGCTACGGATAGGCGTGGCAGTAATGATAATTACCGTAACAACGCTGGAAACTCCAACAGCAGCAGGTCCCTACATTTAACTCATTTCTTATGTTACACGTTTATGACCTATAATTCTGACACATTAGCAATCTTCTACCAGGAATCATGGTAACGGGAGGGAGTAGGACCGAAGAGGTTCACAGCATAACCGTCCAACTATCGATGGTATTACATCTTAAGTTTTTTTGCATTGTCCTTTTGTACCTATAAAACCATGTCTCATGTGTACTTTTCCAAACAGGCTCCCAGCCAGCAAGGGCACCCGCTGGAGGGTATACTCACCCTCTTTGCACTACCTGCAACCTTAGGCACCTAGGGCCATGTCGCCGCGACAGCGACGCTTGCTTCAAGTGTGGCCTTACTGACCATCGCATGAAGGACTGCCGGAAGGGCGAGATGGAGGGCACATCTGGACATGTTGATTCCAAGCCACCTTCTACTAGTGGACGGGTGTACACGAATTCTCGTGATCAGGCCAACAAGTCTACAGGTACCATCACTGGAATCTTGTATATGTATGGTCAAGCTGCATGTGTTTATTTGACACGGGTGCTACTCACTCAGTCATCTCTACTACTTATGCCAAGAATATTAGGATATCCCCTATGCCTTTAGATGTTGTATTAAACATTTCCACGCCTTTACGAGACTCTGTACGCATAACCCATGGGTACAAGAGCCTTCCCCTAGAGTTTGACGACAAGATTCGTCCTGTTGACGCACTTCCATTGGATATGTGCGATTTTGACATGATATTAGGCATGGACTGGCTATCCAAACATCACGCCACCATAGACTGCCATACATATCAAGTCATCTTCGGTGATGTTAATACACTAGAGTACATTCACAACAGTTTCATACCCGGAAGGTCTGTACAAATAATTTCGACCTTGCAAGCACGTGCACTACTGTCACATGGTTGTGAGGGTTATCTTGCGACTGTTCATGATTGGGAGGCTAAATCTCCATCTATCCAGAATCAGCCGATCGTGTCAGAATTCCCAGACGTGTTTCCAGAAGAATTCCGGGCATACCACCTGCTCGTGAAGTGGAATTTAATATTGAGCTCGTCCTAGGAGCTGAGCCAATATCTAAGGCTCTTTATCGCATGGCTCCCATAGAGCTAAATGAGTTAAAGGAATAACTGCAGGAATTATTGGAACGCGGTTTCATTCGACCCAGTGCTTCTTCATGGGGCGCACCTG
Source organism: Glebionis coronaria (assembly GCA_025667525.1). Lineage (NCBI taxonomy): Eukaryota > Viridiplantae > Streptophyta > Magnoliopsida > Asterales > Asteraceae > Glebionis > Glebionis coronaria. The sequence goes on from CM046876.1 coordinate 12,786,264, forward strand.
TTCTGTTCGTAAAGAAGAAGGACGGCAACATGCGTCTGTGCATAAATTATCGTGAGCTTAACAAGATCACCATCAGGAATAGATATCCGTTGCCACGCATCGATGACTTGTTTGACCAACTCCAAGGGGCTAAACATTTCTCCAAGGTTGATCTGAGGTCGGGCTATCATCAGTTACGTGTTAAAGAGCAAGACATCGCCAAGACTACTTTCCGTACATGCTATGGACACTACGAATTCGTAGTCATGCCATTTGGCCTTACCAATGCTCCAACTGTCTTCATGTATCTGATGAACCGTATCTTCCATGAGTTCCTGGACAAGTTCATCATTGTCTTCATTGACGACATTCTTATTTTCTCTAAGTCAAAGGAGGAACACGAAGACCATCTTCGTACTGTACTACATATACTTCGCCAGAAGCAGCTGTATGCTAAATTCTCCAAGTGTGAGTTCTGGTTAGACAAGGTGGCGTTCCTAGGCCACATTGTATCAGAAGAAGGAATCACCATGGATCCAGCAAAGGTTGGGCTATTACCAAGTGGCCAAGGCCGACATCAGCGATTGAAGTTCGCAGTTTCTTAAGCTTAGTTGGTTACTACCGTAGGTTCGTAGAGAACTTTTCCCGTTTAGCACTGCCATTGACCAAACTGATGCGGAAAGGGGAGAAATTCGTCTGGACTAAAGAAAGAGAGATGAGCTTTGAAGACCTAAAGCAGAAGTTAATATCTGCACCGATTATTAGTCTCCCATCTGGTACAGGTGGATTTCAAATCTATAGTGATGCTTCAGGGAAGGGACTTGGCTGTGTTCTCATGCAACTTGGGAAAGTGATTACGTACGCTTCACGGCAGCTTAAGCCTTATGAGGAGAATTACCCTACGCATGACTTAGAACTTGCAGCAGTCGTGTTTGCATTGAAGATATGGAGGCACTACTTGTATGGAGAATCATGTGATATCTTCACAGATCACAAGAGCCTGAAGTACATCTTCACTCAACGAGAGCTTAACATGAGGCAGAGGAGATGGTTAGAGCTGCTAAAGGATTATGACATTAATCTGCAGTATCATCCCGACAAGGCGAATGTAGTGGCAGATGCACTTAGTAGAAAGTCCGGTATGATAAACGACATTAAAATTGAGGAAGAGATTATAAGAGACTTGGAGCGACTAGATATTGAGATCATGGTATGTGGACAACACGGTTACTGGGCTAATCTTAGAGTGGAACCTGAGTTACTCTCTAGGATCAAGGAAGCTCAGAAGGATGATGGTGAAATCTGGGCGATCATTCAAAACTTAGAACAGCAGACGGAGTTTCGGTTGGATGACGATGGTATCTTATGGCATGGCACATAGACTTTGTGTTCCTGATGATCTTACACTCAGAGAAGCGTTATTAGCTGAAGCTCATAGTTCCTCATTCTCCATTCATCCCGGTTCGACCAAGATGTACCACGAGATCAAGCAATACTTTTGGTGGACTGGTATGAAATAGGATGTTGCTACTTACATCTCCAAATGTCTTACCTGCCAGCAGGTTAAGATCGGGCATCAGCGGTCTAGTGGTTTACTACAACCGTTAGATATTCAAGAGTGGAAGTGGGACAAAATCACCATGGATTTTGTTACCGGTCTTCCGCAGACAAAGAGGAGGCATGATGCGATTTGGGTTATCGTTGATCGACAAGTCAGCTCATTTCTTACCAATCCGCAAGGATGATCCGGTCAGCAAACTTGTTGGTATTTACTAGAAGGAGATCATGAGACTTCATGGTGCTCCATCCAGTATCATCTCGGACAGAGATCTTCGATTTACTTCGCGATTTTGGAGGAGTCTGCAGAAAGCTTGGGGTCCAAAACTTAAGCTTAGCACAGTTTTTCATCCTCAAACAGACGGCCAATCGGAGCGGATGAATCATACATTGGAGGACATGCTCCGAGCATGTGTATTGGAGTGGACAGGAGACTGGGATGATTACATATATTTAGTAGAGTTTGCATTACAACAACAGTTGGCACACCATCATCTGCTGGGATCAGGTTGGTGAGCGAACACTTGAAGGACCGGAGATGATAGAGTTGACCAACGAGAAGGTCGTTATAGCTAAGCAGAAATTATAGGAAGCTCGTACACATCAAAAGAGTTACGCCTACAAGCATCGTAGGGACTTACATTTCAACGTAGGAGATCACGTCTTTCTTAAGGTATCACCGGCACGTGGTGTTAGACGTTTTGGAATCAAAGGGAAACTCAGTCCTCGATTCATCGGACCGTTTGATCTCATCGAGCGAGTCGGTGAAGTATCTTATCGCTTAGCGTTACCTCCGCAGCTTTCTCACGTTCATGACGTTTTCCATGTGTCCTTACTCAGAGGGTGCAATTATCATTCCCTTCACATGGTTTAGTATCCACTAGAACATATTCGTGAAGATCTTACCTTCATAGAGGAACCCGAACGAGTTCTTGACAAGAAAGAACGAGTCATGAGGAAGAAGACGATTCCATTCGTCAAAATCCTTTGGAGGGACTATACCGAGCGGGAAGCCACTTGGGAAACAGAGGAGTCTGTCCGGGCTTCTTACCCTCATTTCATATTTTGAATTCGGGTATGTTCCTCTTTCAGTTTATTTTATCTATAATTCGGGGACGAATTATTCTTTTTAGGGGGAAGAGTTGTAAAACCCGCATGCTTTTACCATAAACAGTACACTTAGTAAACGTACGTACATATAAAAACTTTCCTTTTATAGCATGAACGTGTCATGGTTAGTAATTACAGAAGTTACGTACGTATTATTATTACGACAAGTATTAAGTACGTGTTAGTACATGATAATTATTAACAATAATAATTATAATCACGAACATGAAATCATGAACGTAAAAATCACGTACACGTAACTACGTACTTAACTAATATTATACGATTAATTTCATTATGTACAAGTATTTAAATATAACACGAACAATTATAACACGAATATACGAACACACGACCACGTAAATTTAGAACACGGGAAAACTCTGGGTTTTCCTTGTGGGACCTATTAGTCGCGGCACCAAGAGAAGGAAACGGTCCAAGCCCATTTGATTTTTAGGTAATAAACAAATAAAGGAAAACACTTTTTCACATTACAGAATTTTCAAGAAAAATCAAAAATCAAAAACCCTAATCTCTTTTCTCTCTCTTATCGCCGGCGGCAACATCAACACCAAGAGGTGTTTGATTTGATTTTTTTAGCAAATCAAATTCAAGATCGTGTTCGTGTTATTATTCCCCAATCTTTACACGCATTCGGTAATCTGTAAACCCTTTTGTTTTTATTCTTTTATTTAATTAATTAGCACGTGAACATGAATTAAATAAAAACAAAGATTAAAAACATGTCACGTGATCATGGGGGGTAAAATTAAGGGTTTGTTCGGGTTTAAGCCCGAACAGTAAAATAAGCCAGTAAAATAAGCTCGAACAGTAAAATATGCCCAAACAGTAAAATAAGCCCGAACAGTAAATTAAGCCCGAACATTAAAATAAGCCAGTTTCTTAAATAAGCCAAAATCAATAACCAAACAACCCCTTGTGTGGCCCTCGGTTTTCCGAGCCACAAACCACTGAGGCCCCTTGTGGATCTCTCGGTTGCCGAGCCAAAACCAACACCGAGACACCCTTGTGGATCTCGATTTGGTCCGGACAAACACACCCGATATTGAGGTTCAACAATAACATGGTTTTATGCTTGTTTGATTATCCAAAACATCATTTCATTTCATTCTTAGTTATATTCATAGATGATTCTTGAAAATAGAATAATTGATTAAGGTTTTGAGGATTACTGAATGAGATATAATCAAGGAATGGTGAAACATGAACACACACGTAGGAAATCAAGATCAAAACAAAGCTCTCTCCCCTTTTTGGTCCTTGGTGGCCGGCGGCATAAATAACACACACACTTGGGTTTTTGATTTTTTTCTTAACTTTTACAAATGAGGAGTTTTTTGTGGTTTTGTTATTAATTCTTAATGGGCCGGGCTTGGGTCATATGTAGTCTTGCAAGGCTTATGCCTTATGCTCGATTTAATTAATTCGTGTCATCATTTTTGTGCTCGTGTGTTTGTAAATTCATGATTTTTAATTTCGTGTTATATCTTGCCATGTCGTATTTAATATACGTATTTACTTGTCGTGTATTAATTAAATATCAAAAGTTTTAACTTAATGGTATTTTCATGCGGGTTTTACAACTCCTCCCCTCTAAAAAGAATAATTCGTCCTCGAATTAAAACATGATGTGACTGAAAAGAACATACCCGGATCATGGGAGAAAATGAGGATAAGAAGTCCAGATCGACTCCTCGGTTTCCCAAGTGGCTTCCTGCTCGGGATGGTTCCTCCAAAGGATCTTGACGAAAGGAATAGTCCTTTTCCTCATGAATGTATCTTGACGATCTAGAATAGCTTCTGGTTCCTCAACGTAAGATATTTCCTCAGGATTCTGATCGAGTGGATATGAGATAACGTGCAAATGATGATACTTGTAACCTCTAAGTAATGATACTTGGAACACGTTGTGAACGTGTGATAACTGAGGAGGTAACGCTAAACGATACGAGACCTCACTGACACGATCGAGAATCTCGAATGGTCTGAGGAAACGAGGACTAAGATTTCCCTTGATACCAAAATGTCTGACTCCACGTGCGGCTGATACTTTCAAGAAAACACGATCACCGGGTTGAAACTCTAATGATCTACGATGCTTGTCATCATAAGTTTTCTGACGAGTACGAGCTTCCCTAATTTTTTCCTTGGCAACGACAACCTTCTCATTAGTCACTTCAATCAACTCCGGACCCTCAAGGATACGCTCACCAACCTGATCCCTTCAAATCGGAGCACGACATTTCCTACCGCACAATATCTCGAAAGGAGCACACTTAATACTTGCATGCCAACTATTGTTGTAAGAAAATTCAACCAAACATATATAATCGTCCCAATTTCCTGTCCACTCTAATGCACAGAGCGTAACATTTCTTCCAATGTCTTAATCGTACGTTCAGTCTGACCGTCGGTCTGAGGATGGAAAGTTGTGCTAAACTTGAGCTCGGTTCCCCAAGCTTTCTACAAACCTTTCCAGAAATGAGACGTGAAACGTGGATTTCTATCTGATATGATGTTTGATGTAGTACCGTGTAATCGTACGATCTCCTACTAAAATATTCCTGCCAACTTGCTAACTGAGTAATCCTTGCGGATAGGAAGAAAAGGTGAAGACTTGGTCAAACAATCGAAAACGACCCAGATAGCATCATGCTTCCTTTGAGTCTGAGGTAATTCGGTAACAAAATCCATGGATATCTTGTCTCATTTCCATTCAAGAATTTCTAATGGTTGTAATAAACCACTAGCACGCTGGTGCTCTATCTCAACCTGCTGGCAAATCAGACACTTAGATACGAAAGTAGCTACATCTTGCTTCATACCGCTCCACCAAAAATGTTGTTTGAGATCATGATACATCTTTGTAGAACCCGGATGAATGGAAAATGGAGAATTATGAGCCTAGGTCAGCAAGGCCTCTCTTAGTGTAGGATCCTCTGGAACACATAATCTGATACCATGCAATACAATGACGTCCTCATCAACGCAGAACTCGGTCTGCTGATTAACGTTCTGAACAATTGCCCATATCTCGCCGTCATCATTCTGAGCTGCCTTAACCCGAGAAATTAAGTCTGGCTCAACTATCAAACTAGCCCAGAAACCATTCTGCCGACGTACAAATGGCTCGATCTCCAAACGCTCAAGGTCGCGAATAATCTCCTCCTCCACCTTGATACCAGCTATCATGCCCGATTTTCTGCTCAGACCATCATCCACTACATTGGCTTTACCTGGATGGTATCGAATGTTGGTGTCGTAATCCTTCAGCAACTCCAACCAACGTCTTTGTCTCATGTTTAACTCCCGCTGGGTGAAAATATACTTGAGGCTCTTATGGTCGGTAAAAATGTCACATGACTCGCCATAGTGCCTCCAAATTTTGAGTGTGAAGACTACGACTGCTAACTCTAGATCATGAGTAGGATAATTCACTTCATAGGGCTTTAGCTATCGTGAGGAATAGGCAATTACCTTCCCATGATGCATGAGTACACAGACAAGACCCTTTCCAGAGGCATCACTGTAAATCTGAAATCCACCTACACCAGATGAGAGAGTAAGGATAGGCGCGGAAACCAAGTGTTGTTTAAGCTCCTCGAAGCGCTTCTCTCTCTCATTGTTCCAAACAAATTTCTAACCCTTACGCATAAGCTTAGTCAAGGGTAAGGCCAACCGTGAGAAATCTTCAATGAATCTGCGGTAATAACCAGCTAACCCCAGAAAACTACGTATTTTAGTCACAGACGTCGGTCTCAGCCATTTGGTAATAGCCTCAACCTTCGTCGGATCCATAGTAGTCCCTTCTGCTGAAACAATGTGGCCCAGAAATTCCACTTTACTCAACCAGAATTCACACTTGGAAAACTTAGCATACAATTTCTCCTGTCTAAGAATCTGTAGAACAGTGTGAAGATGATCCTCATGTTCCTCTCTAGACTTAGAGAAGATCATGACGTCATCAATGAATACAATGACGAACATGTCTAAGAATTCATGAAAAACTCGATTCATCAAGTCCATAAATACAGTTGGAGCATTCGTGAGACCAAAAGGCATAACCACAAATTCATCATGACCAAAATGCGTGCAAAAAGCAGTCTTGGAGATGTCCTGCTCTTTCACTCACAACTGATGGTATCCAGACCGTAAATCAATTTTAGAAAAGTTTTTAGCGCCTTGTAATTGATCAAATAAGTCATCAATACTTGGAAGAGGATAACGGTTACGTATAGTGATCTTGTTCAATTCACTGTAGTCGATAGATAATCTCATGCCACCGTCCTTCTTCTTGACAAACAGACCCAGTGCATCCCGTGGTGATACACTTGGGCGAATGAAACCTCGTTCCAACAACTCTTGCAACTGATCCTTCAACTCCTTTAACTCAATGGGAGCCATGCGATAAGGAACTTTTGAGACAGGTTCAGCTCCTGGAACAAGTTCGATACCAAATTCAACCTCGCGGATAGGTGGTATTCCTGGAAGTTCTTTTGGAAATACATCAGGAAACTCTAAAACAATCGGCTGATCATGAATAGAAGGAACATCAGAAGTCGTGTCATGAATGGTAGCTACAAAACCTTCATAACAATGAGATAATAAGGTATGTGCTTGTAAAGAAGAAATGATCTGCACAGATTTTCCGGGTAGGAAACCATGATGAATGAATTTAGTAGCATGAACATCACCGAATATAACACGATATGAATGGCAATCAATCGAAGCGCGATGTGCTGCTAACCAGTCCATACCCAGAATCATATCGAACTCGTACATGTCTAAGGGAAGTGCGTTAACAGGACGGATCTTGTCATCAAACTGTAAAGGAAGATCTCTATATACATGGGTAATACGAACGGAGTCTTTCATAGGCGTGGATATACATAATACATGAACAAAAGTGGTAGATATCACTGAATGTGTCGCACACGTATCAAACAGATGCACACCGCATATCCAAACATGAATAATATGCTAGTGATGGTACCTTAAGTCTTAGTGGCCTGATCCCGTGTAGTTGCAAAGACACGACCGGATGCATCAGGCTTCTTGTGAGCCTGTCCAGATGTACCTGTAGTAGTGCCCTTCTTCAATCTCGCTGAAGGTGACGAGCCTGTCCGAACTTGAAGTAAGTATAAGCATCACGACGACACTCCCATGGGTGTCTACGTCCATACGTGGCACAAACATGATATGGTGTATACCCCTCGGAGGTTACCCTGGACTGCTGAGAACCTGGTTCATAATATAGACTGTTGAGAACCTGGTTCATAAGATATACGTGAGACATGGGTCTTGAGTTATAAAAACGAATAAAGTTGAAAATTTAGGTGATAATACTAGAACTGGCGGGTCGATTGGACTGTCGACCCTTGTATCTTTGGTCACATCCATTATCAGAGTTCCTGTTATCATGTGGCAAGGTTAGAATTGTGTCACACAACGTTTTAACACAGAAAGTTTAAAGAGGGGCCTGTTGTTATTGCTAGAGTAGTTGGTGTTGTTACGGTAGTTGTCACTACCGTCTCGCCTGTCAGCTCTATAACGGTCATTGTTCTGACCAAGATTCCTGTAACTACTCTGTTGAGTGGTCGGTTGGTACCAGTCTCCACTCTTATGCCTAAAAGATATAGTTGATTGGTGCATGATATATAAATAATAAAGTAAAGACATGAAATGAGATGGTAACGTCTGATGGATGAAGTATACCTCTTGTCTGGTCGCTCCGATCCACGTACTCATCTCTGTCTTGTAGGATCTCCAAGCTGCGAGCAGCATCAGCAACTTGAGCAACATCGATAAATGGAAATCGAGAGTCGACTTGCGAAGACCTCAACAAAATTTCTTAGCCTGTTCCTCTGTAGTACCAGCAGCCTGCCTAATAAAACCAGCTAATTAGAGAAAACGCTGCCTGAATTCAGTACTAGTCCCATTCGCCTTCTAGCGGATGGAATGATACTCCCTCTTCAGACGCTCCTACTCGGCTCGAGGGAAAAACTAAAGAAAAAATAGCTCCTTGAATTGTGTCCAAGTCACAGCGATGAGCCACGTCTCTCCTCCTTTGGCCTACCTATCGGCCTTCACCAAGCCAATGCATCACCCTCAAACTTATACATCACCAATCTTTCCTTGTAACCATCATCACAACCTATAGCATCAAATATCTTTTCCATGTGGGAGATCCGGTTCTCTGCGTCTGCAGGAACGGTCGCCTTATCGAACGAGCAGGGCTTTTGCTTATTAAAGTGTTCCAGCCAAGTATGAATAGTAACTGGTGGAGGATTTCCACTGAACCATTAGACGGTCCAGCGCGAAACTCTTCACGGATTTCATTACGAATCTGTGTAAGTAAAGTCTGCAAAGCTGTCTGAACAGCTACAGCAAGCTCAGCATCGGTACGAGTGTTAACCATCTGACATTATCAAAGGAAGTAAATGATTAAATAGTTAGATACATGAAAGAAACATGAAAGCATAATCAAACGAAATCCAACGATAACTAGTGTGGATGACTATGGTTTAACCCGCACTAGTCAAAATTTCAGAAAGAGTTAAACATGTGACTAAGTATGGACGACTATGGTTCAACCCATACCAGTCTAAAATTTGAAAAGAAAAAACATGTGACAAAGTATGGATGAATATGGTTCAATCCATACTAGTCAAAATTCAAGAGAACACATCATGAATAAGAACTAACAATATTCAGAAACTATCAATACGTGGAAGAGAACAAACGTCGGTTAAAGAAGATCTTAGTAACTACCCAATCCTTATAGGTCAAGTTTTAGAGCCTATAGGTCGAAGCCTAGGCTCTGATACCATAATTGTGACGAACCACTTTGGCAAGAAGGTCGTTCTGTCATAATCACGGCGTGTCATCAAAACATAATAAAGACATCAAGTCATAAAGACATAAAAGACCAACATGAAAGCCGGAATCAAACATCGGCTCCTAACATAAGCTCAACATGAATAAACGTAAATGAAATCTAAAGGACAAAACATGTGTCCAACCAAGCATAAATATTAAAGTGTATAAAGGAAAAGGAGTCTATGGGTAGCTCTCATCCTAAGCACACACTCTGAATGTCCAAATCCCGTCTTTAGGTACCTGTCGTATGAGACATGGAAAGAAAATACGGCTGAGCAATACGCTTAGTATAACATATATAAAGACAAGATAAGAATAAATGTAACATGAATAATGAATATGGAAGCACCAGAAAGAACATCCATGTCATGAGTAAAACCTTGGAGATAAGTTATGAAGAATATAGGATAACTGAAATGTCATGAATTGCACAAATAATACAGATTAATGCCTACGAGCTCATTTAGGTCATAACATGTCATGCATAATAATATCTTAAACGTGTGCATGATAAGTAGAGGGGCTGCCTCAACATGTAACAGAGGGGTGACCTATAATAATAGTAACATGGGTGGAGGGATCAGCTCCAATGTGATGGGGTTTAGAGCACACACCAAACCAATCACCCTGTACGTGAAAACATGTAAACTAGGATGCACCCATATGCCCCGTAATAATAATAATGGCCAACTGATAAATATAACATGTAACATGAAGGGACGCCGCGAGAAATCACTCTCATCATGGGAGAGTCATAACATAGGTGCCTCATATGTCATGGTACCTCTATAACTAGGTGGTAAATCATGTATTTCATGGTCATGCATGTAAATAGCTTAGGCAATATGTGGGTTATAAAAGAAACTAATGAAAAACATGGCAGTCATGAAAAGATCTATAACATGAAATTGGGTATGTGCATAGCAATCGGGAAATCCTAATCATGCAAAGAGATGGATGTCCTACTGAAAGGATGGAAAATTCGTACCTTGTGTCCAGTAAGCAGTGAGAGCGATGGCTAACAGAATTGAACTACTCCAACTTCACGTGATCTACATGTTAAAGGACGTGTATGTGTTACTTGTTCATGGTATAAGTTATTTGTTCGTGATTTATCGTGTCTTCCTTCTTTAGTAGTTTTCTAATTTTTGTAGCTTCCCTCATTGTTATACGTTCATGCTTTCTTGAGTAAGGTATTTCATGATTCGTGTATGTTATACTAGGTATTTTCATAATTAGTAACTTTCCAAAAATAGTAAGTTTCCATATATAGTAACTTTCCAAAAATAGCAGGTTTAGTAACTTTCCAAAAAAAACAAGTTTTTATAAGTAGTAACTTTCCAAAAATAGCAGGTTTCTATAAATAGTAACTTAGCTCGTTTTAATTTACATAGGTAATTAACTTGTTTCATTATTTAACGGTTTTAATTAAATAAACCAAAATCAATAAGCCGATATTAATAAATCAGTTACTTAATAAGCAAATTTTTATAATTCGTAAATTAATAAGCCAATATTAATTAAGTCTAAACTTAATAACTAATTTTAATAAGTCATGAATTAGTAACTAATTATTAATTAAGCCTAAACTTAATAAGTTGATTTTAATAAACCAAAATTAATTAAGCAAATTGGTCAAATAAGCCGACGGGTCAAATAAGCTGGTTGGTCAAATAAGCTCGAAAGTCAAATAAGCCCAAACAATAAAATAAGCTCGAACAGTAAAATAAACCCGAACAGTAAAATTAGCCCAAACAATAAAATAAGCGAGAACAGTAAAATAAGCCCGAACAGTAAAATAAGCCCAAAAAGTAAAATAAGCCTAAATAATAAAATAAGCCCAAACAGTAAAATAAGCCAGTTTCTTAAATAAGCCAAAATCAATAACCAAACAACCCCTTGTGTGGTCCTCGGTTTAACGAGCCAGAAACCACCGAGGCCCCTTGTGGATCTCTCGGTTGCCGAGCCAAAACCAACACCAAGACACCCTTGTGGTTCTCGGTTTGGTCCGAACAAACACACACGAGCTCGAGGTTCAATAATAACATGGTTTTATACTTGTTTGATTATCCAAAATATCATTTCATTTCATTCTTAATTATATTCATAGATGATTCTTGAAAATAGAATAATTGATTAAGGTTTTGAGGATTACCGAATGAGATATAATCAAGAAATGGTGAAACACGAACACACACACGTAGGAAATCAACACACACTAGGGTTTTTGGTGGCTGGCGGCATAAACAACACACACTAGGGTTTTTGATTTTTTTTCTTAACTTTTACAAATGAGGAGTTTTTGGTGGTTTTGTTAGTTAATTTTTAATGGTTCGGGCTTGGGCAATAAGTAGTCTTGCAAGGCTTATGACTTATGCTTGATTTAATTAATTCGTGTCATCATTTGTGTTCTCATGTGTTCGTGAATTCATGATTTTTAATTTCGTGTTATATCTTGCCATGTCGTATTTAATATACGTATTTACTTGTCATGTATTAATTAAATATCAAAAATTTCAATTTTATGATATTTTTATGCGGGTTTTACAGTCATCTTATTTCAACCATTTGCTAACCGGTTAACATTTCGTGAATTTACCTACACAAAAACACGATATAGGAAGTATCCCTTGTGTAAAACACCCTTTCTTTGTCGATATAACCCTAAGATAAAATCTTATAAAATCGATCAAACCATGTAACCTTCAAAAGAAAACCCTTTCTTACTCAAATATCTACTAATCCTTAGGAATGAACCTATCGAACAACTCGACAACCTTTGAATCAAGAAAATACCCGGCGCCTTTAAAAGTAACCATTGTCGTACTTTTAATTTTGCAAAAACCGATCTCTAGTAACCGATAGGTTTTTCATGCTTTCGGAACTCGGGTCGGGTCGGGACTCGGGATTAATTCGGGATCGCACAAAGAAAACCACACAAATCGGGAGTAACTCGGGCTTAAATCGGTTCGGTTCGGGACTCGGGCCTAACTCGGGTCGGGATTCGGTTTGAGTTTTTCGTGATTTCGGTTTCGGGATAAGTCGGGATCGGGTCGGGACGGGTCGGTTTCGTCCCGATGCTCACCCCTACCGTACAATGCATCGACGATTATCTGCTGATTAATTTTTTTTAATGTTTTATGGTTGGATTTTTTTTCAATGTTTGTAAATAAATTCCGAAAAAACGGTACGAACACTTTTAACCGAAAAACCCGATTCAAACATTTTTAACCGAAAAAAACCGGATCCGAACATTTTTTAACCGAAAAACCGATCCGGAAAAAATCCGATAAAATCCGATAACGAAAATTTTAATCCGAAAAAAATCCGATACGAACTTTTTTATCCGAAAAATCCGATTCAGAAAAATCTGATCCGATCCGAATCCGGATTTTCAAAAACCCACGATTTATCAAATCCGTATTTTGAAAATCCGAATCCGATTTATTCGCACCTCTACACCTAAGAAAACATAAATTTAAGCAATTATAAAATCAACTAATATAACCATAACTTATACAAAATCAACACTTATAACTACATACCGGACTCTAAAAGGATATCACGAACCACACTACAAAATTTATGACAATTCCTTACTTACGCAAGAGTAAGCAAAAGATAAGAAAAGAGTCACCAAAAGCTATTTTAGAAACTCCTACTCATAACAAAAGAGTAAGTAATAGGGGGAGCGCTAAATGTCTATACTTACTCATAATTAAGTAAGTAAAAGGCTAAAAACTTTTGCTTACTCTTTTCTTTATACACCTAAGAGTAAGCAAAAGTATGCAAAGCTATTCATAAATTATAAACTTTTGCTTACTCTTTTCTTTATACACCTAAGACTAATAGTAAGCAAATGTATGCAAAGCTATTCATAAATTATACACTTTTTGTATCACAAAATGATGATACTTTCTAATTCGAGCCTCTGAGGTTCAATATCAAGAAAACTGATACTTTAGAGAAGAGTATATTTGATACAATTCGTGAGCTCACAAATACATGGCATAAATAAGAGTACCCTGGGCGACCAAAGTCTAATCCACATGGCACAAGTTTCACGCCTCTCTTCTTGAGTGCATAGTCTATAGCCTCTTCATTCTGCAAAAAACCAAAAAAAATTCAAAATAAATAAAGCTGCATCTGGCATGGAGTCGATATACAAGATAAAGACTCGATACCTCAATAACCATCATGGATCATGTGGAGTAGACCACATAACACCTCGTCTTTGAATTTGCGTCAACCATGTCAATTGCTGCAAGTAACAGCTCCTGCCATTAAACAATAAAAATGAAACTCCTATACAAAGACATTTTCATAATCCACATATACATATCCAAAATGCATGCCTAATCAACTCTGCCTAATCAACTCATTACTCACACATTACTTATCCATTTATCTCATCATTTTCACCTTGATTTTTCCATTTGTCACAATCTGGTATCGACTTGCTCTGACCAGTTGGTCCACTCATTTTGCAACGTGTTGGACTGTTGGCATGTTGTAGTTGTTTACATCTGGTCATTGTAACCTTGTGTAGAGTTAAAACAAGGCTACAAAGACCAGATGTAAGCAGCTGCAACATGCCAACACGTTGGAAAATGAGTGGACCATCTGGACAGAGCAAGTCGAGACCACAAAAACAATACTCATACCGCTGAAGCGAATAAGTCTAGACCAGAAGTAGTAAATTTCAAGTGAGCGACCAACACTTCTTTATCCAGTCAGTTATTAAGTTACAAATACAAATGTATGAACATTCTCGATCTAAGAGATAAAATGCAATTAAAAGGTTGTAAACTGTTTGAGAAACTTTCGACCATTTATAATCCAACTTCCTTGTTTATCCAACTTATTATGTTCTATTTCTTTAACCTGTTATTACTAGGTCACATGCTCACACGAATCTATGAAAATATAATTTAAAGGAAGACTTTGAGTACCTTCTATAGACGTGAACAGTTATGTACATCTACAGCATTTTTTGAGGTTTTGACGGACTCATCTTTAGATATAACCTGTTGATTTATAAATATAAATAAATTACAATTTCAACTGGAGCAGAAGAAGCAGACAAAAATATACCCAAATGAAGATTGACGCTTACCCCTGTATCACTGCAAGGAGCATCCAACAAAACCCTATCTGCTGTGTTGTGTCCCAAAACTCTGGGCAGCTGAAGTGGAATTATTCAAGAAAACTGAATATTAAAATGTAAAAGTTGAGCTAGAATAAACAATCGAACTACTGATGGATTTTTTTCCCAACAAACTTCCAAAACTAGTGTCAAAGCATTGATAACTAACCTCCCTTCCATCGTAGCTGCATACTACAGTGTTTGTAACACCCAATCGCTGTAAATTTGACGTGAACTTACTTAGCTTCTGCTCTTTGAATTCATTTTGCATAAATCATACCTATTACGAATAAATTTTGTGTTACAAAAAGAAGTGAAAAGTAGAGACAAACAGGGTGATACAACTCATACAAAATATGTGCACCCAAAAAACCTTCCGAAGTAGTAGTAAACATGTGACAATACCATGTAATGAAAGAGCTTGCACTTTGCACCTGTAGAGAGCATATATGAAAAGAGACAAAGCAGAAAGTTAAAGAAGAGAATAAACAGATACGATTCACAAAAAATTACAGCAGCTAAAACTAACTAAGATAACAATACCATTATGTAATGACCGGCCATATATTCTGGAGTTGCACCATATGGAACTTGATGATCATAAACAACCAAGCCAACCTGAGTATTGTAAACGTTAATATTAAATCAACATGCAAGAAAATTGACTTAACAAAACAAAGGCAATGCATGTTCGTTACCTTTGACCACTTGCTTAACGGATCCAAGTTGATACCTCTGTTCAACAAGACACCAGCCAAGTCTCGTCTTCGTGTCTATATCAATAGAAAGGGTTGACCATGATAAGTATGAGGGAAGATAAAAAGAGAAGCCTAAAAGAAATAAGTACATCACCTTCGAGAGCACCCGAACAACTGCAAAAGGTAAACTAAAACTTGTTAAAAAAGACATTGCAAAACACAGCAAATCATAAACCCGTAGAGCACAAACATAAGAGCTATTTTACTACATACAAACTATGATTTGCACTATATAGCTTAACATATTATTTGCAAAAAAAAAGTGTATATTTTAGCTAGAGTCTTACTAGTTTTATAAAATTATTAAGAGCTGATTTTGGGTTTGCTTATTTTTAAGGTTTGCTGAAGTAGATAAGCAGTTTAAGTTTATGTTGGGGTACAATAATCAGTTTTCTGATAAGGAGCTTATAAGTTGTTATATTAGGTGGTGTTTGGGGTTGTATTATGAATACAAGTACTTTCTGAAAAGGTATTAGGATTTGCTTATTTTGAAAAAAAGTAACTTTAATTTTAACCAAAATTAACAGTTATAATTAAACAGCTCCTTGATAGGATTCTGCTTGTTTTACGTGAGAATAAATGGACAAGGAGAAGCATTTTGGATAACGTAAAACTTCTTGTGGTTTAATTAGGATAAGCGTATAAGTAAAAAAAATAAGGATTCTCAAACATCCTCTTATAAGCAGAAGCATGAGCTGAAGAAATAAGCAATCCTAAATACAGCCGTAGCTTTTAAGAATTAAGAACACTGTCTTAACTAGTCATACAATGAGACGGTGTTTATGCTAATAACCAACTTTAAGGTAAGAACTCATTTACCGGGAAATAGTGTACCAAAAACAAAAAGCTTTAAGTTAAGAACTTTAAAAAATGGTGGATAATCTAAACTGCTTCTACTTATCTTGAAATAAGCAGTTTTCAGTAGCACTTTACAAGTTCTTATTTCTAAGCAGAAGCATAAGGTGAAGAAATAAGCTATCCCAGACACTGCATTAGCTAATCATATGATGAAAGGGTGTATATGCTGATAAGCAACTTTAATACAAGCATTTTAGATCATATTGTTTGGTGTATTGTAAAAAAGTATAATAAAACTCGATAAAGATATACTATTTTGTTAGCGGCTCTAACCTGCTTCGTATCGAAGAAAACTGATTCTGCTTTAAAGTAAGCAGCTAAGCAGAGAGCATCAGCAATTCTAAACACCCTCTGAAATGAAATGTTGCAGACAAACAAGGCAAACACCTTATCATGGTACTTTTTAAGTTTCCTCTTTGAGGTAAACACCTTATAAGCAGGGCAAACACCTTATAAAACAGCTAGAACTAAACACAAACGCAACCTTAAGCTCAGGTCTGACAACGATTATCCAAACATTGCGAGAGTGCTGGTGCGAACTTGGTGTAATGTATATACCCAACTTTTATCTATACATATGTAGGCTATATATTTTGCTTAAAATTAATCTCTTTCAGTGAAATACAACTTCATAAAATCCATAATGTTTCACGACTTTGTTGGGTGTTTATGAAAAACTATATATTAATAATCAGGTATATTCTACTAAAGCTGGATACAAAAATAGCAGGTAAAGCCTAGGAGCAATCAAGCCAGCAGACAAGCCCTCGTTGGACAAGAATCTTAAAACCAGACTAATATGAGTTTATAGCTGGGCTAAAAGCGAAGTTATAAAATGTAGAGGTAATGAGGAAAAGTGAATGCGTAAAACAGTTGCATGGAACATACTGCACGAACTGCTTATTTAACATAATGTAAAATAACAAATCCGGATCTGACCTGTTTTGACCGGGTCTTAACTTTTTTGGTCCTTTGATTAGCCTACAAATTTTAGTTCTTTAGAAACTAGTCAAACATGAAAATAGTACACGGTATGAGTCTATGACTATAGTCGATAATGAAACGAACGTACATATATATGATTGGCTAATAACGGTGCAGCGTGTTGCTAGTTTGTTACCTCCACATCAGATGACTTGTGGCATTTAATCAGTGTTTCCAATCCTCTCGTCACACACCAAGTTTCCCAACCTTGGGGACTGTTATAGGCCTCAAAGCCTCGACCACAGGTTTGACGTAACCCGGACTGTTGGCCAATTTCGTGATACCATTGTCAAAGTTTCTACTGTAATGGTAGCTGGAACTCATCCCATATTAACTACACCAGGTCCATAACGCAATATTTGATGTCTAAGGTCATAATACTTAAAATTTGGTCCTAAATCTATTTCGATCGCCATAAGTTGCTTTATCAATTTACACGCAGCAGTTAAATCCTAAATCCACAAGTATCGAAAACTTAATTCACCACCTAATAACGTTTAAAAAATTACTTCATATAGAACATTCACCACCTAATCTAAAAGTGATATCGCTATCGATACAATAAACAAATCTACTAACAGATCAAATACATAACAATAAGCTAAACCTGATATCCACTAACAGAATTCAACAACCATCACTCAATAAATGATTAATAGTAGATATTTAATCGGGATGGAGAGACGAAATAGAGATGATTGCATTTTTTTTCTTTTTTAATATTTAAAACATGATAAAGACGTTTTTATTGGGAAAAAGTTGTAAAACTTTTGGTGACTTTTATCATTTTTATATATTTAGTAGGCAAAAGTTTTTGCTGACTTTTTTTTTCTTTTTTTTTTTAATATTAAGTAAATAAAAGTTTTAGTGACATTTATCATGTTTTAAATATTAAGTAAGTATAAGTTTTAATGACTATTTTTATATTTTAAATATTAAATAAGTAAAAATTTTTGGTGACTTTTTTTATATTTTAAATATTAAGTAAGTAAAAGTTTGGATGACTTTTATATAATAAGTTAGAATTTAGTAGATAAAAGTCTTATTAGTGACTTTATAAACATTAGTAAGTAATTGTTTGAGTAAGTAAATGTCACAAGTTTTATAGTGCCAGTTATAACCGCAAATTATAAAAATTATATAAGATCAACACTTGCAACTATTCTACTTATCTATTGCTAGCGCTGCTGTGAGAAAAAAATATGACATGGCACATCTTATGTATCGTAGGATCATTACTATAAATAATTTGAACCACATAAATTATATCCTAAAAATTCGGTGTAGTCATGGGACCTGTTCTTTCTCTATTTTCCCACGTTGATTAAAGGATAAGTAAGATAAGTACCAGTCTCATAGTCATATCCACAGTAACAAACTTCCACAAAATATGCATTTTTATTTGACTCATTAGTCATTATATAAACAGCCCTATGTACATCAAAAATTTGTCAAACACTTTTTTATTAACCCTGCAAGGAGCAGGTATAATTTGCAAGTATTATGCATGGGGTGATCACGTGATCATTGTAGTCAAGACTTAGATGATAAGGTAAAGTGTTTCTCTTTGGGAAGAAGACAACACTAACACCAATGAAATTTGAGCTACAAAATGACGAACTCCCTGTTAGTGTAATATTTCTCATACTCTTTTATTCTTTTAATTTCATTACACTTAATATATTGCTTAATGTATGCATGTCGCATTAAGTAATTATTGGTGAGGAAATTTTTGGTCATAAAGTTGTTGGTGAGGAAATTATTGATGATGGTGGTGTGCTTATGGAAAGGGTTAAGAGAACCCACATACCTCAGACGATGAAGAGATTTATGTACATTTTTGAGTTCTAAGGAATGTTATCCATTATACTATTATTTTATTATGGTATTTTTTTACTATTGTTTGTTCATGGTTTCATTGCAGTTTGTTTCTCTGTTGATTTGTGTTTGTACTGCTTTTAATAAATAATAGATTATAAAAGTTTCATTGTTCTTTTCATACATATTATTGGCTCTACCAAGTTTCGTTGCTAATTGTGTTTGCAAACGAATGACACTTCTATTTCACAATAACATGAGCAAAAAAGTTTCGACTTACAATAACATGAGCAGAAAAGTTTCAACTTAATATTGTGTCAATAGATCACCGAATTATGAGTTTTGCTAAAATATAGTCTTCATTGCAAAATATGGTCTTGTGTTTAGTTTATCGACTCAGAGATTGTACATTATTGATTGTGATATTCTTATCTATGATATCGATTTAGTCAAATCGACACTTAGGTTTTTATCGACCTAATATTTGGAAAAGTATTGTTAAGGCCGACATAAGTTTGTATAATTTAAATAGCTCATGTTATTCATATATTAATTTGACGTTTGATTAGTTAATAGTACAATCTGATAATATATGAAACAAGTTTACTTTCATGTATAATTAGGAACATTAATATTGCTTTAACAAAAATAACGTGATTATTATTAGGCTTGATTTTCTAACCAAATTTGTATAAATGTAAAAATAATAAAGGTATAAACATATTCAGGTAAAAGAGTCGAAGTAATTATTTGAAAATCAGGTTGAAGTGGTGTCTAAAATCCTACTGTATTATTTTTCTTGCAGTTTTAAACTTTTATCTACGAACTTTTATTTGAAAGTTAGTTAAAATTTGGCGTACATTTTGCCTCTTTGATCGAGGTTAATTTTCATCTATATATTTCTCATAATTCTTTTATTTTACATGTTTGATCGATGTTGTATCTCCGTACTTTCTAATAATAAAGTTTGTAGTCACAATATATATTGTTCGTGCTGATATCAAAGGTCGAAGGAAAGGCCAACTCTTGCATCATTAATACATGTTGTTTCTCTTCAAATGTTATCCGTACTTTTGAAACTTTTTAAACAAGCTTATGTGATAACTATTAGAGACATACCGAATGTCGTAACTTGAGTTTATGATGTAATTTAACAATCAAAATAGACCAAACCAATTTTACATTATATCACTAAACTTATAAATGATAAAAGAGCCAATGTCAAGTAAACATCATATTTTATGAAATAAAAGTTCAGACCATGCTTATCAATATATTGTTTCATTTCAACTTATTAAGGTTTATTTTTAAACTTAGATGTTATAACAATTCTAACTTATACACAACTGTTTACCCGTGCAACGCACGGGTATTGTTCTTGTTGCAAGTAGTTGCACCAACATATATCAAACTTTAAAAGGATATCACAAAACATTGTAATTATCATCAGCCTACTGAATTTTGAGGCCCAAGTGTTGGTTTAGGATCAGCCCATTGTGTTAGCTTCTTATCAAGTATGTAGCAGGTGCAAATAAACCGGATAAAATCGAATTTGGATTTTAAAAATCCGGATTTGGAAAAATCGGATTTTCAAAAATCCGTATTCGGATCGGATCGGACTTTTCGAAATCGGTTTTTTCGGATAAAAATATTCGTATCGGATTTTTTTCGGATAAAAATTTTCGTTATTGGATTTTTTTCGGATAAGTTTTTTCGGTTAAAAAAACTTCGGATCGGGGATTTTTGGTTAAAAATGTTCGTTATCAATTTTTTACGTTATCATTTTTTTTCGAAATTTAAAACTTCGTCATTTATTTAATAAACATGTTAATAATAATAAAACTATTTTTTTAAAACTATTACTCAAAAAAACCCTACAAAAGCCCCAAGAAACCAAATAAATTATACACATAATGCTTTCATTTAAAAAAAACTTCGGATCGGGTAGTATATTTAATGTTTTCATTTAAAAACTCAAATAAATTATACACATAATACTTTTATATTTTATAAAAAGTAAAAAAAAACCCACAAAAACCCAAAGAAACAAAAAAAAAAGCCCAGCTTTATAAACACCGGTTCTTTTAACCGATTTTAACCGGTTTTTATATCAAATATTAGTAATAAAAAAAAAAAAATTTAAAAAAATAAATAAAAATTTAAAATCCGGTTAAATCCGGAAATTTATCCGGTTTTTATCCGATTTTCCTAAAATCTTAAAATCCGGTCTAAGAGGTTCGGATAGAAAAAATCGGACCGGATTTTTGGAAAACCGGATTTTGGAAAAACCGGTTCGGATTTTGAAACCGGATTACCAAAAATCCGGTTATAATTTGCACCTCAACTATGTAGTATGTAATCTATAATTCATATACAGATGACACAAATTATACAAAATTACAAACCACAGAAAATCAACACTTTTCAAGCAAAAAAATAATTTTTTTTTTTTTTTTTGATACTTTGAACTGAGATTACCCATATGACTACATTTTGTGTCGTTTTCCAAAATTAATGTATGCATCATATTCAGAATTTCATTGATAAAAAGCAGAATTTGAACTGATTTGATATACAAGCTAAGTATTATTGCTCTCGCCAACACTCTCACAAAAATTACCAACTTATTTGATAAAAAGCAGAATTTTAATACATGAGCAGTAAAACCAAAATTCAGGAAAACAGTAAGCTACAATAAAAGCTTTAGGATGTCATCTTTTTCGAGTTCTCATCTTTCGCACGCTGGAATCGACATGTATGCTGCAGTTATTATCTTTTATACTAAATTTGTGTGGTTTGGAGCGGAAGATTGGAGAAGATGTTGATGCTGCGATTCTCCATCCGAGATAATCTTAGATGGTTTACAATTCCTGTAAATCAAGTAAAGAGCAATCTGTGCACACCCAAAGATAAATCCAGTTCCATTTGGTACCTATTGGAGGACAAAGTGTTTCAAATTAGTATAAGGCAAATTTTGAGTTAATAGCAATGTTTTAAAACCCGGTTTTTTAGTTAACCCGGTCTAGTGACCGGTTTATGGTTTAACAGGTTCAATCGGTTTAACCACCGGGTCAACCCGGTTCTTTATATATGTATATATTTTTTTTTAATGTGTAGTATTTTTTTTACTCACTAACCTTAGTTTTAAATTTTATATTTAAAACATTATTGTAAAAATTTGTAAAAATAATTAATTTATGCTTACAATTTGTAATAGATTATAATAAAACAATATTATTAAACGTTTTAAGATAGTTTAACTTTATTTTAACTAATATTAATAATTATTACTTCAATATATATCTTTAAAACTTAATAATATTTATAGAAAAAAGGTTTTTGAAATATTCATTATACAAAAAATCATGACCCGGCCGGGTTAATCAAACCGGGTTAACTCGGTTCAACGAAAAACCGGCGGTTCAATCCGGTTCTCAAACAAGCAAAAACCCGGCCACATCCGGCCCGGTCTTTGAACCGGTTCACGGTTCAACCGGTTCAACCAGCCGGATCAACCCGGTTTTTAAAACATTGGTTAATAGAGTCTAAGTGCATGTATATACTTTTTTCGTTTTAAAATTGCACAATTTAAAAATTTGCATTTTTTACAAATTTTTATTTATAATTTCTTAACAAAATAATAGTTTCTTCCTTAGCTAATTAATCAAAGACTTATTAAAAGTTGGAATTAATAATTTCAAACAAAAGTAACATGATAAACTTGATCAAATTTTTCTATATAATTTTAGTAGTAGAAAATAATTTTAAGATAATCCAAGAAAGTAGCACTATAATTTTGAGAGTGAGAGAGTAGTAATTTTTCGTATCTATATAAAAGTCTATTATTCATTTTTTGAAATTTTTTTAAAGCAACATAAAAGCATATTTGGTAGCCATATATATTTGAGTTGGCGGTTTAAATATGTTACACTAGTTGAATGAATTAAAGAAGTTTCGAGTTAACTCATTTAACCAGTTTGACATACAAAGGTTGACACGACGCATGTTAAACATGTTAGACGTGTTTGTGGGTCGACTCATTTATCCCATTTTTACTAAAATATAAATAAATTTTAGTTTAAAATAATATATTAAATAGGTTAACGCGTCGACCTGCTTAATTTATTCTCAACTCAAACTAGACCCATTAATTAACGGGTCACTCAAACCTGGCCCGCAATCTATTAAATCAACCTAAATCAGTTAAATTTTGCGTTGATCTCAAATCAAGTTCCGTATCGAGTCACAAATTCACACACATCATGCATGTTATCAAAAGACTACAATTACTGAAGTATAGGTAATGTAATATAAATATTAATTCATTTGTGAGGATTATATTTAGGGAAAATTCTAAGTTCAAAGCTTTTTTTTATTTACTTCTTCTAGTCCAAAAACATATTTTTCTTATGTAAGTTTAGGGCAACATAAAAAAAACAAAACAACAAAAGAAGTATTTTGATTAGTGTCAGAAAAAAGTAATAAAAATAGTCAACAACGGACTTGTTGAACCAAAAAAATAGGCTAACAGCTGACAGAAAAAGTAATAAAAATAGGTCAACAACGCCATGTGATGCATTCTGCACACGATTACTCTAAATCTTTCTTTTGTCATATACTAAAATGAGCAAAACAATAATTTTGAACTTATTAGAGAAAACTCCATTTTAACAATGAACCTTTTTAAAAAATTTCTCTTGCATTTAACAAGTTTTCTGCTAAAACCCTATACCAGCCACAATTTTAAAAAAGAAATTTGAACGGGCTATATAATTTCAATGTGTCTTATCCATGCCAGTTGTCTCGTGTCATTTTCTTAAATTTTAGAACGTGTTGAATTCAAATAATATCTATTCACTGTTGCTGTATTGTCAAAGGCACATTCAAAATTAATATGTCTTTTGCTCAAAAAAAAAATTAATATGTCTTAATATATGTTCTTAGATAATTTTTAATCATGTTTACTTTTACAAGGATATTAATGTTAAAACACACTAATTTTAAGTATATATCAATCAAATTGCTAAGTGTGTAAATCATTTCCCAGTGTCAAAATTCGATGGAGTGGATGTCATGTGACAATAAGTTATCATTTGGGTTAATACATACGTAGGTAACCACCTTTCCAAAAAAGTATGCTTAAAATAATACCGTTTCAATTCGTTCACTCAAGTTACTTAAGTATACGGGTTGACTAAGTAGGTTACTAAATATTGTTAAACTTTATAATAAAGGGATTTTATAGAAGGGTTACCGGCTAAGTAAGTTACACAAAGAATTTAATACACAAACTTGGTCTCTTAATACATAAAGAAGTTACTAATGTTTACAAAAAAATGCGCCTAAGTTACTAACGTTTAAAAAAAATGCGTCTAAGTTACTAAATCGGCAAACGTGGGTAAATAAAAAAATGAGTAACTCAATTAACCGGTAACATATACTTGAGTAATTTGAGTGAATGATTTGAAACGTTATTGTTTTAAGCGCATTTTTTTGGAAACGTTAGTTACCTACATATGTATTAACCCTTATCATTTTGATCACACTAACTCCTACGTGAGTATGTGAGGAGTAAATGAGTTTTTCACTGCAAGTGAGTTTACATTAAGTGGGTTTTCTTTTAATTTTATTACATAAAGCTTGTACATGTATAAAGTATTTAGTGGATATGTTTTATATAAAGTATGTATTTTAATGATAGGTGAGTTTTTTAACACCACGACGATTAAAAAATAAGTTGTATAAATAGCTAGAAAGCTAAAGTGACGTTAAAATGGAAATAAGTTTACCACTGCACTCTCTTCCATCTAAGTAACTCTTTTTGTTTTTACTTAAAATTTAAAAAATTTATACTTGAAAAAAAATAACATGTTTATGAAAATATAATAATCTAGCAAGTGTGTAAGATATTCGAATATCCTTGCAATATGTTGACCAAAACATATGATAAAAAATTCACACAAAATTATAATTGATCACACATGCATTAATTATTAATTAACAAGATCAAGACAAGGTAAATCTTAGAAGGTTGTACATTTTTAGGGCTCTTATGTTTTGAATACAAGTCTTGTGTAAGATGCCTTATATTAGACTCCCAGGGTCGTCAAGTAAATGTTACCCGAAAACGTTAGAAATTACATAGTGAATGGCGTTTTTGTGTTTCAGGCCGTAGTTATTAGCACAAATGCTCTCGGAAAACCCGACACGTTGGTGCGAGGAATTGGACCGATCCTCACGTTTTAATTTCATGTTTTTGCGCTATCGTGTATTTTTTTCTTTTCTTTTTGAAAAGCGTGATAAATATAACACTAGAATTTGTGTTGTTAATCAGATAGAGACGTTTTTGTTTTTGTGTTACGATACGTTTTGATCTTATAAAATTAAAGCTGACATGATATGTATTTTCTTCACGACAACTCAAAATGTGTCAAGTGGCTTATCAAATGTGGGACTTATCATAAGATGTGGTTGAACAATATCCCAGACCCTTATTTTCATACTTTCACGACAAATTACAAGAGTTTTTCCTGTTGCTAGGTGTATATTTGAGTGTTTAATATTCTCATACATGTCCACTATTACGAATGTAAGTTTATCTATCCATCGTATATGCATATTTGTGCATGTATATGTAGGAGCACATAGAGGGAGAAAGGTGAACTTACTATGAGAAACCAGTCCATTACAAGAAAGGCGTAAAATGTCCAGACCGCGCCGTTGAGAAACAAGAATAGCGAAAGCAGAAACGGCATGTACTCTACGCTTTTAGTCGTCACCACTAATCTCTGCATAATTATGTAATTAGTTAAGATTAATTAATTGATAATTATATTGAAAAACAAATAGTTTATCTAATATTGTAAGAACTAAGCTACATACTTCATGTAATAAGATCAAATTAATTTAAATTACATCGGTTTACAACGAACTAAAATGAAACATAAAAAATCTAAGTATATAATAAAAATAAAAATTTATATAAAACAATCAGAAAAACAAATCAGATAATTTTTACGTAATTATATGATTGGTTAAATACTACTGTAATTAATTTAATCATTAAACAATTCTAAATATCCAACCAAGTTAAAGCATTCACGAAGGGTCAAGCATTCAAATTTTTTTTTACTATTTCATAAAGTGTTTGAAATTGGGTTTTTGCATTGTTTCAAAAACTTTTAAATTTTTTTTCACAAACGATATGTTTGGTAAAACTAGCTGTAAGCTATTAACTATAAGATGTAAGTTGTTAATTATAAGCTGTTTGCTAAAAAATTCTAAATTTTAATAAAAATGTTTGGTATATTAGCTGTTAACTGTAAAAGTAAAATGTAAAATGACTAAGGACATCTTTTAATAAATTATAATATGGTTAGAGGTTATATCAGTAATTTACAGCTTTAACAGCTCTTGATAATCTAAAAAGCTGTATGGAACAGTTTTTTATTGAAGAGCTATTTAGTTAAAATAAAAAGCTAACAGCTTTAAAAAATGTTGTGCTAAACAGAGATATTAGATTATTTTTTTAATAAAAAAACTAACAACTATATAAAAGTTTTAGAAAAGCTCTGACCAAACATAGCCAAAGAATTTTTTGGAAGCTTTTGCATTGCTTCAAAAGCTTTTTTGAAACATATATGTTGTATATTTAATTGTATAAAAACTTGTAACATTGTAGATAAAGCTGTCGAAAAAATCGACCCGACCTCGAACTCGAATAAGCTTATTCGGGTCTGTTTATTCAGGTCAAAAGATTTATTCGAGTCAATTCGATTAACCCGAGTTTTAAATATGATCGGGTTCTGTTTTAATTTTTCTAGCCTTGACCGAATTGACCCGAATCCGAATAACCTCACTTGACCCGACTCTGACTAACACTTTGCCACTTTTTAAGCTTTTTACTTATATTTGGGTTAACCCGAATCTGAATTAATTTGACCTCAGTTAACCTGAATTTGAGTGACCCAAGTTCTAATTAAACTCATATTCAGGTATAAATTATTTATTTTTAATCTAAGTTGACCCGATCGCGATCAAATTAACCGGAATCCCATCTTTAATTTAAATACTCTTATGGCCATGTCCACTAACATCTCATTATCAATTACAATTAAGCATCTTTTTAAATATATTTATTAGAGTATTATTAGTACTTGATTAACGAGTTATTATTCAATAAAAAGATTAATTAAAATGAGAAGGATAAAAAAACCACAGCCACATATTTCAGATGCACTTACAAAAATTTATGTATCTTTTCTTAAAATTCTCTTTTCTTTTTGAAATTTGTGATCCGAATTTTTTCTAATTTTTTTATTTTAATTTTTCTTCTTATTACCAATTAAAAACTATAGGATATTCAAGTACACTCAACGCACATGGATTTTAAAATTCCAGCTGTAATAAAAGGACTATTCATTTCAGATTTTTATTTTATTTTCTGACATATATTGTAGTTATAGTGGCTTACTGCATTTACTAGGTCCATATTCATTTCATATTTTTAAAATTAGCACGTTACGAAAACTACTATTGAATAATTATTTATTTTACTGGATCGTGTATCAACTAGTTGTAATTACTATATTAATCTGAAAAATGATAATTAATCTTACCATTAATGTTCAAATGACAGTAAAACACGTTATGGTACTTACCATAGCAGAAAGAGGAGAAGCATACATGACTATATTGAGTGTAGCACACATGAAACCGATCACATCGATTCTCATGTCTCCTTCAAGCCACAACTGTGTCACCAAAACTGCCCCGGCAAACATACCTACATCAACTACACCAGCAATGATGGCTGTTTTCGCCTAAATTCAACGTATTCGTTACTTATTATGAACACATAATGTGTATATAAAGCATGCATAACTCAGTAGAAAAGATAAAAGCAAACTCACTTTTGTTTTTGGAGGTGCATAAATGAGGAACAATGAAATATAAATAATCTCTACAAGAATGCCAAAACTATTGATAGTTGCCACTAGAAAGCTATCTGGCCTTGTGATTCCATAGTAAGTCCATAAACTTGAGTTGAGCAAAGTGCATATATAAGGAAGACTCTTAAACTCCTCTGTTGATCCTTTGTTCACAATTCGCCAAAACGTTTTCCTGCATATGAGTATGTGCAGGGAGGAAATCAGGAAACAAAACGACCAAGTACACTTATAATAAATGAAACAATACTGCAACCACAAGTTTTAAGGACCAGGTGCATTTAGCACAAATCTAACAAAAAAACGAAGTTTTTAAAAAGATTAACACCACGCAACAAAAATCATGGATGTCCCTGAGAATAGGTTTGTTGATACTTACGCTGGGGAGAGAAACATCAAAACTGAAATGATGTTACCTGAAACAAATAGGCAATAATACGTTAGTTAATTAGTTTGTTTACATTTTGTTATCGAAGATTGAAGTACGTTTAAGAGAAAATATGTAGCTGAATATATATACCGATAACACCGACGTAAATATACAAATCGTCCATCTTCAAAGATCAACTAGAGGAGAAAAAAATGAGGTGAAAGGGGAAAAGAATAGAAGGATTTGATGTGTTGTGTATGAACATGTATGTAATGTACTCTTAATATAGAAGAACTCAACTTGCGTTCATAATAATATTTTTCGTTTTTATATTATTTTTGTAAGACACAATAATAATTTTTTTAGGTAGACTGTAAATTTTGTTTCTCAACTTTGTCAAAAATGTGAAAAAGCACTTCAGACGAAAGGTCGTGCAAAAACAGTCATAAAATTTGTATTTTTATACGAAAATATTTTCGAGACGTTAAATATAACCTTTCAGCCGTTATCTCCATCACGTGCCATGCACTTGAGGGTAATTTCATCAGTTGAACTCGTCCCCTTCACTACTGTCCACCCTCCACCTTTTCCTCGTGCAAAACTATGTTCTCGCCATTAAAACACAAGACTAACCACTAGTCTAACACTTCGTCTCAGGGACCACAGTTGCACCCGATTACAAACTTGTTGATTAACATTTCATGAACCTTGTAATCATTTGAGCTCTTTTATATATATATATATATATATATATATATATATATATATATATATATATATATATATATCCCTTACCATAAACATAATTTCAAACCAACTTAGCTTCTCAACCTATATCAATCTTAAAAGAGTTAATAATTCAATGGCAAACCAAGATGGTGGTTTTAGGCGTTAAGTTTTGTGTGATTGATTGGCAAAGGATGCAAAATTTAACCGCGTGGAGAGACAATTGCTGGTCATTTTCGTAGGGAAAGGGATGCCAATCATGTAGATGTACAGGACCTTCAGGTCCTAACTGATGAACTAGAGCAGCGGATGAACAACATGAACCTCTTGATTAATGAGGTGGGAATCCTCACCGGTTGTATTCCTTCTATTGAAGGTACCGATAAGTTGAAGACCCCTAATGAGCGTATTGCGGAAATGCTTGTCAGGTTGAACAAGATGTGTAGAAACTAGAAGGGAGGAGGTTGGATACTTTCCAAAATTATAATTATGTTCGTCATTAGAATTGACTATTACTTGTTTGTTTCATAATAGTTAAGCCAATTTTCAATGTTTCAAAACATTTGCTATATCAAGTGATTATAATAATGGAATACTAAACGTAAAGACAAGTATAAATCAAAAGTAAGGAAAGAAACAACCTAAGAAAAAACACTAAGGCTTTATAGTCGTTCGGCAGCAAAGCTCTTTCTACATACTCCACTCTTTGAGTACACCTTACTCGAGATTTCCAATATATCCACAAGCTCCTTTCTTGGCGGAGAAAACCTTACAACTTTGCTTACCATGTTTACCGACACTAAGCTAAACGTTGAGTTCTAATCCTAGCTAGAACCAATCTTCGTCGCCCATCTTCTTTTCCGAAACAAGGTTAAATGTCGAGTTCTAATCTTAGATATAACCAATCTACACTCATATCACTTTCTAGTTAAGTGAGAACTCAAACACTCATACTCACAATTACATCACTTTAGAGTTTAGTGAATCACTTTAGAATTTAGTGAGAACTTATACACAACACACTAACAACTACAACACTTCATAGTTTGGTGAGAACTGACACACAAGACACATCCAAGTATAAACATATACCTTGGATCTACACAAGACTAATCCAAATATACACATATACGTTGGATCTACACAAGACTAATCAAAGTATACACATATACCTTGGATCTACACAAGACTAATCCAAGTATACATATATCCATTGGATCTACACAAGACTAATCCAAGTATACACATATACCTTGGATCTACACAAGACTAATCTAAGTATACACATATACATTGGATCTACACAAGACCCAAATAAACAAATATGATGAACATGACTAGATCTAAGAAAAGATGATCTTCATCAAGGCTTCATCTTTCATCACATCACAAATGTGTGAGTGATCTTCTCTTTAGACATATAAAGAAGGGGATTAAGAGGATAATCATAAGTAAACATACTTAACAAATTAAGTAATCATTTACTAATGATTGGAATATAGAAAAAAGAGTAAGAAGCATAAAGTTGTCCAAAAAAGTTCATTAGAAAATGGAGAAATGATCCACTATTTATAGGAGACAAGGTCAAATGGCTATCTAGGCGCGGTTTAAAAATAGCCTGGCGGTTCCTTATCACTAAGGATCCCTGCGCGGACCTATAATGATCCCGACCTCTAGAGTCCGCTTCTTTTTGTCCTCTAGTGAGGAAATTCAATCTGGTGAAGTTATAACTCAAGAGGAGTATCTTTTGGCCATTTGAAATATCCTAAATTCAAATTTCCATGTTATGTTTTAATAAAACACTTTTTTAAAAAGAAAGTATATTAAAATATTTTGTCACATTTGTATAAATGTGAGTTTTAAGGTTAATTACTTTTAATGATCATTAAACATGTATACTGTTGATACAAAAGTTGGATGATCCTAGCTTGACCCGAATTAGGCTTAATTCGGGTGACTAGGCTCCGGCACTTGCACCAAGTGAACTTTGGTTTGAGATCCTACACACTAAAGAAACACGTTGTTAGGCTTACCGTGGGAATGTATCCCACGATTTGACTCCGACGTGAGAATAAGTAATTGGTTTAGGGTTAATAGCACGTGAGATGTGAGAGTGAAAAATATGATACCTCTATGGAACGCTTGGGGGTTCCTTATATAGGTGGTAAAACCCTAGTCGGCTTTTACTAAAGCTTAGGCCCCAAGTAAAGGATAAGGACCATAATTAGTTGATTGTTATCTTCTAATTATGGTTAGTATATATCTTTTCCTTTAGGGTAAATCACAGTCCTAATTGGGTTGTGATTATGTCTAACCCTGTTCCGGCCATGCCGAGATGTGGGTCGCACATGACTCATGCGGCCACTATTCATCCAAAACCCATAGTCTCAAATGACACTGCTACAACCCGTCCGTAATGGGCCGGATACGGGTAGTACCCGTGGGCCGGGTTCATGACCCGGCTAGGGAATATACGTCATCATTTCCCCCCAGTCTAGTTGTTACAGCCGTAGGCGTAACCTCTATACTTACAAATGCCCCTGTCTCTGTTGTATAAAAACAGCCGTAGAATAGAAGATGTTTGACCGGGACATCATTAATGAAGGCATTAATGGTAGTCAAGGTATGGTCGTATCAATCAGCTGTTCGCATGATTATTTGAAAAAGTGCAACATGCGAGCCCCACTATCGAGCTACGTAAAAAACTGTTAGGAGGTGACCCGTGGGTCCCTTTGACGTTTCAACTGTGCTCTGAATCCCATCCTTTGGATGGACGTAGTGGATTACACGTGGCAATCATCCAACTGGCCTCATAAACCGAGGCAATACTATAAATACCCATGTGTGTGACTGTGCACACACACAGTTTATACTCTCTTCCACCATTGTTGCAACCTCCTTTCAGTCCTTCTACAATCATTACACTGATATCCGTATTACCAGGTTAGAATACCACGCCCTTCTCCATACTTTTATAAATCAAGGTGAAAGATAAACCCACCATCACGATCGTGCTTAATGTATTTCCACCTGAGAAATTTATTGAGTTCTGCTTTGATTACTACATTCCAGAGAGCGTACATCCCACCTATCTAGGTGATGATGAAGCTATCACGGATTCTCCGGTTGGGAAAATAAGTGTGTACACGCGCCTATTCGACTCGGCCAACTACTGTATCCCTTTGTCTAGGTTCCTTGTAGATATCCTTACATACTATGATTTCCATATAACCCAATTACATTGTATAGGGGCGTGTAAGATTAATCAGTTCGAAATAACATGCCATACATGTGGCGTAGGTCCAACAGTAAGTCTATTTAGGGTTTTCTACGTGCCCCAAATGATCAGCGGCTGGTTGTCGTTTAGAAAACGCCCGGGGAATAGTGGCCGTGTACAAGAGCCGCGGTCTGAAGGACCGTTCACGCATATGTCTACAGTGGGACTTGTCTGAGCTTACTAAGCTAGAGACGAAGGAGGAGTGCTAAGAGTTCGTAGATCATTTGACTCCTCCCAGCCTGGTTCAGGACTTGAATGAGCTCACCCATGGAACACTTCTTGAGCAATTAAATATGGCTATCGCGCATCAAATGACTATCAACGCGGCCTTACGACACCGCTTTGAAGGCGCCTTAGGCTATGTAAGGAGTTCGGACATGAAGATTGCTCACAGGGAAAAAATGATTGAAGAGCATGAGCAAACCATATCCACCCTGCAAGCTGACCTGTCCTTGGTCGAGGCGACCATAAAAGAGCAGGCGAACCACGCTGCCGCCTGTGAAGCCTGGATTGCGGAATTAGAATTCGAGGCCCAATGCCTGTGTGACAAGGTACGTACCACTCATATGCATCCCCCATCATGCTTATTTCTTTTATGTGTATAGATTTGAAGTATTATCAAAACAACTAACACATAGCACCATATCAACAGGTTTCTACCGTCGAGGCCACCGCTCAATCTATGGCCAAGAATGTGGCTACCATCTCCAACGAGCGTGACGACCTGCGCCTAATAGTGAAAGGTGAGGAACAGCTAGCCTCCGCCTTTGTTGATTACAAGGTCGATCACGAGAAGGTCGTGGAGGGACGACTGAAGGAGATGGACACGCGGCTGGAGGCCACGGCTATGGACTTTGATGAGGAGTTATAACCTCACATGCTCACAGCTATCGTCGGCCGAAGGTGGATGATTGGATCTGGGCTAAGGCTGGTAGTAAACAAGATCGCAGATTCCCCCAGCTAGCCCAGCCATTGGCTGATGTAGTTTCGGATGGGATAGATCGTCGCGGGCACGAGGGCCTTCTAGCCGGGGTGGAATGGGCGGGTCTGGGCAAGGAAGCTAAGGACCACGCATACCCAAGCCAGATGCCGAGGATAAAATGACCGCATCTATGACGGCCTTGAGCAAAACTGAGTACCCATTGATAGATGAAATCGAAGCTATGAAAGACACCCCTATAGATATGATCATGGAACGGCTATGCGTGGAAACAGACTTAGATTCCCAACTCATGGTCCCGCTATATGTAGATAACCCCCCCCCCCCCCCCCCCCCCCGAGAACCCATGGGATATCAAAGGGGATAGAAGATTGGGGGAGGCTATTAAAGCCAACATGGACCGCGCCATGGGAAAGCGAGGGATTCGTACTATCTTTCGTACACCCACTACGAGATCTGCCCATCTGCCCAGGTCCGACGGTGTTCCCGTAACTGCCCCTACCAGACCTAATCCTATCTTGTTGTTTGGAGCTGGTGCCATGCCTGAGGGATCGACACTAGTATCGCTAACGAAATAGAGGAAGGAGTTGGGAGAGTCCATGCTTCCCCACTGATGTCATTTGTATTCATCAAACATTAATCGGATTTTGTAATATTCGTCCGTGGATGTCCACGACAAACATTTATTTTCTTGTATATGTAACTTTTTATTTAGCAACCCATTTGGCCGTGGATATCCACGCCATTTGTAGGTATGAACTTGAAACTTGTCCTTTGAATGTGTTGAATTTATATTCGTACATCCACACGTGGTGTTATCACGGTTCTGATAAAGACCAAGTCTATATATTAATAGACGTGCACTGTGTGGCTTTATCATGTCCGTCCTTTCATATGTACGGTATGTTTAAACTTATAACAACGTCTTGTTAATAAGGTGTCTAGTAAGGATTCATGATCCACGGTCGCGGGGGTTGCATCCCTCTTATGCGACAAGTTGAATTATTAGATTCACTTAATCCTCTTGCTTCACATGAAAACGTATAGTACATGTACGACTGAATGAATGCATATGAACGAGAAATAATGCTAAAAACACAAAAACAAAAAATATTCCTAAGTATATAAAAAGAATACTGTTTGCACAAGAACAAGCCGTGGAGCTAGCTAGACACCACGGAGTTTTATTATCACGGTTACGTTTTTAAATAGAACAATAAAATCCTAAGACAGATAGAGCCTAGAAAACATAAAAAGCAGAATTACATGGATCTTTATTGGAGTTTTCTATAGCTAAATGTCCACGCGGAGGCCGTAGCCTTTCAAAGATATCACTTTTTGAGATTTCATATGTTCCATGTACGATCCAAATCACGGCCATCCATGCCACGTAACTTGTACGCACCTATCCCCAAAGCTTCCGTGACCTCATACGGCCCTTCCCACTTTGGGCCTAATTTCCCTGTGTTCTTCACACGACTTGCCTCGTTTGCACGATAGACAAAATCCCCTGGTAGGAAGGAAACACCCTTAACTTTAGAGTCGTAATAAGCTTTCATCCGCGACTTAGCTTTAGCTTCATTGATGGCTGCTATCTCTCTTTTTTCCTCTAGTAAGTCTAAGTTGACCCTGAGTTCCTCATCGTTCGTGACAACATTAAACTCCGACGTACGGAATGTCGGCATTCCAATCTCTGTTGGTATGACTGCCTCAGTACCATAGGCTAATGCAAATGGAGTGTCCCCATTAGCCGTTTTGATCATCGTACTGTGTGCCCATAGGGCATGTGGTAGCTCGTCTACCCACTTGGCGCTTCTCATCTAAGCGCGCTTTGATTCCTTCACCTAAGCTTCTATTCGCTCGTTCCACCAAGCCATTGGTTTGTGGATGCTTGACTGATGCAAAGCGTCGTTTGATGTTCAGCGTCGCGCACTAATCTTTGAATGGATTGTCCGCGAACTGCTTTCTGTTGTCCGAGATAATCTCACTGGGTAAGCCAAAACGACATACAATGTTTTCCCAAACAAACTTTTTTTTGCCTGTTTGCCCGTGATTGTAGCGACCGCCTTAGCTTCTATCCAGCGAGTAAAGTAGTCCATGGCCACGATTAAGTACTTAACGCCTCCAGCAGGAATAGGAAAAGGCCCTGTTATGGCAATCTCCCACTTGTAGAATGGCCACGGGGCTGTGATAGGTGTTAACTCCTGTTGTGGGTGGCGCGGCACTGGCCTGTGTACTTGACTATCGCTGCATTTGAGGATCAAGTTGCGTGCGTCTTGATGCATATTCGGCCAGTAATATCCTATTCGTAAAGCTCTTGCCACCACAGACCTAGTGCCAGCGTGCATGCCACACGACCCTTCGTGAATCTCGCTAATCACATAGCTAGCTTTGTGTGGTCCGAAGCATCGTAACCACAGCTGTAAGAATGAGCGCTTATACATGATGTCGTCGCGTAGTTCAAACTAGTGCGGTTTCCTACAGATTCGGCGCGCTTCTGTCTCATCATCAGGAAGAGTCTTATTCGTTAGGTAGCTAATTATTGGGGTCATCCACGTAGGTCCTCCTCATCGACTATTGTTGCGACCTCCTCCCCCGCGATGGATTTATCCTTAAGTATTACACCAATACTTGTTTGGATAGATGGGCGAAGCTCGTATATGCGATTTTGCTAAGGGCGCCCGCTTTTTTATTCTCGCCCCTTGGTACCTGTTTGATAGAGAACTTCCCAAAGCCGACGATGAGTGACTTAACCTTTTCCAAATACTGGATAATGCTGTCCTCCTTGGCTTCATATTCTCATAGGATGTGATTTGCGACAAGCCGCGAGTCCACGTAGGCGTTAAGGTTACGCACTCCCATTCTGGTCGCGATTTTAAACCCGTGGTTAATGTTTCATATTCCGCCTTATTGTTTGTGACTGTGACTTCAAAACGCAAGGCATAAGTGAATTACATGCCCTTCGGATGTGTGAGTATGAGGCTTGCTCCTGGCCCATCCATGCAGGAAGATCCATCGGTGAACATGACCCTCGGTTCTTTTAGAATTTCTTCTTTCGGGGCCATTGGCACGTCCTCCTCGGGTTTCTCTATAATGAAATCTGCCAAGATTTGACCTTTGACGGATGTTCTTGGTCTATAAGAGATGTTATGTTCCCCAAGCAGGACACTCCATAGCAGTCTTCTTGCCACATCTGGTCTAGAGATGATATGTTTTATTGGTTGGTCCGTGATGACTACAATTGGATGCGCTTGAAAGTATCGACGCAACCTTTTCGCGGTATAAACCAATGATAGGGCCAACTTCTCCATCGAGGAATAATTCAATTTTGGTCCTTGCAATGCTCTACTTATGAAGTAGAACGGGGTCTGAACTGAGTCTCGGTCTGTCATTAGGACGGCTCTGATTGCTCTGTGAAGCGGATAGGTACATAACCAGCTCCTCCTTTGGTCGCGGGGCGACAAGCATCGGAAGAGCCGCTACGTGTTGCTTAAGCTGTCCAAATGCCTCCTCTGCATCTCTTGTCCAGAGAAAATCCCCTTTCTTTAAGCACTTCTTGAGTGTTTTGAACAGAGGAAGTGACTTCTCTGTGGATTTCGAAAGGAACCTGTTAAGCCCAGCCAACTTTCCGTTAAGTGATTGTACCTCCTTCAGTGTCCGAGGAGATGGTAACTGTATCACGGCCTCAGTTTTCTCAGGGCAAGGCTTGATGCCGTTTGGGTCTATCATGTACCCTAGGAACATTCCCTTAGTTGCCCCAAATGTGCATTTTTTGGGATTCAACTTCATGTTGATTTTTCTCAAGGTATCGAATGTCTCATGGACATCGCGGAGGAGCTCGTCTTCCGTGTGGCTCTTTATAACCAAGTCATCAACATAGACTTCAAGGTTACGGCCAATTTGTGAGTTGAATGCTTTATCAACAAGTCATTGATATGTCGCGCCTGCATTCTTGAGTCCAAACGACATTTTTG
This sequence comes from Glebionis coronaria, assembly GCA_025667525.1. NCBI lineage: Eukaryota > Viridiplantae > Streptophyta > Magnoliopsida > Asterales > Asteraceae > Glebionis > Glebionis coronaria. Next base: position 12,823,609 of record CM046876.1, read on the forward strand.
TATAACAATACACACCCTGACTGGTATGGAACACCGTGTTCACCTCGTCCTCCTCCGACATCTAAATCTGGAGATAACCTTTATATACGTCCAAGAAACACTTAAATGGGAACCCACATAGGGATTCGACCTTCCAATCGATTTCTGGCAATGGATAACAGTCTTGCGGACAAGCTTTGTTCAAGTCAGTGAAATCCACACACATGCGCCAGCTTCCATCATGTTTCTTGACCATGACCGGATTGGAGAGCCACTCATGGTAATAAACCTCCCGCATGATTCCTGCCTCAACCAGATTTTTTACTTCATCTAGTATAACTTGGTTGCGCTCTGGAGCTTGGTCGCGCTTCTTTTGCCTCACCAGAGGATACCCCGGACAGATCTGAAGCTTGAGTTCCGCGACTGAGCGTGGTACGCCTGTCATGTGCTTTGGTTCCCATGCAAACACGTCAAGGTTTAGCACATAACGTTCCTACCTTATCTGAGAGAGTTCCTCCGATGGCCACTTCTTGTTCTGGGTAATCAGGGTGGATAGCCACCTTCCAATTCGCGGGGGGTAACCCTTCCTTCTTAGGAGTCGGTTGTATTGGTGTTGTGACGACATGACATTCTGATGGTGGTACTATCGAATTGAAGATAGTGACGATTCCCCCCTCGACTGGGAATTTCAGCATGCCGTGTGCTGTAGACGGGACTGCCCGTATGGCAAGTATTCCCGGCCTCCCGATGATACCGTTGTACGAAGAATGCGAGCGTATAACCATAAAGTTCATCCGTGCTGTAGTTGCATGTTCTTTATCTCCGATAGTTACTAACAATCGTAACTGCACTATTGGCCAAATTGTATCTCCGCTAAAACCAATAAGCGGCGACGTGGCCGACATTAGTTGACTTTTGATTTCTGGCTTCAACTGTATGAAACAGTGTTCATAGAGTATCTCCGCGGATGATCCTCCGTCAACATACATGCGGCGGACGTTGTGGCTTCCAATGTTCACCTCAATCGTGAGAGGCGCATCCGCCATGCTGGTTGCTGTGATAGGAGGGAATGAGATTTTCTTGCTACGAGAAAATTTCTGGCTAATTTTCTGCTTTGTTCTGCGCTGCAACGATTGAACCATAAATATGGTTGTAGGTTTGTCCTTCTGAAAATCCTTTTTATCATTCTTTTTGTTATCCTTCCCGTCCTTCCAGTCCTTGACCAAATGCTTGAGTTTTCCTGATTTAATCAGCGACTCAACATGCTTCTTGAGCTGAATACACTCGTCCGTCCCATGGCCCTTGTCGTTATGGAATTCGCAAAACCAGTTCCCCTGACGACGGTCGACCGGAGTTGTCATTGGGGCCGGCCTTGGAAAGTTTGCCCCTTCAGTTAGTAGGATGTCCCGGTATGTCATCTTTAGAGGTGTGAACTTGTCGCTCGGTCGCCCTCCTTTTGCTTGATTTTTGTAATCCGAGCTCCTACTGCTACCTTGGTTGTTTGACTGCCTTTTCTGCTGGTCGTTCGATCGAAAGCTTTGGTTTCCCTTTACGGGGTAGGCTACGGACACGGCAGTCTCTTCTTCTACACAGTTCCTAACCCTTTTCATGAGCTCATCAAATGTCGCGGGGTGCCTGTCATTGAGGTGCCTGATAAGTTCCCTATCAATTATGGCGTGCCTAAAATCGGAGATCTTGAGAACTTCTGGGCACGCTCTTATTCGCATGCATTCGTCTTTGAAACAATCTGTGAAGTCTTCCGTGGACTCTCCGTGCATCTGCTTGATCGTCGCCAGTGAGACTGGATCCCTATTATACTTCTTTCGCTGAGTGTAGTTTCTTCTAAACGCTGAGCGTAGTTCATCGACGCTATTGATGCCCCGGTGAGGGAGTTTTTCAAACCAGTCACGGGTGTTTCCAATCAAGGTTGAATTAAACATTTGGCACCATATAGGCATTGGCCATCGTTCTATGTTTGCTTGTACGGTGAAAACTTTGAGATGGTCATCTGGGTCACCAGATCCATCGTAGGTTTTGACACACGCCGACATGCGACATTTTTTGTCTCGGAGTAGTTCCGTATGTGGGTTGTGAAGGCATCGTCTCTTTCACTACACCATGGTAGGGAGAGATCTTCTTAATCATCCGTATGATAATGGGAGTGCCCGTAACGTCCTCCCTTCTCATCTGATGGTTCAGAGGAGGAATACCTCGTTCGACGGCGCCTTGGGTGATTGTCATCTGAACCAGATCCTGAAGGATCATGATAGGGCGGTCCAGCTCCATCCCTTGATTTGATATGGTAGCCACTTTTGTGAGAGGAGGTTGTAGTCTTCTTTGTTCCAGAATACATCCTCCTAAACACACTAGTGCGGCGACTATCATTCTGTGGAGTTTCCAAAGTCGCGCGCCCCATGGATCTATCAGAATGATCCGACTCCCTTTGCGTCCCTTGTAATTCATGCATGATTCGATCCCCTATGCGATCGAAAACATTCCGCGCTCGAGGTTGTTCCTCCAGGGGAGGTTGTTCCTTAATTTAGTGTTTTCTTCATCTTTTTCGGGTTTGGGGAGGGGTACCACGTGCGGCGCTGCTAAAGTTGAGTTTAGATTAGAGGTTCCTCCCCAAATTCAATCTTGCCGCAATGGCTGGGACAATTCTGTCGAGGTTTTGTGTGAGCACGCCCTCAATGTCTTCATCACCGAGTGAGGCGAGCTCGTGGTCCATGATACAGTGGTTTTCATTGGGGTTCAGATTAATTCTCGGAATCTTCTCGAATTGATCACAGCTCAAAGTGGAATAGTTGTTCTTGGTGACAAATAGGGGGTTTGATTTTCTATTCTACTAAAAGGTAAATGCGTGAAGTAACTAAAAGAAAACTAGAAGCAGTTAATCAATAAAAATAAAACTTGAATTTAAATAAAACAGTAACAGTAATAACCTTAAAAATGCTTGATTCGAAATGTGGTCTTTATTCAGAATAAATCAGACACAACTTGTTCATGCGGAATAAACTACTCATGCGGAATATAATGGAAATAAGCTTGATCCGGAATGTAAGGTTGATCCGGAATAATTGAATATTCCGGATGAAAGAGGTTGATTCGGAATGTTTAACAAAAAGTGACTGATCCGGAATATAGGAATATTCCGAACGAAGGAGTTGATCCGGAATGTTTGAATATTCCGAACGAAGAGCTTTGATCCGGAATAAATGAAATATTTCGGATGAAGGAGCTTGACTCGGAATAATAAATATTCCGAATGAATGGTACTGATCCGGAACAAATGAAATGTTACAGATGAAGCAACTTGATACGGAATAAATTATGAACAGTAGCTGATTCGGAATTTCTGGGGAAATGAAGAACAGTAACAGAAATAAAACAGGGGACACGTTTTTAAGCCAAAATCAACCAAGTTTTTAACCAAAACTTAAACAAAACTAATCACTAATCATTTACTAACCATAGACAACATATCAAATCATTAACAACACAAAATCCACTTACTTTTGAAGATCAAAATCAACTAAATAAGAACTTTAAAACTTTGAATCAAAGAATAAGATGAACAAGATTAAATGGAAATATTATATTGATGATTAAGGTTTAAACAATCAAAGGAAAAGATTAAAACTACAAGATTTGTGAAAACAAGAATCAAAATCACCAAACACCCTAATGGTGTTGGTGATACCTACGAACAAAAGAAAAGAAAAGAGGAAAACTAAAAACTGGCTAAATTGTGTGAGGGGATCTCTTTATATAGGTCTTCCATTTGGTTGGTGAGTGGGCTTTCTCCCTTTCTTCTTGTCTTCTCGTCTTTTCAGAAAAGTTGACGTTTTTGATTCTGATTCGGGATTTGTCGACGATTAAATTCAACTCGTCTTTTAATCTCTTCGTTTAATAGACTTGAGTTTCTTCGACATATGTAAATCTTCTATCTTTGGTCCTTTTCTTCGATAAATCTTCAAACAGGCCCATTGACTTCAAATCTTTTGCATCTCTTGGACAATAGACTTCGTATTGAGTCTTTTTCTTCGATAAAACCCGTGCAATCCCATGTTTTCTTTAATATTAATCCGGTTGACTCTGAAAACACAATAAACACAAAAACCACGCATAATTCCAAACAAATGATATTAAACACGCGCTTTGGTCTCGTTTTAGCAAGAAATAAGTGGTAAAAGGATGGGTGTTTTCACACCTATCAAATCCCCTACACTTAACCATTGCCATGCCCTCATGCAATGCTTAGTGATAAAGCAAGTTAACACTTTTCTCATAATCAATCAACCTTGGCCTTATTAACATACTACTAAAACAGAAATTAAAGTACTAAGAGAAATTAAAACTTTAAAGGAAACAAAAGGATAGAAAACCATTTTCACTCCAAAGTAGCTACATGGAAATAACTTGCAAATAGATCAAGGACTTACATTAGGGCTTTGGTGCTGCGAAGATTTATCACCCTCAAGTTTCACGTTCCCCAAACTAAGCTTAAAAACAGATCATTGTTATTATAAGTTAGCAAATCAAACACTTACACACATGGCTTAGTTATATGCTTAAACTCCCTTATTCCTAGATGTAGCTCTTATATTTTATTTTTGTCTTAGAATGATCATGAAGATGCATTTTTGGACTTATTTCGATAGTTTATTAAGGCTGAAAGCAAAGTAGGACGATTTGATCAATAGTTAGCTAAAGGACAAAATCTCTTAAAACTGCTTCTCGGGATATCAAAAAGTTCATATCTTGGCATAACTCGCTTCACGATTTGAGACCTTTCTCGGGCCGATATTTGGCATGTACTTCATACTTCATATCTTCGAGAGACGTTCTTGAGATAATGGTCTTCTCTTCGTAATAGAGTTTCTTCACTTGGAGACTTTTGAGGGGTACTCCAACTTTGTTGACCACGACTTCATGATTATTTCTTCAATCTCTAACTGGGATTTTGAGATACAACGATCCGCCTCCTTTTCGGACTTGGATCTATTTATCCTCATACCTTGTTAGGATCTTTTTGGATAGACTTCTCCATGATCTTTATGGGAGTTGATTGCTTTTCGTCGTGAGTCTTGATCCTTCATATTGATTTTGGGAATAATGCTTTTCACATCACCTTGGATCTTTAGCAATAAGACTGAATCCTCATGCCTTGTTAGGGCCTTTTCGGACTCGCCAATCTTCGCGCCCCGCTTCATAAGTTATGCCTTGGCTATGAACTCTTATCATTGCCGAGCAACTTTTAAACGATCTTGGGCTAGAAGCTAAGTAACTTTTCAAATCGTACGACCTTACTTATTGCAGATAAATCATTAGCAAGTGATGGGAGAATAGGCAAATAATTACACCAAGTGAGCTTGTGCAAGAATACCAACTTATAATTGACTCTATCATTTCTCGTTCTCCACAATTTAAAATCTCAAGTAATGAGACTCGTGGATGTTGGGAATAAATTTAGGCCAGAACACTTGAACGCTGACAAGAACAACTCAAGCGTTGACAAGAGCAAAGTGAGCGCTGACAGCATAAGCGTTGACAAGATAAAGTCAAGCGTTGACAGATTGAAGACAAGCACTGATAGAAGATGTGAGCTACACGTATATTATATTCTAGATTACTTCTAGTAAGGATAGAAACGACAATGTATTTTCTATGTTTATCTTTACCTAGAATAGTTGATTCATAGCTTATTGTACAAGACTTCTTTTTCTATAAAAGAAGATCTTTTAGGTTAATGTTTAATATCAGTTTTCATAGTATTCGCAAGTTAAACCTTTCATTGTAATCAACACGATTATTCTAATACAAGTGAAAGTTTGTTTAACATCATTGTGTTTTAGATCAAGTGTTAATTCCGCATAACACTTTGTTACTTTATTCATAAGCAAAGGTTTCTCTACGTGTAGTACTTGATCTAATCTCGTATACACAAAGCTTAATCGATCTAAGTTTGGGATCAACAAGTGGTATCAGAGCTTGTTGAGAAACTTTTGATCTTTAAGTAACGCAGAACCCTAAAACACCAAACCCTAAAAACCCTAAAATTCTCAAAACCCTAAAAACATCATGTCTGGCACAAATCAACCTCCTGCTTTGCTTCAAAACAACTTCTCAAACCCTAGTATCAAAATTCCCATGTTTGATGCCAGGAACTTTGAACTCTGGAAGTCCAATTTTGAGCAATACATAGCTATTCATGACTACACTCTTTGGGAAATTATCAAATATGGGAACACATTCGATAAAGCAGCAAAGATTACTGCTGCAATTGCCGCAAGGACAGCTGTTCCTAATTGTCCTGAAGCTGATAAAGTGGAAAAGCCTGATGATGGGAGAGCGGTAGCTGTTGAAGATATAGCCAAGAAGAGGGTGGACATGAAAATTTTGAACATCTTGAAACATGCCCTAGGTCATGAGAATCAGCATAAGTACAAACGTTTTGAGTCTGCAAAAGAGCTTTGGGAAGCTCTTGAAGTAGCACATGGTGGCAATGCTGACACAAAAGAAGAAAAGAAGAAGCAACTACTGCATGAGTATGCTGTCTTTAAAGCTCAACCTAATGAGAATCTCAGCAGTGTGAGAAGTAGACTTCTTGACATCACAAGTCAACTTTCCTTCATGGGAAAACAGATTGATGACCCTGAATTGAATGCTACTTTTCTCAAAAGCCTTGGTGATGTATGGAAGATTGAGACAAGATCTATTCTTGTCAATAACACCCACAAGACTTCCAGGTTTGATGACATCTTCAACAAGTTAAGGCTGTTGGAGAATGAATGGCAATTGGAGAGTGATAACAAATCTTCCAGTAGCAACATGGCTTTCTTTTCACAAAGTGAAGGCCAATTTGATTCCATGAACTTCTATGGACATTCAGCATCTGGATCTCAAGGTGTCAGCGCTGGATGTCAATCTGTCAGCGCTGGATCATATCCTGTCAACGCTTTGTACTCAAGCGCTGACACACACAATCATGGCGCTGATAGAATTAAACCTGCTGGTTTTGATCTTGATACTGTGTGTGCATTCATTGCTTCTTTGCCTAGTGATTCAAGGATTACTTATTAAGATCTTGAGCAGATAAGTGATGAACAATTGGAAGAGATGGACATCAAGTGGACTATGGCTCTTGTAAGTTTAAGAGCAAACAGGTTCAATAAAAGGTTCAAGAAGAAGATGACCTTTAATGCTAAGGATGTTGCTGGCTTTGACAAGTCCAAGGTGGAGTGCTACAACTGTCATAGGATGGGGCACTTTATGAGGGAATGTAGATCTCCAAGGAGATCTGATGCTGGGAAGCCTTCTAGCCAAATGATTAAGAACCCAGATCCCAAGGCCATGGTTGCTGTTCAACAAATTGATGGCGTTGGAGAATGGGATTGGAGCTGGATGGCTAAGAATGAGGAAGAGGACAGAGCTTTGGTTGCTGAAGTTAAAGAAGAGCATGCTGAATATGCTCTCATGGCACACTCCTCCTCTTCATCAGACAATGAGGTATATGATGATGCTTTCTGTTCTAAGGGTTGTCGTTTAAATACTGAAAAATTAAAACAAGAGATAGTTAAATTATCAGATGAGGCAAGTACTGAAAGATGCAAAGTATCTAACTATCAAATTGCTCTTACCCAAACAGAAAAGACAGTAGCTGAGTATAAGAAAATGGAGTTTGATTTAAAGGATCAAATAAACATCTTAAAACATGAGTTATTTCAGAGTAAAGATGTGCAAGATATAGTAAATAGGGTTAATCTTGATTTGATAGCTCAGTTAGAGGAGGCTAACAAAAATAAAGATAATGTGAGTCTTAAAATCCAGAGGTTTGATAAGGCCACACAATCCCTAGGAGAGTGTGTTAGCAAACAAAGAGACTCTAAGGATATGAGTGGGATTGGGATGAATAATTATACTGTTGTTCCACCACCAGCTGGGGATTTCTATGGTGTCCAATCAAAGGACTTATCTTGGACTGGCTTGCCAGAATGCCAAGAGGAGGAATTCATTCCTCCACCTAGAGTGACTCCCCAGTTGAGGAATATCAGCAAAAGCTGACTGACCTAGAAGAGTGGAAGAAAGCGAACCACACTTTGTTTGTTAAGGGAGGGTTATTGTGTGAAAGTCCAAATGAGCCCACACCAATCACAAAACCAATTGATGATCCTAAACCTATTAAGATCACACACCCTACCACTGGCAAACCTGTTGACCTTGGCCCACAAAATGTTAGAAAACCTAGTGTTAAATATGCAGAGATGTATAGAAATTCTAGGTCACCAAAAAGTCAAGTTAGTAACCATGGAACAGGCTTCTTTGCTTCTAGACCTAAGACTATGTCTAGAAAAGCTTGTTACACATGTGGGAGCTTTTCACATTTGGCCTACAAATGTGTCAATGCTTCCAATGTCAACGCTGACAGGAACCATTTCAGCGCTGACAAAAGTCAACATAGGTCAAATACTGTCAGACCCAATACCTTTGTGAACAAAAGTTCACAAGTTGTTAGACCAGCCCCATTCTTTTCTAGAGGGTCTAACACACAAGGCCTAAGACCTTTTCAGAAGTCAAATACTTGGTCAAATAGGCAATGGGTTCCTGTAGCAAACCCTAGGTTCAACGCTGATAAGAGCAATCGGGGCGCTGACAGGAGTAATGTCAGCGCTGACAGACACACTGCTAAACCTAGGTATTTGCAACCACAGGGAAATAGGTCTAAAGCTTCTACTAGCTTAACATGGAGACCAAAACAAGACCAAAACCCTAATTCTACTGGTATTTCTATGACATGCAACAGGTTTCATTATATTTCAAAGGCATTGTCAACACCAATTGGGGTTAACTGGGAATTTCATTCAAACAGGGATGAAAATGGGGTTGTTATGAGAACCAAGTCTGTTCTTGTTGAACAACCAAATGAATCCAAGTCTTCTAAGGCTTGGGTTCCCAAAGAAAACTAATGTGTTTTCTTTATGTGCAGGGCATTCAGAAGAAGATCAATGACTATGGATACTGGGATAGTGGATGCTCAAGGCACATGACAGGAAAGGAGGACTATCTGACCAATTTCTCTCCTATTCAAGATGGTGATAAGGTATACTTTGGAGGTGGCTACGGCACAATCACAGGAAAAGGAACCCTTGTCACCAACAATCTACGGTTTGATAATGTCTTCTTGGTGAAAGACCTGGATTATAATTTGTTTAGTGTATCACAAGTGTGTGATAACAAAAATAAGGTTCTTTTCACAGATACTGAGTGCTTGGTGTTAAGCAAAGATTATAAGCTCCCTGAGGAGAAATACATAGATTTTAGAACACCAAGGCATAAAGACATATATAATGTGAATCTTAATGGGATTAAGGTAAATAATAAAATGTCATGTCTGTATGCTAAAGCCTCAGTAGATGAAAGTAATCTTTGGCACAGGAGACTAGGGCACATAAACTTTAAGAATATTAATAGACTTGTGAGGCTTGGTTTAGTTGATGGTTTGCCTGAAAAGGCTTTCCACAATGACCACTCTTGTGTTGCATGCCTTAAGGGCAAGCAGCACAAGGTCTCATTCAGGTCTAAACAGGTGCACTCTAGTTCTAAACCCCTTCACTTATTGCATATGGACCTCTTTGGTCCAACTAATATAGAAAGTTTGAAGGGTAAATCATATTGTTTTGTCATTACTGATGATTACTCCAGGTTCACATGGACTTTCTTTTTAGCCAAGAAAAGTGAAACTGCCCTAAGTCTGATTAATTTCATTACCCAAATTGAAAAGAAAAATGGTAATGAGGTCAAAATTATTAGAAGTGACAATGGGGGTGAGTTTAGAAATCAGTTGTTAGATGATTTTTGTGCCAAGAAAGGGATTACTAGGCAGTTTAGCATAGCTAGAACCCCACAGCAAAATGGGGTTGCTGAAAGGAAGAATAGGACCCTTATTGAAGCAGCCAGAACCATGTTGGCTGATGCCCATTTTCCTATAGCCTTTTGGGCTGAAGCTGTTAACACAGCTTGTTATGTTCAAAATAGGGCATTGGTCAACAAGATACATAATAAGACACCTTATGAATTACTTTGGGGAAGGAAGCCCAATATTGGCTTTCTTAAGCCATTTGGTTGTCATGTAGTTGTGTTAGAAACTAGTGAGGCCCTAGGTAAATTTGATTCAAAAGGTGATGAAGGCTACTTCATGGGTTATTCAGTGCAGAGTAAAGGATATAGGGTTTACATTAAAAAGGAAAAACGTATACTTGAAAAGGTACATGTTAGGTTTTTAGAAAGTAAACCTAGTGATCCTGAGAGTGGTCCAAATTGGTTGTTTGACTTAGAACCTTTATCTAGAGCTTTAAATTATATGCCTGTTACTGATCCAGACATTGTGAAGGTAACTTCAAGTGTTTTGGAAAAGAGAATTGGTAATGTCTCAGGTATACAGGTTGCTAAGGAGGATGGACCACCAGCAGTTGAATCATCTCCCACACAAGAATATGTTACACTTCCTATATGGACAGATGAGTACTATGCTGCTGCTACTGCTGCAAGGAAAGATAATGGTGGTGTTCAAATACCACCAAATACAAACATGCATGATTCTTCAGGCGCTGACAAAGGGAAATCAAGCGCTGACACGACCAATTCAGACGCTGATGGCTCCAACGCTGACAACACCAGTTCAAGCGTTGTTCGCCCAAACGCTGACAAACAAGGATCAGACTTTGGAGACACCTTTACACAGCTTTTCTCTTCCCATTTTGAACAGGGTGGACCTTCCAATATCCATGAAGAGATTCCTGTTGATCAAGAAGAATCTGAAGAAGATATTGGCAACATGGAGCGTGAAATTGAGGACACCAGACTTTTTGAAGGAGGAGTTCTCACTTCCACAGCTAAGGATTACCCCACATCTCAAATCATAGGTGATGTTATGGCTCCAGTTCAGACAAGAAGATCCCATCAAGGTCTTGGTGGATTTATTGCCAATATACACAAGAAGGTTGATACCCCTCTTGTACAAGCATGTTTGTTTGCCTGTTTTCTGTCACAGGAAGAACCCAAGAAAATTTTTGATGCTCTCAAGGAACCAAGTTGGGTGGAAGCTATGCAGGATGAGCTTCACCAATTTGCTATACAGGATGTTTGGGAGCTGGTTGATTGTCCTAGATATGTGAGACCAATTGGGACAAGATGGGTTCTAAGGAACAAGAAAGACGAAAGAGGCATTGTGGTCAGAAACAAGGCACGTTTGGTAGCTCAGGGTTATACACAAGAGGAAGGCATAGATTATGAAGAAGTCTTTGCTCCAGTTGCAAGAATTGAAGCTATCAGAATTTTCTTAGCTTATGCTTCTTGCATGAACTTTACTGTTTATCAAATGGATGTGAAGAGTGCTTTCCTCTATGGCACAATTGTTGAGGAGGTTTATGTAATGCAGCCTCCTGGTTTTGAAGATCCTGAGAATCCAGACAAGGTTTATAGAGTAAAGAAGGCAATGTATGGACTTCATCAAGCCCCAAGAGCATGGTATGGTACATTGTCCACCTACTTGGTGGAAAATGGTTTCAAAAGGGGCACCATAGATCAGACACTATTTATAAAGAAGAAAGGAAAACATGTGTTGCTGGTGCAGGTCTATGTTGATGACATCATTTTTGGGTCTACTGATCCAAAAATGAGTGAGGATTTTTCCAAGCTCATGACAGATAAATTCAAGATGAGTGCAATGGGTGAGATGAACTTCTTTCTAGGTTTACAAGTTCAGCAGAAAGAAGATGGTATCTTCATCTCCCAAGACAAGTATGTAGCTGAAATCTTGAAGAAATATGGTTTTTCTCCACATGAGAAGGAGGCTTCCACTCCTATGGATAGGCAATACCCTTGGGGAAAAATTGGAGCTGGAAAGGATGTGGATGTTAGGCACTATAGATCAATGATTGGATCATTGATGTATCTTACAGCCTCAAGACCTGACATCATGTTTGCTGTGTGTGCATGTGCACGCCATCAAGTGACTCCCAAAGAATGTCACCTTTTTGCTGTGAAGAGAATTTTTAGGTACTTCAGATGTTATCCAGATCTTGGATTATGGTTCCCAAAAGATTCTCCTTTGGACCTTATTGCATATTCAGACAGTGATTATGGTGGTGACAAGTTTGATAGGAAATCCACAACTGGTGGATGCCAATTTCTTGGGAGCAGATTAATATCTTGGCAATGCAAGAAACAAACAGTGGTGGCAAACTCTACAACTGAAGCAGAATATGTTGCTGCAGCTGCTTGTTGTGGACAAGTCTTATGGATTCAGAACCAGCTGTTGGATTATGGGTATAATTTTATGCATACCAAGATTTTTGTAGACAATAACAGTACTTTATGCATTATTAAAAATCCTGTACATCATTCTAAAACCAAACACATAGAAATTAGACATCATTTTATAAGAGATTGCTTTGAGAAAGGTTTAATACAACCAGATAGGGTAGATACTGAAGATAATGTAGCTGATTTATTAACTAAACCTTTTGATGCTGGAAGATTTCAATATTTGGTAACAAATATTGGAATGGTTAATCTCACTTAATATGTGTTTTGGAACCTTTTTGTAAAAGTATGTACAGGATAATGCATTGTTATTGGTCTTTGTGATAATTTAGATTTTCCACATTATTTTTCTAACACTGACAAAGGTAAATGCAACGCTGTCAAGTGTTATTTTGCCATTGTTGGAGATATTATTGTCTAACGCTGACAAGAGTTCCTTCAACGCTGATAAGTGTTGTCGGGACGCTGTCAGCAACAAATGTTAGTTTTGTGGTTTTTCATCTAAATGTGCAGGTAATGGTAGCTTTATGCCATTGGATACAGAGTTGCTTATGGATCTTTGAAGAGCTATTTGGACATGTTTTGTTTATGGATGATGGTTGGAATATTTATATTCCTATCTTGACATAAATTTTTAATGTTCATATATATATTTTGAGAACTCATGTATCATAGTTTAAGGGGAGGTTTAAGGAACCTTTAGGACTCTTGGGTATTCTTAGAATACTCTCATCACAATTCTAGATTGTGTCCACTGGTGAGTATGGGTTAGTTTTACTAAACCATGAGGCACTGTAGCATGCATAGTATATCAACTTTGCATGCTGCCAAGACATTTTTGACTTAGAATTGGTTATGGTCTGTAATAATTCGTTTTTTAGTCTAGTTGTCTTCTCAGCTCAATTCGAATTGATATAACGTTTTCTAGCAAAAACTTAATTGTTCTTGGTTATACAAATTTGTTTGGTATTTATGTCTAATTGGCACAAAGCATTTAAAAATGTAAAAATATTATCTAGCTACGTATACTTACTATTCTAAAAACATTTAGCAATTACACATTTAATTTGCACAAAATATAAACTGAAAATACAAGTTTTATACTACAAATATTAAAAAATGTAAAATGCAAATAAAAAAGTAAAGTGTAAAAATGTAAGATTTTAATTTCTAAATCTGAATTAATTCTTGAACGTTTTTTACAACTTCAATAAGCCCAAAATTCTATCTGTAACTGATCCAACTTCAATAAGCCCAACATTCAATAAGCCCAACAACCTGAAACTGATCCAACAGAAAGATAACGGTGAGGACTGAAAATGAAATCGATTTAACAGATTTATCTAACTAAGGACTGTAACTGACACGAGAGAAATCTAAGTGAAGGACTAAAATTGACTTACTTGCTAAAATATTTCAAATCATTAAAACTATCAGATTACACAAAATCCTATAAACAGTTAACAAGCTTCTAACTACATATCAGATAGAACAATTTGTAAGCTATGTGTAAACTACAATACAGCTAATTACAGTCTTCACTAAAAAATCACAGGAAAAGAAAATGGTGCTTAACCGTTTCATCCGAAGCCTAGTCCGCTGATGACGAAGCTCGGCGCTGAGCCGGCTTTGCTATTACACCTTAAACTTCGTCTATCGTCTAATCTTTGCAACTTCTAACTGGATCCGAAATCAACGAAATTTAGCAAAGCACCAAGATTCTTGAACAACTATCGATCATTCAGCAACCTTTAAACCTGTAAAACTCGAAACAAATACGAAGCAAAACAAACAAGACCTACGAATCTGAATCCTGTAAGAACTGATTTATATTGAACGATGCCTGCTGATATCGAAAAAGATGCTATTGAACTCGAACCGAAAACTAAAATCGAAGCTAAACTTATCCGTTCAAAACGACTTATGAGCTTACCGAACTCATAACCTAACGAAACAATCTTTCAATATCGAAATAACAAAGCTGCTGTGAACAGTAAACTAGAACTAAAAGAACATCGAGCCAACTCAACTGAAATTATGTGACGTAATCTCGACTCCTATTTCAAAACAGATGCATCTATTTAATAACAAACAATGTTAGCTTAACTCAAAAGCTAATGAAAACTTATGACTTAAGAAAAATGCCGAAATCGAATTCTAGAATCTGCTACGAAATCAGAAATCTACTAGCCAAATCAAATTGAGATTAATTCAATTCTATCCGAGCTTGCATTAACTGATAGTTACACAATTATCCAGTAATAACCAAAAGAACTCCAACTTTTATCAACTATAAGCAAATAAGCTGATTATCAAATCAGCAAATCCAAAACATACTTTCTGAATGAGTTAATCACCAATCTTAACCCCAACTCTAAAAACTAAAAGAGACTCATAAGCTGATTGATCTTAAGGAACAATAGAAGTGGCTACGAAAGAAAAATAAAGTGAACATAACGAATTTCATCAATGGCAGATAAGAGTAAAATTGAATTCGCAAACAGAAATTTAACAGAAAGCTTGAAGATTTTTATTAATGGAAGAAAAGAAGGCAGAAACGGTTACAACTGATTAACAGAATTGAAGATCACTATTAACTAAATGAGTAACTGAAAATAGAACAAAAGTTTTGAGAGAAAACTGAATTAACTAACTAATCCTAACTAACCTAGTGTGTGAAATCTACACCTAAGCTAACCACGAAAAATGAAGCCTTCCTCTTCCTTTTATAGCCGTCTGGAGAGGGTGTTGTGACGTGTTCAATCCAATGAGGATTGGACATGTGTAAAATACGAGGTTTGCACTTGTTCTTCATCTTCATCTTGAATTTGGGCGTTTCTTTATTCTTCATTCTTGATCGAATTGATTAATATCATCGTGTAGAGGAGAAGGAGAGGAGTATTTTTGTAGTTGAAGGCTTCGCGTGAATCTTTGTAGATCGTCCTCAATAAAGGTTTGCAGGTTTGGGATGTGAAGGAGATAAACGTGTGCTGTTTTCTCTCTCTAGAAGGTTGAAGACGAAGAAACGTGTCTGAGGATGTGTGTAGGTGTCATTTGACCAGTTTGGTCAACTTGACCATGTTTAAGTAAACTTGTTTCTTTTGTTTAAATTTCTTTTTAGTCCTCCCATTTTTCATTCTTTCCAAATGTATATAAAGGTTTTAAGTAATATCTTTTCCATCCTTTATCATTGTAGTAATTGCACTTTAAGCCCTTGATCTTTGGAAGTTTGGCAAATAAGGTCCTCGGATCATCTTTCGTCCTTTTCTTCGTCTTTTGATCAAATTAATCCTTGAAAGCTCGTGTTTATCTCAAATGTACCTATATTACCTGAAAATACACAAACACAAAATACACACGTAATTCTGATAATTAACAGTTAAATATGATGTATTTAACAGTGTTTTGAGTGGTATTTGGATCATTATTGATGAGTGTTTTCACACTTATCAACTCCCCTCCACTTGACCATTGCCATGTCCTCATGCAATGCAGCATTTTAAAACACCAAGTTTACACTTTTCTCATAATTAACCAACCTTGGCCATTTTATGATTTAATAACTATACTATGCTATATGATGAATGGTTTTGAATATTTACAATGCAATGCAAAGAAAACAATTCTATTTATATATTTTTTTTAATTTTTCATAAATGGTTTTGATGGAAATAACTCATAAAGAAAACAATGACTTAGATTAGGGCTTTGGTACCATGAATACTTATCACCCTCAAGTTTCACTTTCCCCATACCAAGCTTATAAATGGGATCATTGCATTCACAAGTAAAAAGTGCATCAACTTATTCATGACAATTAAATGTGGAACCGGTTATTATTTGAGCAAATTGCTTGTGGGCAAATTTGTCATTATTCAAGCGTGAAATATAAGAAATGTAAAATCCAAAAATAAGGAAGGACGGTTTTAATCCTAAGTAATCTTCTCATCCATTACTTGAAAAACCGCTCACAATTAATATAAGTCCGTATTAAGAATAATAAGTCATTCGCCTTATGTGTAAAATCCTCATGTCATGCTTTCATAAGTAACTACACACTCGCTAAGGAAAGAAAAATAAAACTCACGCAATAATTTACATCCGCATCTTTTTGAGATTTTGGATCTTCAACCCCGCAACCCGTCAAGGTAATATTGGAACTCAATAGTCACTATAATTAACACCACACTGCCCCTCTTGGGAGTCTTGCATTATTTTTTTTTTTTTTCTTTTTCTTTTTTTTTTCTAGCCACTCATTTTTTTTCATAAGCCGCTCTTATTTTTCTTTATTCCTCACCAAGAAATTTGCAAAGAAGAAAAGGAAAAACACCCGCTAAATATGGAGCATGACACAAGTCTAGTACACATAAAACGTGCTAACTTAGAATCTTAAGACGTACTCATATCAACCATAAATGATTAGCCAAAAATGCATAAGAGATTACAAACCAATTAAAACCGTACTTGATTATTTATTAACAATTATATACAAGCGAAGAAAATAGAGGTCAAGAAGAGAAGGGTTTAGCCACAAGTAATTGCCATGAAGTCTATCTAGCCCTTTTACACTTGTTTCAACTCTATCATTTCCCATTCTCCACAAATTTAAAATTTCAAAGAATGAAATTGGTGGAAGCTTAGCCTAATAGACCAATGAAGGACTACATGGTTAAGGATACTAGCTAGAGAGTGCTAAAATAAGCAAACTCGGGTTGAGTCAAAATATCCATGGCGGGCCTAATATGTCAAAGAAATCTAAACTTGTTAAAACCATGTTTTATTATATTTTTTTTCCTTTTTATATATTTGATGAAAAATAAAAGAAGAAATATATACAATGCAAATGTGTTATGCAAATGAAAATTGATTAATGCAAAAATTATGAATGCATATTTTTGTTGGCCAAAGTAGATCAAAAATTTGAAAAATGTTGAAAATCCAATTTTCCATTTTATCATGCAAGACAATGACAAGTTCTAGGTAAGGTCACTTCGATAGAAGACCCCCCTACACTTAAGCTAAACATTGTCCTCAATGTTTAAGAGCATGGAAGTGAAC
Organism: Glebionis coronaria; assembly: GCA_025667525.1. NCBI lineage: Eukaryota > Viridiplantae > Streptophyta > Magnoliopsida > Asterales > Asteraceae > Glebionis > Glebionis coronaria. The sequence goes on from CM046876.1 coordinate 12,840,970, forward strand.
TCCCCTACACTTATGACAATGAATAGACTTTGCTGAACCCAAGTTAAGGAAAGGACTACTATTAGTGAAATCAAGTTTAAGCACAACGTGTCAATGAAAAATCACTAAAGTAACGAAGTGAACCGGATACAAGGGCCTCCTCCATAAGCTCCAAAGCATGAAATGAGTGAGCAACCCTACAAACAAGCATGAAGACAAAAGAAGGTCTCCCCTATACTTATCTCCAAATCTATGCCTTTATTTCTAACCTACAACACTCTAACCTAGTTATACGATGCTTGAGTTAATGAGTCTCTAGCTCGACTCGTCCCTCAATGAATTAATTCATGGGGAAAATGGGGACCTCTTGGACCATTTCAACGGAAATGTCCTCCCCAAAGTAGTGCTTAACACGGTGACCATTCACTTTAAAATTTGGACCATCGGGTTGGGACAACTCAAGAGTTCCATATGGAAACACTTGAGCAATAGTGAATGGACCGGACCATCTCGACTTAAGCTTGCCCGCAAAAAGCTTCAATCTTGAGTTAAAGAGGAGAACCGGCTCTCCAACTTTGAACTCACGATTCTTAATCTTAGCATCATGCAATTTCTTAGTCTTTTCCTTGTATAGCAAAGAATTCTCATAGGCATTGGCTCTCAACTCATCCATTTCATTGAGTTGATCTTTCCTATGTGAACCGGCTTGGTTTAAATCAAAGTTAGCCCACTTGAGAGCCCAAGATGCCTTATGTTCTAGCTCAAATGGGAGGTGGCACGCTTTGCCATAGACAAGCCTATAAGGAGTACAACCAATTGGTGTCTTAAAAGCCGTCCTAAACGCCCACAAAGCATCATCAAGCTTATCCGACCAAGAAGCTCTATGCTCTCCCACCGTTCTCTCTAAAATTCTCTTTAAACCACGATTTGTGACCTCGGTTTGACCATTTGTTTGAGGGTGATACGCGGTAGAAAGTCTATGATTCACTCCATATTTCTTCATAACTCTTGTGAATTGATCATTACAAAAATGCGTACCACGATCACTTATGATGGCCCGAGGTACACCAAATCTAGCAAACAATTGTTTCAAGAACTTTACAACCACTCTAGCATCATTAGTAGGTAAGGCTTTAGCCTCCACCCACTTGGACACGTAATCCACCGCCACAAGTATATACTTGTTTCCCTTAGAGGATGGAAAAGGTCCCATGAAATCTATTCCCCATACATCAAATATCTCACACTCTTGGATAAAATTTTGTGGCATCTCATCACGTTGTGTAATTTTTCCTTGTCTTTGACAAACATCACAAAATTTCACCATCTCTTGAGCATCCTTGTAAATGGAAGGCCAATAGTAACCCGAATCAAAGACTTTCTTGGCGGTGTAGTTAGGCCCAAAATGTCCACCCGTAGGTCCTTTATGACATGCCTCTAAGATTTTAAATGCCTCGGGCCCATCTACACACCGTCTAATGATTTGGTCCGCACATTGCCTAAAAAGATATGGATCATCCCAAAAGTAATACTTAACTTCCTTAAGAAACTTTTTCTTTTGTTGGTAAGTAAGACCCTCAATAAGCACATTGCCCACAAGATAGTTTGCAATATCCGCAAACCAAGGTGTGGCATCCTCTTGGGAAGAGATAGACATGAGCTCCTCTAATGGAAAGGATTCATTGATTTCTTGATGTGGGAAATCTCCTTGAAAAGGATGCTCAAGTCTACTCAAATGATCCGCCGCTAAATTCTCGGCCCCTTTTTTATCACGAATCTCTATCTTAAACTCTTGAAGCAACAAAACCCATCTCAAAAGCCTAGGCTTAGCATCTTGTTTTGTCATAAGATACTTGAGAGCGGAATGATCCGTATACACTATGGTCTTGGAAAGCACAAGGTATGGTCTAAACTTCTCAAAAGCATATACTATAGCAAGCAACTCTTTTTCCGTGGTAGTGTAATGAAGTTGTGCACCGGTCATGGTTTTACTCGCATAGTGTATAGGTTGGAAATGCTTATTAACTCTTTGTCCTAAGACGGCCCCCACCGCATAATCACTAGCGTCACACATAAGCTCAAAAGGTAATTCCCAATTTGGAGAAACCAAAACGGGAGCCTTTGTCAATTTTTCCTTAAGTGTCTCAAAAGATTCTAAACAAGCATGGTCAAAAATGAAAGGAGCCTCTTTCTCCAAGAGATGAGTCATCGGTCTAGCTATCTTAGAGAAATCTTGTATAAAGCGCCTATAAAAACCCGCATGACCTAAGAAACTCCTCACACCTTTAACCGAGGTGGGTGGGGGAAGCTTAGCAATCACATCAATTTTGGCACGATCAACTTCTAATCCCTTATTGGATATCTTGTGTCCTAAAACAATTCCTTCTTTCACCATAAAATGACATTTCTCCCAATTAAGCACCAAACGTGTTTCCTCACAACGCTTAAGCATTCTCTCAAGATTGGTAAGACAAGAGCTAAAGGAGTTCCCAAATACGGAAAAGTCATCCATAAAAACCTCCATGGTTTGCTCTATCATATCATGGAAAATTGCCATCATGCACCTTTGAAACGTCCCCGGTGCATTACATAGGCCAAAAGGCATCCTCTTGTAAGCAAATGTACCGTATGGACAAGTGAATGTGGTCTTTTCTTGATCCTTAGGGTCAATGGGTATTTGGAAATAACCCGAAAAGCCATCAAGAAAGCAATAGTACTCATTTCCCGCTAAGCGTTCAAGCATTTGATCCATAAAGGGAAGCGGGAAATGGTCTTTCCTAGTTGCCTCATTAAGTTTTCTATAATCAATGCAAACTCTCCAACCGGTTACAAGTCTCGTGGGAATAAGCTCATTGTTCTCATTAGGCACCACGGTGATTCCACCCTTCTTTGGAACACAATGAACCGGGCTAACCCATGGAGAGTCGGAAATGGGGTAAATCATACCCGCATCTAAGAGTTTAATCACTTCTTTCTTAATAACCTCATGAATTTTTGGGTTAACTCTCCTTTGGTTTTGAATGGCGGGTTTATAATCATCCTCCATAAGGATTTTGTGAGTACAAAAATGTGGATCAATTCCCCTTATGTCGGATATTTTCCATGCTAAAGCTTTCTTATGTTTCTTAAGGACTTCAATAAGTTGCTCCTTCTCATCCTCTTTCAATTCCTTAGCAATAATCACCGGTAATTGGTCTTTTCCTTCTAAGAAAGCATATTCTAAGTGGGATGGAAGTTCCTTAAGTTCAATGGGAGGTGGACTCTCTATGGAAGGTTTCACTATGGAAGGTTCCTCAATGCTAATCTCTTGTGGAATAGGGGAAGGAATAGGGTCCTCATTGAGCAACTTTTGGATTGTAAGAATATCTTCTTCCCAATTAATGGGAGAATCATCATCACCAAGAAAGTTGGACTCAAATTCCTCCAAGAGGAAATCACTCTCTCCAAAAGGTGTTAAAGAGGGAGCAATTGAGGCCACGGTTTCAACATGTGGAATCTCATCACTAGCATTCTTACAAGCATCATGAAAGTGTTCATTACACACTTCATCTAGCACATCCACAATGTTAATCGTCTCACAAGGTCTAGACTCCTTAACCTCTTTTCTATCACAAACTTTCCCTAACTTAAACACCACTTTCTCATCCTCTACTCTCATAATTAATTCTCCTTCCGCCACATCTATCAAGGTACGACCCGTTCTCAAAAACGGTCTACCAACAATCAACGGCACTCTAGGATCCATGTCATAATCGACCACTACAAAGTCGGCCGGAAAGGTAAACTTATCCACACCTACAAACACATCTTCCGCTATACCTACGGGGTGAGCTATGGTTCGGTTGGCTAGTTCAAGAGTCATCCTAGTGGGGGTGAGCTCGGGAAGAGAGAGTTGTTTCCAAACCGATAAAGGCATGAGATTTATGCTTGCCCCTAAATCCGCCAAGGCCATGCAATTTTCAACACCGGGAAAATTACAAGGTATCAAGAAGCGCCCCGGATCTCCAAGTTTTGTTGGTAAGGTTTTAAGTAACACCGCGGAACAATTTTCATTAAGTGATGTGTTGGGCAAATCAACCAATTTTTCTTTGTTTGAGAGCAAATCCTTGAACATCTTAGCAAACTTTGGCATATAAGCAAGAGCTTCCGCAAAGGATATGTTGATATTGAGTTGCTTGAACATCCTTAAGAAATTGGAGACTTGTATGTCATCTTTGTTCTTTAACTTGTCCTTTTTCAACCTTGAAGGGTATGGAAGAGTAGGTTTGGGTGTAGGTGGAATAGGTGTTGTAGTGGAAGATTTGTCTTTGTTAGCTTCTTCATTGGGAAGTGTGGAGGGTAAAGGAGAAGTAGGAGGTGGTTGAGAAGGTGTGTTTGATTGAATAGGAGCACTTTGAGGAGGTGGAGTAGAAGTAGAAGGCTTATCACAAGTAGGAGCACAAGTGGGTTGAACAATAGTAGGTTTAGGAGGTGAAGGATCCTTTGTTGTTGTACCACTCCTTGTTGTAATAGCATTGACATTAGCCCTAGGATTTGTTTGTGTGTTGGAAGGTAAAGCCCCTTGTGGTCTTTGAGTTACCGCCACTAAAACCCTATTGATTTGTTCCTCTATTGTACGTTTCACTTGATCATTCATTCTCTTCTCAATGTCACGCATTTTCTTGTCAACATACTCTTGAGTCTCTTGCATCCCATATCCTTGAGTTTGATTTTGAGGGTAAGCTTGATTTGGTATTGGAGCATATACTTGATTGGGAATAAATGGAAGTGGTTGATTAAATCCTTGTTGTGGTGGATAAAAGGTATTAGCTTGAGGTTGAAATTGATTGGGTGCTTTGTAATTATTGCCTTGGTATGGTTGTCTTTGCCCTTGATTCCTTGCTAAAATTTGAGGAGGATTTTGTGGAATTTGGGTGGGTGGTTGGGGTGGGAAGCCGGGTGGAGTAAGGTAATTTTGTGATTTGTAAGAAAGGTTATTTGGATTGATGTTAGGCTTGAAGTGTTCACGGTGTTCCTCTTGGTAAGCATAGCATTCCCCTTGATACCCTTGCACCTTGTCACATTGTTCATAAGAGTGAGGTCCTCCACAAGTAACACAAGAAATGGTGATGGCATTCACATTGTTTGAGGAATTGTTCAATGTCATGCTCTTAAAAGTTTGAAGCATGTCTTGTTGTGCTTGCAAATGCCTCTCACTTTCTCTATCCATCCTTTGAAAAATAGCTTCTTGAAACTTGAGGAGTTGGTTGTCAAAAGGGATTTGAGAAGTGTTTTGGATAACATGAACTCTTTCCTCAAATGGATCATTGGTTTGAACCATTGCCTTAGTCTCAATAATGGTCAAAGCCTCTTGGTATGTCTTGAAATGAATACTCCCTCCCGCGGAAGCATTTAGTGAATCTTGGTGGTGAGGTTTAAGGCCATTGTAGAAGGTATTGATTTGGCTTAGATCATCCATTCCATGATTAGGGCATCGCCTCAACAACTCACTATACTCTTCCCAAGCATCACCAAAGGATTGACTAGGTTTTTGTGTAAAGCCCATAATCAAATTTCTCAAAGCCATAGTCTTTTGTGGAGGAAAGAATTTGTTCAAAAACTTAGTGGTAAAACCCTCCCATGTGGTGATACTATCGGGTGGTTGGGTGTCTAACCAATGCTTAGCACTCCCATCTAGTGAAAATGACACTAACAACAATCTAATGACATCCGGTGGAACCCCATTATGCTTAATGGTATTGCAAAGTGAAAGGAATCTCTTAAGATGAGCATGGGGATCCTCATTTTGTTTGCCATAGAAAGGTGATGCAGCAACCATATTGATCATAGATGTATGTAGCTCAAATGTGTTAGCGGGATAGTCGGGAATCTTAATGGCACTAACAAATCCATGAATGTTGGTTTGCATACGTTCAAACAAAGTACGGTTATCAACAGCCATGGCTCCTTGTGGTGATGACAAAGCACGATTCTCGTGATCGGCTTGGTGGACGATGGTGGTCTTACTCTTTCTCTTCTTCTTCCTTTTCGGAGGAAGAGGTTGTACACCAATCGGTATTTGTGCACTCCCGCGAGTGAGCATGCAACTCAATACGAGGAATGAGAGAGAAGCTCTCGTGTGACTTTGAAAAGAATAAGATTATCCTCTTCGAGTTTCGATATTAAATATCCACAAGAAAGTAACAATATATGTAATACTACTTTGGGTGCAAGACCCTCAATGAAGCTTTCCTTCTTAGAATACTCCCAAGTGAACGGGGGGTTAGGTGGCGCGAAGCACTTAAGTACCTATTGACCCTTAGATGGCATTTTATAGCACATCGCCTTTCTATTCACTTAAATGTTCGTATTCTTCGAATTATTGCTTATTGAGAGTATTTATCTATTCTTGCTTTATTTTGTTTGATCGATACGCGTGTCAAGGACCGGAGCGCCCCTCAACACGGTGTATTGCCTCGACAATACTTATGGAAGATATGTAGATTGATTGTTCTTATACGTATACGTATGTACTTATAATAATATATGGAAAATATTTTTGTATTTATGAGTTTTTTTTAAAGGAAAATACTATATGTACATAAAAACCGAGAGAATCCAATAATATATATTTTTGGGTGCAATCTCTTAGGAAAAAGATTGCTTTTTGGATTTTTTAATTTTTTTGGTCAATTCTTTAGGAAAAGAATTGTTTTGTTAATTTTTTAGTTTTTATATATTTTTATATTTTTGATTTTTTATTTGTTTTTGATTTATAATACGTAAAAATAACGTTCACAAAGTGAACGGATCCCAAAAGCCAATGAAAACCGTCAATCGATAGTCTCTCGTGTAGTCAAAGAACCGGCAGCGGCGCCATTTAATAATTCGTTCAATCCAATGAGGATTGGACATGTGTAAAATACGAGGTTTGCACTTGTTCTTCATCTTCATCTTGAATTTGGGCGTTTCTTTATTCTTCATTCTTGATCGAATTGATTAATATCATCGTGTAGAGGAGAAGGAGAGGAGTATTTTTGTAGTTGAAGGCTTCGCGTGAATCTTTGTAGATCGTCCTCAATAAAGGTTTGCAGGTTTGGGATGTGAAGGAGATAAACGTGTGCTGTTTTCTCTCTCTAGAAGGTTGAAGACGAAGAAACGTGTCTGAGGATGTGTGTAGGTGTCATTTGACCAGTTTGGTCAACTTGACCATGTTTAAGTAAACTTGTTTCTTTTGTTTAAATTTCTTTTTAGTCCTCCCATTTTTCATTCTTTCCAAATGTATATAAAGGTTTTAAGTAATATCTTTTCCATCCTTTATCATTGTAGTAATTGCACTTTAAGCCCTTGATCTTTGGAAGTTTGGCAAATAAGGTCCTCGGATCATCTTTCGTCCTTTTCTTCGTCTTTTGATCAAATTAATCCTTGAAAGCTCGTGTTTATCTCAAATGTACCTATATTACCTGAAAATACACAAACACAAAATACACACGTAATTCTGATAATTAACAGTTAAATATGATGTATTTAACAGTGTTTTGAGTGGTATTTGGATCATTATTGATGAGTGTTTTCACACTTATCAGTCTGTTGGGAGGCTTGGGAATCCTTTTGATATGGGTTTTACCTGGGAGTAACAAGGATTTTATGAGGTAACTTGGTTGTTAAGAATTTTGGTTAGCAAGGGACACTAGAGGACTGTTATGTCTATCTTGCTTATGCAAGTGTGCATAACTGGACAGTGCTTGCCGCCCTATGATAATTATCAGCTTTTGGTTATCTTCTCTAGGATAAGTTACTTGTTAAGGTCATTTTTCTTTTTAAAACAATTTTATTTTTGGACGCTGACAAGATTTTTCCAAGCGTTGTTGTGACCAAAATGAACGCTGACATGGCTTTAGGCGAACGTTGACAGGATTATAGCCGTTGGGCGTTGATGGGTTATATTTGACCGTTGACAAACAATGGGACCTACCCAGTTGTAACTTTTTGACATATTTTCAAGCCGTAATTTTAGGAGTTGTTACTTTCATTAAATGCATGGGATAACTTATAAACTTTTTCAATATTTTCATGATTGATTTTTGAAAATCTTTGCCTATTTTTGGGCCAATCACGTGCATTCATCCACTCCTATAAATTTGGCTCCTATTTTAAACAGGGTATCTATAATTCTTGTCTAACACTTTTCTCTTATCAACCTTCATCTTTTATACATCAACTTAACAGCTTTCATCAATGGCACCAAGATTTAACTCAGCAGAATTGGATTTGGGGTTCAAGTCTCAACACAACATGATTGCTTATCTTGTTGCTGATAATACTTTGTTCCCTCAATACACACAGATGGTGGAGTATTTGAATGCATCCCCATTAAGGTATGCTCTTTCTCATGCCCCACTCATTCCAGTCACACACATTAAACAGTTTTGGAACACTGTAAGTTCCTCAACAGTTAATGGAGTGACAACATTGAATTCTATTGTACATGGGAGACCTTGGGTGGTTACTGAGGCCTTGGTACGCCAGGCCTTGCATCTTAATGATGCTGATGGTATAACCATGCTTCCCATATCTGAAATAGAACAAGGGCTTAGGGCTTTGGGATACCCTATTCCTGATGAAGGTACTCTTAATAAGTACCATAAGCAGGAATTTCCCCCAGCCTGGAAGTACCTAATTCACATTCTCCTTCAATTTTTGAGTCCCAAATGTACTGCACACAATGAGATCAATAGATCTATTGCATCTGCTATTGTGTGTATTGCAACCGGGCAAAATTATAATTGGTCTAAAATGATTTTTGAAGGAATGTGTAAAAACAAGGGGACAAAAATGACTTTAGCTTATCCCCGTTTTCTGCAAATGGTTTTTGATGCTCAAAGATATTGTTCAAGGGATCACAATGACTTTTATAAGATACCTGAACAAAAGAAGGCTATTTTTACCAAGATGAATTCACCACCTCATAGAGACCTACCATTAACCCCAGCCATGCTTGCTGTTATTGCAGCAGCACAACCCCAACCAGACCCCCAACCTCATATTGACCCTCAACCACAACTTGAACCTATTCCTGAACCTTTACCCTCACCTGACCAAATGCAAATAGACCAAAATCCCTTTGACGCTGACACATCTAATGTGGGCGTTGATATGCCTATTTCCACCGCTGACACCCAACCATCACAATCCCAAACACCCCTTAACCAACCTACATCTACACCATCTTCTACACCATCTTCCACACCACCAGAATATAGGTTGATTAAACGCCAAAGGACTGCTGGAGTGTTCTCCTCTGGTGGTCCTAGCCATGTAGCAGAGAGAACCACCACCACAAGTGTGGCTGGTGACCTGGATGAGGCTGAGACTATTGGTTCTGGCTTAGAAGCTGGCCAAGACAGTCCCACCATAATTAAGTCCTCATCCATGCCCAATGAACCTAACTTGGGAGGTCAAATTCCCATTTTGGAAGAGGGCAGACTGGAACCAATGACGCTTTTAGAATTGACGGCTGTCTGCATTAGCTTGCAAAAGCAAAATGCAGACTTAGTACAAATTGTCAGTAACCAAGGCCTTGAACTCAATGAATTGAGGGAGAGGATTGTTGTTTTGGAGAGTGCTCATTCAAGGGGAGGTATGGAGGAGTCTTCCAAAGGGGAGGAAGCAAGAAATCTGAGTGATAAGAGCAGTCAAGATGGTCAATCATTGGATATTGCTGAAGCTCTTACTACATTGAAGGAACAAAAAGGTTTTGATACGTCCTTAATCTCTCCAACAAATTTAAATTTATCATTTACAGATATGCTGAGAGAGGTTACACAAGGCGCTGAGGGAAAATATTTAAGCGTTGATAAGACAAGTTTGGACGCTGACAGAAGTATTTTGGGCGCTGATAGAGGAAATTTGGGCGTTGACAGATCTGCATATGGAGGTGATGTATTCCAGTCATCATCTATCATCAAAGATGTTCCTACTCAGGTATTATCATCTACCCTACCAACAATTGAACCAACAGATAAGGGTAAGGGTAAGTTGGTAGAAGAAATTGTTCCAAAGAATGCAGCTCAGGTTGAATTTGATAGAAGATTGGTTGAGCAAATGATGGAACAAGGTGAGAAGGAAAAGTCACCATTTGTTGTGACTTCTGAGGAAGAAAGTGATGGAGGCAGCTCAGATTCAAGTGTGATGATTGTTGAACCAGAAAGACTTGAGTATGGTGATGAGCTTGCTAGGGAAAGGCTGAGAGATTTGAAGTTGCAAATTGATTTTGATATGCCAGAGGTAGTTCAGATGTACAATTCTTGGGAAGAAAGCTGTATGGATAATCCAGACTTGACCATTTCAGATCAGATATGGGGTTTGGAAATTCTTCTTAGAGTTCAGCAGGATTGTAAGGTGATGTTGAAGTACAGGGCAAGCAACATTCTCTCTGAATTGAAAAGGGATAGAAGGAAGCTCTATTTTATGTTGCTCAAATGTCATGGAGTTGGATGGACACATCAGAAGCTGAAGGCTTTGACATTTGATGAGTTGGAACATAGGGCTTATCCTATTTGGGTGAAAGTGCAGGAAGAGAACACTTTCAGACTTCTTTCAGATGAAAGAAAGGAGCAACTTGCAGAAGAGATGGCAATCATGAAAGCTATGATAGTCCCTAGACCAGTAAAGAAGGGATTTATTCTTGAGTTTCCAAAAGATATGTCTCAACTGTATCCAAGTGAAGCAATCATTAGAAAGAGCCTTAAGCTCTCCCCATTAGAAGCTTCAGATATGGTTCATGTGTTACCATTAGATTCCAGGAATCCAATTGTGAGTTATGAGGAAGATGAATGTGGATTCTGGAAAATTGGAAGATTTGGCAAAGAGGTACACACTTTTACCACTCTCATATCTTTATTTGCAAGTTGTGACAGAGAAGACTTGGTAGACCTTTGGAGGTTGCTAGAGACCAAGTATGAGGCTGAAGCACCAACTTCAGCCAATGGAATAAAACTTTGGACCACATTCAAAAGAATGTGTGGGACAAAAGAAGAAGATCCTGAAATATGGAAGGATCTTGAAGATGACCTCAGTGGTCTTCAATGGAGGTTATATTCAGCTGCTGGTGTATATCATTTGAGTTCTACAAAGTTTGCTGAGTATTTACTTGTAGATGCTCAGTATTTCATATCCAAAGCTGTTTTGGAGAAGATGAAGGACACCCAGTTGGAGATAGACTATACAAGTGACGTGGCAAAGAATTTGATCAGATTTATTTATTACCAATATGATAAGGTTTGTCAGACTCCTCCAAGTTCTTAATGTTTATTCAGAAACTTGATCATAAGAGTGGATATCAAGTTTAGGGGAGGATTGTTGGGAATAAATTTAGGCCAGAACACTTGAACGCTGACAAGAACAACTCAAGCGTTGACAAGAGCAAAGTGAGCGCTGACAGCATAAGCGTTGACAAGATAAAGTCAAGCGTTGACAGATTGAAGACAAGCACTGATAGAAGATGTGAGCTACACGTATATTATATTCTAGATTACTTCTAGTAAGGATAGAAACGACAATGTATTTTCTATGTTTATCTTTACCTAGAATAGTTGATTCATAGCTTATTGTACAAGACTTCTTGTTCTATAAAAGAAGATCTTTTAGGTTAATGTTTAATATCAGTTTTCATAGTATTCGCAAGTTAAACCTTTCATTGTAATCAACACGATTATTCTAATACAAGTGAAAGTTTGTTTAACATCATTGTGTTTTAGATCAAGTGTTAATTCCGCATAACACTTTGTTACTTTATTCATAAGCAAAGGTTTCTCTACGTGTAGTACTTGATCTAATCTCGTATACACAAAGCTTAATCGATCTAAGTTTGGGATCAACAGTGGATGCTTAGCCTAATAAACCAATTAAGGTCTACATGGTTAAGGATACTGGCTAGAATAAACTTGGATAAGTCTATTCGGGTTGAGTCAAAATAATCGCAACGGGCCTAATATGTCAAAGACTTCTAAACTAGCTACACCACTTTATGAATATTTTTGACTTTATTGCGGGATATATACATATGAAAGCAACGATAAAAATTTAAAAATTACGACTAAATGGCCAAAGTTAATAAAAAATTTGAAAAATGTTGAAAAAGATGATTTTCCGGTTAAATGAAGGCATTTTCATGGAAAAGTCCACTTAAAACTTCGATAGAAGTCCCCCTACACTTAAGATAAACACTGTCCTCAATGTTTAAGCATATGGGAAAAGTCTCCCCTACACTTATGACATTGTGCACGTTGGTTAAATCAAGCTAAGGAAGAGACGACTAAAGTGATCAATTTCAAATGTGAGTATGAAGAAAATTGAATCACGATAGTTGAGAGATAGAACCGGATTTCGGATAACAGGGGAGCACGGTTCTTCAAAGGTTCCAAAAGTGCATTCATCCCTGTAATTACATCACCACACAAACACAAACACCTATAGAGGCCCCCCTACACTTAGGAGGTTAAAATGGAAAGGGATAGATACTCGGCTTGCCTCCCGAGGAGCGCTTGTTTTTGATAACCGAGTCACGAGCCTGACTCGACCCAAAATTAGTTCATGGGGAACGTGGTGAGGGATGGAATCATCTCATGAGAGATGTTCTCACCAAAGTACAACTTCACTCGTTGGCCATTCACCTTAAAATTAGGTCCATTGGGTTGAGCGAGCTCGAGAGTACCATATGGAAAAATTTGGGCAATGGTGAATGGGCCGGACCAACGAGATTTAAGCTTGCCCGAAAAGATTTTCAACCGAGAGTTAAAGAGTAAAACTTTGTCTCCAACTTGGAACTCTCGGTTTTTAATCTTAGAGTCGTGAATAAGCTTAGTCGTTTCCTTATAGATCAAAGAATTTTCATAATCCTCATTCCGGAGTTCATTCAGCTCATTGAGTTGGATCTTGCGTAGGTCACCGGCTTTGTTGATATCAAAATTAGCCCACTTCAAGGCCCAGTAAGCCTTGTGGTCCAACTCAATGGGGAGGTGGCATGCCTTTCCGTACACGAGACGATATGGTGTACAACCAATCGGAGTCTTGTATGCGGTACGAAAAGCCCACAAAGCATCATCAAGTTTATCGGCCCATGAGGCACGATGCTCTCCCACGGTTCTTTCAAGAATTCGCTTTAATCCTCGGTTAGAGATTTCAGCCTGGCCATTAGTTTGTGGGTGGTATGCGGTGGAAAGACGATGATTTACACCATACTTAGCCATGACTCTGGCAAATTGATCATTGCAAAAATGAGTCCCGCGATCACTAATAATGGCACGAGGCACACCGAATCTAGCGAATAGCGATTTCAAAAAGTTACAAACCACCCTTGCGTCATTAGTGGGTAAAGCTTTGGCTTCAACCCATTTGGAAACGTAATCAACGGCTACAAGGATGTATTTGTTTCCTTTAGATGAAGGGAATGGCCCCATAAAATCGATACCCCAAACATCAAAGATTTCACATTCTTGTATGAAATTCTGAGGCATCTCGTCTTTATGTGTGATCTTGCCTTGTTTTTGGCAAGCATCACAATGTTTAACCATTTCGTGAGCATCACGATAAATGGGGGGCCAATAAAATCCCGAGTCAAACACTTTTTTGGCGGTGTAGTTGGGACCAAAGTGACCACCGGTGGGTCCTTTGTGGCAAGCGTCAAGGATTTATAAAGCTGCCAGTCCATCAACACATCGACGAATAATCAAATCAGCACATTGTTTGATTAGATACGGGTCATCCCAAAAGTAAGTCTTAATGTCTTTAAAGAACTTCTTCTTTTGTTGGGATGTTAACCCGTCAACGAGAATTCCACCCGCCAAGTAGTTTGCAATGTCCGCAAACCACGGGGTTTCATCAGAATTCGAGTTGATAGACATTAAGGTCTCCAGGGGAAAAGAGTCATTGATCTCTTTGTTCGGATGATCCCCTTGGAAAGGATCCTCAAGTCTACTGAGATGATCCGCGGCTAGGTTTTCAGCTCCTTTCTTATCACGAATTTCGATTTTAAATTCTTGAAGTAGCAAAACCCAGCGAAGAAGTCTTGGTTTGGAATCTTGTTTAGTTAATAAGTACTTCAACGCGGAATGATCGGTATAAACGATTGTGGTGGAAAGGACAAGATAGGGGCGAAATTTTTCAAAGGCATAGACAACAGCTAAAAGCTCTTTTTCGGTTGTCGTGTAATGCAATTGAGCCCCCGTCAATGTCTTGCTAGCATAGTGGATCGGTTGGAAGTGTTTGTTCACTCTTTGGCCCAGAACCGCTCCAATAGCAAAGTTGCTAGCATCGCACATCAACTCGAAAGGCAGCTCCCAATTAGGGGTAACCAAGACGGGTGCCTTAGTTAGCTTATCCTTAAGAAGGTTGAAGGCTTCGATACACTCGTTGGAAAAGATAAAAGGAGTATCTTTTTCCAAGAGGTGGGTCATCGGGCGAGCGATTTTAGAAAAATCTTTGATAAAGCGACGGTAGAAGCCCGCATGACCAAGGAAACTTCTCACACCCTTCACGGTTGAAGGTGGAGGCAGTTTAGCAATAACATCGAATTTAGCACGGTCCACTTCAAGACCGGCTTTGGAGATCTTGTGTCCTAGCACGATGCCCTCTTTTACCATGAAATGGCATTTTTCCCAATTAAGAATAAGGCGAGTGTCTTCACACCGCTTAAGCATACGTTCTAAATTGGCAAGGCAAGCAGAGAAAGAATCGCCATAAACCGAGAAATCATCCATGAATACTTCCATAGTTTCTTCAACCATGTCATGGAAGATAGCCATCATACACCTTTGGAACGTCCCAGGAGCATTGCATAAACCGAAAGGCATGCGTTTGTAAGCAAATGTTCCGTAGGGACAAGTGAATGTGGTCTTTTCTTGGTCCTTGGGATCGATGGGAATTTGAAAATACCCAGAGAAACCGTCTAAGAAGCAGTAATAGTCATTACCCGCTAGACGCTCGAGCATTTGATCCATGAAAGGAAGAGGAAAGTGGTCTTTTCTCGTGGCATCATTGAGCTTGCGATAGTCGATACAAACTCTCTACCCAGTAACGAGACGAGTGGGAATCAACTCGTTGTGTTCATTGGGAACAACGGTTATTCCGCCCTTCTTGTGCACACAATGGACGGGACTTACCCAAGGCGAATCCGAAATATGGTAAATCAAGCTGGCATCAAGAAGTTTGATAACCTCTTGTTTGATGACGTCATGAATGCAAGGATTAACCCTTCTTTGGCTCTGGATTGCGGGTTTAAAGTCATCTTCCATGAGAATCTTGTGAGTACAAAAGTTCGGATCAATTCCGCGGATATCGGAAATTTTCCAAGCAATTGCCTTCTTATGATCTTTGAGCACGGCGATGAGGCGAGATTTCTCTTCTTCTTTCAAGTCCTTAGCAATGATGAAGGGTGACTTCTTCGTTTCGTCAAGGAACACGTACTCGAGATGGGACGGCAACTCCTTAAGTTCTAAATCCGGAGGATTTTCGATGGGAGGCGTATTCAAAGTCGGTGCATCGGTAGCAATAGCCTTGGGTGATGGTGGAGAAATAAGGTCCTCTTTGAGAAGGTTTTCAATGAGACGAATGTCTTCATCCCAATCGGTGGGAGAATCGTCATGTTCTAAGTTCACATCTCCCATGGTGGCTTCCAAATCTTTCCAAAGGAAATCACTTTCTCCAAATAGAGATAGTGATGAATCAATAGAGGAAACGGTCTCAACATTGGGAAGAGAGGTAGGAATACTTTTACAAGCATATTTGAAGTGTTCTTCACAGGCCTCATCAAGAACGTCAATACAATTAACACTCTCGTATGAATAAGGCTGTTTAGAAAGCTTTCCCATGTTGAAGACGATTTTATCGTCACCCACTCTCATGATAAGCTCACCGGCTTCAACATCGATGAGAGTGCGACCGGTCCTCAGGAATAGACGTCCAATGATCAATGGCACACGAGGGTCCATATCGTAGTCGACGACGACGAAATCGGCAGGAAAAGTGAATTTGTCGACTCCTATAAAAACGTCTTCGGCTATCCCCACTGAATAAGCAACCGTACGGTTAGCTAATTCCAAAGTCATTTTGGTGGGGACTAGCTCAGGGAGAGATAATTGCTTCCAAACGCTTAAGGGCATTAAGTTAATACTGGCACCTAGATCGGCTAGGGCCATGCAATTCTCTACTCCCGGGAAGTTGCAAGGGATTAAGAAATGACCCGGATCACCAAGCTTGGTTGGCAATTTCCTTAAGAGAACTGCAGAGCAATTCTCATTAAGTTGGGTGTTAGCAATATCAAGAAGCTTCTCCTTGTCGCTAAGAAGATCTTTGAACATTTTCGCGTATTTAGGCATGTGAGCGAGAGCCTCAGCGAAGGAGATGTTAAAATTCAATTGTTTAAACATTTTTAGAAAGTTCGAAACTTGAATATCATCCTTGCTTTTGAGCTTCTCTTTCCTCAACCTTGAGGGATAAGGTATATCGGAAGAAGAGGAAGGCTTTGGAATAGTAGGATCACTCACATCCTTGGGTGGATGAGGGGTAGAATTAAGAGGTGGAGAAATTGGGGAAGTAGAAGGATGAGGTTTAGGAGCAGGTGACTCGTTTTCCTTAGTCACAATCACCGGTGGAGGTATAGGAAGCTCGGGTTCCTTGGTACCTTTGCCACTGCGAGTGGTGATTGCTTTCATCTCCCCTCTTGGATTTGCAACGGTGTTACTCGGAAGAGTACCCGAAGAAGAGGATTGATTACCTTAGAAGAAACCAACCATCATGTTCCTTAAGTCATTCGTTTGACTTGCCAAAGTGTTTCGCATATCAGCTCTCAGATCGTTTCCTTGTTTCACCATGTCTGCTTTCAAGTTGAGCACTTCCCGCTGGATATTTTCCACAATCACATCATTGGTCCTCATGTAGGTTTCAACATCTTGGTGCAATGCGGTGGGTTGGTTGGGAGGGGGAGCATGGTAGGCGGGTGGTTGACAAGCAGGTTGTTGGTAAACTTGGTTGTTTCGTTGAGGTGGATATGGTTGTCTTTGAGGTGGTTGGTATGGTGCACGAGGTTGTTGTTGTTGTTGAGGAGGGCGATTGAGGTTTTGTTGTTGGTTTGGGTTGTTAGGAGGAAAACCGGGCGGGGAAAGAAAGTTGTTTGAGCGATAGCTAAGCAAGTTGCGGTCTCCTTGAGGACGAGCTTGATAAGTAGCCGGAGGATAGGTACCGTATGCTGCATTAACATTCTCAGAAGGATAGTCTTGGGTGGTGGTACAAGTGGTGTAAGAGTGAGGACCACCGCATATTTCACATGGTTGGCTGACAGCATTGACTTGAGCGTTTTTAGTGTTGATGCTGTTGGTGTTGCTAGCGGTTTGGGCGGCAAGCGATTCAAGAAGCGTAGTAATTTTGTCAAGTCGCTTGTCGTTGTCACTAGTACTAGCACTAGCGGCATTGGTCCGCACACTCTTGGTTTGCACACGAGACTTATTCTCAATGATATCCCAAGCGGCATTAGAAGACTTAACCAAAATATTACCCCCCGAGGCACTATTTAGTGAATCTTGGTCATTCATGCTTAAACCATTATAAAAAGTATTAATTTGGTGCACTTTGGTAAAACCATGTTGTGGGCACTTTCTTAAAAGGTCTTTAAAACGGTCCCAAGATTCACTAAAAGACTCATCGTACTTTTGTTCAAAATTAATGATTTCATTCCGCAAAGCGGTAGTATGAGAGGGTGGGAAAAAGTAGTTTATGAACTTGGTCTCCAAATCCGTCCACGTCAGAATACTTTGTGGCGGTTCCTTTGCAAGCCAATGCCGGGCTTGTCCCTCTAAAGAGAAAGGAAAGAGTTGCAAACGGATTACCTCTTGTGGAACACCATTAAATTTGACCGTATTTGTGAGTTGCAAGAACCTTTTGATGTGGTCATGTGGATCATCAATGGTACGCCCCAAGAATGGTTGAGCAGCGACCATCTGAATAAAGCCGGATTTGAGCTCAAAGTTGTTGGCTGCAATCGCGGGTATGCGAATTGGATCATTGTTTCCGTCTACATGAGCTTGCAAAAGTTCAATCATCGGGCGATTGTCCGGTAGAGGTTCATTGTTGTTGTTATTATTGTTGTTGAGAGGTGGATTGTTATTGTTGTTATTGTTTTGAGGTGGGTTATTGTTGTTGTTGTGTACACGGGCCATGTCTAAGTCTTCGAGAGACTCGGGCTCTTGATAAGACGTTGATCGTGTACGCATGCACCTGCAAAAGAACTAACAAAGCAAACAAGAAATATTTTTGTCTTTTTTATGTTTTTTACTTTTTAGGATTTTTGAAAATTTTATATTTTTTAGGGTTTTTGAAAGTTTTTATGAAAAAGTAACATTCACGGTGAACGGATCCCAAAATCCAAGTTCTCACAAAAAACTGTTAATCTTAACGAGAAGAGCCGGCAGCGGCGCCATTTGATACATGCTTTTTTGATGGGTTCAGATTAATTCTCGGAATCTTCTCGAATTGATCACAGCTCAAAGTGGAATAGTTGTTCTTGGTGACAAATAGGGGGTTTGATTTTCTATTCTACTAAAAGGTAAATGCGTGAAGTAACTAAAAGAAAAATAGAAGCAGTTAATCAATAAAAATAAAACTTGAATTTAAATAAAACAGTAACAATAATAACCTTAAAAATGCTTGATTCGGAATGTGGTCTTTATTCGGAATAAATCAGACACAACTTGTTCATGCGGAATAAACTACTCATGCGGAATATAATGGAAATAAGCTTGATCCGGAATGTAAGGTTGATCCGGAATAATTGAATATTCCGGATGAAAGAGGTTGATTCGGAATGTTTAACAAAAAGTGACTGATCCGGAATATAGGAATATTCCGAACGAAGGAGTTGATCCGGAATGTTTGAATATTCCGAACGAAGATCTTTGATCCGGAATAAATGAAATATTCCGAATGAAGGAGCTTGACTCGGAATAATAAATATTCCGAATGAATGGTACTGATCCGGAACAAATGAAATGTCCCGGATGAAGCAACTTGATACGGAATAAATGATGAACAATAGCTGATTCGGAATTTCTGGGGAAATGAAGAACAGTAACAGAAATAAAACTGGGGACACGTTTTTAAGCCAAAATCAACCAAGTTTTTAACCAAAACTTAAACAAAACTAATCACTAATCATTTACTAACCATAGACAACATATCAAATCATTAACAACAAAAAACCCACTTACTTTTGAAGATCAAAATCAACTAAATAAGAACTTTAAAACTTTGAATGAAAGAACAAGATGAACAAGATTAAATGGAAAGATTATATTGATGATTAAGGTTTAAACAATCAAAGAAAAAGATTTGTGAAAACAAGAATCAAAATCACCAAACACCCTAATGGTGTTGGTGATACCTACGAATAAAAGAAAAGAAAAGAGGAAAACTAAAAACTGGCTAAATTGTGTGAGGGGATCTCTTTATATAGGTCTTCCATTTGGTTGGTCAGTGGGCTTTCTCCCTTTCTTCTTGTCTTCTCGTCTTTTCAGAAAAGTTGACGTTTTCGATTCTGATTCGGGATTTGTCGACGATTAAATTCAACTCGTCTTTTAATCTCTTCGTTTAATAGACTTGAGTTTCTTCGGCATATGTAAATCTTCCATCTTTGGTCCTTTTCTTCGATAAATCTTCAAACAGGCCCATTGACTTCAAATCTTTTGCATCTCTTGGACAATAGACTTCGTCTTGAGTCTTTTTCTTCGATAAAACCCGTGCAGTCCCATGTTTTCTTCAATATTAATCCGGTTGACTCTGAAAACACAATAAACACAAAAACCACGCATAATTCCAAACAAATGATATTAAACACGCGTTTTGGTCTCGTTTTAGCAAGAAATAAGTGGTAAAAGTATGGGTGTTTTCACACCTATCAGTCCATCTCTCCGGCCGGTGGCCTTTGCTTTTCCTTATTGGGGTCGTGTGATGCTGACCCCGTCTCAGGGTTTTTAAGAGTGAGAGTAGGTGGTGGGGTGTGCCTGAATGTGCCCGCACCCCCAGGGGATTGAGGCACCGTGTTACGGAGGTTAAGCCCTCCTGACTTCCCCGTGAGAGGTAGAGTAGGGATAACTAGGATGTCTCCCCCGACTTCCGGTTCCCCGGGTTGGCGTTCTTTGGTTTTCCTGATAGGGGTTTCCCTTCGTCATTAGTAGAATTCGAGTTTAGTGTAGGGTCCAACGGATGGCGCCAACTTGTTGATAAAAAAGTTGGATGATCCTAGCTTGACCCGAATTAGGCTTAATTCAGGTGTCTGGGCTCCGGCTCTTGCACCAAATAAACTTTGGTTTGAGATCCTACACACTAAAGAAACACGCTGTTAGGCTTACCGTAGGAATGTATCCCACGATTAGACTCCGGCGTGAGAGTAAGTAATCGGTTTAGGGTTAATAGTACGTGAGATGTGAGAGTGAAGAATATGAAACCTCTGTGGAACCCTTGGGGGTTCCTTATATAGGTGGTAAAACTCTAGTGGGCTTTTTCTAATGCTTCGGCCCCAAGTAAAGGATAAGGACCATAATTAGGTGATTGTTATCTTCTAATTATGGTTAGTGTATATCCTCTCCTTTAGGATAAATCACAGTCCTAATCGGGTTGTGATTCTGTCTAACCCTGTTCCGGCCATGCCGGGCCGTAGACCGCAAATGACTCGCGCGACCACTGTTCATCTGAAACCCATAGTCTCAAATGACACTGCTCCAACCCATCCGTGATGGGCCGGATACGAGTAGTATCCGTGGGCCGGGTTCATGACCCGGCTAGGGACTATACGCCATCATATAAGATATGTTTATATAAGACTTAAATGATTATTACCTTAATGATAGTGTTCATTTAAATAATTCGTCTTACGGTTATTTTTAAATATTTTTACATTTTGTCGTGATCAAAACAAAAAAAAATTAATTATTACAAATAATGTTTTTAGGCATCGGTTGCATTAACAAGATTGTTTTAGCAGTCCATCGTGCTACACGAGCCAACACTGTGTTCATGATTAGAATGCATGTATGCCTGAGTAATTAACTTATGTTTGTTTGTTTCGTTACACATGTTTTGGGATGTATGATCTTTTCTAATGTACTGTCGTTTTATATTAATGAAATATTTAATAAAATTTTATGAACTGTGATAATGGAATGTTAATGAAAGGATAGAGGGTAGTGTTTGGATTAGCCAGAGGGCTGGTTGCAAGAGATTCCTATTCTTAGTAACATTCATGTCCTTAGTTTTAATGAGATTACAAAGAATCTAGTGAATTTCAAGGAATGCTTTTATTTTGTGGATGAACGTTGAATACTCGAGACAGGATAATGAAGTGGAATAATAATGTTTTGTTGCGTAGAAAGGATAAGGACTCTCATAATGATTTTTTTAAGTGTGACCTCACTAAGGAAATTTAGGATCAACTTAAAGGACGGATGAATACGTGTGTCATACCAAATGAATGGAATGAGCTTATTGACAAGATTATAGATCATCATTGTAGTTATACTATTAGGATTGTGCTGAGAAGGATTATCTTGGCTACAACTATCGACAATATCTGGATGGAAAAGAATGGAAGAAATTTTACAGACTAGAAGATGCATGCCAATAGTGCTTTATAGTTTATTATTGAGAATAATATACTACAAATGCAAGGTTTTAGTTTGAAAAGATCAAGTCACGTTACCAAGATTTGACTTAGAGGGTTGTTTGGGTTCATCAGAGTTCGTGATGTTGTGTTTGAGAATCTATATATCTTAGTACTAATGTATTTGAATGTTGTATCTTTGTTCTTTAGTATGTTAGTTTATGGTATCAAAGGGATAGACATGTCTACCTCTTTCATTTTTTTGGTGTAACTTGTTTAAAAGTTATTAATTAAAATATCATTGTTGTTGCTAATTAAGGGTGTTTGGATTTTTGGTTAACAAGCTTGTAAAATTCTCAACTACAAATTGGTATCCTTATGCAGACTAATACAGTTTTGGTTAGATTGTTTGAAGCTGCATTTTTGTTTGAGATTGTTAAGCAATGTTTAGTTTATAGTCTCACACATTATGTAGCTTGATGTCTAAGATGTGGCCTTTGGCAAGTATATAAGATAGAATGCAACAGTTTGTCCATATCTTTTATACAAAATCTAATTTGTCTAAATTCTTATTACAATCATTATAATCAAATTGTTAAAATCAAAGGAAAACAATTTTATAAAAAGTTGACTTTATAAAGTCAAATATCAAAAGGTGAACACCATACAACCTAAACATAGCAAAGGTAAACCAACATCTGAACTTCACAAAAGAGATGACCATGACCCTAAACCATCCTTCTAAGTCATCTTGTTTTTACATTGATTGGTTATGATTTAATAAATTCATTTTTCACAATTTTCTCCATGTGCTCACTAATGCAAGATTTAAAATATAATTCTTTATTGCAGGTGGCCTTTTTGCTAGAATAGAAGCTTGTACAACTTCAGAGATGGACCTCAGTTTAGCTTTATAATTGTTAGAAGTTTATCATGGCTGAACAGGTTCACTGGTTTGATGCTTTTCAGTGTCCGAGTTAATCATTAGTATTTCTGCAATTAAGATATGATTCAAGGTTAAAAATAAAATGAAAAGGTGGTATCTGGATAACTCATTTGTTTGATAACCTTACTATGCTAAAGAACAACTCAATGTTTTTGAAAAACAAAATATCTAACGTAAATTTCTACTAGAACGTGTTTACATTTCTTCAATAGCATACACTCTTTTACTTCTTGAAAAATCTTTTCTAGATTTTGTATCCTGATTCCAGGATCCTCAAAGTCATTCCATTCCAGATATTCTAAATCTGCCATTTAGGCAAAACAATTAGGGTATTTTTGTTAGACCTCATAGGGTGTGACAAGTGGTGGTTGCATAAAAAGTACATATAATGCCTAAATATGATGTCGTTAAAACCTTTAAATAGCGAATTAGGCTGGATCATATTCATTACACTACCAAATAGACTTCTTAAACCTTCTACCAAACTATCCTTTAGGTATAAGAGCACATAACAGATAACTAGAACCAAAATTCAGAAAAATATTTGATACAACTCTTAACCTGAATTCTCACACTTGTTGTTCACTTGAACTGCACATTCCACAATTCAAAGAGAGGAACAAACATGGCGTTTAGAAACTAGTAAATAACAACCAACTATCACCTACAACAACTACAACATCAACAATAACGATTGCCACTGCAAGATAATGAAGATAAGGCAACACCAAGAAAGTGTTGCATTATGTCTTTAAAGTGTTGCAATACGCATAATGTGATACTTTGCCAAGTGCTACATTATGTAACGTCGCCTTTGGATATGCAATACTTATATTAGATTATGCAACACTTTTCGGAAGTGTTGCTCATGTTTAGCAATTTTTATACTTCAAGGAGCAACACTTTTAAAATAAAATGCAACACTTTTTATATTTAAGTACAACACTTACACAGACATGTGCAACACTCTTAGATTCTATAACAACACTTTTCATATTGATGTGCAACACTTATTCATTTGGAATGAGCAAATATACTACACTTTAATGTACAAAAGGCAACACTTTATGGTGTTTTATCATTTTACTACAACACGTTTTTTGATGATTTGTAACACTTTTATTTTAAACACAAAATTTTCACTATTTTAACATATAATTTGATATTTTCATTCAATAATAAATAATAAATAAATACCATAAGAAAAAAAATAATATTATACTTTAACAAAGTTATTTAATGTAAGATATACAAAATTTGATAAAAACGTTATCTAATCAACATTAAAAAATCTTAGACATCCTTGTAGGTCCCTAGTACCTCAAAGCAACGTAAAGCAATGTAGTCTGCTATATACAAAGACGATATAAGATTAGTTTTTCTTTTTACATATATTGAAATTAAAAGGACAACTACTAGTAGTAAAATAGTTGCCTTATATATTTAATTACAAAACAAAAATACTCTTATAAATTTGTACAATATAATTCAAGTAGTTATTTGAAACCCCAAGCAATAAAAAAACCATTAGACCGTATAGATTGCTGGAAATACATTTTTGCGTATTTAAAAGGATCGGTCACTCCAACGCTATTTATATGTAACGGGCTCGTAGTTTTGTTAAGTTAGTAATAAACTAACCTAGCCTTATATGGAGAGAGTGTTGGTTCATATCACTTTTTATATACTAAACTTACTTTTTCTCTCTAGTTTCTCTCTCCACAAAGTGTGCGCGCGCGTGTGTGTATGTGTGTGTGTGTGTGTGTGTATGTGTGTGTGTGTGTGAACCTCTCTCTCTAAAATACTATTTAAAGGATTACCATAAATTTAAATTGGTATTAGAGATCCATATGGTGATTGATCTTGTTAGTGTGTTTGATGGATGATTTCATGCTATATACTACATATATCTCATGTTTTCACCTTTTTGTGGTTTTATGATTAAAATCTTCATCTAAAACATCTCTATTATTTTATGTATTCTTTAAGGTTTCATAATCTATCATAAAACACAAAAACTTAAATACAAATGTTGATTAAAATTTTATGGCTTCAAATCAAGTACAAGGTATGGAGATATCTCCATACTATTACACTTGCAATAGTATGAGCATGTGGGATAAGATACTGATCATGATTCTCAAATCCTTCCCAAATTGTGAAACTTGAAACAAGTATCAGGAAAATTTATTTAGATGACTATTTAGCTTTCTTGTAAAGAAAAGTTAACAATGTTAGAACCATTGGAATTCAACTTGCTAAATTAGTATCACGCATATATGTTTTAGTACTTGGGTAATTGAGATTGTAAGACAATTTTTAATTATTGTTATTCTATATTTACATGTTTAATCCTTGAATATTTTATTATTCTTAATATGGCCATTGTCAGTTAGAAATATGGAAATATTGTTACATTAAGACAAATGTGAATGTTGGTTATATTATATGCATATATGGATTTTTCCTGCCAAGCTCATATGTTATTCATAAGGGATGCATATTAGACACTCTTAAATTTCGAATATTACTTTTGGATCCTTGTCGTAAGTAAGATTTCGAAAATAGTTATTAAAGTCATATTTAGACTTAAGATGCAAACAAGTTGGTGCATGTGTCGATATTATTTCTTGATTATAAGTTAAACGTTATCCTTAATAAGGTAGTTATAAAGGCTATAGTTGAAATATTGTGAAGCAGAATCCACAACACTTACAGTCAATACAGATGTTGTTCCTCCACTTGATAAGTGCAGACTTGTACCACTGTGCCCTCTCCATAATTAATCAGATAAGTATGTGGTCGCACCCAAAGGGTAAATCAAGTTGATACTTATTTACTATTGATATATCTGAATTAACTTCTATAATGAGAAACTAAAGTTAAACTATATCGAATGAGTTATGATCCATATTCATGGGTTAAAGGTGCTAGTAACAAAGGGATGATTATTAGCAAGTCATGTTATAAGAATCCATTTTGTTTTTGAGATATTTTATTGAAACTATACCTCAATCATTTTCGGTTACAATAAAGTGTTGTGAGATATTTTATTATGGACGTACTATGTCTAAACTCTCACAAGAGGCAGTTGTTAGGATATGCGATTGTTTAGCCATCGAGAATGAGTGAGCCTATCGGGGGCACACACTCAAACACAAAGAACACATCTATCGAATATTTAACATTTACGTTTTATAATTTAAATATTTAATATACTTCACATAAGTGTTTATATGAATAACCGTTAGAGTTTGTTAAATGTTCGAACAAACTAAACACGTTATTATTATTAAACGAAGGATTTAAAAGTCGAAAACGAAAACCCTATGGGCATGTATAAAGGGGGTGGCTTTTTTGAGAGGTTCCAAAGAGGTCTTGAAAGGTTTTTTGTGTAAAGTTGAACTTAAAAGAACTATAATTGCAAAACTTAGAGTACACTCCAAGTTTAGAAGCTAGGGTTTGAGGGATGTATAAACACCTCTTTCCCTTCCCTTGTGCTCGATCCATAATAAAACACCAAACACATGCAAAGCGTTCGATTGTACTAAAATCGAAACAATGGAACCTTAAAACCGATTTTATAATCGGTTTCCCCTTGTTTGAATTTCTTAAACCAAAACTGATAAACCCTAAATCTCTTTTAGGATTTTCGGTAAAGCAAGAAGAATAACAAAATCCAAAATATATATCTAGGGATTTAGTAATTGAAGACCAAGAAAAACCCTAACTCGATTTGTTTTTTCTTGTTATTTATGTTCGGCAAAGATAAAACCTAACCAAGGTTTTATTCGGTTTTATTGTACCTTGTCTATAAAACGATTCAAACACAATACCTATATAGGGTTTTGAATCAGGGGTGTTAAATTACAAGAGTCTACACATGTTGTTTGAAGGCAGAGTAACCAATAGCATCGTTGTGTGTTCGTTTGACGTGTTGTGTGAGCAACCATACCGACGGTAATTTAATCGTTAGTTTCAAGAATCAAGATCAAGATCTCGTCTTTGAGTTTATTCATTCAAAAGGTTAGTTTTTAAATTTTCATTTATGTGTTAATTATATGCATCAAACTAGATTCATTCTGTTGCGTACTCGTGGTTAATGATTTAACTATATTTAAAATCTCAACACACGAACCAATAATTTACATATAGCAAGACTACGAATTTACTAATGCCTTTATGAATAAAGGAAAAAAATAATACTAAACCTCAACACAAATAATCATTTAAATGCCCTAAATACAAAATAACCAATTCTAGAAGAAGGTATCAACTGTATGTTGTGAGACATGTTGTGATGAGTTTTGATTTCAATTCTTACATTTTACATGTATGACAAAAGCACAAGCATGAACACCCACTCATGATAGAAAAAATCTCAATCAATCGTCCCTTATTAAAAAGAACACTAAGTTTGAAGCCCTTATTTTTGACCAAAAAATAGAAGGTTTAAACACCATATTTGTGAGAGAAAAAAGTTTAACCAAATGGACCATTTATGACATCAAGTTGCATTGCCAAAACATCCGTTTACAACTAATTATATTGTGTGTATCAAAAATAAAGATTTATTTTAGTGTCATATAATCTTCATTCCATATAGAGATAAAAAAATCAACCACATTCAAAAATCAATAATTTATTAGTACCTAACAATACAAAAAAC
This sequence comes from Glebionis coronaria, assembly GCA_025667525.1. Lineage (NCBI taxonomy): Eukaryota > Viridiplantae > Streptophyta > Magnoliopsida > Asterales > Asteraceae > Glebionis > Glebionis coronaria. The sequence continues at coordinate 12,868,189 of CM046876.1, forward strand.
ATATAAACATACATAAATCATTCCAAAATTAATCTTAAGAACAACATTAATTAGATATTAGTGGACACAATTGAACAACAACATCAATTATAGCAGTTTGGTACCTCTTAATTCGATTAGTCTGTTTGGTTATGTGATGAAAGTGGCTTGTGACAACAATTTATAGGTGCGCGACGCTGGTGGTGGTTTGTGATGTTGGTTAAGTGGTGGTGTTAAGAGGCAGAGAATGGTATAGGGTTTTGGGTTGTGAAAGTGAAGAGGGGGAAAGAAGTAGGGTTTGTGAAGGTAGTAAAATTTGGGAAGGAATTCATGTGCCTAAAAAACTAAACTTTTTAGATTCATTTTAAAGAACCGTCTGAATTAGTAGTTTCACATTTTAATGAATTATAGTGAATTTCAAAGAATGAAAATTAGAGCATATTTAAAAATAGAACTACATAAATGGGATGTGTCATGACATATATTCAACTCATATTATATAATTTTGTACCAATGTAGCGTATCCTAGTTCGATAATACCACATTTCTCCAAACGTATGTGACTTTTGAGCCACTTTAGATAGTGTTGCCATTGAGTTTTTACAAAAGTAACATTTAATAAAAGTGTTGCAATAGATTCTGAAATATCAGACACTTTAAAAAATATGTTGCATTAGAGCTTTAAATGAAACACTTTGTTACAAGCCGTCGCCTTATTACAAATCTTAATACCTTATAAAACATTTAGACCAATTTCTAAATTTAATAGTCTTAAAATTTTAAGACTAAAACATTTCTTCTTTTGGAAAGTTTATGCATACAATGTTTAAAAGTCATTCAAAATCCTGGGAGTTATGCATACACATTTAAGAAAATTAAATATTATATATCATAATTTAAAAGTGTTTATTATGTAGTAAATGTATACGTTTTTTCTAATGTTGGGTCAATAACAACCTTTAAAAATTAAATTTCTTTAAAACCATGGTTGTAACCGTCCTCCCTTATTGTAACAGCCCATATCAACCAAACTTATAAAAGCCTATTGCGCAACCTTTTTAAAGCATGCATAAAACGGTTTTGGCTGTTATTTTTGGTTTCAAACCCCTCGAACATACAACTCAACCCTTTGCTGCATTCTGAAATTACTACATCTACATCTTCGTCACAACATATGTAGTCTGCTTATGTTTAAATTGTTTTTGTTGGTTATTTTGGCGGTGTTGCGCTGCTAATGTGTGTGACACATGTTTATATAGTTTAGCCTGTTAAATGTGCAGTGAATTTTTTTTATCATATTTAATTCATTCGTTTGCCTCAAAATATAGTCACAGGTACCCGCCGCCGCATTGCGCGGGTACCCGGCTAGTTTAAATAAAGAGGCAACACATTTTCTAAGTGTTGTGTCAAAAATGTTGCATTAGGCTTGTTTTCTAGTAGTGTGCCAATAACAACCAAACTCATGCATTCTTATTCCTAGTATAATACTCAACTTACAATACCACCTACACCACTACCATTTCAAATAAATATATTTGTAGAAACTAGAAGGGGGGGGGGGAGTTGAATAGTTTACCATTTGAAAAATTGTTTCATAACTGTTAAGTCAATTTATAATGTTTCAAAGACATCTTCTATATCAAGTGATCTTGATCTTGATTGACTTAAAAAACAATAGTAAGTAAAGAGTAAGGATAGAAACAACCTAAAGGAAAACACTGATGATTTATAGTTGTTCGGCAACGATACTCTCTCTTCGTTCCTACTCTGTTCCTCGAGTACAAATACTCGAGAGTTTCACTATATCAACAATCTCCCTTCTTGGCGGATAAAATCTTACATCGTCGCTTACACTAGTTTCTGACACTATGCTAAATATCGAGTTCTAACTTAGATAGAACCAATCTACACTCGTCGCCTATTTCCATTTTCTGACAAAAGGCTAAATGTCGAGTTAAAATTTTAAATATAACCAATCTACACTCATCACTCACACTCACATCACTTTAAAGCCAAGTGAGAACTTAGACACACACACACTCATACTTACATCACTTTGAATCCAATGAGAATTTAGACACACAACACTCATACTAACATCACTTTAAAGCCAAGAGAAAACTTAGACACACAAGACTACCAAGTATACACATAACTTGCATCTACACAAGACACAAAAGGATAAATGTGATGAACATGACTATATATATAAAGGAGGGATCTTCATCAAAACTTCATCTTTTAACACGTCACAAGTATGTGAGTGATCTTCTTTTTAGACATATGAAGAAAAGGACCAGGGAGATAATCATAAGTAAACATACTTAACACATTAAGTGATCATTTACTAATGATTGGACAAAAGATTTAGAAGCAGAAAAGAGAAGTCTAAAAAGGTTAAGGGGAATGAAAAAATGATCCAATATTTATATGGATAAGAGGAAAACGGCTATCTGGTCACGGTTATTTATTGCTCCAAATGTTCTTTATATTAACGAACCGTTGGGCCCTATATAGAACCATGGCTTAGACTACGCTCCTCTTTTTGTCCTTTAGTGGGGAAAGCTTATCTGGCCATTTTATACCTGGAGAGAATATCCAATTTCACTTGGAATATCCAATATTCTAATTTCCCATTTTTTATTTAACAATTTCTTAAAAAGAAAGTATATTTGAAAATGTTTTGTCACATTTAATCAAATGTGAGTTTTAACGTAAATCACTTTTAATGATCACTAAACATTGTAGAAGTATGTTTGTGCAAACCTTAAATGATTATAACCAAAATTTTAGTATTTGTTAAATAATTCGTTTTGCAATATCTTTTACGCTAAATACTTTTACACTTTGTCGTGATCAAAACTAAGAAAGATTAGTTATCACAAATAATGTTTTTAGGCATCGTTTGCATTAACAGGTATCCTTCTTCAAAAACCTTAACCAATTTTCTCGTAGTAATTATAAGATATTGAATGGATAGTTTAAGAGTAAACACAGAGACATTACGAAGTATCAAAGCAGCTCCTACAATAATATTTTTTTAAAACCTCTACGACAAGGACTTTGTAATGTATTGTACAAGAAAGAGACCTCGAAAGGTCTTTGAGTGTTACTGTTAGATCACCCCATGGATTCGAAGTATGTGACTTGATTATCCCAATCATCTACTCAAGTTTTACATTCTTATGAAAATTCTTTATATTGCCTAAATACTCACTCACAATACCCCCATTCAAATTCACAAGCCTACCGTGCTAACCCATGGTCGAGGCCAAAAATTTTCATCCTCGTCAACATCCTCAACAACTTTCCTAATATACTCTTTTATCGACATCACGACCTCTTGGGGACATTCCTAGTCATATGCTAATTTATGAATTTTGGCTACTTGAACAATATCAGCAGGCGGGATCTAGTATTATCTTAACCGGGTTTTCATCAGAATTATCAACATTGGGGTTATGCAATGTAACCATGGTTTCGGTGATGGTGGTTGTTCTAACCATGTTTTCATCAAATTATCAACATTGGGGTTTTGCAATGAACCGATGGTTAGCCTGATGGTGGTTGTAGCAACATTTTGTTGGTTGTTGCAGGGACGAACGAAGGAGGTTAGTCGGAGACTAAGATCTTTTATATCAAGCTATAATATCCAATAATCAACATCATTTTGGGATGAATTCATTTTGATCGCTAAGAAGTCGCGAGATGACTTCGTTGGTGCGTGAGATGAAGTGTTGGATGAGTGGTTACTCTTGTGCTTTAATGACGGAAAAATGTTCTTAGAGACAAGTTTTGCACGATGGAAAGATAGAGGGTAGTCAGTTGTGAAGGGAACGAGTTGAAATTACAAAAATGTGCTCACCTGCCTGGCACGTGAGGGAGATAACGACGGAAAGGTGATATTTAACGTCTCAGAGGCTTTTTCAAATTTAAATGAAAAGTTCATGGGCGTTTTTACACGATCTTTCGTCTCAAAGAATTTTTCACATTTTTTGGCTAAGTTGGAGGATATAATTTGCTGTTTTTTTCTACATAAATTATTACCTACTCTTGGAAAGATAATGGCAATTTTGAGTGGTGAATAATAACTTATTAATAATATTTGAACGACCATACTTTTCTCAGAATACACTTTAAAGTGAACTAGGATTGATGCCCGCGCTTCGCCGCGGATGTTTGATTACGTTGTTAGTAAATATAGGAATAAAACAACTACAGCTAAAACGTTTAATGAATCAGTAGTAACAATTAAGTATTCATAATACTGCAACTCTTGGTTATAAATTTTCTAGTTATAAGTTGATAATTATAAACAATTAATAGTCTTGAACTTGTTCAAATTTGCTTAGCAGCCATCCATTAAGCATGTTACATAACTATCTTATCTACACAATTCTTTAGTAAAATAAAACCTGCAAATCCCTCCATGGTGTTTCGCTTATCATTTTCCAGCACAAATCAGCCTTGCTCCCAGTCTGAATCAAAAAACCCAGCATCTCTCATCTCAGAGTAGTAAGCATTATCTAAAAGCAAGTCTTCCTCCTGTGAAAAAAACAAATCAAGAGGGTGTGTCCATAAATGGTTCCAATCCTGGATTTAAAAAGCAGAGATCTTCAAATATACGAAAAGACAGGAAAATTACCTGGAAAAAATCTGATAGGAAAGTGATGTACAGAAACGGAAGGTAGAGAGTGTGGTAGCAGATGCTTATGAAAGTATACAATAGGAACCTGTCCTGGTACTAAACGTTCTTCTTATACTGAGTTTGGAGAGAATAAAAGGAAACTAATAATTTATCTATCAAACTCAAGTTTTGAAGGAAAACAAAGACTACAATCTATTACGGTATCTTTCTTATGTGTTAACTCAATTGTGTTCTGAAGCTGTTGTTGGAAACAAAACGAAAAGTAAGCTCTAAAAATATGAAAATAATAATATCTTGAGGACTAATGTAGTGCATACTGATGTTCTAAAATAATGTAGTGTATACTGAAAACCTGGACCTTGTTTCAACCGCTCATTCCAAACTTTAGAAAAGATGAACTACATGAGTGCGAATGGGATTAGTGGATCAACACACAAAGAGGATTGATAATCTCGCCCCTACTGTTTATAAATACCAAACTTACCTGTAATGAATTTCAGCTATCTAATCATGGTCGCTAACCTGAAATATTCTACCGAAATAATGGGTCTATGTGCAACAACCACAATTGTAAGTCTTGTTTTGAGTGTGGCTATCTTGTTTTGTTGACTCACTCTCCAAGTATCTAGCTCCTTATGCATCGATCAGCCAAGATCAATACCAGCAGTAGCATATCCTTTTCCTTTTCTGACTTGTTCCTCAATTATGCTTTTGTAAAGAGTTTTGTCCTGTACCCTATCAGACATAGATGATCCTGCACACAATATATTAAGTATTAACTATGTAAATATACATGTGAACCTAATAAATAACAATAATGTAAATAGTAGTTAAACACGTTTATAGACGGAGACGCTCACATGCGATATTGGCAGCTCACTATGGGATTCTAATACTCATAGCAGTTCAACATTTATGTGAGATAAAGTAGCTTTAGGTACTGATTTGGTTAACCTTAAAACTTTGGTCAAGACGTGTTTACGGTCATTGAGATTGACATATCTTTTATTAAATACGCTAGCAACTACCATTTTTGTTAGCTTGTTATGCATAATAATTCGCAACAAATCCTAAACCAACCCATCAAGCCAGTATATATCTAAATTTCGTTTTATGCGACCTTGCCTATGACGTAATACTGTCTTGTTGTGATGTCCACCAACCTGTTGAAATCAAAACCACTCTAAGTCGCTGTTAAAGGCACCATTAACCTTAATACCTATAACTTTTCACAAATAATCAGCTTTATTTTACTAAAAGAAATCATGGCCGTAATAATTTGGAAGGATATAGGTTAGATTTGGGTAACGGGTCAAATGGGGGTTGTGTTAAAACATTCACTTTGTAAACAGGGTCATATAATGGGGGTTTGGGTTACAGTCGCTTTGTAAACATGGTCTTATGGTTCCAGGTTCAAACGGGTAAACACACTTTCTCCTGTTTAAGCATAAACTAATTTAGTGTGTAAATAGAAGTTGTGTTTTTTGAACATAAATAGAAGTTGTGTTAGTTACATAGTAATTTGTTTCCAAATTTATAAGGCGAGAAAAGTTACTGTTACTGATATTTTTTTTCTAAATGGTAAATAATCCCCTTATTATATCTACCATTTTGACATCTTTTTATAGCTATTCGATATAAAATTAGTAAATCAGAATGCACTTACTTTTCGGGGCAGCTTGATTTTACAACCAACCCTTTTTCGATCGACTTATTCATATAATTTCATCCGCTATACCACTCGCTGCCCGAGCTTACTCAAGTGTCTGTACTTTCCCTTTTCCTATTTCAGGCCTTCAAACATAATAGTGAATCTGTTACAAAAGTAAAAGAAATCAGGCCACGATTCGAGAACATGTAACAACCTAACTCGTAAAGCCCATGCATAGATTATTTCATACCATATATCCCCATAAGCAGATGCATGCTCGAGAAATCAGGCTTATAATTCATTTCTTTTTGTTGCTGCCACATCCTTGCAAAAACATAAATAAATTTAAATTCATTGAATTTAAGCCAAGGGTGTATATATGAGCCACCAAACACCATTAAACAGATGCAGAACATAAACAAAATACAATGCTAAAAAATTACCTTCGCCTAATACATTTGGCATGCACAATATTAAGAATTGGCAACATGATTCTACAGGAGGCTCGGATTTGCCAATATTAAAAAAAAGGATGCATTCGCCATGGCTGCATACGTAGTTGGTCGCCAGACAAAGCTACGGATGATCTCTGTTCTTCAAAGGCATTATGACTCATCCTAGCTTTTCATAATAGATCTGTGTAAAGGCCCACAAAATAGAAACAGAGGCAAATAGCACATATTATATTTTGTTATTCCAAAAACACACGCATACCATCCTGTCTTTCATTTTATATACAATGGTTAACCCATATTTATCAAGCTTCAAAGGCAACTACACACAGAATGTATAAAAAGCGCTATGGAGGCAACCTTAGAAGGTCGCCTAGCATGAAACCCCTAAGCCCATCCATAAGCAGAAAATTTATTCGTAAATAAAAGAAATGTGGTGTACGCTGAGATACGACATTCTAACTTTAATAATAAAGGAGAATTATATGGATGGGCCACATAACCTACAATTGATACTACCAATGTCAAACAGTTGTCAGTATCGCCGCACGCCTTGTACAACGGCACCGAACCAATGGCGCATCGGATGATCATAAGATGAAACAACGAAAAGATTATATAAGAACACGTCCACAAAATGATAGCATAAAGCAAAAACCTTATAATTTATTACTGTAAAACCTTAATCTTATGGATTCCATAAATATGTTTTAGTAATAACAAAAACCCTCTTTCTCTTTAATACCATCAGGCGTCGTATTATCCAACCCATAAGCCTACGACCATCGTCACCCAACCGACACATCATCACACGCCATGGATAGCGGCAACGAAGAGCGCGGTGGCATCGAAGGAGGATAAGGCAGAAGGTGTAACATAAATCGAAACATAAACAGAAACAATAGAGATGATGAAATCAAAGTGGAAACATATACCTCCTTATTTGTATGATTAATAAGGCGAAAACAATAGAGATGATGAAACCACCACCGAAGGCCCCAACAATCGCGACAATCAAAATGTTAAGGCCCATAGATCGTGACAATCAGCAACCATCGCAGCACGCAATAGATCGACCAGAGATTAAACCGATCAAAAATGGCATGTTTAAATCGAAAAAAAATTAACCCCCATAGACCGTGAGAATCAACAACCAAACTCAAAACAATCGCGAAAGCAACGCAATAGATCGACCAGAGATCAAACCGATAAAAAAATGGCGTGGTTTTTCTTTTTGGGTATGGTGTGAGAGAGAGAGAGATAGTGTTGACTATGAGAGAAGTGAGAATGGATGGGCAAGGCATGGGACGAACAGAGAAAGGCATGGGTGAGGGGTAGTTTGAACGGCTCCCATTAGATCTTGGTTATTTTGAACGGCTATAATTAGATCTGTCTCACAAAGTTATAATACTTTTTTATTCCATTTTTCCATTCTACCAAATAAATAAAGGGAGTAATTGCTTTGTCACTAGCATTTGTTACTTCCCTACTTTACTTATTTATGAAATGTCCTTCTATTATAAGTGAGTTCACTATTCATGTAAAATTATCATCTGCAATGTGTGCATCATCGATTAGAAGCACTAACAAAGTCCAGCCCAGGCTGTGGGGTTTGAACAAAAGAATCTCATTTGGTTCATCCTAAAAGAATTTGATACTTTCAAAAAATAACGTATGCACAATATTCAACATTTCATTGAGAATAAAATGTTCACGCTGATCAGATATACAAGTATTATTGCTCGCCAACACTCTCACAAAAATTACCATGTTATATGCATAAAAAAAAAAAGAATTTTCATACATGAGCAGTAAAACCGAAATTCGGAAAAAAGGTAAGCTGGAATCGACATGTATATATATTATACTAAAATTGTGTGGTCTGGTGCGGAAGACTGGAGAAGGTGTTGATGCTGTGATCCGTCATCCGTGATAATCTTAGATGCTCTAGAGTTCCTGTAAATCAAGTAAAGTGCAATTTGTGCAAACCCAAAGATAAATCCAGTTCCATTTGGTACCTAGTGAACATATATAACGTTTCGGATTAGTAGAAGTCAAGTTCGAGTTGATAAAAATAGAAACTGTGATGTTGATGGATGAAAAACAACAATAAACTGGCTGTCATGCTCAGATATTACAGATGGAAAGTGTGTTGCCAAAAAATCTTCAACTTATGAAGGACGACAAAATATATGTTCCGCTGATATTACACTAAAAAACAGCAAAATTAAGCTGAATAAGAGATTTTTAACTGTAAGTTTATCTTAGATAGTTGTAAAATATACGGAGTATTGAACCAATTCAACTGCAAATTATATTTATAAGAGCACTAGGAAAATAAGAAAGTGTATCTTCTTCTTTTAAAGCAAAACCTAAAGTAAAGAATTTAGAGACTTTTTTTTAATGTTTTTTTAACAGAAAGTATTTTTTTTATTCATTTTCTTATGTTTAAAAAAAATCTAAAAATTAAAGTTTTTAAAAAAATTGGTAGAGAAAGTTGTTGAAGAAAAAACATACATAAAATTACATGTGTAAAATTTGTGAAAAAAACTTACAAAAAGAGGAGATAATAAATACTAGTAATATTTTAGTGATTAAATTTTAATTAAATTAAATAGTGTTAAATTAAAATTATAAATTTTTGTATTTTTTCAACAAGTTTAAAAGATTAACAAATACTTTGTATAGTTTATAATCTAATAATATCACACTTACAAAATATTAAACACAAATACGTATACTTAGAGCACATGTCAAAAATTCCTTAACTAAAATATTAAATTAAATTTTATTTATTTGTAGTCATATACAAGAGTTATAACCAATGTTTTAAAACCTAGTTTTTAGTTGACTCGGTCTAATGACCGGTTCACGGGACAACCAGTTCAACCAATTGAACCGCAGGGTCAACCCGGTTCCTTATATATGTATATTTTTAATATTTTTAATATGTAATATTTATTTTTTACTCACTAACCTTAGTTTTTAGTTTTATATTTATAGTATTATTATAAAAATGTGAAAAAATAATTAATTTATACTTAAAATTTGTAATAGATTTTAACAAAACAATATTAGTGGACATTTTAAGTTAGTTTGACTTTAATTTAACTAACACTATTAATCATTACTTCAATATATATCTTTAAAATTTAAAAATATTTATAAAGAAAAAGTTTCTGAATTTTTTTTTATAAAAAATTGTGACCCGGCCGGGTTAATCAAACCGGGTTAACGAAAAATCGACGGTTCAATCCGGTTCTCAAACAAGTAAAAACCCGATCACATCCGGCCAGGTCTCCGAGTCGGTTCACAATTTAACCGGTTCAACCGACCGGATCAACCCGATTTTTAAAACATTGGTTATAACTAATATACTCTTATAGAAAAATAACTAGTTTTAATGCCTGTGCACGCACGTGACTTCAAAATAAAAGATAAATTAAGTAATAATTTCGTCATTGCGATTTTATGTATATTATATATGTTTTTAAAAATATCTAATGTTTATATGTTTGATTATATTGTTGTTTTACTGTGCACCGTGTAAATTGATATAAACTCGTTTTAATTTTTATTTTTCGAATTTCATACTCTTTTTACATTCGATATTTTTTATTCTAAATAGTTATATCTTGATTATTAATCAAAAAACTATTTATATCAATCTTACACATACACGATTTATAAATTCATTATTTTATAATGTTTAATATTATTCTGTAAAACAATATTAAAATTTTAGTATTCAAATAGTTACGATGCTCATTGACCCACGAGTTTTACTTGATTCTTCATTATGTGATAATATTAATTAATATATTGAATAAATATTTGTTGCACAAAGAATTTAACTTTGTTTAACTGAAATGTTAGTTATACTTTTCTAGACATTGTGTGTTAAGTAACATATAACGACCTTAAAAAATATATGTTGTTGTAATATTTAGAATCACGTCTATTTATTTTCATTTTACACCGATTTCTGAGGTCATGCACTCATTTTGATATTTATATCATGTTAATAATAATTTAGGTAAATTACATTGTTTGACTTTGTTAAGTGTCAAAATACAAATAGACAATAATTTTTATTTGAATATTTATAATCATGTGATTTATCTATTTTTTTATATAACATATATGTTGTATTTTTAAAATATAAATTTAGAGGGTATAAAGTTTAAGGGGTTCTTTTGTTTATTTTATAAAATTACTAATAAATATGGAAAATTTATAAGTTTACACTTAAGTCCATCTAATTTAATTAAGATTCAACCATTAACGTTTTATTATTCCGCTCCTCCTTTTTTAAGTTTTTATTTTTACACATTTGACACATATATCTTTGTGTATTTACATCAAAATCTTTAATGTTGACTAAACTGAACTCAATTTTTACTTTTCTCCACCAATCATATCGCTCTATTCTGTTTATGCATCAAAATCAAGCTATTCGATTGGTCCAATTATTTTTTTTACAACCTCTACTTTTCATTAAATTTATCAAATAATCTAATTCTTTTATTATATAAAAATAATGGAAAACCTATAACTGTCCAATTTCAGAAAGAAATATGAACAGTAATTCAAAACCCTACACGTCGTTGAAATCTAGTGGTGCCTTATTATCCATGCCAGTTGTCTCTTGTCATTTTCTTTTATTTTAGAACGTGATGAACTCAAATAATATCTATCTATAATCTATTTACTCGTAACTTCTTTTCTTTCTACTTGAAAGTGTCCTTTCTTTTGAGCTTGGATGAGCATACAAATAGTATCTTAAAGTTACTCGCTCCATCCGACATCTTTTATACAGTAAAAAAATTGAGAATTTTAGTGAAAGTTGAAAGTAGTAGAAAAAATAATTAAACCAATAAAATAGATTGATTTTGACACATAAGTAAAATTGAATGATATGATTGGTTGAAAAAAGTCAAAATTGAATTCAATTTATTTAAAATTAAAAAAATTTGAATGGAGAAATTTGATGAAATACACAAAAATATATATGTCAAATTTCTGAAAATAAAAACATAAAAAAGAAGGAGGAGATTAATAAAACTAAAGTGGTTGAATTTTAAATAAACTAGATGAACTTAAGTACAAACTTATTATTATCCACATTTTTAGTAACTTTAGAACATAAACAAAATACCCCCTTAAACTTTATACTTCTAAACTTTATATTTTAAAAATACAATATACTACCTCCGTCCCATATTAATAGTCCCTATTACTATTTTGGGACATCCCAAATTAATAGTCCAGTCCAAAAATAGATAAGAAATGTAGATTAAGTTTACCATATTACCCTCACTTGAGGGTATTATTACAAACAATAAAGAAGTTGTAAATTAAATGGTTACGGACAAAATTGTCATTGTGTAAAAAGTAAGAGAGAGAAAGCTGAAAAAAGTGATGTTTTTATTAATATGCGTGTTTTTGGTCGATGGACTATTAATATGGGACGGAGGAAGTATATGTTATATTAAAAAATTTACAAATCACATGATTATAAATATTCTAATAAAAACACAAATTATTTTCTATTTATATTTTGACACATAACAAAGTCAAGCACTGCAATCTATCTAATTATTATTAACAAGAATATAAATATCAAAATGAATACCGGACCTTAGACATGGGTGCAAGATGAAAATAAATAGACGGAATTCTACATATTACAACAACATAATTTTTTGTCAATGTCGTTATATCTTACTATACACACAATGTCTAAAAAATGATAGCTAACATTTCAGTCAACCAAAGTCAAATGCTTTACGCAACAAATATTTATACACAATATCAATTAATATTATCACATAATGAAAAATCATGTAAAACTCGTGGGTATATGAGCAAAGTAGTTATTTAAGTATTAAAAGTTTAATATTGTTTTATAAAATAATATTAAACATTACAAAATCACGAATTTATAAATCGTGTATGTGTTAGGTTGATGTAAATGATTTGTTGATTAATAATTAAAATATTACTATCTAGAATAAAAATATCGAAAATAAAAAAGATATAAAATTATAAAAATAAAAACTGATGTGAGTTTATATTAATTAACACGGTGCACAGTAAAATAATAAAATTATCAAACATAAACATTAAATGTTTTTAAAAAACATATATAATATACATAAAATCGCAATAACCAAATTATTAGTTAATTTATCATTCATGTCTAAGTCCCGTGCGTGCACGAACATTAAAACTAGTATGGTATCTACGATGATATTAGGGGCGAACTCGAATTTTTAAAAAAGGTGTTGTACAAAAGAAATGTTACGCCAAATAAAATTACATTGTAAAAAACATAAATAGAACTTTTTTGGGGTTCCACGTACTAAAAAAGAGTTGTTTTGAAAAACAATTGCATTTTGTAACCTCAAAACGAATACAGTCCGTGTCATATCCGACATTTATGTAACTTCACTACCGAATGGTATTTTTAATTGTCCAATATTAAGAGGATACGGTATGGTGGCTGGCCAGTGGGCTGGCCACGACGGTGCGAGGCCACGACGGCGCCAACCACACCGTGGCTCGCGTCATCGAGTTTGGGCTGGCTACTACCAGCCGACGCCATGGCCACGGCGCGACCCCATGGCGCAGCCAACCACACCGTGACTCGCGCCATGGGTCGCGTTATGGGTTTTCTTTTTGAAAATTTGAAAAATACGACCGTTGGGTAACGACTACTTTTTTTCCATGTTTTTTACCGTTTTATAGGGTTAAATACCCCTTTTTCATATAATTTCACTATATATCACAAACACATACTATTTTCTAAAATTCACACACTATTTTATCAATATGAATCCCGGAAGTTCCGATTTGTCCTCTATTTACGAAAATTACGATCAAGAAGATATGGAAGATTATGCCCGATATCTTGAATATTGGGAACAAATTGAGATGTTAGATGAGGAAGAGCAAGAAACTAGGAGTAATGCCGGTACTCGCGTTAGAACATACATCCCACGTGAACGAGAAGATGCGGAAAGAAGACTTATGGCCGATTATTTTGGTGACCTTGAAACTCCGCCAAAGTATCCGGAGGATCGATTCCGACGAAGGTATCGTATAAGTTCTACCCTTTTTAGAAAAATAATTCATGATATAAGTAGTTACAACGTTCATCCACTACCACTCTACTTCTATTTCTTTAAACAACGTAAGGATGCAACAGGTCGTTTAGGTTTTAGCCCCACTATGAAATGCACATCGACAATACGCCAATTGGCGTATGGTACAACACCCGATTTACTAGATGAATATTTGCAAGTAGCCGAGCGTTGTTCACGTGAATGCTTATGGAACTTTACCAAATGCATTTATGTATTGTATGTTGAAAAGTATCTTATAACGCCTTATCCTGAGGATGTACAACATATTTATGATTTGCACAATGGAACCTTAATCATTGATGTTTTTTTTAATTATTGTTATTTTTTTTAAATGTAATTTTTTTAATTTTTTTTCGTGTATTATTTTTTTAAAATTTGTATTTGTATTTTTATTTATGAATGAAATGTGTTTTTAGTTTAAAATAAATTGCTAAAAAAATAAAAAAAAATTTGTTGGGTGACGACGACACGAGAATTCTCGTGTTAACCAGTGAGGGGGGTTGAACCATCGTGGGGAGTTTTGGTGTCGTGGGAGTAAAAAGTGATGTGGCATCACTTTTTGCCCACGACAGCTCAATCATACCGTGTGCTCTAAATATCCAATATAATAGATAAAAATGTTTACAACCAAATTTCTACTTTTTCGTTTTAAATTTATAACTGATATTTAAGGTTTTTTTTTATAACTTATTTCAATAAATAAGAATGGGATTGTCATTTAGTTAACTGTAAAGATCTAATATGTCTAAACTTTATGTTTTTAGGTTAGAGTACTTGATTTAAAACAAAGAAATAGACAATAATTTTAAGACGAAAAAAGTAACAGCTAACGTAAGTTATAATGTAAAGCTTCGTACTAAACAAATAAAGTAATATATACTTATATGGTACTAAAAAATGAAGATATAAGAGAGGGAGAGTGATGGCTGTTAATTCGGCTAGTAAGCCTTTGGCGTAAGCCGGTCTTTGGCGCATCACACGGGACCTCACGTCAAAGGGGGTGGCGCCAAAAATCACCAGCTCGACTAGTAGTTTTTTTTCTTCTCTTTTTTTGTGTTTTTTTTGTGTGTTTATGTTTGTTCTAGTTGGATTTTTGTATTTTTTGGAAAAAAAATGTTTTATACTTGATGTTTGTGTGTATTAATTTTTTATTGCGTGTAACGCAGCAGATTGAAGATGGTGAAAACGATGTTTTTTTTATTAATTTTATATTTAATTTACTTCTTAGTTGTAGTAACATGGTTGAGGAAATTTAATTTATACAACTTGCAAATAACGTGGTTTCTTATAAAACACCAAGTCTGATTTGACTTTAAAAATTATTCATTCATATTTCATTACAATATACTAAATGTCGCTATAACAAAGATAACAATCCTTATAATTCGACAAACCACTCTCTATCACAAAATGATTATAAACTATATAGAATAGAATGTTGATTTCTTTTTTCTTTGAACCTAAAATAGAAAAGAAAGTTGATTTCAGGATTAGAGTTTTTTTACAATATGTTTTGTTACTACCTACTAAAAATATCTTTTATTTTTTTAAATGACAAAAAAATATATAAATATGAAAAAATTAACAATGTTTGTGTAACAAAAAGCTAAGAGCAATTACACAACAAAAGGGCATCAACAAATTAAACGCGTGCAAGCAATTCGAAGGTCAAACAACCAACCTGACCATATAATATTAAGTTTCTTACACATACTGACAACTCAATTAAACATCACAACTTAGAGCATCTCCAATGCATGCTTTTTGAAAAACTTTTCACTATTTGTCAAAACTTTTCTAATAGCTTTTTAGCATTGAAGTGAAAGACTTTTTGTAAAGCTTTTAGGAAAAGCTTTGAGTTTGTAAACCACTTTACAAACCTATTTTGCACCAAATTATGTTCCTTTCATTAATTACAAAAAGCTTTTACAAAGTTTTTACCATTGGATAACATTAACAAAAATAGCTTTTTAGTATCCAAATATTAATGGGATCGAATTCAAATAAATGCAAAAAGTCATTTAAGGGTTGAGCATTGGAGATGCTCTTAGATCTTGCGGAAGAAAATGAATAGAGAAGCACATCATTAAAAATATCTTTTAATGATGTGTAACGAATGTATATTTTGCGATGTTTTGGATCCTTGTAGTAGCAAACAAAAGTTGCATACATAAAATGTTTATGTATCATCATTATTAATGGGACAACTCTTAGATTCTTGTCGAATTGCTTATCAATAATCAAATGTGGGACTCATATAAGTTGTGGTTGACAATATCCAGGCCCTTATTTTCGTCCTTTTAGTTAAGTTACAAAAGTTTTTCCTGTGGCTAGGTGTATTTGAGTGTTTAGTATTCTCATTTATGTCATCTACTCTGAATGTAAGCTATCTATCCATCCTGTGCATGTTATGTAAGAGTATAAAGAGCGAGAAAGGTGAACTTACCCCGAGGAACCAGTCCTTTACAAGAAAGGCGTAGAATGTCCAAACGGCGCCGTTGAAAAACATGAAGAGCGAAAGTAGAAACGGCATGTACTCTACGCTTTTAGTCGTCACAACTAGTCTCTGCATAATTACGTAATTAGTTAATTAAGTAAGTGATAATTGTATTAGGAAACAAACAGTTTATATAATGTAATATGAATTACAATTTCTTATTTTCTAATAACCAAACCATCAATTATATTAAATTAAATTAGATTACATTAGATTACAACGAACTAAAACGGGACCTAAAAAGTTTAAGTATACAGTATCTAAAAAATAAAAATTTGCCTAGAAAACACTCAAAAAGACAAGTCAGATAATTTTTAAGTAATTATATTATCATTATTTAAATACTACTACAATTAGGTCATTAAACAATTTCATCAACGTGAAAGCCATGAGTGCACTAACTTCTCATTTATCAATTTAGCGCTCTTTTTAAATATATTTATTAAAGTAATTAGTACCTAATTAAAAACTATAGGGTATCGTAATTATCAAGCACACTCAACGCACTGATCAATTTGATGAATTGCACATGGAATTTAGAATTCCAGCTGTACAAGTGATTATTTATTTCAGTTATTTTATTTTATTTTCTAACTTTTATTTTGTTATTAGCTAATTATTGTACTAGGTCCATCTATATTCTATAATAAGAGTTTGTTTTTTGAAAACCAGAAATATATAGACATTTTTTTTAGAATGGCAAATGTTAGTGGTTAGTCGAGTCGTGCAATGGCATTTAAGCGGAAGAATGTTTTCTTCGAACTTTCGCCTAGTTATGTTAGACTCCTTATTCGATTCGCCTGAAAGGCCCTTGGCAAGTCTTGAACCTAAGACCTCCAAGAATCCTTCTCCAAAAAAACCAGTTAATGGAACCAGAAATATATAGACCTTTAGATTTTTTTTTAACATAGACCTTTAGATTTATAAATGCTCATTTCATAAGAATCCAAAAAAAAAAGAAAAAAGAAGAAAAAAAAGGAAGAGTTGTTCACAATTTTCTCGTGTATTATTATATGCTTCAATGACGTTAATAACATTTATTTAATCAAAGTATCTGTAGTTGATCTATTCAATAACTATTTAAAATTAACACGTTAGGAAATGATGTTAGTTGGATAACTATTTAGCGTGTATCTAAAACACATAAGTTTTTTTAATTTATTAAAAACCGTATTAAATACGCATTAAATAAATTTATAATTATATTCAAAAATGATGTTTTACATATTCATTTAGTATTTATTTAATTCATTTTTTTTGTTAATTAAAAAAATTTGTATGTATTTAAATAAACGTTAAACTTTGTCCTGTAAACCTTAATTGTTTAGCAAAACCCTTACTATATTAATCTGGAAAATAATACTCTTACTATATTAATCTGGAAAATAATACTCCATCTTACCATTAATGTTCTATTTACAGTAAACACGTTCACTAGTCTAGGTCAATCCGATACCATATTCATACACATTTCACAAAAGATGTAAATTAGCCGAAACATGATGACCGGTATAAGTACGAGTCGAGACTCTCTTAACCAAGAGAAGCACTCACTAGGATGAGTACGAGTCGAGACTCGAAGCCGAACCCATGGCTTGCAGGACCCAAAAGTATAGACTATATCATATGAAAATTACAAGTTACTAAAGCTTAATAGTGCGATATTTTTAATTTCTAAATTTTACCCTTGGGTACACGTACCATAAAAAAAAATGAATTCTTAGAGCAAGTGTTTGTCATGCACATATTACAATTAATATCTATGAACTCTTTATAAGTCTTAACTTATATAGCTAAAAAGAATCGTAAAGATATGAAGTACATACCATAGCAGAAAGAGGAGAAGCATACATGACAATATTAAGTGTAGCACCCATGAAACCAATCACATCGATTCTCATGTCTCCTTCGAGCCACAACTGTGTCACCAAAACTGCCCCGGCAAACATAGCTACATCAACTACACCAGCAACGATAGCTGTTTTCGCCTAAAATCATCGTACTCGTTAATACATGCATGCTTCTATTCATTACTTAGTAAAAAAAATCATC
Source organism: Glebionis coronaria (assembly GCA_025667525.1). NCBI lineage: Eukaryota > Viridiplantae > Streptophyta > Magnoliopsida > Asterales > Asteraceae > Glebionis > Glebionis coronaria. Next base: position 12,886,616 of record CM046876.1, read on the forward strand.
AACTCACTTTTGTTCTTGGAGGTGCATAGATGAGGAACAACGAAATATAAACAATCTCTACAAGAATGCCAAAACCATTGACAGTTGCCACTAGATAACTATCTGGTCTTGTGATTCCATAATAAGTCCATAAACTTGAGTTAAGCAAAGTGCATATATATGGAAGACTCTCAAACTCCTCTGTTGATCCTTTGTTCACAATTCGCCAAAACGTTTTCCTGCATATATATGACAGTCTATGAAATGATCCATGCATTCACCTACATGAGTATGTTTGATACTTACGCTGGGGAGAGAAACATCAAAACCGAAATGATGTTACCTAGAACAAATTCGCAGTAACACGTTAGTTAGATAGTGTTTGATAAGAACTTAACAAGTAACACATGTCTTTCTAGAAAATATACCGATAACACCGACGTAAATATACAAATCGTCCATCTTCAAAGATCAAGTAGAAGAGAAAAAAATGAGGTGAAAGGAATAAGAATTGAAGGATGTGATGTGTGTTGTGTTATGTTATGTATGAACAAATTAAGACATTAATATAATGTTAATAGAAGAACCCTACTTGCATTCATAATACTAAGATATTCTGTTTTTTATATTATTTTTGTTAAAGAAAAAGTCCAAACTATTGAAAAGTTAAAACTTTTGGACGGTTTACATAAATTAGTACCTACTCTTGGAAACGTGATGGTAATTTTGAGTGGTAATTAATAACTTAATAATATTTGGACGACCATACTTTTTTTTAGAATAAATAACTGCTTTAAAGTGAATTGCTTTGTCACTGACATTTGTTACTGGTGATAAAATGTTCTTTTATTGTATCTCACTCTAAATGGTAAATTTTATAAAGAGAGAAAGGCAAGTAGCTAAAGTTAATACAAAAAAATGCATAAAGAATGAATCAACAAGGACACATCCCTTGTTAACAGACTTTGGCAAGAAGAAAAAACATATGGCATTGGACAAATCCCAAGCTCATAATACATACTAGAATTAGTCTAAGGAAAACAAGTACAAAAACAGAAACTTGAACCCTATACTAACAACTAATACATCATTGCACTCCATGGACACCAAATCCAATTACTTAACCACAAAGAGGACCACTTCTGAATCCATGGTCCTAACTGAATCAACCCAGAAGGAAGTATCCAGCAGACCCAATACATCACAATGGGACACTCCATATGGCTAAGCAATACAAGGAACAGGCAATAGGCAACCTGTATAATAACCAAACTAGAATGCAATAGAACCAATCAAGGAATTGCCAGAGTAGCAGTTAAGCCATTTTGCCTCCTTAAAAACCCTCCCAAGTAAAACCCAGTGGGAAACCAAGGGAGGGAAAAAGAGTACAACAATGACTTAAACATTCCTTACCCCATCAGTAGCATCAAACATGATAATAACCAAAGCTGCATCAACACACTTACCATCATCTTGGAAACCTTCTTGCCACCATAAGAAGCTACAAACCTGGGCAAACAAAAGAGAACCAAAGACAAATCAAATACAATGTAAGCTATACATCAGCTCACATAACCCCATCATAGAAAAAAAAACTACATATCATCTAATTCCATATCAACCACACTATCACCCCTTCCCTTGGCAATAAGACCAGGCAGACTCCACACCTCAGCAGCAATACTCACGTCCGAAGACCACTTAAAAGTTAAACCAAGGAGCTTTAACTTGATATTATTCACAATAATCTCAATAATAACATCAGGCAGCCTAGATACTTTAGCAAACAATCTGGAATTCCGCCAGATATAATAAACGGACGCGCCTAACACCAATCTTTGAATCACGCTCCAAACAGACCTACTTGCTCTCCTACTACAAACAGCAGAGATAACTTAAGCCCGAACGAATGAAACATTACTCATCCTTGCCATAGTCTTCAACCTGTCCCACACAAATCTGGAAAATTGACAGTCAAAAAATAAATGAGCATTAGTCTCCAAAACAGAATTGCACAGTGGACACATCACCATATCAATGTGAAACCATTTAGACAGGCGATCCTGAGTCTTCAATCTTCCTCTCAAAGCTAACCAAAGGATAAAGGAGTGACGAGGAATGCATTGAGGATACCATACATGCTCATACCATAGAACTTTAGGGGCATCAATTCTGAGAGCCTTAGTTACTTCCCTAACACTAAAATCAGTAACAGCTGAAGACTTATTATACCACAAGGCTTTATCCTCACCATCATTGAGAATAGGGACAACAAAATCAAGAGAGCTCCTGTCTATTCTCTCCCATTCATGAGGCCAAACCCAAGAATTATCGACGACTCTATCAGCAACCTTATCCTTGGTATTGTAACCCCTAGACCTTTTAAGCGAATCAGCAATAACATTACTAAGTAAACCTTTCTCATGCCATTTGTCAACCCACAAAAAACAGTTGCTCCCATTACCAATTCTAACGCCAACAAAATCTCTAATTCTATCTCTGAGCATCATAATATGTCTCCACGACCATGAAGAATGACTAGGAATCTCACAGTCCCAAACACTCTTACCCTTTAGCCTATAGTAACCAACCCATTTAACCCATAAAGACTGTTTCCTACTAAACACATTCCACAAATGTTTGATCATAAGGCTATTATTCATATCCCTAGTTGACCGTAAACCAAGACCACCCTGACATTTAGGTTTACAAATATCCTTCCATGCAACACTCGTAAAGCCCTTTCTACCATCATGGAAACCCCACAGAAAGTTCTTCATAATCTTATCAATACTGTCACATATATGTTTGGGCAAAACAAACATTGATGCCCAATACACACCCAATGACGACAAAACAGAAGAGATTAACTGAAGTTTACCAGCATATGATAAGTACTTATTCTTCCAGTCAAAGATTCTGCACTTAATATTGTCGACCAATATCCTACAGTCCAAATTACGAAGCTTCCTAGTAATCATAGGAACTCCTAAGTATCTAATTGGTAATGTCCCTTCCTTGAAAGGTAAAGCAAGACCAATTCTTTCCTTAATATCAGCCGACACATTATTGAAATAAGCCATGCTCTTTTCCATACTAGGATACAAACCAGGGCACATGCGAAACTCATCGAGACCTCTTCTAAGAATGCTAGCTGAAAATTCATCAGCATGACAAAGCAGAAGTAAATCGTCCGCAAAGCATAAATGGGTGAGACTTAACTTTTTGCAGCCCTGATGAAATTTAAAGCCCTTATCCAATCTCATATGTCTCTTAATCATAAGATTAAGGACTTCCATAACAAGTGTAAACAAATAAGGAGACATCGGGTCTCCCTGTCTTAAACCTCTACCGCTTTTAAAAAACCCATGGACCTCCCCATTAATACAAAGAGAGAAGGACGCAGTAGTTAAACACACCATAATCTAATTAACCATAATATCATGGAAACCAAATTTAACCAGAATGCTCCTAAGGAAATTCCAGTTAACTGTATCATAAGCTTTCCTAATGTCAACCTTAAAAGCACAGTTCTTAGACCCGGTGGTTTTTTCATAACCAGCCATCAACTCTTGAGTAATTAAGATGTTATCACTAATGTGTCTGCCAGGAATGAACGCACATTGATTGCTATCAAGAAGACTATCCAAACCCTCCTTAAGCCTATTAGTCAAAACTTTGCTAATACATTTGTAAACTACATTACAGCAAGCAATTGGACGAAAATCTGAAAATTTCCTAGAAACCTTAAGTTTAGGAATTAGAGATACCAAATTAGCATTAAGTTCCCCAAGAAGCCTTCCTGACGAGAAGAACTCTTTCACAGCATTACACACATCCAGGCCAACCACACTCCAAGCCTTTTTGAAAAACTTTGAAGTATACCCGTCTGGACCCGCAGCTTTATCATCCTTAATATCAAACATAGCAGTCTTCACTTCCTCATCTACAACTGGTCTAATCATAGATTGAGCAAAAATCAGATCAAGCGATTTAGAGAACAGTCCATCAATATCTTCAATCTCAAAACAATCATCACTATTCTGGAAAAGATTTTTGTAATACTCCACAAATGGAGCATACACATCATTTCCATAAAACATGTTTCCTGCATCATCACAGACCACCTCAATTCTTCTTCTACTATTCTTCCCTCTAAGAAACTTATGGAAGTAAGCAGTATTAAGATCTCCTTCCCTTAACCACTCTATCTTAGTCTTTTGTCTAAGAACATGCTCTTCATCGACAACAGCATCATGATAAGCCTTGGAAAAAATCCTCTCTTCCGCTCTTAAACGTGGATTAAAAGGGTCTTCATCTAGACTACGCTGGACACTCTTAATCTCAACCTTCAACGCCTTCACCTTATAAAAAACATTCCCATTTTTCCTGTTAAGCCTCCTCATAAATCTCTTCATATTCTTCAATCTTTTAACCAGAATAAACATAAAATACCCTCTAATATCAACAAACCAATTCTCCTTAACAGTAGCAAGAAACCCCTCCTTTTCAGCAAGAAAATTCATGAACCTAGAAAACCTAGGTTTAGAGCTTCTCACTTCAGGAAAGCAAACCACAGCCGGACAGTGATCTGAAGATAAGTAAGGTAGAAAGTTAGCAAAACTTCTACTAAATTTATCAGCGAAGTTCTCATTACACATGACTCTGTCCAGCTTCTATAGAATACCACTACTCGGGTCATTCCTCTTCTATATCCATGTATAAAACATACCGTTACTACACAAGTCCTCAACTTCAAGCATATGAACACAGTCTCTAAACTCATTCATACCCCCAACTCTAGAACTAAAACAGCTCGAACTTTCTTCAAACGATAGCATAACATTGAAATCTCCAAGTAACAACCAAGGAGAATCACCAATGTCGGCTTTATGTTCAACCAAATTCTTCCAAAGTAATTTCCTACTCTTCTCATAAATCTCACTATAAATGAAAGAAACAAAAAACTTACTCGGGTTGCACAAAAACATAACCTCAAAATGCATAACCTGATCTATATGAGAGATCAACCTAGCATTTATCACAACCGGATCCCATCCTACAGCAAGCCTACAACCTTTCATGCTATCAACCGAATTTGACACCCACGTCCAATTACCAAATAACTCATTCAAAACATCATTAACCGATTTCTTCCTTAACCTAGACTCTATAACACCAAACATAAAAAGATGATTCTCTTTAATCAGCTCTTTTACTTCCTTCTATTTAAGGGCCGAATTAAGCCCTTGAACATTCCACGCAGCTAGGCTTCCTATCATTGGAAACTAGATGGATCAGATGCCGCACCCCCTTGCATTTCTGCCATAGACACATCATGAATATTACTTGTTTCATTCCGAGACATAAAATCTGCAATGGCATTAGAAACACCCTCTACATCATTATAATGCCCATTTATCTTATCATTATGTAAATTCTCAAGAGTATCATCATAGTACTCTATCATATCCTCAGACCACGTAGTTTTCAACTCATCAGTCAAAGGTTTTCCTGAGTACACAAATAAGTCCACTCTTAATTTATCCTTTTCCCACGCCAAAATAACAACTTTATCTGACTCTTTCTTCACGACTTGTTCATAAAACTTACCAAAGACTGTATTATTCTTTTTTCCACCATATTCATCTACAATCCTTTTCTTAGCAACCTTAGTAGCAGTTTCATGGAGGCCTTCCTTAATTGCATCAATATTCTCTTGTATTTCGTCAATTCTATGTTGGATAATACTCTCCTGCGACTTTGGATCAACTCTCATACTATTACTATTCTCCTCATAATACTTCAACTCTTCCGCAAACCATTTCTTCTTATCATCTTCCGTCACGACAACACCCGATTCAACAATAGCATCGATGAACTTCCTATTTTTCTCACCTGCTTCCTTATCTTCTTTACTAACTAGAACATCAAACCTATTACCCGTAGCCACCACTGAAGTCACATTAACACTCTTAGGATATCCAATTGTAACCGATCCCTTTACAGCAGACGAAACAACCTTCTTACTAACAACATTACTCTGCTTCTCCTTCTCCGCTTTAACTTCATTACCCATCTGCTTAACACCATCATTAGTTTGTACCACTTTTTAAACAGAAATCTCTTGCCTATTACCTAAACTGCCTCTACCACCATTACTCCCAGCACTACCTCTACCCCCATTATAAGATCCCCTACCTGCACCACTAAACTCTCCTCTGCTATAACCTCCTCTTCTGTTAACTACACTCCTCCATCCATCATTACTGTTATCATTAACATTAACATTGTTGGCTTTAACCGGTTTCATAGTGTTCACTCCAGCAGAAGTCACACCCCCAGCCTTCTTAACTTGACAACCTTTCAAAGTATGACCAAACACCTTACATTGCTCACAAACAGGAGGTTTCCAAGGATATTCCACCTCCAAAATCATAGACCGATCTAAACTCTTGTAACAAATTTCCACCTCAGTTAGTAACTCTTTTGATGAATCAACCTCAACTAACACTCTAGCAAAGATAGCTCTCCCATATGTATTTTCACACATTCCCGTTGTGATTCTATCCATAATAATAGGAACACCAAGCCTACTCGCAATGCGACTAACTCCATCATTGTTCCAAGCCTCTAAAGGAACATTGTATATCTTAGCCCATACTGGGACCTTAGTGACTTCTGGCTTAGACATACAAATGCCCGGTTCCTATTTCTGAACAAAAAAGGGCTTATTCTCAACAAACCATGGACCATTCTCCAACACTGTTTGCATCCCATCCACCGAATTGAAATTGCAAAAGTATAACCTACTATTATTCATCATAACATCACTAAATTGATATGAGCAATGCTAGAGTCACAAAAAAATTCATACAAAAAGTTTTACAAAATGATGTGTCTTATGATTAGTGGTATATCATATTCACTTTTCAATTCTCTTTCATATGTGTAACCAATAGTTTACAAGACACATCATTATGTGGAAATTTTTTTGTAAACCTTTTGTGGTTTTAGTATTTCTCAATTGATATGGCCTCCACATTCTTCTAAGGTTACCCAATAGCTTCCTATGAGACATCTGAAATCCTACAAAGTGTCCGATAATAGTCCTACTCCATTTAGTACTACCGTCTTCAACAACCGGATCCATATCAGCCACTTCCTTACCCTTTTTGTTTACCAAACCATCAATATACTTCAACTTGTTATTCCCACTAACTTTACCCCCTGTTAAAGCATTAGCAAATGAAAACGGCTTTTTATTACCACTCTCACTTTCCTTCATCTGCATATCCTTTGATCCACTCCCTTCACCCACCTCAAAATTACTCACCGATTCAATACCCTTACTAGCACTCACACTAGTGACCCTAAACAAACCAGGCCTTTTCTCCCCACCAAAACTAACCTTGACCGGGCTTTTAGGCTTACTACCATTCCCAACTTTTGGATTAAACAACGGATTTTTAGCAAAGGGCACATGCATAGGAACTTCATTACCACCACTACTCACACCTTGATTATCCTTAACCTTAACATTAAAATTACTTTTACCAGCAATATTATCCTTAACAGTATCATTACTAGGATTAATGGGTGATTTACTCACTAAATTCTCACTAACATCTATTTTCACTCCATTAACACCACTCCCCTTATTATTCTCATCACTTGGACCCCAAAGCATCTCAGTATCCTCCCCTGAGTTTACTGAGACGTTTTTATCACCTTTCTCAACAACCACTTCATCAACAATCTCCATTTCTTCAACACTTCCAACTAAATCTCCAGACCTAGTACTAGACCTAGTACTAACCCCTTTCTTAACAACAATATTCTCTTGATGTTCTAAAAAATCCTTATCAATATATTTCATAGTGTTACCTGTACTAGGATTCATATTCCTAGTCGTCTTCACCAGCTTTAGCTTCCCTGATTTCTTATGTGGTGGTACAAAAGAACCCACCGGCGGTGGTCCAACAGAACTCACCGGAGTTGGTTCAACAGAACCAACCGGATTAGTCATAGAAGGAGTAGGGGGATTAGACATGAATCATGGTTTAGAGAAGGATTAAGGAAATGATGAAGGGAGATTTAGGTTTGGGAGGGAGGATTAGTGAAACGGTTTAGGCGAAAAAAGAACAGTGTAAAAACTTAATAAAATGAATTTAAAATGGATGAATATTTCTGATTTTGTGGAAAAAATTTATATCAAAATGTGTATAAAGAATAGGAGATTATGGATCTATAATAAAATTCATGATCCCATGGTTGGATCAAAAATTAATCAATGATTTCTTAATAAAATGCTTTAGGGTTTTTAGAGAGAAGTTTTATTGTATCTCAAGTTCACTGTTCATGCAAAATTATCATCTGCACTGTGAGCATCATCAATTAGAAGCACACATGTAAATTATTGGATCCTTAATTAAACATCCTCTTTAACAGATTTTATATAAGAATTCAGGTACCTGTACACACCTATCTTAGAAGATTTTTTTAGTAGGTGAAAGTGAAATTTTAGACTTAATTTGGTCATATCCTAAAAAAAGAAGAACATGTATGGCCAAAAATAAATACAAACAAAGGTAGTGGCTATGTTTGGTAAAATAGCTGTAAGCTGTTAACTGTAAGCTGTTAATTGTAAGCCGTTAGCTGTAAGCTATTTATTAAAAAACTCTATTTTTAATAGATGTGTTTGATATATTAGCTGTTAACTGTAAAAATTTAAATGTAAAATGACTTAAAAGGAGATATTTAAATAAATTATAATATAGTTCGAGGGTATATCAATAATCTACAGCTTTAACAGCTCTTGACAATTTAAAAACCCATATCAGACAGCTTTTTATTTAAGAGCTACTTGCTGAAAATAAAAAACTAACTTAAAAATTATTGTACTAAACAAAGCTATTAGATTTTTTTTAACAAAAAAGCTAACAGTTTTAAAAAAGTATTTGCCAAACATAGCCAGTGTATATTTGTAAAAAGGTGGTTAATTGTTCTTCCCTATTATAAAGTGCGGTTTGTCTAATGAAATTTTAAGTTTATTAATTAAAATTTAAAATTAAAGTAAATTACTGTATAAGATTAATTAATATGTATTAAATGCATATATTAATATAATAGGTAAAATTGAGATGATTTAATACACTTTAAACAATGCTTTAAAACACTTGTTAGACAATCCTTATAAAGTGATTGTAACATATCGTGCTCAACTTAGATCACTTTCCATTGCAACTGATGTATGTTTTTTTTTTTTTTTTTTTTTTTTTGATGAAATGTTTTGTTGTTTTAAAGGTGGGTAATATACTTAAAACATTTAAAACCCTAAAGAATACTACAGATATTTTTTAGGTTTTAAAATTTTTGCAAGAAATCAAATAAAGTATATATACACCATGAGTGTTTGATATATAACACTATAGTTGAATGAAATAGTGTGGTGATTTCCTTTAATGACCTAAACACAAAGTCTAAGTTTAAGGTTAAAGTTTTGAAAACACACGAGGTCTTAGGCTTATATGAGATGAACAAAGGAACACTTAGAGAACTTTTGCAATGTAGGTTTATTGCTTAACTTTGTTTGGTTCATACAAATGCTTATACCATCATCTATTTATACTACTCCATCCGTCCATAAATAAATGTTCATTTTATCTTTTTGCGGTCTTTCTTAGTCGATTTTTACCGTAAACATTACTTTGTGTGTTATATAATACTTGATGAAAATTATACCAATGAAACTTCATTTAAAACTCAATTCATTCATATATTTGAATCAAATATTATATAACATGAATATAAATATTTACGGTCAAAGTTGAAAAAAAAAGACCGAGAAAAGTCAAAGTGAACATTTATTTAGGGACGGAGGGAGTAGTCAATAGAACATTCTAGAATAAGATATTTCCATAGACATTTCTCAATACATCATCCTTATCTGATGTCTACTTCTACTATGATCTAGATACTTCTCATTATATCATCCTTATCTAGATGTCTAATTCTAGATAACTCTAACTAGATATTTCTTGTATTATTCTAAATATTTCATATGGATATTATCTATGAGGTTTCTACGGATTTCTAGAAACTTCTTCGTCATGAGATCAGTCTATCATGTATAGTCCAATTTTCATTGGACATAATCAAGTTTACGATCCAACACCCCCTTTAAACTTGATTTCCCGAATCCAAGCATCATCCTTTGTCTTGAAAAATCTCGCTTGGTGAAGATATCTACAACTTCGTCTTTGGACCTCGTATGTATTAGTCGACCATCCTTCCTTGTGATGCAATCTTGAATAAAGAGATAACAAGCATTTATATGATTACTTAGATCATGGTAGACTCGATTATTCACTAAGTCGGTCCCATGCTTCTTCTAGTAGCCTTTTGGAATATGTCTGTCCCTGATGCTTCTCCACTTCGCTTATGGCCGTTTTGTTTCTTGTATACTCACTTGACTCCACTAGCCTTTTGGCTTTTTTGAAGGTTCCTCAACTCTCACGTATTATTTTTTGACTTTATCTCATTGTCAATGGTTTGTCTCAGTTTCTTACCTTTCATAGCCTCCTCAAGAACTAAAGGTTCACAATGAGCATATAAAAAAAGAAGGGATATCTAGTTAGTTACCTCGTAAAGCTCATATAAGCTTCTTGTCTTAGGCTCTCCTTCACTTGAATTTGTTGGCGAACCTTGGGTTGGAGTTAGGGTTAGATGTCACACCCATCCAAGGTGGAAATCGCGAGGCGTGAACAAATAGACATCATCACGACACAATGACGTCACAATAGAGAAACAAAATATAAAGATGACTTGTATTAAAACATAACACAAACGTGCCATGATAACATCTATTCAACAATGAACATGAACGCTCACATAATGCATATAACAAGTTAAAATGAAAATATAACATATAACAACTTCTTCCGCAATGCAATCCTATGGTCTCTCTAATCCTTGCTCTCTAGAGCTTATATCATCAACATAGCAAAACCTGAAAAATGATACTAAATCTGTCCACAAAAAGGTTGGTGAGAGTTACTAGTTTAAAACATAATATTAACCGCATGCATACAATGCCACCATGAACATATAAGCAAACATAAATAATCATCATAACCAACGCATGGATGTCTCATATTACTATCATATAACAATGTCATAATTATTTCTAACTAAGATCGAATATAAAAGAAAATGCGCTTAGATCCAACCATCCCGACGAAGGTGGCGAATCTTCACTGCAGGTTTCACACTCTGGATAATCCCATCACACTGCATGTGATGTCTCTGGTCATGTCTATATACCGCAAGCTCACACATGGTTGTGTCTTACTATACCTTGTACCTTTCCGCCAGTGCAGTGCATCAAACAACATACTCATACACACACATACGCATGTTCATATTATAGAAACTAGAAGGGAGGGGGGGTTGCATTGTTTCTAAATTAAAAAATAAGTTCATCATTAGAAATGACTTTTACTTGAAAACTTGTTTCATAATGATTAGGCGAATTTTTAATGCTTTCAAAACATTTGCTATATCAAGTTATCATGATGATGGAATGCTAAATGCAATGATAAGTATAAGGAACGACACCAAAGATTTATAGTGGTTCGGCAACAAAACTCTTTCTTCGTTCCTACTCCACTCCTCGAGTACACCTTGCTCGAGATTCCTACTATATCCACAAGCTCCCTTCTTGGCAGAGAAAACCTTACAACGTTGCTTACAATGTTTTCCGACAGTAAGCTAAATGTCGAGTTATAATCCTAAGCTATAACCAATCTTCGTCGCCCATCTTTTTTTTCGACCCAATGCTAGATGTTGAGTTCTAATCCTAAGCCAGAACCAATCGTCTCCCATCTTATTTTGCGACACAAGGCTAGATGTCGAGTTCTAATCCTAAGCTAGAACCGATCTTCGTCGCGCATCTTCTTTTTCAACACAAGGCTAGATGTCGAGTTCTAATCCTAAGCTAGAACCAATCTTCACTTAGTTAAGTGAGAAATAAAACACAAATACAAATGTAAAACCCGTATAAAATACCATGAACAGTACAATACATGAAAACACGACTAAATTAAAACTTTCTATTAATAATATACGACACGTGTCACGAACATTTAATTACAAGTATTAAGTATATTATTGATGCACGATAAACATTTACGTATAATAATTAAATCACGAACATTTAAACACGAACGTTCACGATTAATAATTGGACACAAAAAAGAAATGCAATTGGTTTTGGGCTTGTGTTTGTCCGCGGCATCAAGAGGAAGAGAGAGGGCCCCGCCGATTTTGAAATCCAACTAGTAAAATAATTATCCCAGGGAAATTCGTATTACATCTTTTAGCAAAAATCAAGAAACCCTAGCCCCCTTCTCACAACACACCAAGGAAGAAAACAAGAATGATTTTGGGTTTTGATCTAAGGAAGTTACGTGTTTGTATTCGTGTTTCAATCCTCCATTCATCCACGTATTTGGTATTAATCGAAACCTTAGTATTTTTAATCTTTGATTTAATTATGATCATTTGTGATGGATCTTTTGAAAACAAAATTAAAACACGTTATGGTTAGAGATTAAACAAGATTTGGGTGGTTTTGGTTGGTTTTGGTTCAACCGCACGCAAACCGAGACCAAGTTTGGTCTCGGTAGGTGTTTTGTTCACACAGCCGTAACCCACTAGGGTCGGCGTGTGTTTTTGTTCACTAGCCGCAACCTCAATTGTCAAACAGTGGTGTGCGTGTGTAGTTTAGTGGCAACCGAGAGCCCTCCAAGCTCTCGGTGGATCTTAGGCAGAAACAGAATCGGCTATAGGCCGGTGGGTACTTTGGCTCGACAGGGGGTACATCGGCTCAGCCGGTGTGAAATTGTGGGCTAACAGTGGCAACCGACGGCAAGGCCAAGGCCTTAGCCGCCGGTAGTAACCACCAGCCGCTGGCTGAGTGGTAGTGTTTGGTGTTCGGATGGTTTGTCTCGGGTGTAGGGCTCGGGTACATTTTGTTAGCCAATATTTTATTAATTAATTAATTAAATAAATTTACATGCACTATTAATTAATTAAATAAAATCATGACTTAGGTTATATTATTAAAATTAATAATACATGTTATAACCTAAATATTTATTTGGACATAATTAAATTAAAAACCATGCTTTTAATTTAATTAATTATATAAAGTAAAGTTTTATTAAATTAACCATGGTATATTATTAATTAATAAACCATTCATTTTCATTATTAATTAATAATCACTTTAACCTAAATATTTAATTTAATAGGCTTTACTAATAAATCATCATGACTTATAACTTATGACTAATAAGCATTAGCTTATATTTTGGACTTATAATCATGCTTATTGCTATTTCAGGAAACTTACAATTTTTGGAAACTTTATATTTTTGGAAACTTTCTATTTCTAGAAACTTACTATTTTTGAAAACTTTCTATTTTTGAAAACTTTCTATTTTAGAAACAATCTATTTTTGGAAACTTGCTATTTTTAGAAAGTTTCTTATTATGACACTACAAGTATAGTAATACAAGAATACCTGAAATACATAATCAGAATACATGTAAAACATAAATAAATACAAGATAACACTTAAAACAGTAAAACCTGACAAGAACATATAAAATAAGCTAACGCATAGAACCAGTAACACACTCAGTAATCAGACAACTCATACACGTCTCTTATTTATGTAGAATCCGCGATGTCGGAGTAGATCCTTCAGCTTCCATTCTAGCTTCACTACTGGACATAAGATACGGATATTCTGTCCTTCAGTATTGGCATTCTTTCGTATGTTTGATTAGGATTCTCCATTTGCAGCCATCCATTTTCTCCAGTTATTTTATATGTTTTGAATGCTTATGTTATATTTTAAATGCCTGAGTTATATACATGCATGCCAGTTCATCTAGTTATAGAGGTACCATAACCATAACACTAGAGGTACCAGTGTTATGACTTCCCCATGACGGAGTGATTGCTCGTGGCGTCCCTTCAGTTTGGCCATTTATTTATATTATCATGTGGGGCGTATGAGTGCATCCTAGTTACATGTTTTCAGTCAGGATTTTCATGGTGAATGTGGTGTGTGCCTTGCATCCTTCACAAGGAGTTGATCCCTCCTACCCAGACTAGTATAATTAGAGGCAACTCCTCTAATTGCATGATAAGGTCACCCCTCTAAGTATTCATGCACGTTGATACCTCATGACCTATATGGGCTCTTGGCTAAATTTAAAATACAGTTTTCATAAGTTAATCATAAGCTTTTCAAACTATAAAACCAGTTTTATAAACATGTTTCAGGTTTTCCAGGACTTATACATTTCCGCTGCTAATCAGTCTTTATTATGTTATGTCATTCATACTATGTTATATATCCGTTCACTGGGCGTCTTGCTCAGCCCTTTCCATTCCATGTTCCCAAACGGCAGGTACACAGGGACGCACTTAGGATCTTGAGAGTATGTGCATTTAGATGGAAGCTATCCAACCTTCTTTACCTTATGCATTACCATACATTACTTTGTTTCTTTTGGACATTGTTTAGTCCTTTCCTTTGAGTACTTATATTTCATGTGTGTGAGCTTATGTTGGACTACCGATGTTTGATTCTGGTATTTCCTTTTATGGTCATTTAATGTTTTAAGACATTTACCTTGCATGCTTTGATGACACGCCATAATTATCCTATGATATTCCATTTATCAAATGGGGTGTTACAACAAATGCATCACTTTGTAGTTTATTAGAACTAACACACAAGACGCATCCAAGTATACACTTATACTTTGGATCTACACAATACTAATCCAAGTTACACATATTAGATCTACATAAGACAAATCCAAGTATACACATTACCTTGGATATACACAGGACTTATACAAGTATACACAAATACCTTAGATCTACACAAGACCGGTGTTGTAAAAAGCGAGCTAGCCGCCGCCTAGGCGCTAGGCGGTCATACTCTGCCTCGATTTATGGCCAGGCAGCCAAGCTAGGCGTAAAAGTCAAAAGGCGATCAAACATCCGCCTAGGCGGTCAACAAAAGTCAACAAAAAAGCAATATTTTTACAAAAAATTAAGGGTTTTCACTCTAATATACAATGCCCATATTTATTTTAACATAATATCAAAAAATAAAAGATAAAACAATTGTTGTAAACACAAAGTAATGGGGTTTTCGTATGAAACTTGAACCAATTGAATTATTTGTTCACGTATGATGTTTTAAGTACTTAAACTGTTATGTATATATGTCTATTTTGCAACTTCAAACATGTCAAGTTTGAATTATTTGAAATTATAAGTATATTTTATGTTATACGTATTATATATAATATTTATATACATAAAATTCCAATCCGCCTAGGTGCCGTCTAAACGAATTTCGCCTAGAAGGTGGCGGACCGCCTGACTAGCGCCTTGCGATATTCTGCAACCTTACACAAGACAAAATATACAATATGATGAACATGACTAGATCTAAGAGAGGATGATCTTCATCAAGGCTTCATCTTTTATCACATCACAAATATGTGAGTGATCTTCTCTTTGGACATATAAAGAAGGGGATCAAAGGGATAATCATAAGTAAACATACTTAACACATTAAGTGATCATTACTAATGGTTGGAATATAGAAAGGAGATTTGATGCGGATATCTGTCCAAAAAAGTTCATTGAAAAATAGAGAAATTATCCATTATTTATAGAAGACAAGTTCTAACGGCTATCTGAGCCCGACTCATTAAATAGGCATGTGGCTCATTATCACTAATGATCCGCGGGTACCTATTTTGATCTGCAGGCTCTAGACTCTGATTCTTTTTGTCTTCTAGTGGGGAAGCCATCTGGTCAAGATTATACCCAAAAAAGGATATTCTTAGACCATTTGGAATATGCTAAATTCAAATTTCTATTTTCCATTTTAATAAAACATATTCTTGAAAAGAAAGTTTATTAAAAATATTTTGTCACATTTGTATAAATGTGAGTTTTAAAGTTAATCACTTTTAATGATCACTAAACATGTATAAGATATGTTTGTGTTAGACTTAAATGATTATTACCTTAACGATAGTGTTTGTTAAATAATTCGTCTTACGGTTATCTTTGACGATAAATATTTTTGCACTTTGTCGTGATCAAAACTAAGAAGGATTAGTTATTACAAATAATGTTTTTATAACAATCTCCCCCTTTTGATTACGACAAACCATAAACTCATTTATTTAAAAACAAAGGTTACTGAATTATTAACGAGTTTATCACTATCATTTCTCACCCTTTTGTCGAAGCAAAAAGGTAGCACAAGCCTTTGAAGAAGAAAAGAACAGACTTTGCTAGTAGCTCCCCCTTGGCGCTTACTCCCCTTTGCTTGGGGCACCAAGTGATCGAGCTATGGTGACAAGCTACATACAAGGGTTAGTAGAAACAAAAGAAACACCCATGTAAAGGCAACAATCACCACTTACTAAATAACTTGAGAGGGAGAAAGAAAAGAAATCTCAAATTAGGAAGTAAATATTTGTTAAGTATGTCCAAGGAAGTATTTTGACAAGATCAATTCACAATTGTTGGAATAAACGTAGAAAAGAAACATCCAACAATTTGAAGATATTACGTCAAAGGGTTAAAAGCTTAGAATTTTTGGATTCACCCAAGAAAATTCAGGGTTTAACCAAAATCAACTCTCAACAATATGTGTGATAAAGGAATAAGCAAAACAAGCAATTAACACACATAACAATCATATTCAAGAAGTATGAGAGCACATACAACAAAATACTCATATGTGAAAATATGAATATTAGACAAGAAATAAGAAAATAAACAACATAAGCATAACAACTATTCTAGTAGAAGTAGTCCTCCAAGATTGCTTACGTTATTATTTTAGACTCAAAAGAGTAGAACACAAAATATATTTTAACCGATAAAATAAGACTAAGGTGCATCTTCCGTAGATTTGATTACGGGAACAAATACTAAAAGAAGAGGCCGAGTTAGGAGAAATTCAAGAAAATTCAAAATTCTCAAAGAGATTAGCAGTTCAATTTATTGAAATCTATAACAAGCACACGAGCTTCCATGATACAAAATAAAGTCATTATTTGGAGGAGGTCCATCATTAAAGAAAGAAGGTTGTGTAAGAGAAGAAGAATGTGGAGAAGAAAATGAGAGGTTACCATCACAATATTTAGTGAGGTTACGGTAAGTTGAAAGGTCATTTAGTTGATGTGTGTTGAAAGGTCTAGGTGGTGGCGGAAGAGCTTCCCTTTCTCTGGTAATTGGACTGATTGAGTAAGACTCATTACAATACTCGATTAAGGAGACGTCAGAAGTCTTGAAGGGTTTGGGAGAAGAAGGCTCATATAGGTCCTTGTTCTTTATAATCCAAACGGGTTTCACCGAGATTTTCGGTTTCTTGAAAATCTTAGAAGAAGAAGCTTTAGGCTTAGAAGGTTGTGACAAAGAGATTTCAGGGTTAAGTTTTGAAGAAGAAGACATGGTGAGGAGTAATAATAGAGATCCCAATAGAAGAGAATATGAATGATAGGTGTGTAAACACCCATCCTTTTTACCACTTAATTACAATAATAACCGAGCTAAAACGTGTATTTTATGTTTTTATGTCGGAATTATGTGTAACACCCCAAATTTATACAACTCAGTACAACGGAAGACTAGTTGGTGTTACGGGATAGCACATTACTCACATCATAGACAACGCATAAAAATCGCGTCATTTATTAATAAAGCATTTCCATTCATAAATATCATAGTTACATAGGTCCCAAGTCATTATATTTTACACAGGTTTTACAAAATATTTGAATGGAAATTATAATTTAAGTGCGGGCCATGAATTCTTGTCGTCTTCCCGAGAATTACCTTCAAGTACCTGAGATAAAACATGTTAAAGGAAAAGGTCAGCGATAACGCCGAGTGAATTCATAGAGTTTAATAAATTCTATCAATATAATATCAGTATAAAGGTATTACTGAAAAACATTTTGTACAAATCGTTTTAATAGGCCATAAAATAGCCAAAGTCATTTTATACCAATCCTTATCGAAAATCATAATATAGGCATTTGCCTTAAAAATCATTATACGAGCCAATGTCGTAAAAACATCATACAATACGTCTTACGACGTTGTATGAAAATAAAAACCGTTATATGAATATGGTTATGAAAACCAAAACACAAACATAATATCAATAGTATGACCCAGTATTGCTAGTCAGGCAATACATCGTAATTCGGAGCGTCTAGTAGTATTTCGTTAGTTTTTGGATTATTACAAGCCGCATGACATTGTTACCTTACTAAACCAAAACGGGTAGCTAACCCGATACCAATTTTGCCCATCTAAAGTAGCGTGTCATCACAAAGGTCACGCTATGGAACTCTTCTCATACATAAATTCGCTTACCAATCAACGTGGCACGACGGGGATCAACCGTTAAGGCGCGAACTGGGGTGATCGTCCCCAAATAGTACTATTAAATGCATAAGCGTCTACCAAATCCCGGTAGTTCACAATTCATGCTAATGGGACTTTTAGTGACATAACCTAACTTTAATAATCCATTTAATTTCATCTATCGGGTCCTTTAATCATTTATCGGGTCATACAATCGGGTCATTCAATCATTCGGGTCCAAAATCAATAAACAAACAATCGGGACAAATGGTGTCCTATTTAATAAAAACTAACATGTTATCTCCCTCGCGGGTTTATAAAACATTTATTAAAATATTTAAAAGAGTGCGAGGCTATGAACTCACGTTGATGTGGGAAGACGATTATCGGCGATTTGGATGTACGGTACGTGCTTCAATCACGGAAACCTAGACAAATAATACTCGGTCTTAGACTCATGTCCAATGACTTTATAAAAATACCAATTATGTATACATATGATGATTATATATATATGATGATCAAGTGGGTTTACATATTCTCGTTTACTCATTTTTAGTGTTATATGTCGATAACTTTTATACTAGTTTACTAGTTTTACCCATTTACGTGTTTTAAGTCCAATAAACTTATTATAAGTTCCTTAACTTGTTTTAATCCTTGTTATACTTATTTTATCAGTATGTAAACTTTCCATGTTGGGCCCAAATGGGTTAAGCCCAATAAGTTCTTTTTACAAGTTTATATCTTATTAAGTCCAATTATTAGTCCAAGTATTAGTCCAATATGTTTACTTAGCTCGTTAATGTCCGTATGCCCTAAAGTTCGGGTTTTATCGGTTTTTACTTGTTATACATGTCTATATATCAGTATATAAGTTTTATAAAGTTTTCATTAGACGGGTCCAACCATCTAAGTTTTATTTAACAAAAACGTTAGTTTTACGGCGATAGCCGAAAAAGTCGTAAAAATCAAGTTTATAGTTTTATAACTTATAAAACTTAACAAGTTACCATTTTTATAATTTATATACTTATTCCACCTTTTACATATTTATATAAATTGAATCCAAGAGTTAGTGGGTTTTAACTTTACATTTTATACAATATAATTTTTGAGTGCTTATATAATAGTATTATACTTTATTTTCCAAAATCTGATTTTTATCTTCACTTTCACCAAAACTGCCATATCTTGAGTTCTATATGGAGATAGAAGCTCAAATTTTTATCACATAAACTACATGATATGTGCTACAATTAACTCTTCTATAGCTACTGTTTAATCATCTTCTAAATATTTTCTAAAAATCGTCCAAAACAGTAACCTCAGATTTATACCTTAAACTTGTTTTGATCATATCTCACTCATTATTTTGATTCCATTGCATGGCCAACTCTCACATGTGTACAAGACCCATAGCTTACTGTAAATCCATTCTAATTCATCATTTTATCAGTTTACCATATGGTTCTTTACTGTTTTTATACAGCCTATTATTTACACAAGATTTACCCATTTTTACTTATAGTTTTTCATCTTTTTATCCATGATTATCAACAACAAATCCCCACATAACATTTTTTATCATCATATAATCATCATATACATATACAATAGGAAATAAAATACATGTTTACATAATCAAAATAATAAGAAGATGAGGAGGACAATCTTTATACCACCAAGTTGATGTGGGTTATGATTTGGACATGGTTTTTGTTGGAGAAACTTGTGAATAATCATGACCATCTTCAAGACCACCATGCTCCATGAACTCCTTGTGGAAAATCAGCCCTCCTACTCCATGAAAACTCCTCCTTGGATGTTATAAGCACCACCAATCAATAGGGTTTCAAAAGAGCTTCATCTTATGTGTAAATAACATAAGATTCCATGGTAAATTTTTGATCAAATTTGATGTTTAAGGGAGAAATGGGACGGCATGTTTAGGCTAGAGAGAGAGAGCTTGGTGTGGTTTTGAATGTTGCAAATGGATGGAATGAGAAGTTGCTAGTTTTGAGTTAAGTGGTAAAGGGAAAAATGCTTAAGATGTAAGCTAAATGTAACAAGTGTAAGGCTTGTTAGCTACACTTGACACCTCATGGTGTTAAGTAGCTAACTTAGGCCGGTTTTGGGAGTGGGGTGGGACAAGTGTCCCACTTGTCTCATCCCATTTATTTACGGGTACTCCTCGATTCTAGTTTCCTCGATTTGCGTGCCCTCGGGTCGTTTTACGAAAAACGTTTTTATAAATTATGAATTGACGTCACAAAACGAATCCAATAAAAATTGTCTCATCAAAAACGGAGTTCGAAAACGTAAATACGTAATCCTAAGGTTTCCGGTTTAGTCGTAAAGGACGTTAAAATAAAATCGTAAGTCCTAATCTCTTCTCGTAAATTTGCGAGTTTATGAACTAACACAAATTTAAAACTCCAAAATAATGTTCACGGATAAATTTATTTTCTGAAATGTCGGACTGTCACCAAAGACGGTCTATGTAAACGTAAGCACGTAACGTTGAATCCTCCGGTTTAGACGTAGTCGATGCTACTCCAAGACGTAAATCCAAATTTCTTCCCAAAAATATGTGAGTTCATATTGTAACATTAAAATAATGTTTTCAAATGTATATTGAGAATAAAATATCAATCATAAATTGACGGATTGTCACAGCATTTACCCCTAAACAGGATCTTTGTCCTCAAAGATCATCTTACCTTACTACTCGCTTCTTATAGAGTTAAATCCATGTGGGTATTTCCTCCACATTCGGTCTTTTCTCACAAGTGCAATTCATTACAATACGCGAGTTCTATCAAACATAACTACGGGAATAAGATCAGGCTTAATGTTGACTTACTTTCTCTATCCATGATTTTCACGGGTTTTTGATGAATGTAACTTTTCGCCGATCTAAGCTTTACTAAGAAGAATTCAGATTTTCACTTGATAGATATTCCATCAAGTTCGATTTACGAAACATAATTCACGCAGTTCTTGAAGTCCTAGGGTAGATCCAGCTTATATGCCTTTCAATCCCAACTTTTACATCATCTCAATGGTCCCATACAACGGGGACTTATATCCCATGATTTGTCAGATCATGAATTCATTTTTCCAACGTTAAAAATTGTGGCACAACTTCGCTACCCATTTGGCATTTCAAGATCTACATTTCACATTCACATAACCTCTTGCCCACTACTGCAGTTAATAATCAGATCCTAATTTCAATAATCATTTCAGATCTCGCGGGTCGAATATTTTGTAAGGTTAGGTTCGCCATCATAGGAAACCTTAAACCTAACAGACATGTCCAACTCACAGTGGGTGTATGTCGGATGTCTCCATCTCAACTCTTGCTTACAGATGCTCTAAGATTTAGATTCTAACAAGTTTCGATCTCGATCCTAACACGATAATTACTAATGATAATCCTTCCAAAGGAAAGCGATTTTTCAGTCTATTACCAAAGGTTAATCATTCAAACATAGAACAACACTTATAGTACTTTGTATCGTTACTTTACATCATCCCTTCGATTTGGGGTGGTAAAGAGTACTCTCATCAAGATTCGTTCCCAATGACTTCTGAGCAAATCTCTAGAAATTCGATGCGAAGCGAGGATCTTGATAAAGATGTTCGATACAGGCACACTTATGTTTACATAACTCTTTTGCATTTATCATTAACGGGAATGATATTTAGCAGATTTGGTCAGTCTGTCGACGATGACCCAAATCGAATCAAATTCAGATGATGACCTTTGCAATAGCTAGACGTTTACTAATGTATGAGGCGATGTCTGCCTTCATAATTCGTCATCAGTACAACTTCTTCAGACAAAGATACTTTTAGTCAAAAATGACATACATATAATACTTATACTTACAAATTCCAACATAACTATATATCGCAATCTCCATATTTAGACAATCATAAGTGATCTTTAAAACATTTAACGCTATCGGCTTCTCAATTCTAATGGTTCACATTAGCCGCGAACCACTTTTATTATCTATATTATCTCTTTTTACAATCATCGGCTATATTTTAAATTGTTCGGAAATTTTATTGTGCACCTCCATTATTAAGGAACATGTTCTAATTGGTTCTTTATCTTTTCTACATAATGCGTCGGTATTTATATTCACTTCTCATGATGATATAATTATCATAACCGTATTTATTCAAAATTCTTTCTTCATATCTTCTATGTTTTAGTTTCGTCTCATCTATCATTTTTATCCGTTTTACTCAATCCGTCATCTAAAGCGTCGATAATTATTATAATTAATTAAATAATTATTAGTTAATTTTTATGAAACGTAAACGTAAAAAAAAAAAATTTAAATTTCTTAGTTCGACCAATTATATAAAATGTTCAAAATAAATTTGAATTTAATTAACACGATTTTTGTTGATTTATCGAAAATATTTAATAAGATTTCGTAAATGTTCGAAAAATCTTTGTTTATACTTTGGTCAAAGTTTTCTTAGTTGAAAAGTAAAAATTTTTGTTTCAAATTTCAAGTTAAGGTTTAAATGGTTTCCTCAATCCTTCTTAGATTGTCTTAAGGTATACACAAACATTTACCCCTAAACAGAAGTTTAGTTAAATGGTTTGTGTATAAGGGAATAATCCCTTTAAAATCCTTTGTTAAAACATTTGTCAAAACATATTTCCATTTCTTTTTGGTAAAATCCAAAGTCTTAAAAGGGCTCTTAATTTTTGAAGAGTCAATTTATATTCTATTATCCTTTTAATAACATAGTCAAATCATGTAAAGTATTAAGTCTTTAATCACATATCAATTATTCAAGGTTCGGGTTTTCACTGTTCGGCCAATTCAGAGCAATCTATAATTAATTATTAACTCCTTTCTATTCTTATAAATAAACAAATAGTTCTTAATGATCATACGCATGGATTTATCAAATTACAGCCTACACACGTGATTCACCAAATTTATGAATACTACATGTGCATTGTCAATCCAAACGACATCACGTGAAACTCATAACATTCATTACAAGCACCGGATGTAGTGATTGGAATAGATAATCTCTTTCGCAGATGCGAAGTTGATGATAACCATGCCGTGGATCAAATCTTTAAAACATACGCTAGAACCTTGTAAATGATCGAACAAATCTTCCATTTCGAGTTATGGATATCGTTTTCGATTGTCAATTTACTCAGTCACAATAATCTATAAATATAAGGAATGATAACACCATAGCTCTTCAGGATGACATGCTTGGTATAATAAAATCTTTCTCCGACAACTATCTCAGTTGTACGGTAATTCCTTTAATTTAGATGGTGCTGACGTACAGTGCACAAGCCACAAGTGCAGCACCGGAAATATAATTAATACCAATTTCAACCTGCCTTAATGGCAAAAGTCTAGGTAATTTATTAACAAATACCTCCTAAAGTTTAGATAACATAAACATCTTTTAATACATTCATATCAGGTTCTTTCTAGATTATAATATCTATGACTAATTCACAACTATTCACGTTATAATTTCAAGTCTAAATACAGGATATTGTCATCCACCAAGAATTATTTAGATCACTTTTGATAATCAACATCTTATCATTTAGGGGAATTCTACTCGAGTTCCCATTAATTAAGACAATGTCGTCATGTCATAATCAATCAATCCATTCTACCGGCATTATCAACTTTTCAGTTTCATTGCCGTCGATAAGATGTGAACTTCTCAAAAGACTAATAATAATTCATAATCCTTCACAATTTCAGGGATACGTGGAGACACAACTACCATTGAAAGAGTAAGGTCAACGCATAATCTATGCGAGAGAATTTCAAGTCAGATACAGACGAAAACATTTAACGAATATGAATATATCCCATGTTTTCATAATTTGAGTACGCATTCGAAAGCTCCTCGGATCGTTACCCAGGTCATTCAAATGAAATCAAATCAAAAGAAATGATAAGAACGTCAATACATCCAGTCGGGTATCAACACTCGGTAATCAAATACTTTTCCTAAGAATCTCACTACGAGAGAATTGGACAAGAAGGGAATATCAATTGTCAAATAAGACAAATTCCACAGATGAGTAAATTCAACTCAGAAGAATAGATTCTACAGGCACATATGTAGGTGTCCCTAACATTATGTCCTCATTTTTCACTTCTTGCAGATCTCATAAATTTTAATCTTTCACAATCTTCAAAGAAAATTTAGTGTTTATTAATCAGTTTTATGGTGACTACTAATCAGTCTTACATAGTCCATTCCAAATTGTATGTAGGCGCGCAACTATATACAATTTCAAGATTAACGATGCAATACTCAGTTCGTCAAAATTTTATCATCATGTTTATAATAAAAACATTTTCATGCTTAATTCTTAAATAAGAATCAAGAATATATTTACAAAGATTTTCCTTGTTATGAAAACAATTAAGTTTTCCAAGGTGTTTTATAAACAACTTCATTTCGATAACAATTACTTATAAATCTCACTTTGAATAATCCTTATTGTAATGAAAATTAAATTTTCTCAAAGGATACCGTTTTAACTTTATAAAAACAATGAGTGATCTTGCAAGAGAGTGATGAAAGCTTGTTCACCAAGAATTAACTACGATATGATAGGAAATGAGCTTTAGCCAAATAATCATGAGGTGCATGACCTCGATGGCACTCAAAAAGAATAATCCACAACGTAACTCAAATAGAGATGAGTACTTGCTCAATGGTTGCATCACTAATGCGAACATTAGGAACAAGCAAGAAAATATAGATAACATCGATACATGTAGGATTTAGCAATCAAAGGTAATCTTTTTCATTAATCACAAACAAGTCAAAATTGTACCGTAACACATTACGTGTCACTATGTCATACAATTCTCAGAACTCATCCTACCAACTGATATCTCAGTTAAGTTAGGGATTTTTAAAAGATACCATAATGAATACTAATCTACAAGAGTCATTAGGTGTTCCACATGTCCCAGAAGATCCATCGGTCTCAATTCAGAAGAAGATTTCTTCAATTTATTTCTTGGACACTGGGCATCCTCGTCAGTGGACAATGGCCTAGGAACAACCCTTAACACGAACCTACAATCAATTAAATCCTTATAATTCAATCACAGAACTTAACAACTTCCTCTTAACAGTTTCTTATTCCATACGGGTTAAGTTTTACTTCATTCAAGTTTTTAACCAATTTTATACTCAATGCGATATCCTGCCTCATATTCCAATATTTTCAATCTTATTTATAAACCATGAAAGGGCAATAAAAGCTCGATGTGATCAACACTTAATTCTAATCCTATAGCTCTTACAACAAAAATTATCAAATGAGTCACTAGTATCAAATGACTTGATCATTCAACTAGACTTCTCGGAAAGGTATTAGTGGCATGAGGCTTTTGGGTAATGGTTCCAATAACAGCCTCAAGTGCAACATTCACCCTTTCGATTTCAATTTAAGAATTGGATGACAACGAATCCGATGACATCTTTCTAGGTGATAACGTTTTGTCAAACTCCACTCTATAAGGAAAGATCGTCATGACATCGATATCAGTTTTAATCTCGCCAATTCTTTTTCAATATCACAATCAACTAATATCTACATTTCTACGAATATCAACCATTTGTTGGGATCATAAATATCCGCAACTTGGTTTAGATCTAGGATAGCTAGAATTCCTACGAGAATAGCTTCGATTAATTTACTAGGGGATTTAGGGTTTCTTGTGATAATCGACGTCGTATAAATACCTCGTATAAATATTAAAATAATAATCAAACAATCATGTAATCAAATTACATCATATATATATAATCTAAGTTATATATATATATATATATTAAAATAACACTTCTCAGTCTGGCCTTGTCGGTAACTCGGGAATTCTTCGGCACCGTTATAGTCAAAAGATTTTTAGACATTTTTAGAAAAATGTTTATAGTTAAAAGATTTTGAAAAGTTTTATTCAAAACCTTTGTTTTAAAAATCTTTCGTTCTCTATAACGAGAGCTCTGGTACCAAACTGTAACACCCCAAATTTATACAACTCAGTACAGCGGAAGACTAGTTGGTGTTACGGGATAGCACATTACTCACATCATAGACAACGCATAAAAATCGCGTCATTTATTAATAAAGCATTTCCATTCATAAATATCAAAGTTACATAGGTCCCAAGTCATTATATTTTACACAGGTTTTACAAAATATTTGAATGGAAATTATAATTTAAGTGCGGGCCATGAATTCTTGTCGTCTTCCCGAGAATTACCTTCAAGTACCTGAGATAAAACATGTTAAAGGAAAATGTCAGCGATAACGCCGAGTGAATTCATAGAGTTTAATAAATTCCATCAATATAATATCAGTATAAAGGTATTACTGAAAAACATTTTGTACAAATCATTTTAATAGGCCATAAAATAGCCAAAGTCATTTTATACCAATCCTTATCGAAAATCATAATATAGGCATTTGCCTTAAAAATCATTATACGAGCCAATGTCGTAAAAACATCATACAATACGTCTTACGACGTTGTATGAAAATAAAAACCGTTATATGAATATGGTTATGAAAACCAAAACACAAACATAATATCAATAGTATGACCCAGTATTGCTAGTCAGGCAATACATCGTAATTCGGAGCGTCTAGTAGTATTTCGTTAGTTTTTGGATTATTACAAGCCGCATGACATTGTTACCTTACTAAACCAAAACGGGTAGCTAACCCGATACCAATTTTGCCCATCTAAAGTAGCGTGTCGTCACAAAGGTCACGCTATGGAACTCTTCTCATACATAAATTCGCTTACCAATCAATGTGGCACGACGGGGATCAACCGTCAAGGCGCGAACTGGGGTGATCGTCCCCAAATAGTACTATTAAATGCATAAGCGTCTACCAAATCCCGGTAGTTCACAATTCATGCTAATGGGACTTTTAGTGACATAACCTAACTTTAATAATCCATTTAATTTCATCTATCGGGTCCTTTAATCATTTATCGGGTCATACAATCGGGTCATTCAATCATTCGGGTCCAAAATCAATAAACAAACAATGGGACAAATGGTGTCCTATTTAATAAAAACTAACATGTTATCTCCCTCGCGGGTTTATAAAACATTTATAAAAACATTTAAAAGAGTGCGAGGCTATGAACTCACGTTGATGTGGGAAGACGATTATCGGCGATTTGGATGTACGGTACGTGCTTCAATCACGGAAACCTAGACAAATAATACTCGGTCTTAGACTCATGTCCAATGACTTTATAAAAATACCAATTATGTATACATATGATGATTATATATATATGATGATCAAGTGGGTTTACATATTCTCGTTTACTCATTTTTAGTGTTATATGTCGATAACTTTTATACTAGTTTACTAGTTTTACCCATTTACGTGTTCTAAGTCCAATAAACTTATTATAAGTTCCTTAACTTGTTTTAATCCTTGTTATACTTATTTTATCAGTATGTATACTTTCCATGTTGGGCCCAAATGGGTTAAGCCCAATAAGTTCTTTTTACAAGTTTATATCTTATTTAGTCCAATTATTAGTCCAAGTATTAGTCCAATATGTTTACTTAGCTCGTTAATGTCCGTATGCCCTAAAGTTCGGGTTTTATCGGTTTTTACTTGTTATACATGTCTATATATCAGTATATAAGTTTTATAAAGTTTTCATTAGACGGGTCCAACCATCTAAGTTTTATTTAACAAAAACGTTAATTTTACGGCGATAGCCGAAAAGTCGTAAAAATTAAGTTTATAGTTTTATAACTTATAAAACTTAACAAGTTACCATTTTTATAATTTATATACTTATTCCACCTTTTACATATTTATATAAATTGAATCCAATAGTTAGTGGGTTTTAACTTTACATTTTATACAATATAATTTTTGAGTGCTTATATAATAGTATTATACTTTATTTTCCAAAATCTGAATTTTATCTTCACTTTCACCAAAACTGCCATATCTTGAGTTCTATATGGAGATAGAAGCTCAAATTTTTATCACATAAACTACATGATATGTGCTACAATTAACTCGTCTATAGCTACTGTTGAATCATCTTCTAAATATTTTCTAAAAATCGTCCAAAACAGTAACCTCAGATTTATACCTTAAACTTGTTTTGATCATATCTCACTCATTATTTTGATTCTATTGCATGGCCAACTCTCACATGTGTACAAGACCCATAGATTACTGAAAATCCATTCTACTTCATCATTTTATCAGTTTACCATATGGTTCTTTACTGTTTTTATACAGCCTATTATTTACACAAGATTTACCCATTTTTACTTATAGTTTTTCATCTTTTTATCCATGATTATCGACAACAAATCCCCACATAACATTTTTTATCATCATATAATCATCATATACATATACAATAGGAAATAAAATACATGTTTACATAATCAAAATAATAAGAAGATGAGGAGGACAATCTTTATACCACCAAGTTGATGTGGGTTATGATTTGGACATGGTTTTTGTTGGGGAAACTTGTGAATAATCATGACCATCTTCAAGACCACCATGCTCTATGAACTCCTTGTGGAAATCAGCCCTCCTACTCCATGAAAACTCCTCCTTGGATGTTATAAGCACCACCAATCAATAGGGTTTCAAAAGAGCTTCATCTTATGTGTAAATAACATAAGATTCCATGGTAAATTTTTGATCAAATTTGATGTTTAAGGGAGAAATGGGACGACATGTTTAGGCTAGAGAGAGAGAGCTTGGTGTGGTTTTGCATGTTGCAAATGGATGGAATGAGAAGTTGCTAGTTTTGAGTTAAGTGGTAAAGGGAAAAATGCTTAAGATGTAAGCTAAATGTAACAAGTGTAAGGCTTGTTAGCTACACTTGACACCTCATGGTGTTAAGTAGCTAACTTAGGCCGGTTTTGGGAGTGGGGTGGGACAAGTGTCCCACTTGTCTCATCCCATTTATTTACGGGTACTCCTCGATTCTAGTTTCCTCGATTTGCGTGCCCTCGGGTCGTTTTACGAAAAATGTTTTTATAAATTATGAATCGACGTCACAAAACGAATCCAATAAAAATTGTCTCATCAAAAACGGAGTTCGAAAACGTAAATACGTAATCCTAAGGTTTCCGGTTTAGTCGTAAAGGACGTTAAAATAAAATCGTAAGTCCTAATCCCTTCTCGTAAATTTGTGAGTTTATGAACTAACACAAATTTAAAACTCTAAAATAATGTTCACGGATAAATTTATTTTCTGAAATGTCGGACTGTCACCAAAGACGGTCTATGTAAACGTAAGCACGTAACGTTGAATCCTCCGGTTTAGACGTAGTCGATGCTACTCCAAGACGTAAATCCAAATTTCTTCCCAAAAATATGTGAGTTCATATTGTAACATTAAAATAATGTTTTCAAATGAATATTGAGAATAAAATATCAATCATAAATTGACGGATTGTCACATTATGCGTGGTTTGTGTTTTTGTTGTGATTTAGGACGAAAATGTGAAAAGTGGAGAAAACACGGGCATTCACGGGCTTTTATCGAAGAAAAAGACGAAAGACGAAGTCAAGAAGTCAAGAGTGCAAAGAGAACGGAAGTCCAAGACCAATTCTGAAGATTTATCGAAGAAAAAGTAAAAAGACGGAAGTTTACGTAAAGTCGAAGAACTTAAGTCTATTTTATTGAAGAATTAAAAGACGAGTTCAAAGAAATCCCGAGCCAAAAGTCATATAAGTCCAAGATTAAAGAAGATTTAAAGGCTTAAGGACTAATGGTGCAATTAACAAAGAGATTAAGAAGGAAGGACCTAATGATGCAATTAAGGAGAAAGGAAAGAGGGGAGGAAGCTTCCTAATCCTCCCCTATATATATAGATTAGTTGTTAATCATTTTTGGTTGTTGGCTAAGTGTGACAATTAGCTCTTCCATTTTATTTCTTGCACTTTACTTTTCATGTCATTTTAAATATTTGTCTTGCACCTTAATTACCCTTTTAATTCCAAGTAAGTTTTTTAATTCGTGTTCTTTAAATTCATGTTCTTTAATCTTTACTTTTCTTTTATCAAGTTCTTCTTATCAATCTCATTCTACTTTTCTTCTTTTTAGTTTGTTTAAATTTCGGATTAAGCTAGCATTTGCTTAATCCATTTGCTTATTTGATTAAAGGTTTTGTCTTTTCTTTTCCTTTTAAGTTTCCATACGAAATAGCCATAAGTTTGACAATCTTATGTGCTTATTTGGTGTTTAGCTTAATTGATTTCAAAGTTTTCTTAAAAGTTTTACTTTCTTAAGTTTTAATTTCATTAAGTTTCGTCTTTTAAATTTTGAAAGATTTTAACTTTTTAGCTTATTGTCTCGTTTTGTTTCCATTTCATTCAAGTTCTTTGTTACTGGTTATTAGACTTAGCTTATTTGGATTTGAGCTTATTACGAATCTACATTCCATCGGAAAGTAAGGGTTCCTACACATTGCGACGGGTGTATTCTCCACATTCCGATCGTGACAGGTTTGGACAAAGGGTTGCATTCCGATCCGGGATTGCGATAGAAGTAACATCACCCTCATTCCGATCTGGGATTGCGATCGCACATTCCGACGGCTCTTGAGGTTTACTTAGTCGAAGTGCTGCCCAAATTTCCCCAACAACATTCCGATCTGGACTACATTCCGATAGATTTGTACATTCCGATCAAGATTGCGATCTGACGCATTGCGATCTGAGTTGGTTCTATACATTCTGATCTGGGGTTGTTTGGTTATTCCGATCTGAAAGGTGACATATTCCGATCGGGTTTTTCCGATCGACATTCCGACAGGACGGTAAGTGGATTCCGACGAGGTACATTCCGATCAAGGTGAGTCTGATCGGAATATGTTCCGATTGGGTGTTGGTTTTTATATTTTTTTTGTCTTGTTTAATTTTTACGTTTTCATTTTAATTCTTTGTCTAATTGTAATTCTCGTCACGCTTTTAATTTAAGTCATTTAATTAATTTACTTTCCGTCACGTTTTTTTAGACATTGCACCATTTAATTTTAAAATAGATTTAGATTTAATTTCTCGCCATTTATTTTAAACGTTGTTTTATTTTAACGCCATTTTACCTTTAACGCCATTTACTTTAATTGTTTTGCACATTTTAATATACTACAACGACACACTTTTGTTTCACCAAAGAACAATAGAGTCACATAGTTAACCAAGATCAATTCGATTAGACCACTAGAACGATAATTATTATACGGGCCAAAAGCCTTGTATTAAATGGCGCCGCTGCCGGCTCTTTTCGTAAAGATTAACGGTTTTCTGTGAGAGACGCGTTGCTTTTTGGGATCCGTTCACTTTTGAGCGTTATTTTTCTTGCAAAAAAATTCAAAAACCATAAAAATTAAAAATTGATAAAAATCCATAAAAATTAAAAATTTCAAAAATCCAAAAAGATTTTATTTTTATTGTGTATATATATTGTCTTTGAATTTGGTATTTTTTTCTTTTGTCTTTGTAGGTGTATGCGTACTATATCTTCTAATTATCAAGAGCCCGAGACTCGAGAAGATTTAAGTATGTCAGGTGTTAACAACAATAATCCACCCCACCTCAAAAATAACAACAATGTTCTTCCACAGCCCGATCTTCGGACAATGGAGGGGCTTTGTCAACCTACCATGTTTGGACGAGGAGGACCGATTGCGCCGATGCAAATCACGGCTCCGGAGTTTTCGTTGAAGCACCACATGATTCAGCAAGTGCAAACTAACCCATTCCGTGGATTGCCTGATGATGATGCCAACAAACACCTCGACAAGTTCATTACAATCACCCAAAGCATGAAGTTGCCTGGTGCCACAATGGATGTTCTACGCCTACAACTCTTTCCACATACTTTATCGCATCATGCCGATAAATGGTTTGATCGTCTCCCGAAGAATTCTATTCACACTTGGGATGACATGACTCAACGCTTTTTGCCGCGCTACTTTCCACCATCCATGGTCACGAGCCTTCGCAATCAAATCAGCGGTTTCATGCAAGATCCCGATGAATCTCTTTTTGATGCTTGGGAAAGATACAATGTCTTGATTGATCGTTGTCCAAACCACAACATGCTCCCTGTCACATTGATTGATACTTTCTACAACGGTTTGACTTTTCGTGATCGTGATACGATTAATGCAGCCGCCGGTGGCACATTCATGAAAAGGAGACCCGAGGAGTGTAGAGAGTTAATTGAGAACATGAATACTCACCACAAAAACTGGGATTCCTCCGCTTCTTCAAGGAACAACCCGAGAGTCAATGTTTCTTCCACCTCAGCAAACCCTGATATGACCGAACTCACCCGCATGATGACTGAAATGAGCAAAAGTATCACGCTTCTCGCTTCAAACCAACAACAACAACAAGTTAAAGCGGTTGCACCTTCTTGTGAAACATGCGGCGGTCCACACTCATACACCGATTGTCCTTCTACACAAGGAAATCCGGAAAATGTGTATGCAGCTTATGGTAATTATTCACCGGAAAATTACCAAGCTCGACCTCAAGGGGATAGAAATTTGCTGAGTTACCGGTCCAACAATTACCTTTCACCCGGTTTTTCTCCTCAAAACCAAAACCCCGCCAACAACTTCAATAGAAGCAACCAAATCCCACCAAGAGCTTCTAATCCTTATCACCCACCCGCTCAACAAACCCCACCCATTAATCCTGATGTTGAAGCCATCATGAGAACCCAAGGTGAGCAAATCAAGAATCTTCAGAGCCAAATTATCAATCTGAAAGGAGATATCACAAAGCAAGGAAATGAGATTAGATCCGAGCTTCGAGATAATATTCAATGTTCCTTCAGCAATCAAACAAATGATTTGAAGAATATGATTGCTAGTTTCTTGCCCGCAGCTCAACCTTCTACTTAGAGTTCTCTACCTTCAAACACCGTCACCAATCCGCGAGCAAATGTGAGCGCTATTACTACCCGTAGTGGAATTACCATTGTCGATCCACCGATCCCACCCCCATCATCTACACCTCCTCCACCACCATTTATCCCTACTCCTCCTACACCTAGTATTAGTGCTCCATTACCGTCTCCGCCTCGTCATGATGATGTACCTAGGAAGGACCCTTCAACATCTCAACCTTTACCTGCTACACCTGCACCTTCACCACCCAAACCCAATATCCCTTATCCCTCTCGTTTAGGCAAGACCAAAATGCTAACCAAGGATGACGCTGAAGTGACACGCTATGTGAAGATGATCTCTCAAATGAACTTCAACATTAGCTTTCTTGAGGCACTTGTCCACATGCCGAAATTTGTCAAAGCATTCAAGGAATTGCTTAACAAGAAGGATAAGCTGATTGAACTCGCCAACACACGCTTAAATGAAAACTGCTCTGCAGTTATTCTTAAAGAACTTCTGGAAAAACTTGGAGATCCCGGTCATTTTGTGTTGCCTTGCGTTTTCAACAAAACTGAAGAATTTACTGCCCTTGCTGATCTCGGGGCCAGTATTAACTTGATGCCATTGAGTGTTTGGAAAACACTATCATTGCCCGACCTCACTCCAACAAAGATAACTCTTGAACTTGCAAATCGCACTCTCGCTTACCCCGTTGGTATAGCCGTAGACGTGTTCATAAAAGTTGGCACATTTATTTTCCCGGTCGATTTTGTCGTTGTTGATTATGAAATGGACCCTCGTATTCCTTTAATACTTGGTCGGCCATTCTTGAGAACCGGACGAGCTTTAGTGGATGTGGCCGAAGGTGAGTTAATCATAAGAGTCGGGGATGATGCACACGCTTTCAAAATGGGGAAGCTTACAAGTAAAACCTTTGGAGGCCGAGAATCAGTGAATATGATTAATGTGCATAATGACTTCGTTGTCTACAACAATCCTCTATTCGACTCTTGCATCGATAATCCACTTTTTCATGATGATGTGGATGATTCTCGCTCCACTTTGGAACCTTCTCCCATTTATGACTCTCCACCGATCTTTGATGCTTATGATGATGATTCTAGCTCAGATTCGGATGATTATGATGATCTTACCTCTGAGTACCCCGACCTGCCCACATATGATGATTTCGATGAGGCTGATACTCTTTCGAGCGATTCTTCACATGATGAAGATCCTCCGCCATCACTCGATCCTACTTTGGACGATTACTCATTTGAGGAAGACTTCTCTACGTTTCTCAACACTTACTTCCCTCATGAGAGTGATGCTCCTCCGTTGGACTTTGAAGATTATCGTCTTGATCCTACTTTGGATTTGAAGAACATTCTTTCAAAGGAGAAGAAACCGGTCGACACCGACATCCGCAGTACATATGATTTAACACCTCTTTGTCCCCCTTCTGAGGACGAGGTTGTGCTTCTTCGCGGATCTTCTTCCCATTCTGCCGAGCCTGAGTGCTATTTTCCCCTAAAGGAAAAGGTGTTCGACCCCGGTATTGATATTCTGCAGCCATCTCAGTATCCACCTGATGAAATAAAAGGAAATATCTTTGGAACTTATGGAAATCTGCTTGCACCACTTCACCCTTGCTTCCACCGTGCTCCATCGCTGCTTAAGGGAACCTTGCCTACTCTTCTTTGGCTTGCCTTGTTCGCCTTAAGCCTGTGCTATTTGATGGAAGAAAACTATGTCTTTGATCCTGGTGGATATGTTTCATACTTCTTCCTATGATGATCAAGGTCGAGTCAGGCTCACGACTCGGTTAACAAAAATGAAGCGCTTCTTGGGAGGCAACCCATGCATCTATCTTTTAGCTTTCTTTATCCTAAGTGTAGGGGAGACCCTTTGGTTTGCTATTTCCTCTCCTCTCTTCTTATAATCAGGGATTCGAGCGCTCAATGATCCACTCTTGATGATTCTTGACGACCCGTGATTCCGTGTTTACCTCTTCCCGGTTCTATCCTAAACTCTTTTCGATTCACTATTTTATATTTTCTTAATATTAAAATAGGAATCTCTTTAGTTGTCCTTTCCTTAGCGAGATTTAAACAAAGTGCACAATGTCCCAAGTGTAGGGGAGTTTACTCCCACATGCTTAAACATTGAGGACAATGTTTATCTTAAGTGTAGGGGGGACTTCTATCGAAGTTAAGTGGTCTTTTCCTTGTATTTGTCCTCATTTTAACCGGAAAATCAATTTTTCGACATTTTTCAAAATTTTTGATCTATTTTGGCCTTTTAGTTTTTACTTTTGTATAGTTATTCTCTTTCTTTGCTAGAATAAACTTTAATAAAGTGGTTTTAATTTTCAACGTTGTGAATCTTTTGACTCAACCCGAGTTTACTTATCTAAGTTTACTCTAGCTAGTATCCTTAACGTGTTTAAGTCAAGTTTTGCTAGGATTTTATATAGGGAGCTATAAAACGCGAAAGTCTTAACTCTCACGGGTTAAGAACAAGAACTTTTCGCAAGTTCCTATAATTGATCCTAGAGAGTCGGTTATTAAGGGAACTTTAAAATGCGATTTCTAAACTTGAAAAAGTCTAAGAGTTTGCAAGATCCTATAGGCGACTCGAAAACCCAAAACTTTGATTTAATAGGCTAAGCATCCACGAGTCTCATTCCTTGAGATTTTAAACTGTGGAGAACGAGAGATGATAGAGTCAATTATAAGTTCGGTATTCTTTCGTGAATTTATGTGAGTTAATTATGAGCCTATTCTCCCATCGCTTGCTAATAAGTTTATCTACAATAAATAAGGTTGTACGATTTGAAAAGGTACTTAGCTTCTAGCCCAAGATCGTTTAAAAGTTGCTCGGTATAGATTAGAGTTCATAGCCAAGGCATAACTTATTGAAGCGGGATGCGAAGATTGGCGAGTCCGAAAAGGCCCTAACAAGGCATGAGGGCTACATTTTGTTGCTAAAGATCCAAAGTGATGTGAAGAATCATTTATCGAAAATCAATATGAAGGATCGAGACACACGACGTAAAGCAAATACTCCCAAAAGTCATGGAGAAGTGTATCCGAAAAGACCCTAGCAAGGTATGAGGATAAATAGATCCAAGTCATAAAAGGAGGCGGATCGTTGTATATCAAAGTCCAAAATAAAGATTGGAGAAAAATGAAGAAGTCGTGGTCCAAGTATGAATCTCTCAAAACTTCAAGTGAAGAAATTCCATTATGAAGAGAAGACCATAATTTCATGAACGTCTCTCAAGGTTTGAAGTATGAAGTCGCTGCCAAATATCGGTCCGAGAAAGGTCTCAAATCGCGAAGCGAGTTATGCCAAGATATGAACTTTATGAGGTCCCGAGAAGCAGTTTTAAAAGATTTTGTCCTTTAGCTAACTATTGATTAAATCGTTCACTTTATTATCGGACTAAATAATTATCGAAATAAGTCAACAATGCATCCTCGTGATCATTCAAGACAATAATAAAATATAAGAGATACCCCTAGGAATAAGGGAGTCTAAGTGAATAATTGGCCTTCATGAGTTCGTGTTAGTTTGCTAACTTATAATAACAATGATCTCGTTTTTAAGCTTGGTTTGGAGAAAGTGAAAACTTGAGGATGATGATTATTCATGACATTTCCAAAACCCAAGGCATGCTTTTGATTTCTTTACTTTGAATGTTTATAGTTTTCTATCTCTTTAATAAAGGCCAGCGTGGATTGATTATGATGAAAAATGTAATCTTGCTTTGTAACTAATGCATTGCATGAGGACATTGCAATGGTCAAGTGTAGGGGATTTGATAGGTGTGTAAACACCCATCCTTTTTACCACTTAATTACAATAATAACCGAGCCAAAACGTGTATTTTATGTTTTTATGTCGGAATTATGCGTGGTTTGTGTTTTTGTTGTGATTTAGGACGAAAAGGTGAAAAGTGGAGAAAACACGGGCATTCACGGGCTTTTATCGAAGAAAAAGACGAAAGACGAAGTCAAGAAGTCAAGTGCAAAAAGAACGGAAGTCCAAGACCAATTCTGAAGATTTATCGAAGAAAAAGTCAAAAGACGGAAGTTTACGTAAAGCCGAAGAACTTAAGTCTATTTTATTGAAGAATTAAAGGACGAGTTCAAAGAAATCCCGAGCCAAAAGTCATATAAGTCCAAGATTAAAGAAGATTTAAAGGCTTAAGGACAAATGGTGCAATTAACAAAGAGATTAAGAAGGAAGGACCTAATGATGCAATTAAGGAGAAAGGAAAGAGGGGAGGAAGCTTCCTAATCCTCCCCTATATATATAGATTAGTTGTTAATCATTTTTGGTTGTTGGCTAAGTGTGACAATTAGCTCTTCCATTTTATTTCTTGCACTTTACTTTTCATGTCATTTTAAATATTTGTCTTGCACCTTAATTACCCTTTTAATTCCAAGTAAGTTTTTTAATTTGTGTTCTTTAAATTCATGTTCTTTAATCTTTACTTTTCTTTTATCAAGTTCTTCTTATCAATCTCATTCTACTTTTCTTCTTTTTAGTTTGTTTCAATTTCGGATTAAGCTAGCATTTGCTTAATCCATTTGCTTATTTGATTAAAGGTTTTGTCTTTTCTTTTCCTTTTAAGTTTCCATACAAAATAGCCATAAGTTTGACAATCTTATGTGCTTATTTGGTGTTTAGCTTAATTGATTTCAAAGTTTTCTTAAAAGTTTTACTTTCTTAAGTTTTAATTTCATTAAGTTTCGTCTTTTAAATTTTGAAAGATTTTAACTTTTTAGCTTATTGTCTCGTTTTGTTTCCATTTCATTCAAGTTCTTTGTTACTGCTTATTAGACTTAGCTTATTTGGATTTGAGATTATTACGAATCTACATTCCATCGGAAAGTAAGGGTTCCTACACATTGCGACGGGTGTATTCTCCACATTCCGATCGTGACAGGTTTGGACAAAGGGTTGCATTCCGATCCGGGATTGCGATAGAAGTAACATCACCCTCATTCCGATCTGGGATTGCGATCGCACATTGCGATCGTACATTCTGATGGCTCTTGAGGTTTACTTAGTCGAAGTGCTGCCCAAATTTCCCCAACAACATTCCGATCTGGACTACATTCCGATAGATTTGTACATTCCGATCAAGATTGCGATCTGACGCATTGCGATCTGAGTTGGTTCTATACATTCTGATCTGGGGTTGTTTGGTTATTCCGATCTGAAAGGTGACATATTCCGATCGGGTTTTTCCGATCGACATTCCGACAGGACGGTAAGTGGATTTCGACGAGGTACATTCCGATCAAGGTGAGTCTGATCGGAATATATTCCGATTGCGTGTTGGTTTTTATATTTTTTTGTCTTGTTTAATTTTTACGTTTTCATTTTAATTCTTTGTCTAATTGTAATTCTCGTCACGCTTTTAATTTAAGTCATTTAATTAATTTGCACCATTTAATTTTAAAATAGATTTAGATTTAATTTCTCGCCATTTATTTTAAACGTAGTTTTATTTTAACGCCATTTTACCTTTAACGCCATTTACTTTAATTGTTTTGCACATTTTAATATACTACAACGACACACTTTTGTTTCACCAAAGAACAATAGAGTCACATAGTTAACCAAGATCAATTCGATTAGACCACTAGAACGATAATTTTTATACGGGCCAAAAGCCTTGTATTAATGAAGAAAGTAGAGAAGGCAAAGAATAAAAGAAAATCAAAAGAGTTCAAGAAATCTTTAGCTCAAAGAGGCAAACAAAGAATCTTGAAGAAAATTGGTCAAAAGAGAGACCAAAAACAAACAAAAACTAGGCTCAATCCCTTCAGTTCGTTAATGGGTCTATGACTCATTATCAATAAGGATTCGCTGGGCTATTTAATGAACGGCGTACAGTAGACGCCAAAACTCGATATTCTAAAAGTTTGAGAAAAGACAAGACTTTTTCAAATTTAAGCAAATCTTGGATTTTTATCTCTATTAGCACTAAAGAGCAACATACTCACAAGAGTATCTTGACAAAGGGTGACAAAATATTTAGATAATATTTTGATCCAATTTTAGTCAAGTTTTAGAGTTGACAATAGATTTAGGTTCAATTTTGAGTTAAAATTAAAGTTGATTAATGTGAAAACAAGCGAGTTATAACACTTAAAACTTAATCCATATAACATCTACCTGAAATACTCATGTAGGAAAGGAGATACAAGAAATGAAATATAACTAACTAAATAATAAAACTAGCTATTCTAATCTCGATTAATTTATCTTCTTGGCTTGAGTCTTGAAATATAAATTTAGAAAAATATCACGACTTCATCCCCTAGGAGGAGGAGGATTGGAAAATAAAGTTAGCAAGAATTCTTGCAACCTTGCATGAAGTCCAAAAATGTCCATCATAAGAGATCAGATGATGTGGTTGTTGTAAAGATAACATGGATAATTTGTACCATGTGCCTCAAGAAAAGCAAAGAGATATGGATCACCCAAATAGTGGTAAAGAGGAACACCCTCAAGAGGAGTGTTGGGGGTGAAGGAGACATTATTTCCAAGGGTAATATGGGTGAAGGCTCAACAAATTTATTCTCAAAAGGAATGCTTTGGAGTAGTTGAGGCTTCTCATCTAAGAGAGGACTTGGAGAGACAGGTGATGTAATATAAGTTATCCTTGATTTGAATGAAGATGAGGTAGAACCATGTTGTTAATGCAATAATGACTAAAACCGTTACTTGTATTTTTCGGTCTCGCTTAG
This sequence comes from Glebionis coronaria, assembly GCA_025667525.1. NCBI lineage: Eukaryota > Viridiplantae > Streptophyta > Magnoliopsida > Asterales > Asteraceae > Glebionis > Glebionis coronaria. Next base: position 12,926,828 of record CM046876.1, read on the forward strand.
TTTTGATTACGACAATATGTAAAAACAAGCATTTACGAAAACAACGAAAAACGAATTCTTGAGTTCAAGTATTTTTCATTTTACCCATTTTCACTTAAGGTATGGATAAACAAGTACTAACCTTAATCAAGTGATCAAGTGATTTAATCTTTTCTTAAAACTCACTTTTTATTAAATGTGACAAGTTTTTATTAACCTTTATTTTTAAGAAAATGTTTTATTAAATTAATTATTTGAAATTTGAAAATGGCATATTCTTATAGCTGTTAAGAATATCCTTTCAGGATATTTTTATACCCAGATAAGACCTCCACCACTAAAGGACAAAAAGGAGCGGAGTCTAGTCCGGCGGTACCTTAGCGCCTAGGCGGTACCTTATCGATAAGGTACCGCGGGCTGTGATAAGGTACCGCGGGCAGATATATCCGTTGGCTCCTTTGTCCTTTAAATAGTTGGTCATTCTCAGCTTTCCACCTCACCTCTTTTGCACATTTATTTCCAGATTCAAACCCCTTCTTTAATCACTCAAATCTTTGATCATTTGTTTGATTATTACTTGTTTAAGAAGTGAATCTTGTTCTTCCATCTCTTCCTCTCCAAGTGCAAAGAGAAGAACACTATCCTAGTGAAGTGTTGAGTCCACCACCAAAGATCTATTGAAGATCAATTTGTATATTCTTGTAGTTGTGTCATAGTTGTGAAGATCCAAGTAGTTGTGTCTATTTGGAAGTTGTGTATGTACTAAGTATAGTTGTGTAGATTGGTCCTAGCTATGATTAGGGCTCGACTTTTAGCTTAGAGTCGGAAATTGGTTAAGCGACGTGTACGGTTTTCTCCACCATAAGGAGCTTGTTGTGTAGTGAACTCTCGAGTAAGGAGTACTCGAGGAGTGGAGTAGGAACGAGGAGTGAGCTTCGTTGCCGAACCACTATAAATCCTTGGTGTTCGGTTTGATCTTTCTTTACCCTTAACTCTTTACATTCCTTATTACTTTTTGCATATACATGTGTTAATATTAGATTAGCTACACTATCATTCTTTATTCTTTGTGGATATATTTTTGTTAGTATTAGTTTAGCTATACTATCATTCTTTATTCTTTGTGGATATATTTTTGTTAGTATTAGTTTAGCTACACTATCATTGTTCATATTTGTGAATAAGAAGATTTCACATATTTCCTCAAGCCTAAGTTTTTGAAAAAGGATTTTTGGAAACCATATTTTAACAAGTAAATTTTAAGAAACTATTCAACCCCGCTTTCTAGTTTCTACAATTGGTATCAGAGCAGGTTGCTCAAGAATTTTTAAAGTATATTGTATTTTAAAACTTGAATCGATCTATGGATTCCAACAAGTACCTAGAAGGGCAATCTATGCAAAGACCACCACTTTTTGAAACCGATAGTTTTATTTATTGGAAAAATAGATTTGAAACTTATGTGAAATCAAAAGATTTAGATCTTTGGCATGTTATTACCAATGGTGATTTTCTACCCTTTCAATTTAATGAAGTTTCTAAAACAAAAGAACTAGTCACTTTTGACAAAGCTAATGATGATACTAAAAAGAAACTTTCAAAAAATAATGAGGCTAAAATGGTGGTTTATAATGCTTTGCCTAAGAAAGAGTATGAAAGAATTTTTATGTGTGAAACCGCCAAAGATATTTGGAACACTCTTTTAGTAACCCACCAAGGTAATAACCAAGTCAAAGAAAGTAAAATCGATCTTCTTGTCCAACAATATGAACAATTTGTCATCTTAGAAGATGAAACTATTGATAGTGCATTTGCTAGGTTTAACACCATTATTACTAGTCTAAAAGCACTTGATGAAGATTTTTCTAGCAAGAACAATGTTAGGAAGTTTCTAAGGGCCCTACATCCAAAGTGGAGAGCAAAAGTCACGGCTATTGAAGAGTCGAAAGATCTCTCAACCTTATCACTCGATGAACTCATAGGAAACTTGAAGGTTCATGAGATGATAATTTTGAAGGACTCGGAATTAGTAAAAACCAAGAGTGAAAGGAAATCTCTTTCACTTAAGGCCAAGAAGGCACAAAGTGACCATGATAGTTCCTCGGAAAGTGATGACGAGGAGTATGCATTGGCGGTGAGAGATTTCAAGAAGTTCTTCAAGAGACGAGGTCAACACGTTAGGCAACCAAACTATGACAAGAAACCATTGTCAAAGAATCGGTTCGTCAAGAATGAAAAAGGTGATAGGAGTTGCTTTAGATGTGGTGATCCAAATCACTTCATTGGTGATTGTCCAAAGCCCGCTCGTGATAAGAACCACACGGCATTCGTTAGTGGCGCTTGGAGCGATAGCGGTGAAGATGATGATGACAACCCCAAAGAGGAGAAATGTCTTATGGCTCACACTTCTAAAGAGGTACATTCCGAAACCGAATATTATAGCAATGATAGTTCTACTTTAGATGATATTGAATTTGAAGGCAAATATGATAGTTTACACAAACTTAGTCTTAAATTCATAGAAAAGAATAAGACCTTAAAATCAACCAAAACTAAGCTTGAAAATGAGATTAATGAACTTAGGGAGAAATTGGCTATACTTGAGAAAAACAAAGAGGTTGATTTAGGTTGCTTAAGTTGTGAGAAACTTAGATTAGAGAATGATGATCTCAAGAGCACCTCCATTAAATTGGAAAAGTTCATGAAAGGTACTAGTGCTCTTGATGATATGTTAAACAAACAAGTTCATTCTAAGGAAAAACTTGGTCTAGGTTTTAACTCAAATGAAGCCTCAACTAGTGAACCAAAACAAGTCAGGTTTTCACAGAAAACATCTTGTGGACGCGGTTCCACATCTTATGGCGCGGTTCCTTATCGCTATGGAACCGCAGCCATAGATAAGGTACCGCGGCCAGAAGTTGAATTTTGTGAAAATTCTGAACTTTCTGAAAAATCTAAGTTAAATGAAAAACCAAAGCATCTTACTGTTAATAAGGTTCAATTACCCATACTTGACGACAATACTATTAGTAAGTTCTATAAGCCGTTAAGTAAACCTCTCATGGGAAATAGAAGTTTATCTAGATTATCTTCTACTCCACCTAGAGTACGGAATGAGTCTAAGCCTAGAAGTAGAACGACAACGCCTACAAGAGATAATCAAAAGAACTCTCGAACTAGAAGTAAGACTCCAACACCTAGAAGGAATAATAATAACTCTAAACCTAGATCAAACACACCTAGGAGAAGTAATAAGAAACAAAATGGTTACATGAATTACTACCCTCCTCCATTTTGTTCTCCATGGGGAATCCCCACCTCATTCATGCATCCCAACCAAATGCAAGGGATGTTTGGAACTAACAATTTTGGACCCATGAGATATTGGGGACCAAATGTTTGATCTTGTGTATTGTTACCTAGATATGCTTGGGAATTGATTTGGAGCCCGACGAGTGGATTAAGGATAGTGGATGTTCTAAACACATGACGGGTAATCGAAGTTTGTTCTCGCATTACAAAGCATATGATGGAGGTAACGTTACATTCGCTAGTAGTCTACGTGGTAATATCATTGGCAAAGGTACGGTTTCTCTTGACTCCATGACCATTGAAAATGTTGAGCACGTAGATAACTTAGGTTTTAATCTTTTAAGTATAGGTCAAATTTGTGATAATAAGTGTAAGGTCATCTTTTCCGAACATGACATTGAAATCGTAAAAGATGGAAAAGTCATTGGAAAAGGTGTTAGAAAGCATGGACTTTATGTCATGAAGGTTAATAAGAAGTCAAAAGACAACATATGTCTTGCGACTATAGATGATAGTTCTACTCTTTGGCATAGGAGATTAGGTCACGCTAATATGCGTTTAATTCAATCTTTAGTCTCTAAGGAGTTGGTAAGACACCTCCCCAAGATTAAGTTTGATAGTCACTTTTGTGATGCTTGTAAAGTTGGAAAGCAAGTTCACTCAAGTCACAAAGCCAAGAATTTGGTTTCGACCTCTCGGTGCTTAGAGCTCCTACATATGGATCTCTTTGGACCTTCCGCCATACGAAGTTATGGAGGTAACCTTTATACCCTAGTTATAGTTGACGACTATTCTAGATTCACTTGGACTAGATTTTTGGCATCTAAGAATGAAGCTTTCGATCACTTCGAAATCTTTAGTCGAAGAATTCAAAATCAACTAGGATGTTCAATTGTTTCTATTAGGACGGATCATGGTAGGGAATTTGATAATGAAGTGCAATTTGGTGCCTTTTGTGAAGCTCATGGTATTACCCATAACTTCTCGGCTCCTCGCACTCCACAATCAAATGGGGTAGTTGAAAGGAAGAATAGGACTCTCCAAGAGATGAGTAGGACGATGTTAAACGAGCAATCTTTGCCTCAAAAGTTTTGGTGCAATGCCGTGGATACATCGACTTATATTCTCAACCGAATTCTTATTCGACCTTTTCTAGGAAAGACCCCCTATGAGATTCTTAAAGGTAAGAAACCTTCATTAGAATACTTTAGGGTGTTTGGAAGCAAGTGCTTTATCCTCAACACCAAAGACTACCTTACCAAGTTTGACCCAAAGTCTTACGAAGGTATCCTTTTAGGTTATTCCCAAACTAGTAAGGCCTACATAGTCCTAAATAGAACCTCAGGGGTTATTGAAGAATCACTCAACGTAACCTTTGATAAAACCCCTCCTTCACCCAAGACACCACCATTGGTTGATGATGACTTGGATGAATTAGAAGTAGTTAAAGCCAAAGAGGTTAGAAAAATAGGAGTTGAAGACCTTAGTGTTGAAAAGGAAGTAAACATTAAGGAGTCTAGGGATCATACTCTCAATAATGTCATTGGTGACTTAAATCAAAGGACCCTAAGATCTCAAGTCCAAAATCAAAGCAACTTCTTTTGTTTTGTCTCCTTGATTGAACCTAAGAATGTTAAAGAAGCCTTGACGGATGAGAGTTGGGTCATTGCGATGCAAGAAGAATTGAATCAATTCGTTGCCAATGATGTTTGGGAACTTTTTCCTCCACCTAGAAGTTCTACCATTATAGGAACCAAATGGGTATTTAGGAATAAGCTAGATGAGCATGCTGTTGTGTCTCGTAACAAGGCTAGACTTGTAGCTCAAGGATATAATCATCAAGAAGGAATTGATTATGACGAGACATATGAACCGGTAGCTAGATTAGAATCAATTAGAATCCTTTTAGCCTACGCTTGTGCCTTAGATATTAAGCTTCAACAAATGGATGTAAAGAGTGCATTTCTTAACGGTTTGATCAATGAGGAGGTATATGTGGCTCAACCTCCCGGCTTCATTGATTTTGAGAAATCGGACCATGTTTACAAGCTTAAGAAAGCACTTTATGGACTCAAACAAGCACCCAAAGCTTGGTATGATAGAGTTAAAGCGTTTCTTGTTAAACATGAGTATACCATGGGTATGGTAGATAATACACTCTTTACAAAGAAGAAAGGTTCTCACCTCATAATCGTACAAATATATGTTGATGACATTATATTTGGCTCAACTTGTCAAGAATTGTGTGATGACTTTGCTAAAATCATGCATGATGAGTTTGAAATGAGTATGATGGGAGAACTTAACTTCTTTTTAGGACTCCAAATTAAACAAATGGACGATGGTATTTTCTTTAGTCAATCTAGGTACGCTAAAGAAATGCTAAAGAAATTTGGATTAGAAGAATCTAGACCAATGAAAACCCCTATGGCCTCGGATACTAAACTCACCGTAGATGATGATTGTGAGTCGGTAGACAACACCAAATATAGAGGTATGATTGGTAGTTTGTTGTACCTAACGGCAAGTCGATCGGATATCATGTTTAGTGTTTGCCTTTGTGCTCGCTTCCAAGAGGCTCCCAAAACCTCTCACCTTGAAGCGGTTAAGCGTATCTTCCGATACATTAAAGGCACTATACATTTAGGATTATGGTATCCTAAAGGGACCGGCGTAGAAACCATTGTCTACGCGGACTCGGATCATGCGGGAGACTATGTGGACCGGAAAAGCACTAGTGGAGTTTGTACCTTCATTGGTTGTTGTTTAACTTCTTGGTTCTCCAAGAAACAAACCGCTCTTGCCATATCCACCACGGAAGCCGAGTATGTGAGTGCCGGTAAAGCATGCCAACAAGCTCTATGGATGAAGCAAGCGCTTGTTGATTACGGGATTTCTCTTGATGATGTTCCCATCATGTGCGATAATAAAGGCGCTATAGACCTAAGCAAGAATCCCGTGCAACATTCGCGAACCAAACACATAGAAATTAGACACCATTTCCTTAGGGATAATGTTCAAAAGGGGAACATTACTATTGAAAAGGTGCCCTCCGAAGACAACTTAGCCGATATCTTCACTAAGACACTTAAGAGGGAACCTTTCAATTACTTGCGTCTAGGTCTAGGATTAACGGAACATCTTCCTTAAATTCCTTTCTTTTTGTGTGTTTTCTATTATGACTTTGAGTCCTTGAGTCTTTTAAGATTATTTTGAAAAATCTTCTCATCTTCCTTCAAAACTCTCAAAGTCTCTTTCGAAAATGGTTGAGAAATTCGTTTGACATTGTTAATTCAATCTAAAAACGATTTTTCATAGATTCTCGCTATTAATATAGAGCTTACATAATTCATATGTATGATTCTATCAAACATAGCAAGAACAAGATTGAATCATAGAGAATCATTGTGTCATGACTTAAGGTCTTGTCTTACACACCTCCTACATTGATTTTTTTTAATCCATGTATTTTGGTCAAATCTCTATTTGGTAAGTTTGCATATGTTTTCTTTCTCTATCTTTGCTTTTAAGCATATCCCTATGATAAGTTAGACTAGAAAAATAAGATTTGCTGAAAATCTTCCTCCAAACACCAAACCCTGCTTCTGCAGGCGGTTCCTTATGTGAACCACGGTACCTTATTGATAAGGTACCGCCAGTATAGATAAGGAACCGCCTACAGTAGGATTCCTTTTCGGGTTTTTGTCTGAAACTCCAGATTTGCTCCAACCTTTTTGAGAATCTTTGTTTCAAACCCTTTGACCACCCCAAATAATACCCTAAGCTTTCCCTATTTAAACCATAAGCATTTTGCATTACTTCACATCCAAAATGTCTTATTCTCCCAATGAAAGCCTTGAATCTCCTCCATTTTCTCCAATTGCTTTCAATCCAAACCCACCCAAGAACACTCTTAATCACATTTCTCCTACCAAGAATGATGATTGTGGAACTTCTTTTCTTCCACCACCACCCTTTAGTGTTCTTCCTCCTTCTCATGATAATGTCATGCACCATGGAACATATTGTCATTGTTGTCAATATCAACATCTTGCTATGGCACACATCTATGAGGAGTTGAGCTACATCAAGAGTCTCTTAATCAAGCCTCCTCTTCACTTTGATTATGAGATCTCCAACAAGCCACCACCACCACCCTCCGCTATTACCTTGTCTTTCATATAAGCATTGATTGCTTATCCTCAAGACACCACATTCAAGCAAATCTTAGAATTCTAGAATAACTAGGATTAGATTTATGCTTTTGGCTTGTTTCCTTTTTGCATACTTCTTTGTATGATGTTTCTTTTAGTAACTTATCTTGGATCTTTGTCTTTGTGTTTTCTTCTCTTTTTATTTTATTTTTTATGTGACCTATTGCTATATATTGTTGGTTGTTTCTTTTGTTCAACTAACCCTTCTATGTAGCTTGTCACCATATCTCTATTCCTCGGTGCCCCAAGCTAGGGGGAGTAAACACCAAGGGGGAGTCTTTGCAAAGTCCGTTTCTTCAACACCGGATTACGCAACCTTTTTGCTTCGACAAAGGGGGAGAAATGAATAAACTCTTCTTTGAAAATCTTGTTTTTGTGTGATTGAGTTTATGTATTGTCGGAATCAAAAAGGGGGAGATTGTTAATGCAATAATGACTAAAAACGTTACTTGCATTTTTCGGTCTCGCTTAGTTTTGATTACGACAATATGTAAAAACAAGCATTTACGAAAACAACGAAAAACGAATTATTGAGTTCAAGTATTTTTCATTTTACCCATTTTCACTTAAGGTATGGATAAACAAGTACTAACCTTAATCAAGTGATCAAGTGATTTAATCTTTTCTTAAAACTCACTTTTTATTAAATGTGACAAGTTTTTATTAAACTTTATTTTTAAGAAAATGTTTTATTAAATTAATTATTTGAAATTTGAAAATGGCATATTCTTATAGCTGTTTAGAATATCCTTTCAGGATATTTTTATACCCAGATAAGACCTCCACCACTAAAGGACAAAAAGGAGCGGAGTCTAGTCCGGCGGTACCTTAGCGCCTAGGCGGTACCTTATCGATAAGGTACCGCGGGCTGTGATAAGGTACCGCGGGCAGATATATTCGTTGGCTCCTTTGTCCTTTAAATAGTTGGCCATTCTCAGCTTTTCACCTCACCTCTTTTGCACATTTATTTCCATATTCAAACCCCTTCTTTAATCACTCAAATCTTTGATCATTTGTTTGATTATTACTTGTTTAAGAAGTGAATCTTGTTCTTCCATCTCTTCCTCTCCAAGTGCAAAGAGAAGAACACTATCCTAGTGAAGTGTTGAGTCCACCACCAAAGATCTATTGAAGATCAATTTGTATATTCTTGTAGTTGTGTCATAGTTGTGAAGATCCAAGTAGTTGTGTCTATTTGGAAGTTGTGTATGTACTAAGTATAGTTGTGTAGATTGGTCCTAGCTACGATTAGGGCTCGACTTTTAGCTTAGAGTCGGAAATTGGTTAAGCGACGTGTACGGTTTTCTCCACCATAAGGAGCTTGTTGTGTAGTGAACTCTCGAGTAAGGAGTACTCGAGGAGTGGAGTAGGAACGAGGAGTGAGCTTTGTTGCCGAACCACTATAAATCCTTGGTGTTCGGTTTGATCTTTCTTTACCCTTAACTCTTTACATTCCTTATTACTTTTTGCATATACATGTGTTAATATTAGATTAGCTACACTATCATTCTTTATTCTTTGTGGATATATTTTTGTTAGTATTAGTTTAGCTATACTATCATTCTTTATTCTTTGTGGATATATTTTTGTTAGTATTAGTTTAGCTACACTATCATTGTTCATATTTGTGAATAAGAAGATTTCACATATTTCCTCAAGCCTAAGTTTTTGAAAAAGGATTTTTGGAAACCATATTTTAACAAGTAAATTTTAAGAAACTATTCAACCCCCCTTCTAGTTTCTACACATGTGAATGGTTAGTACTATAGGTTGAAGAAGTCTTGCATGGTGCAAGGGGTAGTGATGGTGATGAAGAAATTAGAATTGGTATGAGAGTTGTCTCATTCCTTGGTGTGAGAAAAGAAGAAGAACTTAGCATAGGTATCTTGATCTTAATCTTAAGGCTTTTTCTAGTAGAGGAGTTTTTGGAAGAGAAGATTTTGTGGACACCATGGTTGAGTGTTTAAGGTTTAGAAAGGCTTAGAAATGGTGAGGAATAAGAAGAACAAGAATGTTTAAAAAGAGAAGAAGGTGATCCAAAGTGGTAATGTGATAAAAATGTTTTTGGTAAACAATAAAAATTGTTAAGATTAATTGGGAAAAAGCAAATTGTTTAGCAAAAGTTTTATCCATCTTTACAAAGATTTAGAAGAAACAGTGTACCATATGTTCACGATAAGCAACGACAGTCTGGATAGGATCCTCCACATCCAATGATATGCCATGAGCCAAACGATACAGAAAAATAAACACACAAATGTGGAAACCTTGGTTTCCGGATCTTTTAAGCAGCTAGGAATGTATCATGTTCATATGATTATACAATCAAAGCGGAATTAGAACACGACACATTAACAAGGTTTTTAGGCACGAATAACATGAATTAAAACAATTGGGTTGCTCATTATATTAATAATAAACAACCACTAGACGTGTATACATTGAATCCCACGTCCAGTGCACACACACTTTTAGGTTTACATTGTGAATGAATTATATGAAAAACCTAATAACCCTTGGTTCCTTTTATAGTGTAAGGATTAGGGTTTTACAAGAGATAAGAATAAATAAACATGTGAATCTTCTATTTAAATAACTATATACAGAATAAATCCTGCATATATATCCAAATAGAAGCTTCTAAAGGCTTCTTTGTCTACGTTTTGTCAATGCTTGAATTGCATGTGACAATGCTTGAATTGCTCTTGACAATGCTTGCTTCCATCAACGCCTAAATTGTTCTTGTCAACGCCTGGAATACTCTTGTCAACGCTTAGACAATTACCTTCATGTTTTCTTCGTTTTTGAGTTTCTGCCACATCAACTTTTTGACCCAACAATCTTCCCCTAGTTCATGGTGGCAAAACTCTATGTGTATCTCTTGTAAGTTGTACATTATCTTCAAATTGCTTCCCCTCAAGTGTAGCATGTATTTCTTCCCCTTTTTGTCACATCAACAAGGAAGTAAACAATGTATGCAATCTTTGAAGATTCTTCAAATGTAGGCTCTGTGTAATGATCTTGAAGAACAATTAATATAATATTTTTGATGTAGAAGTAGAATAACCCAACCTTGTGTTCCATGTCTTGTACTATCCATGTGATGAAAAACTTATACAAATGACTAAATATAAGTGGACCTTGATCCCTTGTCAATATTCTCATCCTTTGTGAGACACTGAGCACGATAATGTAACTCCTTCAAGTGTTATGACAAGTCTTCATCACCAACCATGTAAAGCACGAACAAGTTACCTTTAAAGTCGCTAGTGCATGACTTTAAGATATGATAGAACACAAACTCGCGAAAATCTTCTTCGATCATCAAACTTACCATAAGAATTCTTCCCCTTAAGCTAACACTTCTTCATGACGAATCTTTATGAAATAATATATCATATGTAAAATTTACTTACAGATAACTCTTTTACAAGGCTAACCCGATTACATACTTTAAATATCCATCAAATTCCCACGAATAGTTGCCAACTCGCATTAAGATCATTAATTCCTTTTAAAAATATCCGAGCCATAAATATCAACATGATATTCTAAATTAAAACGGAGATTCCATGTACCTTCGTGTGTATAATCCTCCTTTTTGTGTGCTAAAAACGTACCAATTTTCTCAAACAGCAGCAAACCCTGTGTTGTCCAACATCCTCCTTCATCCAAGATCTTAATAAGATGTATTGTCCGATATCGGACAATACATGTCAGCGTTTGAATGATCATATATCGGACAACACTGTCAACGCTGTCAGCGTTGACTTATTCTGTCAGCGTCAAAATACTTCCTGTCAGCGTCAATTCCACTCATGTCAGCGCCTCTTCACGTCATCTAGGGATATTCATGTATAAAGCCCAGCTTAATACCAAGCCCAAATATACTCTCATAGAAATAGAAATTGCCTTCCAATTGTATTCTTTAAAACTGACGTGCCAATCATTCCTAAAAAATCTGCCCAAATATCCATGCAATATACTCGACTGTTTCAAACACAATCATATCCCAAAATAATATCTTGAAAAACAGTAACTTACTTTGCAGTCATGTCTCTTTTCCCACATGTCTCTTTTTCACTTTAGACCACAAATAACCAAACGAATAGCATATTATTGTACCCCTTTTCTAGCATCACGTGAATTCTTTCCCACAAAATAGGAAATAAAATAATATCCTCACAATATTACCAATCCATACGTTTGAAAACTCCTAAACTTTAGGAAAGTTAATTGTGATTCACTGTCCTTGAAACTGCGTATCAATCACGTTAATGACTTTTCTTTTCCTTAATTCACGTAACAGCAAGTATCTCTTGTCCATAATATACGGTATCAAATCTGGAACCACATTATGTCATCTTTTACCCTGTTGGTTTGTACTTCGTATGAATACAGACAATCACACATCTCATATCACTTCAACATTAACCTCATGTGATCCCTTGACAATGTTATTAACTTCGTGGGACCGCCTTGCTGCAATACCAGCAAAACCATAATCCATACTCATGCTTTTCAGATCATATGAAAAATTAATGTACCACGTGAACCATTCTTTTTACTTTGCATCTTGGGACCACAACATAAAGTCTGGGCAGCCATGAACTCGAGACAGCAAAGCAAATAGCATATCATCAATAAAGACTTTCTGATGTTCTATTGAGGCTACTGCTCAAGCGTTTCTTGATTTGCTGGTACTTCTTTTGTATTTGTCCAAGACTGGTGACATAACACCAACAAGTACACCACATTCAAGACGTGACATGCTGTAATCTAATTAAGATGGGTCTAGGGTTTAAAAACCCTAAAACTAAATCTTTAAGAGAATCACACCGATATTCTTTTCTGTGTGTTTAAGAACCATAAGGACCAATAAGAACCCCACCTTTTCTGTCTTAAATCCATCTAGGGTTTAGAAGAAACCCTAGATTTAACTTGAATATCAAAAACATAAAATAGAAAATCACCTTTTGCAGCCAACTTCGACTTCATATATCTTTTCCTTCAGAGCTCAGATCGAAAATTCCTTCGGTGAGATTCTAGACACAAGTACCAAGAATCTACAGTTCAAAAATCACGAAGATCCAACGGTTAACGAAGGAGAGATCGTGTTTTGAATATGGCTGTTTACAGAAACTTGCATGTACCCTGCTGCTGACTTTGACGCTTAATAACCTTTTCTTGGGGATAAAACTTGACAATCCCTCCGGTGGATGTCTAGATATATGTGTATAGAACACACAGAAGAAGTTTCGTGATGATCCAACGGTCCAATCAAAAGTTATGACCTTCTGAATACTGCTGCACACACAAAAACGTCCAGAAAAACCCTAGACGGATTTTTCTTCTTTTCACCATATACGAACACCTTGTTAGTCCTAGCATCACGAGCCACGAGGCTCTGATACCAATTGTGGAAACCTTGGTTTCCGGATCTTTTAAGCAGCTAGGAATGCATCATGTTCATATGATTATACAATCAAAGCGGAATTAGAACATGACACATTAACAAGGTGTTTAGGCACGAATAACATGAATTAAAACAATTGGGTTGCTCATTATATTAATAATAAACAACCACTAGACGTGTATACATTGAATTCCACGTCTAGTGCACACACACTTTTAGGTTTACATTGTGAATGAATTATATGAAAAACCTAATAACCCTTGGTTCCTTTTATAGTGTAAGGATTAGGGTTTTACAAGAGATAAGAATAAATAAACATGTGAATCTTCTATTTAAATAACTATATACAGAATAAATCCTGCATATATATCCAAATAGAAGCTTCTAAAGGCTTCTTTATCTACGTTTTGTCAATGCTTGAAATGCATGTGACAATGCTTGAATTGCTCTTGACAATGCTTGCTTCCATCAACGTTTAAATTGTTCTTGTCAACGCCTGGAATACTCTTGTCAACGCTTAGACAATTACCTTCATGTTTTCTTCGTTTTTGAGTTTCTGCCACATCAACTTTTTGACCCAACAATCTTCCCCTAGTTGATGGTGGCAAAACTCTATGTGTATCTCTTGTAAGTTGTACATGATCTTCAAATTGCTTCCCCTCAAGTGTAGCATGTATTTCTTCCCCTTTTTGTCACATCAACAAGGAAGTAAACAATGTATGCAATCTTTGAAGATTCTCCAAATGTAGGCTCTGTGTAATGATCTTGAAGAACAATTAATATAATATTTTTGATGTAGAAGTAGAATAACCCAACCTTGTGTTCCATGTCTTGTAATATACATGTGATGAAAAACTTATACAAATGACTAAATATAAGTAGACCTTGATCCCTTGTCAATATTCTCATCCTTTGTGAGACACTGAGCACGATAATGTAACTCCTTCAAGTGTTATGACAAGTCTTCATCACCAACCATGTAAAGCACGAACAAGTTACCTTTAAAGTCGCTAGTGCATGACTTTAAGATATGATAGAACACAAACTCGCGAAAATCTCTTCGATCATCAAACTTACCATAAGAATTCTTCCCCTTAAGCTAACACTTCTTCATGACGAATCTTTATGAAATAATATATCATATGTAAAAGTTACTTACGGATAACTCTTTTACAAGGCTAACCCGATTACATACTTTAAATATCCATCAAATTCCCACGAATAGTTGCCAACTCGCATTAAGATCATTAATTCCTTTTAAAAATATCCGAGCCATAAATATCAACATGATATTCTAAATTAAAACGGAGATTCCATGTAACTTCGTGTGTATAATCCTCCTTTTTGTGTGCTAAAAACGTACCAATTTTCTCAAACAGGCAAACCCTGTGTTGTCCAACATCCTCCTTCATCCAAGATCTTAATAAGATGTATTGTCCGATATCGGACAATACATGTCAGCGTTTGAATGATCATATATCGGACAACACTGTCAACGCTGTCAGCATTGACTTATTCTGTCAGCGTCAAAATACTTCCTGTCAGCGTCAATTCCACTCATGTCAGCGCCTCTTCATGTCATCTAGGGATATTCATGTATAAAGCCCAGCTTAATACCAAGCCCAAATATACTCTCATAGAAATAGAAATTGCCGTCCAATTGTATTCTTTAAAACTGACGTGCCAATCATTCCTAAAAAATCTGCCCAAATATCCATGCAATATACTCGACTGTTTCAAACACAATCATATCCCAAAATAATATCTTGAAAAACAGTAACTTACTTTGCAGTCATGTCTCTTTTTCCACACGTCTCTTTTTCACTTTAGACCACAAATAACCAAACGAATAACATATTATTGTACCCCTTTTCTAGCATCACGTGAATTCTTTCCCACAAAATAGGAAATAAAATAATATCCTCACAATTTTACCAATCCATACGTTTGAAAACTCCTAAACTTTAGGAAAGTTAATTGTGATTCACTGTCCTTGAAACTGCGTATCAATCACGTTAATGCCTTTTCTTTTCCTTAATTCACGTAACAGCAAGTATCTCTTGTCCATAATATACGGTATCAAATCTGGAACCACATTATGTCATCTTTTACCCTGTTGGTTTGTACTTCGTGTGAATACAGACAATCACACATCTCATATCACTTCAACATTAACCTCATGTGATCCCTTGACAACGTTATTAACTTCGTGGGACCACCTTGCTGCAATACCAGCAAAACCATAATCCATACTCATGCTTTTCAGATCATATGAAAAATTAATGTACCACGTGAACCATTCTTTTTACTTTGCATCTTGGGACCACAACATAAAGTCTGGGCAGCCATGAACTCGAGACAACAAAGCAAATAGCATATCATCAATAAAGACTTTCTGATGTTCTATTGAGGCTACTGCTCAAGCGTTTCTTGATTTGCTGGTACTTCTTTTGTATTCATCCAAGACTGGTGACATAACACCAGCAAGTACACCACATTCAAGACGTGACATGCTGTAATCTAATTAAGATGGGTCTAGGGTTTAAAAACCCTAAAACTAAATCTTTAAGAGAATCACACCGATATTCTTTTCTGTGTGTTTAAGAACCATAAGGACCAATAAGAACCCCATCTTTTCTGTCTTAAATCGATCTAGGGTTTAGAAGAAACCCTAGATTTAACTTGAATATCAAAAACATAAAATAGAAAATCACCTTCTGCAGCCAACTTCGACTGCCTATATCTTTTTCTTCAGAGCTCAATTGAAAATTCCTTCGGTGAGATTCTAGACACAAGTGCCAAGAATCTACAGTTCAAAAATCACGAAGATCCAACGGTTAACGAAGGAGAGATCGTGTTTTGAATATGGCTGTTTACAGAAACTTGCATGTACCCTGCTGCTAACTTTGACGCTTAATAACCTTTTCTTGGGGATAAAACTTGACAATCCCTCCGGTGGATGTCTAGATATATGTGTATAGAACACACACAAGAAATTTCGTGACGATCCAACGGTCCAATCTAAAGTTATGACCTTATGAATACTACTGCGCACACAAAAACGTCCAGAAAAACCCTAGACGGATTTTTCTTCTTTTCACCATATACGAACACCTTGTTGGTCCTAGAATCACGAGCCACGAGGCTCTGATACCAATTGTGGAAACCTTGGTTTCCGGATCTTTTAAGCAGCTAGGAATGCATCATGTTTATATGATTATACAATCAAAGCGGAATTAGAACACGACACATTAACAAGGTGTTTAGGCACGAATAACATGAATTAAAACAATTGGGTTGCTCATTATATTAATAATAAACAACCACTAGACGTGTATACTTTGAATCCCACGTCTAGTGCACACACACTTTTAGGTTTTCATTGTGAATGAATTATATGAAAAACCTAATAAGCCTTGGTTCCTTTTATAGTATAAGGATTAGGGTTTTACAAGAGATAAGAATAAATAAACATGTGAATCTTCTATTTAAATAACTATATACAGAATAAATCCTGCATATATATCCAAATAGAAGCTTCTAAAGGCTTCTTTGTCTATGTTTTGTCAATGCTTGAATTGCATGTGACAATGCTTGAATTGCTCTTGACAATGCTTGCTTCCATCAACGCCTAAATTGTTCTTGTCAACGCCTGGAATACTCTTGTCAACGCTTAGACAATTACCTTCATGTCTTCTTCGTTTTTGAGTTTCTGCCACATCAACTTTTTGACCCAACAATCTTCCCCTAGTTGATGGTGGCAAAACTCTATGTGTATCTCTTGTAAGTTGTGCATGATCTTCAAATTGCTTCCCCTCAAGTGTAGCATGTATTTACAAGAAGTTGATGTGGCAGAAACTCAAAAACGAAGAAAACATGAAGGTAATTGTCTAAGCGTTGACAAGAGTATTCTAGGCGTTGACAAGAACAATTTAGGCGTTGATGGAAGCAAGCACTGTCAAGAACAAATCAAGCGCTGACAGCTCAAGCGTTGACAAGATAAAGTCAAGCGTTGACACATTGAAGCCAAGCACTGATGGGAAGATATACTCTACGCGTTTATTGTATTCTAGATTACTTCTAGTAAAGATAGGAACAACAATGTATTTTCTATATTTATCTTTACCTAGAATAGCTGATACGTAGATTATTGTACAAGGCTTCTTATGTCTATAAAAGAAGACCTTTAGGTTAATGTTTCATATAAGTTTTCATTCGTAAACTACTTTCATTGTAAGCAAGTTTGATCTCATTAATCAAAGTGAAAGTTTGTTTATATCATTGTGTGTTCTTGTTTAAGTGTTAATTCCGCATAACACTTAAATTATCATAAGCATATACAAAGGTTTCTCTAAGTGTATTACTTGATCTAATCTCGTATACATAAAGCTAAATCGATCTAAGTTTGGGATCAACAAGTTTGGGATCTCGTATACCTTTCTTGTTGATCCCAAACTTAGATCGATTTAGCTTTATGTATACGAGATTAGATCAAGTAATACACTTAGAGAAACCTTTGTATATGCTTATGATAATTTAAGTGTTATGCGGAATTAACACTTAAACAAGAACACACAATGATATAAACAAACTTTCACTTTGATTAATGATATCAAACTTGCTTACAATGAAAGTAGTTTACGAATGAAAACTTATATGAAACATTAACCTAAAGGTCTTCTTTTATAGACATAAGAAGCCTTGTACAATAATCTACGTATCAGCTATTATAGGTAAAGATAAATATAAAAAATACATTGTTGTTCCTATCTTTACTAGAAGTAATCTAGAATACAATAAACACGTAGAGTATATCTTCCCATCAGTGCTTGTCTTCAATGTGTCAACGCTTGACTTTATCTTGTCAACGCTTGAGCTGTCAGCGCTTGATTTGTTCTTGTCAACGCTTGTTTTACTCTTGTCAGCGCTCAAATGATCTGGCCTTAATTTATTCCCAACAATCCTCCCCTAAACTTGATATCCACTCTTATGATCAAGTTTCTGAATAAGCATTAAGGACTAAGAGGAATCTTACAAACCTTTTTATATTGGTAATGAATAAATCTGATCAAGGCTTTTGCCACGTCACTTGAATAATCTATTTCCAGCTGAGTGTTCTTCATCTTCTCCAAAATAGCCTTGGATATGAAATACTGACCATCCACAAGTAGATACTACGCAAAATTTGTAGAACTAAAATGGTAAACACCAGTAGCTGAATATAATCTGCATTGAAGACCACTGAGGTCATCTTCAAGATCCTTCCAAATAGCAGGATCCTCATCTCTTGGTCCACACATTCTTTTGAATGTGGACCACAGTTTTATTCCATTAGCTGAAGTTGGTGCTTCAGCCTCATACTTGGTCTCTAGCAACCTCCATAGATCAACCAAGTCTTCTCTATCACAACTTGCAAACAAAGATATGAGAGTGGTAAAAGTGTGTACCTCTTTACCATATCTGCCAATCTTCCAAAACCCACATTCATCTTCTTCATAGCTCACAATTGGGTTCCTGGAATCTAATGGTAACACTTGCACCATATCTGAAGCTTCTAATGGTGAGAGCTTGAGGCTCTTTCTTATAACAGCTTCACTTGGATATAGTGGATCCATATCTTTGGGAAACTCAAGTGAAATTCCCTTCTTCACTGGCCTGGGAACAAACATAGCTTTCTTGAGCTCCATTTCTTCTGCAAGTTCTTCCTTTCTTTCATCAGAAAGAAGTCTGAGAGTGTTTGCTTCCTGCACTCTCACCCAAATGGGATAAGCCTTGCATTCCAATTCATCAAATATCAATGCCCTCAATTTCTGATAAGTCCATCCAACTCCATGACATCTGAGCAACATGAAGTATAGCTCCCTTCTATCCCTTTTCATTCTGAGAGAATATTGCTTGCCTTGTGTTTCAAAATTACATGGCAATCCTTCTGAACTATGAGAAGAATCTCCAAACCCCATATTTGATCTGAAATGGTCAAGTCTGGATTCTCCATACATCTTTCTTCCCAAGCATTGTACATTTGAACCACCTCTGGCATGTCATAGTCAACCTGCAATTTCAATTCTCTCAATTTCTCCTCAGCCAACTCATCTCCATACTCAAGCGTTTCTGGTTCTATAATCATAACACTTGAGTCTGAGCTAGCTCCATCATCTCCTTCTTCTGAAGTCACAACAAATGGTGACTCTTTCACCTCCTTTTTATCTTGTTCTATGATTTGTGCAACCAATCTTCTATCAAATTCAACCTGAGCTGCATCCTTTGGAACAATCTCTTCTACCATTATACCCTTACCCTTATCTGATGGTGCAATGGTTGGTAAGGTAGATGGTGATACCTGTGTAGAAACCTCCTTAATGATGAATGATGACTGGGATACATCACCCTCATGTGCAGGTCTGTCAACGCCCAATTTTGTTCTATCAGCGCCCAAAATATTTCTGTCAGCGTCCAAATTCTCCTTGTCAACGCCCAAATATCCTACCTCAGCGCCTTTTGTAACTTCTTCCAACATGGCTGTAAATGATAAATTCAAGTTGGTAGGAGAAACTAAGGACGTATCAAAACCTGTTTGTTTCTTCAAAGTTGTAAGGGCCTCAGCAACAACCAAGGATTGACCATCATGGCTGCCCTTATCACTCAGATTTATTGGATCTTCCTCCCCTTTGGAAGATTCCTCCATACCCCTCCTGGCACTAGCACTTTCCAAAACAACAATCCTCTCCCTCAATTGCTTGAGTTCAAGGCCTTGTGAGCTGACAACTTGTACCAAGTCTGCATTTTGCTTTTGCAAGCTCATGCAGACTGCCGTCAATTCCATAAGAGTCATTGGTTCCAGTCTGCCCTCTTCTAAAATGGGGATTTGACCTCCCAAGTCAGATTCATTGGGCATGGATGAGGACTTAATGATGGTGGGACTGCCTTGGCCAGCATCTAAGCCAGAACCAATAGTCCCAGCCTTATCCAGGTCACCAGCCACACTTGTGATGGTGGTTCTCTCTGCTACATGGCTAGGACCACCAGAGGAGAACACTCCAGTAGTCCTTTGGCGTTTCATCAACCTATATTCAGGGGGTGTGGAAGATGGTGTGGAAGAATGGGTAGATGTGGGTTGGTTAAGGGGTGTTTGGGTTTGTGAAGGTTGTGTGTCAACGTTGGAAATAGGCACATCAACGCCAACATTTAATGTGTCAGTGTTGAAGGGATCTTGGTCAAGTTGCATATGTTCAGGTGAAGGTAATGGTTCAGGTATTGGGTCAATTTGTGGTTGGGGGTCAATTTGGGGTTGAAGATCTGGTTGGGGTTGTGCTGCTACAATAACAGCAAGCATAGCTTGGGTTAAAGGTAGGTCACGATGTGGTGGTGAGTTCATCTTCATAAAAATAGCTTTCTTTTGCTTAGGGATCTTATAAAAACCATTATGATCCCTTGTGCAGTATCTTTGGACATCAAAAACCATTTGTAAAAAACGGGGATAAGCTAAAGTCATTCTGTTCCCCTTATTTTTACACATGCCCTCAAAAATCATTTTAGAATAATTAAATTTTTGCCCTGTTGCAATGCACACAATAGCACTTGCAATAGATCTTTTGATCTCATTGTGTGCAGTGCATTTGGGACTCAAACATTGTAGGAGGACATGTATGAGGTACGTCCAGGCTGGAGTAAATTCCTGCTTATGATACTTGTTTAAGGTACCTTCATCAGGAAAAGGATATCCCAAAGCCCTAAGCCCTTGTTCTATTTCATTAATGGGAATGGTGGCTATACCATCAGCATCATCAAGATGCAAGGCTTGGCGTACCAAAGCCTCAGTAACCACCCAAGATCTCCCATGAACAATAGAAGTCAATGTAGTCACTCTATTAACTGTTGAGGAACTGACAGTGTTCCAAAACTGTTTAATATGTGTGACTGGAATGAGTGGTGCATGAGAAAGAGCATACCTTAAGGGGGATGCGTTCAAATACGCCACCATTTGTGTGTATTGGGGAAACAGAGTATCATCAGCTTCAAGATACGCGATCATGTTATGTTGACTTCTGAACCCTAATTCCAAATCTGATGGTCTAAACTTTGGCGCCATTGATGAAAGCTATTAAATTTGATTGAAGAAGATGAAGTTGATAAGAGAAATTTGTGTTAGACAAGAAATATAGATACCCTGTTTAAAAATAGGAGCCAAATTTATAGGAGAAGAAAATGCATGTGATAGGGCAAGTATTTTCAAAAAGTAATCATGAAAATATTGAAAAACTATAAGTTTATCTCATGCATTAAATGAAAAGAAACAACTCCCAAAATTACGGCCTAAAAATTTGTCAAAAAATAACAACTGGGTAGGACCCATTGAGTGTCAACGGTCAAAAATAACCTATCAACGCCCAACGGCTATAATCTTGTCAACGTTCGCCTATAGCCATGTCAGCGTCTAATTTGGTCACAACAACGCTTGGAAAAATACTTGTCAGCGTCCAAAAATAAAAATGTTTAAAAATGAAAAATGACATTAACAAAGTAATTTATCCTAGAGAAGATAACCAAAAAACTGATAATTATTATAGGGCGGCAAGCACTGTCCAGTTATGCACACTTGCATAAGCAAGATAGACATAACAGTCCTCTAGTGTCCCTTGCTAACCAAAACTCTTAACAACCAAGTTATCTTATAAAATTCCTTGTTACTCCCAGGGAAATCCCATAACAAAATTATTCCCAAGTCTCCCAACAGACCTCAACCAATCTAGGCCAAAAATGTCTTGGCAGCATGCATAGTATATCAACTTTGCATGCTACAATGCCTCATGATTTAGTAAAACTAACTCATACTCACCTGTGGACACAATCTAGAATTGTGATAAGAGTATCATATGGATACCCAAACATCCTAAAGGTTCCTAATACCTCCCCTTAAACTATGATACAAAAGTTTGCTAAAATCATGCATGAACATAAAAATTTATGTCAAGATAGGAATGAAACATTCTAACCATCATCCATAAATAAAAACTTGTCCAAATGCTCCTCCATTGATCCATAAGCAACTCTGTATCCAATGGTATACTGCTAACACCATCTACACATTTAGATTGAAAACCACAAAACTAACATTGTTGCTGACAACGCCCCGATAACACATGACAACATTGAGGGAAGCTTTGTCAGAGTTAGACAATTATATTTCTGACAACGTTACAAAAACACTTATCAGCGTTCAACAACCTTTGTCAGTGTTAGAAAAATATAGTGGAAAATCTAAATCATCAATAAGACCAATAACAATGCATCATCCTGTACATACTTTTACAAAAAGACTCCAAAACACATATTATGTGAGATTGACCATTCCAATACTTGTTACCAAGTATTGAAACCTCCCAGCATCAACAGGTTTAGTTAATAAATCTGACACATTTTCCTCAGTGTCAACCCTATCTGGTTGTATTAAACCTTTCTCAAAACAATCTCTTATAAAATGGTGTCTAATTTCTATGTGTTTAGTTTTAGAATGATGTACAGGATTCTTAATGATGCATAAAGTGCTGTTATTGTCAACAAATATCTTGGTATGCATGAAATTATACCCATAGTCCAACAGTTGGTTCTGAATCCACAAAACTTGGCCACAACAGGCAGCTACAGCCACATACTCAGCTTCAGTTGTAGAATTAGCCACCACTGTTTGTTTCTTGCATTGCCAAGATATCAACCTACTCCCAAGAAACTGACATCCACCAGTTGTGGATTTCCTATCAAATTTATCACCTCCATAATCACTATCTGAATATGCAATCAGCTCCAATGGTGAATCCTTTGGGTACCACAAACCAAGACCAGGATAGCATATTAGATACCTAAAGATCCTCTTCACAGCATAAAGGTGACATTCTTTGGGAGTCACTTGATGGCGTGCACAAGCACACACAGCAAACATGATGTCCGGTCTGGAGGCAGCAAGATACATCAATGATCCAATCATGGATCTATAGTGCCTGACATCAACATCTTTCCCATCTCCAATCTTTCCCCAAGGGTGATCTCTATCCATAGGAGTAGTAGCCCTCTTTTCATGTGGAGAAAAGCCAAATTTCTTCAAGATTTCAGCCACATATTTATCCTGGGAGATGAAGATACCATCCTCTTTCTGCTGAACTTGTAAACCAAGAAAGAAGTTCATCTCCCCCATAGCACTCATCTTGAATTTGTCTGTCATAAGCTTGGAGAAATCCTCACTCATCTTTGGATCAGTAGACCCAAAAATGATATCATCAACATAGACCTGGACAAGCAACACATCCTTGACCTTCTTCTTAGTAAAGAGTGGCTGATCTATGGTGCCCCTCTAGAATCCATTGTCCACCAAATAAGTAGACAAAGTACCATACCATGCTCTTGGGGCTTGATGAAGGCCATACATAGCCTTTTTGACTCTATACACTTTATCTAGATGCTCTGGATCCTCAAAACCAGGAGGTTGCATCACATAAACTTCCTCAACAATAGTTCCATAGAGAAAGGCACTCTTAACATCCATTTGATAGACAGTGAAGCCCATGCAGGATGCATAGGCTAGAAAAATCCTTATAGCTTCAATCCTTGCAACTGGTGCAAAGACTTCCTCATAGTCTATCCTCTCCTCTTGTGTATATCCCTGAGCTACTAACCTTGCCTTGTTTCTGACCACAATGCCTCTTTCATCTCTTTTTTTCCTTAGAACCCATCTTGTCCCTATAGGTCTTACATATCTGGGATAATCAACCAGCTCACAAACATCCTGAATTACAAATTGATGAAGCTCATCCTGCATTGCTTCCACCCAACTTGGTTCTTTGAGAGCATCAAATATTTTCTTGGGTTCCTCTTGCGACAGAAAACAGGCAAACAAACATGCTTGCACAAGAGGGGTATCAACCTTCTTGTGTATATTGGCAATAAACCCACCAAGACCTTGATGAGATCTTCTAGTCTGAACTGGAGTCATAATATCACCAATGATCTGGGAAGTGGGGTGATTCTTCATTGTAGAAGTGAGAACTCCTCCTTCAAAAAGTATGGTGTCCTCAACCTCATGCTCCATGTTGCCAATATCTTCTTCATCAGACTCTCTTTCATCAATATGAGGATGAACCTCTTCATATATATTGGAAGGTTCTCCTTGTTCAAAAATGGAAGAGAAAAGATGGGCAGAATTGTTTTCAACGCCTGAATCTTGTTTGACAGCGTTTGGGCTAACAACGCTTGAACTGTTGTTGTCAACGTCTGATCCATCAACGTCTGAATTGGTCTTGTCAGCGCTAGATTTGCCTTTGTCAGCGCCTGAAGGACCATGCATGTGACAAATCTAACATTTTCAGGTAGTTAAATATTTTCTCGTATAATATTTTGAAACTTATTTTTATGTTGGTTGACGAACTCACAATTTACGGATTTAAATTTGGGCTTACGTGCATAATTTGGCGTCTTTTACGACTAAACCGGAAACCTTAGGATTACGTATTTACGTTTTTGAACTCCGTTTTTGATGAGACAATTTTTATTGGATTCGTTTTGTGACGGTGATTCATAATTTATAAAAACGTTTTTCGTAAAACGACCCGAGGGCACGCAAATCGAGAAAACTAGAATCGAGAAATACCCGTAAACTAGTGAGATGGGACAAAACACTTTGCCCCATCCCACTAGCTTACATGGGACGGCAAGGAGGACACCACCACACTTAGGTGGCACACATTCTAGCTAAGCTTATACAAGTGTAAGCTTATGCTTACACTTTAAGCTAAACCTTCCACCACTACACAAAACCAACAAATGGTTTTCACTTAACCATTTCTTACATGCAATTCACTCTCAAAACTCTCTCAACCTTCATCTTTGTGCCGTCCCACATCAAGCCACAACACCCTCATTGATCTTTTCTAACTACAAACCACATGTTTACTAGTCCTATTAAGGTGTTTCCTTGAAACCTTGATCATTTGGTGGCCATATAACCAACTTTGGAGGTGATTTGCTTGTGTCCTAGGGCTGATTTTCCAACATATGATCTTGATATTTGATGGTCTTGGAGATACGTGTTGTGTTCATCAAGTTCTTGCCTTCCTAAAACAAGAAATCCACTTGGATTGGTAAAGAAGATCATCCTCTACATTTTTCTCTTATTATTTTGTAAAGAACAAATGTATTTTCTTTCATTTTGTATATGTATATGATGTATATATGATGATAAAAATGTTGTGTGGGGATCAAGTGTTGATAAACATGCTTAAAAATGGTGATAACCATAAGAAATGAAGCTAAAATCATGTCTAATTAGTTGGCTGTATAAAAACAGTAGATAACTAAATGAAGAACTGATAAAAATGCATGGTTTGATCTATTTACAGTAAAGTAGATGATGTTATACACATGTGAGAGTTGGCCATGCAATGGAATCAAAATAATGAGTGAGATATGATCAAAACAAGTTAGGTGGTACAATCTGAATAAGCAGTTTTGTAGGGACTGTTAGGGCAACTTAGACTCAAAATGGGCAGTAGCTATAACTAAGTTATATTTAGCACATATTATGAAGAAGTTGTCATCCAAAAATGAGCTTCTATGTCATTGTAGAACTCTAGATATGATAAAAATGGTGAATGTGAAGTTAAAAATCAGATTTTGGAAATAATGTTTATTATTATTATATAAGCACTCACTTTATAATTTATAAAATGTAAAGTATAAACCCACTAACTTATACAACTTAATTATATAAATGTATAAAAGATTAATTAAATGGGTAAATTATATAAATGGTGGTAAAAATAATATTTATAAGTAATAAAAACTATAAACTTGATTTTTACGACTTTTTCGGCTATCGCCGTGAAATTAACGTTTTTCATCAAATAAAACTTAGACGACCACCCGTCTAATGTAAAGTTTATAAAAGATATATACTGATGTATAAGTAACTAAGACAAGTAAAAACCGATAAAACCCGAACTATAAGAATTACGGACAATTACGAGCTAACTAAACCTATTAGACTAATAATTGGACTTAATAAGATAAAAACTTGTAAAAAGAATTATTTGGGCTTAACCCAATAGGGCCCAACATGAAAAGTATATATATACTGATCATATAAGTATATAATGGGTAAAAACAAGTAAAAGAACTTATAAAAGACTTAATGAACTTAAAATAGGTAAAATCGGTAAAACTAGTGAACTAGTAAGACGATACTAAAACATAAACACTAAAATGAGTAAACAAGGATTTATAAACCCACTTGATCATCATCATATGTACAATAATAATATATATGTATATTGTTATTTTGATAAAAGTCATTGGACCGAGTCTAAGACCGATTATTATTTATATAGGTTTCCGTGACCGAAGCACGCCCGTAGCCGATAATCCGCCTTTCATTAACAACGTGAGTTCATAGCCTCGCACTATTTTAAATGTTTTATAAAATGATTTGTAAACCCGCGAGGGAGATAACATGCGAGATTTTTATAAATAGAACACAAGTAGTCCCGATTGTATGCTTAATGAGATGGACCCGAATGATGCTATGACCCTATATTCGAGACTAAAAGGATTATTAGTAGTTAGGTTATGTCACTTAAAGTCCCATTAGCATGAATTGTGAACTACCGGGATTTGGTAGACGCTTATGCATTTGATAGTACTATTTGGGGACGATCACCCCAGTTCGCGCCTTGACGGTTGATCCCCGTCGTACCACATTGATTGGTAAGCGAATTTATGTATGAGAAGATTCCATAGCGTGATTTTTGTGACGACACGCTAACTTAGATGGGCAAATTGTTTGTCGGGTTCGCGGCCCGCTGTTTTCACAGTAAGGTAACAATGTCATGCGGCTAATAATAATCCTACAACCTATAATACAATATAAGACATATATAATAAACGATAACGACGCTATTACAATGAATATATTACCTATCATGGTAATATAGAGACTACGGTCTCATGGACGGTTTCAGATGTATGCTTGATTTATATATTGCCTGACTAGCAATATGTGGACTTACTTCCGATATTATACTTGTGTTCTGATTTTAAATGATTGTAATTGATTGTTTTTATATAACGGTTTTCATTAAACTCTATGAATTCACTCGGCATTCGTTGATATGATTTTTTTTGCATGTTTTCTATCTCAGGTGCTTGAAGGTAATCCAGATGGAGATCGACTCTGATGGCCCACACTTAATATTAAAAATGTTCATTCGATCTGTGTTTTGTAAACTTAATGACCTGTATAATTTGGGACCTGTTGTACACTTTTAAACCTTTTTATCGAATGAATGTTTGTTAAACCTTGTACAACCATTTTTATGTGTTGTCTATGATTGGAGTTATTGTGCTATCCCGTAACACTCTGAAAGACCCTTCCGCTGTACCATACGAAAAATGAGAGTGTTACAGTTTGGTACCAGAGCTCTCGTTGTAGAGAACAAAAGATTTTAAAAACCAAGGTTTTGAACAAAACTTTTCAAAATCTTTTGACAATGAACATTTGAGAAAATATTTGAAAAATCTTTTGACTATAACGGTGCCAGAGATCTCCGACGTTACCAACAAGCCCTATTGAGAAGATATATATTTTGATATATATAATTTAATTTATATATATGTATATATCGTGATTTCATTATGTAATTGTTTAACTAGTATGTTATCCTAATACGAGATAAATATATATAAATGCAGATTGTCATGGCTGACCCTAATATTCCTGTAGAAAACCATGCTATTCCCGAACCTAATATAGAAGATGATCCTTATTTAGACTTAGTAGATTTTGATATTGATGACGAGGAGGAACCATTTGAGGATCCCGAGCCCGAGTTAGGACTAGGAGATCAGATTGCCCCTCAGGATGACTTGGTAGAGAATGAGATTGAGAATGTGGATATTGAGAATGTTGATATTGAGAATGATGATGAGATTGGGTTAGATGAGTTAGATGATGAGATTGACGACGAGGATGTTGAGGAGGATGTAGGTATAGATGTTGAGGTTGATGACGATGAGGAAGCTGAGCTTATATATCCGTATGATGTTCCAGAGGGCGAGCCTTTGCCCCCACCAGTTTGTTTGTCTGATTCCGAGGATGAGTTACCTAGGGATGAAATGTCTGAATCGTCTGAATCTGATTCTGAATCAGAGGAGGATGAGGATGACGATGCACCTGACGGTACCGATGGTATTGCTGCTCGTAGACGTGAGATAGGAGAGTCGTCTAGTGCTCGAGAGGCTACTCATATTGATGGTCTTGCACCATGGGCCTTGAGACGTGATCTAGATGCTTCCCGTGTTAAGAGTTGTGCGACAGAGGTTGGATTAGGTGTTGTTCAGACTCAGGTTGCTTATTTGGAGTCGAAGACTAAGATTGGTGAGAAAGAGCGAGAATTGCTTAGTTTGGATTTGAGTGATGTAGAACGTGGTTTGAATGAGGCTTTTAGGAGGTTATCGGTGTTGGAAAGTGGTGAGTATGCTGCTATGAAGAGAAAGGTGAATTCTATGGAGATTCAGTTGAGTGTGGCTCGTGCGATGCGTGAGAACGCCGAAAAGGAGTTGAATGTATCCGTGGGTTGGAACAGTAGATTTTATGCTGACATGGTTGAAAGAGGAGTAATCCGTAAGCGCCCAGCTGAAGATGTGTCTAGTGATCGTCCGGCGAAGATCCAGAAGACGATGGATGATGGACCATCTGGCGGTTCTCAGTAGACCAGTCTGTGTTTAGTAGTGACCTTTATATCTTTTGTGTTTGTAGCTTTGGCTGAACCGACTTGTTAGTAATAGACTTGGCACGAATTTTGAGTGTTTATAGTGTTAGAAATTTGATATGGATGTACTAAGACAATACTTTTGTTTCAGATCGAATGAAATATGTATCTTGTCTTGAATTCCATATTGTGCCTTATTTGTATCTTGATTATGAATTCGATCCATATTATATGAATCCTTTGTTGGGTAAATGCTTAATGCTTTGAAATTGTGGAATTATAGAACTATGCCGCCCAAGAAGGCTGTGACTGAGGATGATGTACGTAGGATTATTACGGAGCAAGTTACCGCATCTATGACTGAATTCATGGCAAATGCTAGAAATGAAGCTGGCGGTAGTGGAGCTGGCGGTAGTGGAGCTGGCGGTAGTGGAGCTGGCGGTAGTGGAGCTGGCGGTAGTGGAATTGGCGGTACTAATGTAAATGTGAATGCTAATAATGTGAATGCTAATGCTGGAGGAAATATAGGAGGACTTGGAACGAATGCACCTGAAGTTGGTGGCTGTACTTATGTGACGTTCATGAAGTGTGAACCTCTACCTTTTAATGGAACTGAAGGTGCTGTAGGACTAAGCCAGTGGATCGAGAAGATTGAATCGGTGTTTAGGATTAGTAAGTGTAAGGAGGAAGATAAGGTGACTTTTGCTATGGCTACTCTTAAAGGTCGTGCGTTGACTTGGTGGAACGGGAGAATTGCTTTCATGGGTCTTGATGCTTCTAATGCTACTCCTTGGGCTGAAATCAAGAAGTGGATGACTTTGGAGTTTTGTCCTCGTAGTGTGATCATTAGGTTAGAACAAGAGTTGATTCATCTGAGAATGAAAGGTGTGGACATTGATAGTTACACGAATCGATTCCATGAGTTGGCCTTGCTATGTCCTCGATTGGTTGAACACGAAGAGATCCAAATTGAGCAATATGTGAAAGGGTTGACCAGGAAAATCCGGGGGGACGTGACATCATCGAAACCACTGACCATTGATGATGCTGTTCGAATGGCTTACCAACTCATTGGACAGATAATTCAGGATAAGGAAGATGAAGCCCGTGTAGGTGAGAAAAGAAAGGGAGACGGTGATCATGTAGATAGAGGTGATTATAGGAAGAATTTCAATCGCCGTCAGAACCAGAGAAATGGGAATGCAAATGCTATTACCAACAATGCACCGCGCAACGATGATAGATGTCCTAAGTGTGGCAACAAGAGGCATCCTGGCGACTGCTGGAAGTGCCGAAATTGCGGAAAGCTTGGACACAAGGTTGAAAGGTGTAAGAAGGGAACGATTTGCTTCAACTGTAATGAAGAAGGTCATAGGAAATCGGAATGCCCCAAGTTGAAAGCGATTGTACCTGGAAGAAACCCCCAGGGTGGTATCTACCAACTTGGAACGATTGAGGTGAAGAAAGAGGATCCGAATGTCGTTACCGGTACGTTTTTACTCAACAATCATTATGCTGTTGCTTTATTCGATTCGGGTGCCGATAGGAGCTTTGTATCCACTAAATTTAGTGCCCTTATTGATATTGAACCTGTTGAGATAAGTACCAGTTACGAGGTGGAATTGGCTGATGGTAAATTAGTGAAAACTAATAAGCTATTAGAAGGATGCTCTCTAAATCTCTTGAACCATTCCTTTCCGATTGATTTGATGTTGATAGAATTAGGTAGTTTCGATATTATCATTGGTATGGATTGGTTGTCGTTGAATAATGCTACTATTTTATGTGGAGAGAAGAAGGTTAAGATTCCTCTTAGGAATAGAACGTTAGTAATTGATGGTAGTCGAGGTGAATCCCGTTTGAAAATCGTTTCATGTATTAAAGTCCGAAAGTACATCGGGAACGGTTGTGAGTTCTTCTTAGCTCAAGTGACCGGGAATGAGTCTAGGGAGAAACGATTGGAAGATGTACCTATTATTTGTGAATTTCCTGAGGTATTTCCTAAAGATTTACCAGGACTTCCACCGATAAGGCAAGTAGAGTTTCGAATCGATTTAATTCCTGGTGCTGCACCGGTGGCACGTGCGCCTTACCGATTAGCCCCTTCTGAATTAAAGGAGTTATCTGAGCAACTTAAGGAGTTGTCTGATAAAGGTTTTATTCGACCGAGCTCGTCGCCTTGGGGAGCTCCAGTCTTGTTCGTTAAGAAGAAGGATGGATCTTTTCGTATGTGCATTGATTATAGGGAACTGAATAAGTTGACAATTAAGAATCGATATCCTTTACCTAGGATTGATGATTTGTTTGATCAACTGCAAGGATCTAGTGTGTATTCTAAGATAGATTTGCGGTCAGGATATCACCAACTTCGCGTCCGTGAAGAAGATATTCCTATAACTGCATTTAGAACTCGTTATGGACACTATGAATTTCAAGTAATGCCATTTGGGTTAACTAACGCACCTGCGGTTTTCATGGATTTAATGAATCGAGTGTGCAAGCCCTACTTGGATAAATTTGTGATTGTGTTTATTGAAGATATTCTAATCTATTCTAAGAATGAAGATGAGCATAGAGAACATTTGAGGATTGTTTTGAAGTTGTTGAAGGATGAAAGGTTGTATGCTAAATTTTCGAAGTGTGATTTCTGGTTGGATTCTGTGCAATTTCTTGGTCATGTGATTAACAGAGATGGAATTCATGTTGATCCTGCAAAGGTTGAAGCTATTAAGAATTGGTCTGCACCGACAACGCCAACGGAAGTGCGACAGTTTGTAGGATTAGCTGGCTATTATAGGCGATTCATTAAAGAATTTTCTTTGATAGCTAAACCCTTGACTAAGCTTACTCAGAAGAATAAACCTTTCGTTTGGGGAAGTGATGAAGATGGAGCATTTCAGACATTGAAGCAAAAATTATGTAGTGCGCCAATCTTATCATTACCCGAAGGGAGTGAAGATTTTGTAGTGTATTGTGATGCATCTCTTAGAGGTTATGGAGCTGTTTTGATGCAGAGAGAGAAAGTGATAGCTTATGCTTCTAGGCAATTAAGGAAGAATGAGGAGAATTATACTACTCATGATCTTGAGCTAGGAGCTGTGGTCTTTGCTCTTAGGTTGTGGAGACATTATCTGTATGGCACCAAGTGTACGGTATTCACCGATCACAAAAGCCTACAGTATATTCTCGACCAGAAGGAGTTGAACATGAGGCAACGAAGATGGATAGAGTTGTTATGTGATTATGATTGTGATATAAAATATCACCCAGGAAAAGCCAATGTTGTTGCTGATGCGTTGAGTAGGAAAGATAGAGAGCCTATCAGGGTGCGTTCTCTAGTCTTGACCGTGCACAATAATTTGCCTGAGCAAATTAGAAATGCGCAATTAGAAGCTTGTAAGAAGGAGAATTTTGTTAATGAAGGGTTCCGAGGAGAAGGAGATCCTTTAGAGGTTAGAGCTGATGGAGTGAAATGTTTAAGAGGTCGTATGTGGATACCTAAGTTTGGAGGCTTAAGAGATTTGATTATGTTAGAATCCCATAAATCTAAGTATTCCATTCATCCGGGATCTGATAAGATGTACCATGATTTGAAGAAGTTGTACTGGTGGCCGAATATGAAAGCTGACATATGTATGTTCTTCAATGCTTGACTTGTGCTAGAGTCAAAGCTGAACATCAAAAGCCATCAGGACTACTTCAACAACCAAAGATTCCTGAATGAAAGTGGGAGCGAATTACGATGGACTTTATCACCAAGCTTCCTAGAACATCATCTGGAAACAATTCGATTTGGGTTATTGTCGATAGACTGACCAAATCAACACACTTCATTCCGGTTAAGGAGCAGTTCTCACTGGAGAAGCTGACTCGAATATACCTGGATAATGTCGTATGCAAGCATGGAGTGCCTGTATCGATCATTTCAGATCGAGATCCTAGATTCGCATCGAATTTTTGGAAATCTCTCCAAAGATCTTTGGGAACGAATCTCGACATGAGCACTGCTTATCACCCTCAGACTGATGGGCAGAGTGAAAGGACGATACAAACACTGGAAGATATGTTGAGAGCTTGTGTGTTAGACTTTGGTAAGAATTGGGATAAACATCTGTCGTTAGCAGAGTTTTCGTATAACAATAGTTACCATTCTAGTATTAAGGCTGCACCGTTTGAAGCTTTGTATGGTAGGAAGTGTAGATCTCCTGTATGTTGGAGTGAAGTTGGGGATACCCAGCTCACGGGACCGGAAATTGATCCGGGAGACTACGGAGATGATAGTTCAGATTAAGAAGAGGTTGTTGACTGCCCGAAGTAGACAGAAAAGTTACGCGGATGTGCGGCGGAAGCCAATGGAGTTTGAAGTGGGTGACCGAGTAATGTTGAAGGTATCACCATGGAAAGGCGTTATAAGATTTGGAAAACGAGGAAAATTGAATCCCCGTTATATTGGACCCTTTAAGATTTTATCTAGAGTAGGTCCGGTGGCTTACAAACTAGAGTTACCCCCAGAACTTCATGGTGTTCACAACACATTCCATGTATCTAATCTGAAGAAATGTCTAGCAGTGAGTGATGAGAAAATTCCGTTAGGTAAGGTTCGAATAGATGGGAAGTTGCATTTTATCGAAGAGCCCGTAGAAGTTATGTACCGTGAGGTAAAGCAACTGAAACAAAGTCGGATACCTATTGTTAAGATCCGATGGAATTCAAAGCATGGACCGGAGTATACTTGGGAACGAGAGGATGAAATGTGGAAGAAATATCCGCACCTCTTCGATTTCAATAAGAAACGGACATCCAAATGAAATGGATCACGAGGACGTTGATCCCTTTTAGGAGGAAAAGCTGTGACAAATCTAACATTTTCAGGTAGTTAAATATTTTCTCGTATAATATTTTGAAACTTATTTTTATGTTGGTTGACGAACTCACAATTTACAGATTTAAATTTGGGCTTACGTGCATAATTTGGCGTCTTTTACGACTAAACCGGAAACCTTAGGATTACGTATTTACGTTTTTGAACTCCGTTTTTGATGAGACAATTTTTATTGGATTCGTTTTGTGACGGTGATTCATAATTTATAAAAACGTTTTTCGTAAAACGACCCGAGGGCACGCAAATCGAGAAAACTAGAATCGAGAAATACCCGTAAACTAGTGAGATGGGACAAAACACTTTGCCCCATCCCACTAGCTTACATGGGACGGCAAGGAGGACACCACCACACTTAGGTGGCACACATTCTAGCTAAGCTTATACAAGTGTAAGCTTATGCTTACACTTTAAGCTAAACCTTCCACCACTACACAAAACCAACAAATGGTTTTCACTTAACCATTTCTTACATGCAATTCACTCTCAAAACTCTCTCAACTTTCATCTTTGTGCCGTCCCACATCAAGCCACAACACCCTCATTGATCTTTTCTAACTACAAACCACATGTTTACTAGTCCTATTAAGGTGTTTCCTTGAAACCTTGATCATTTGGTGGCCATATAACCAACTTTGGAGGTGATTTGCTTGTGTCCTAGGGCTGATTTTCCAACATATGATCTTGATATTTGATGGTCTTGGAGATACTTGTTGTGTTCATCAAGTTCTTGCCTTCCTAAAAAAAGAAATCCACTTGGATTGGTAAAGAAGATCATCCTCTACATTTTTCTCTTATTATTTTGTAAAGAACAAATGTATTTTCTTTCATTTTGTATATGTATATGATGTATATATGATGATAAAAATGTTGTGTGGGGATCAAGTGTTGATAAACATGCTTAAAAATGGTGATAACCATAAGAAATGAAGCTAAAATCATGTCTAATTAGTTGGCTGTATAAAAACAGTAGATAACTAAATGAAGAACTGATAAAAATGCATGATTTGATCTATTTATAGTAAAGTAGATGATGTTATACACATTTGAGAGTTGGCCATGCAATGGAATCAAAATAATGAGTGAGATATGATCAAAACAAGTTAGGTGGTACAATCTGAATAAGCAGTTTTGTAGGGACTGTTAGGGCAACTTAGACTCAAAATGGGCAGTAGCTATATCTAAGTTATATTTAGCACATATTATGAAGAAGTTGTCATCCAAAAATGAGCTTCTAAGTCATTGTAGAACTCTAGATATGATAAAAATGGTGAATGTGAAGTTAAAAATCAGATTTCGGAAATAATGTTTATTATTATTATATAAGCACTCACTTTATAATTTATAAAATGTAAAGTATAAACCCACTAACTTATACAACTTAATTATATAAATGTATAAAAGATTAATTAAATGGGTAAATTATATAAATGGTGGTAAAAATAATATTTATAAGTAATAAAAACTATAAACTTGATTTTTATGACTTTTTCGGCTATCGCCGTGAAATTAACGTTTTTCATCAAATAAAACTTAGACGACCAAACCCGTCTAATGTAAAGTTTATAAAAGATATATACTGATGTATAAGTAACTAAGACAAGTAAAAACCGATAAAACCCGAACTATAAGAATTACGGACAATTACGAGCTAACTAAACCTATTAGACTAATAATTGGACTTAATAAGATAAAAACTTGTAAAAAGAATTATTTGGGCTTAACCCAATAGGGCCCAACATGAAAAGTATATATATACTGATCATATAAGTATATAATGGGTAAAAACAAGTAAAAGAACTTATAAAAGACTTAATGAACTTAAAATAGGTAAAATCGGTAAAACTAGTGAACTAGTAAGACGATACTAAAACGTAAACACTAAAATGAGTAAACAAGGATTTATAAACCCACTTGATCATCATCATATGTACAATAATCATATATATGTATATTGTTATTTTGATAAAAGTCGTTGGACCGAGTCTAAGACCGATTATTATTTATATAGGTTTCCGTGACCGAAGCACGCCCGTAGCCGATAATCCGCCTTTCATTAACAACGTGAGTTCATAGCCTCGCACTCTTTTAAATGTTTTATAAAATGATTTGTAAACCCGCGAGGGAGATAACATGCTAGATTTTTATAAATAGAACACAAGTAGTCCCGATTGTATGCTTAATGAGATGGACCCGAATGATGCTATGACCCTATATTCGAGACTAAAAGGATTATTAGTAGTTAGGTTATGTCACTTAAAGTCCCATTAGCATGAATTGTGAACTACCGGGATTTGGTAGACGCTTATGCATTTGATAGTACTATTTGGGGACGATCACCCCAGTTCGCGCCTTGACGGTTGATCCCCGTCGTACCACATTGATTGGTAAGCGAATTTATGTATGAGAAGATTCCATAGCGTGATTTTTGTGACGACACGCTAACTTAGATGGGCAAATTGTTTGTCGGGTTCGTGGCCCGCTGTTTTCACAGTAAGGTAACAATGTCATGCGGCTAATAATAATCCTACAACCTATAATACAATATAAGACATATATAATAAACGATAACGACGCTATTACGATGAATATATTACCTATCATGGTAATATAGAGACTACGGTCTCATGGACGGTTTCAGATGTATGCTTGATTTATATATTGCCTGACTAGCAATATGTGGACTTACTTCCGATATTATACTTGTGTTCTGATTTTAAATGATTGTTATTGATTGTTTTTATATAACGGTTTTCATTAAACTCTATGAATTCACTCGGCATTCACTGATATGATTTTTTTTGCATGTTTTCTATCTCAGGTGCTTGAAGGTAATCCGGATGGAGATCGACTCTGATGGCCCACACTTAATATTAAAAATGTTCATTCGATCTGTGTTTTGTAAACTTAATGACCTGTATAATTTGGGACCTGTTGTACACTTTTAAACCTTTTTATCGAATGAATGTTTGTTAAACCTTGTACAACCATTTTTATGTGTTGTCTATGATTGGAGTTATTGTGCTATCCCGTAACACTCTGAAAGACCCTTCCGCTGTACCATACGAAAAATGAGAGTGTTACAATGCATGTTTGTATCTGGTGGTACTTGGAAACCACCATTATCTTTTCCAGCAGCAGCAGCAGCAGCAAAAGCATCTGTCCAAATGGGAATTGTAACATATTCTTGGATAGGAGATGTTTTTTCTGCTTGTGATCCAACCATTTCATGAACCTGAGTACCTGAAACATCAACAACTTGTTCCTCCATAACATTTGAAGTTACCTTCACAATGTCTGGATTAGTGACAGGCATATAATTTAAAGTTCTAGATAAAGGTTCCAAGTCAAACAACCAATTAGGACCACTTTCAGGATTACTAGGCTTATTTTCTAAAAACCTAACATGTACTCTTTCAAGTATACGTTTTTCTTCTTTAAGATAAACCCTATATCCCTTGCTCTGCACTGAATACCCCATGAAGTAGCCTTCATCACCTTTTGCACTAAATTTACCTAAGGCAT
Source organism: Glebionis coronaria (assembly GCA_025667525.1). Classification (NCBI taxonomy): domain Eukaryota; kingdom Viridiplantae; phylum Streptophyta; class Magnoliopsida; order Asterales; family Asteraceae; genus Glebionis; species Glebionis coronaria. The sequence continues at coordinate 12,963,905 of CM046876.1, forward strand.
CACTAGTGTCTAATACTACTACATGACAACCAAAAGGTCTGAGAAAACCAATATTAGGTTTTCTTCCCCAAAGTAACTCATAAGGTGTTTTATTTTGAATTTTGTTAACCAATGCTCTATTTTGAACATAACAAGCTGTATTAACAGCCTCAGCCCAAAAGGCTATAGGAAAATGAGCATCAGCCAACATTGTTCTGGCTGCTTCAATTAGGGTTCTATTTTTCCTCTCAGCAACCCCATTTTGTTGTGGGGTTCTAGCAATACTAAATTGCCTAGTAATTCCTTTCCTGGCACAGAAATCATCTAGCTTCTTATTCCTAAATTCACCACCATTATCACTCCTAAGCATTTTAACCTCATTGCCAGACCTCTTCTCAATCTGAGTGATAAAATCAATTAGAATATCAGTTGTGTCACTCTTCATAGCTAGAAAGAATGTCTAAGTAAACCTAGAAAAGTCATATGTGATGACAAAGCAATATGACTTACCATTCAAACTTTCTATATTGGTTGGACCAAATAGGTCCATGTGTAGCATATGAAGAGGTCTAGAACTAGTATGCATCTGTTTGGACTTGAATGAGACCTTATGCTGCTTGCCTTTAAGACATGCAACACAAGAGTGGTCATTGTGGAAGGCCTTCTCAGGCAAACCATCAACCAAACCAAGTCTCACAAGCCTATTTATATTTTTAAAATTTATGTGCCCTAGTCTCCTGTGCCACAAATTACTCTCATCTACTGAGGCTTTAGCATAAAAACAAGACATATGTTGGGACCATTGTAATAGTTAAATGTAATAGGTAGACTAGGAGGTATGTAGTTCCTCCTGGTCCTAGTAGTAGTAGGAGCAAGTCGTGCTCCTGGTCCTGGTCAAAGTCAAAACTTTATTATTTGTTTATTATTCTGTTAGGATATGCATGAGAGATGTTAGGAAAGGATATGCATATCAGTTTTACACGTTTTGTTTAATGCTGTATTAGGGTTTCCTTGTAGTATAAAAGGAACCTTAGGCAGAAGGGTTAGACACACCTTCACCAAACGTAGTTCTAGTGATTATCAATATTAGAAATCCTTAGAAAGGATCAAGTCTTTATAGTTATTCTGTTCTTCTTTATTATATTTGTATTCGTTATTCATATTGTGTATAGAGTCTCTCTGTGATTTGACTTGTGATTACAGAAGTCATTCACCATTCCTGACAGGCTGCAAGATCTACATCTAGTAGACCCAACAAGTGGTATTAGAGCCACTTTTTGGGTCTACTAGATGTAGATCTTGCAGCCTGTCAGGAACGGTGAATGACTTCTGTAATCACAAGTCAAATCACAGAGAGACTCTATACACAATATGAATAACGAATACAAATATAATAAAGAAGAACAGAATAACTATAAAGACTTGATCCTTTCTAAAGATTTCTAATATTGATAATCACTAGAACTACGTTTGGTGAAGGTGTGTCTAACCCTTCTGCCTAAGGTTCCTTTTATACTACAAGGAAACCCTAATACAGCATTAAACAAAACGTGTAAAACTGATATGCATATCCTTTCCTAACATATCTCATGCATATCCTAACAGAATAATAAACAAATAATAAAGTTTGAATTTGACCAGGACCAGGAGCACGACTTGCTCCTACTACTACTAGGACCAGGAGGAACTACATACCTCCTAGTCTACCTATTACATTATTGTTTTATTATTTCTGACATTATTGTTTTATCATGTCTGCCTCAACTTCTACTCAAACAGGAGAAGACAGCACTCCTAAGATCGTGCAACCTCAGCAGATCGTTGCTACGGTTTCCAACATGAATGGTAAATTCCCTCTTCTGAAAAAGGATGAATATGATAACTGGGAAATGAAGATGGAATGGTGGATCACCAATACTGATCAAGATCTTTGGAAGATTATTCTGAATGGGAACAACAGGAAGCTAACTGGAAGAGACAAGAATGGTAATATTACTCTTCTTGACCCTAAATCTCATGAAGAAATCATAGCTATTCAGAAGGAGGTCAAAGCAAAAACGATCTTGCTTCAATCTCTTCCTGAAGATCACATGGGTGACTTCTACCATTTGGATGATGCCAGAGAAATCTGGAATGGCATAAAAGCAAGGTTTGGTGGGAATGAGGAGTCAAAGAAAATGCGAAGATCCATGCTGAGAGATGAATTCACAGAATTCAAAATCTCAGAAACTGAAGGTTTACATCAAGGGTATGACAGGTTCCAAAAAATACTGAGCCAATTGAATCAACTTCGGTCAAAGCCTAATGATGGTGATATTAATGCAAGGTTTCTTAAAGCCTTACCCTACTCATGGAATCAGGTGGTGATCTCTCTCAAAGCCAAAGGTGGGCTTGACTATCTCAACTTTGATGATCTGTTTCATAAGCTCAGAACTTTTGAGCCTCATGTGAGAGGATTTTCAAGTGACTCTTTTCCCACTTCTGCTAATTCTGCCTTTGTGAGTTCTATGGCATCCAGTCCCATGTCATATGCTAGTAGCCCAAGCAATACTGTGTCCTCTCAACATACTTTTCAGCATACTCCTGCTCCTGATCCTACTGCCAAGTCTGGTAGTATGGTAGAAGCTGTTCTCCATTCTTTTGTGGCTGATGTTGATGCTCAACAACAACTTGCTTTTGATGACTTCAAATAGGTCGATAAACTTGACCTGGATGAAATGGATCTTAAATGGCAAATGGCCATGCTCACTCTTAGGGTTCACAAGTTTGAGAAGAAAGCTGGACGGAAATTTAATTACAACCCTCGGGAGCCAGCAAGATTCGACAGAAGCAAAATTTGATGCTATAACTGCCAGCAACAAGGTCACTTTGCAAGGGAATGCCCTAGCAAGAATGACCAGGAGAAGAGCAGGTACTCCACTTTTAAGGTTCAGGAGATAAAAGATGACAAGAAGGCATTAGTATCTGTTGACTCTATGGTCAACTGGAATGATCATCAGGCTTCTACTCTGGAATCAGCTGAGTCCTCGACTGACTGTTTGCAATGATTGCTGGAAATCTATCTGATGCAGAAGAAGCAGACGAGTTTGCTCTTATGGGCATCTCACCTCAGGTACAACATTGTCCTCTTGGTTGTCATGATAAATACTCTGAATTGTTGTCCCAATTTAATGAAGTGAATGATCAAAATGATAAGTACTTTTTAGAGGTTCAAGCCTATAAGGCTTCTTTAAACACATTGGAACAACAAAAGAGGTGGCTACAAAATACTCAACGAGAGTATGAGGATAAAATACGGATACTAAGCATCGATTTAGAAAACACAACGAATATGCTTAAATATACAGAAACAGTAAGAGATGCCAGTATCAAAGAAAAAGAGGAGATGCAAGAAAAATTAGATGCTACAATGTTGAGATTTGAAAAATGGCAAAAGGCACCTACAAATCTTTCAAAATTAATTGATAGTAGCATGTCTGGGAGAACTAAAAGAGGCTTAGGATTTGAAAAATATATTGATTCAGAAGATGTGTTTGATTTATCTTTTTCAAGTGTCTTTGATGCCGACAAAGAGGACGAGGGAAAACCTAGTTACAATAGGTTTAAACCAGCAGCAGAAATGCATGCTGTCCTTCCTCCTCTTACTGTAACTTTTATGCCCACCTCATGGCATAATGACTTGGATGGATCACAGATGCATGAGTCCCCAAAAAGTTCTACTAATTCTAATGACTTTGTCTCTTGTACTTTCAGTGACAAAGCCAGTGACTCTACATCTAGTGGTTCAAGTGAAGAGTCAAGACCTACAAGTTCCAAGTTGAATGATCATGCTGCTATTGGTGCTAGGATGTTTGAAGAAAAAGTTGCTGCTAAGTCAAGTGTGTCTGGTCCTAGTTTATTGAGTCCTAGGAAAAATGTTACTCCTAGAATTATGTGTAATAATGTTGGCAGTATGAAACAATCTCATTCTAATAAAAGGTCTTTTAAAACATGTTTTGTTTGTGGAAGTGCATTTCATTTAATTAAAGATTGTGATTTTTATGACACACATGCTTCTGTTAATCATGCTTTCCCTGCTCCTGGTCCACCAGGAGCTGCCCCATATACTTCTAGAAGACTCAATCCTAGTGCTCAATCGTTTTCTTCTTCTAGAAGGTCCTCTTCTTCAGTTTCTGATCATTGGAGAAACATTGGATTACAAACCACTAGTACTTATTTTCAAAATTTTAATCCAGTTTATCCACATAATTTGGACCACATGTATTTTGGTTTGGGAAGTGTGGGAACTGCTGTTAAGCCCTCAGCAGGTTGTTCTTGGTCAAAAAATAATACCCATATGATGCATTGGCAACCAAGGAACAACGGTGGATCTCATCAATCTTCTTGGCACTCTTCTAAAGATCCACAAGGCAGGCTCAAACCTAAAAAGGTTTGGGTCCCCTTAAGACACTAACTTTTGCATGTTTGTTACCTTGTTGTTGTAGGTTACTCCATACCAAGATCCTAGTCTAGGCATTGTTGATAGTGGTTGCTCCAGGAGCATGACAGGAAATAAAATTCTTCTCTCTAACTTTGTACCATTTCTTGGAGGCAAGGTCTATTTTGGTGGGGGTGAAGGCAGGATCACTGGCAAAGGAACCATTAAGACGCCAAATCTAAATTTTGAGCATGTCTACTATGTGGAAGCACTTCAACATTTCAACTTGATATCTGTCTCTCAGATTTGTGACAAGAAGCAGTTTGTTCTCTTCACCGATACTGATGCACTTGTGCTCTCCAAAGACTTTCAGCTTCCGGGTGACTCACAAGTTCTGCTCAGAATCCCTCGAAGACACAATCTCTATAGCATCAAGCTGAATGAAGTCAATCCTACTGGTCAGCTAGCATGTCTAGTTGCTAAAGCCTCAGAAGATGAAGCCACTCAATGGCACCGAAGGATGGGGCATGTGAACTTCAAGACCATTCACAAACTTGCAAATCTGAATCTGGTCTCTGGTTTACCTCCCAAGTCGTTTAGAAATGATATAAATTGTATTGCTTGCAGCAAAGGCAAACAACACAAAGCATCCTTCAAGGCCATTACTGCTCTTAGTCTTATTACTGAACCATTACAGCTACTACACATGGATTTATTTGGTCCTACTTCCATTAGAAGCATTGACCACAAACAATTCTGTCTGGTGGTAACTGATGGACATAGCAGGTTTTCGTGGGTGTTCTTCATGGCTGCCAAGAGTGAGACCTACTCAATTCTTAGAGATTTTCTTACCCTTATTGAGAACCAGTTGACCAAGAAGGTTAAAGGTATTCGTTGCGACAATGGAACCGAGTTCAAAAATAAAGCCCTCATAGCACTTTGTAATGCTAAGGGCATCAAAAGAGATTATAGTGCAGCAAGGACTCCTCAACAGAATGGTGTGGCAGAAAGAAAGAACAGGACACTAATAGAAGCAACAAGAACTATGCTTGCCGATTCCAAGCTTCCAACCATGTTCTGGACATAAGCTGTTAATACTGCAAGTTACGTTTTGAATAGGGTTTCTATTACCAATCCTCACAAGAAGACTCCTTATGAGCTTCTAACTGGCAAAGTTCCAAATATTGCTCATTTGAAGCCTTTTGGGTGTCCAGTCACCATTCTGAATACTAGTGACTATTTGGGGAAGTTTGATGGCAAGGCAGATGAAGGATACATTGTGGGATATTCAGCTCACTCTCGGGCTTCTCGTGTCTACAATCTCCAAACCAAGCGAATCATTGAAACTATAAATCTCAGGTATTTTGAAGAGAAGTCAAACATCTAAGTCAAGGGTCCTGAATGGTATTTTGATCTTGATTATCTTAGTGATTCGTTAGGATATTTTCGTTTCAAAACTAACCATGATGCAGGACCACAAGTGTTTACAACTTCTAGTACTGGTGTTCCTTCTAGTCTTTCTGATTCAGATGATGAGGATGACATTTTTGTGGTTCCATCCTACTCACCACAGTCTCTCCTACTCCTCCTAGTGTTGCAACTCCATTGGATGTACCGGATTCCGAAGTAGCTCTTGACACTCTACTCAAACAACAACAAGAAGCTACTACAGCAGTTGCTCAAGGTGGTTTTGAGTTCCCGTTGGATGAGTCTACTGACAAAGCTGCTCCTGGTATCCCAGTTTCTGCTCCTAGTGCTAGCTTATCACCTACTGGTACTCCAGCTTGTGAGTCTGCTTCCAATACTCGTTTCTCTAGTCCTTCTGATTTGGGGAACCATCAAAAGAAGTCTTCTACCAAGCTGGATGATATTCATAAACAACCAGTAGATGGGATTTTCAACACTGCTTCATATGATGCTGACTTTGTTGGTGATCTCAATAACTTGGCACCAGAAGTGGAGGTCTCTTCCAATCCAGTCTGGCAATCACACAAAGATCATCCTACCACTCAAATCATTGGAGATCCTGGTTCTACTGTTAAGACACGCAGAATGCAGCAGAAGGCCTCGTCTGATCATCATGCTCTTGTGAGCTATATTGAAGATCAAAAGCGTAATAATCATACGGACTTTCAACACTGTTTGTTTGCTTGTTTTCTTTCACAGGTGGAACCTAGGTCAGTTTCTCATGCTGTTGAGGATCAAAGTTGGGTGGAGGCTATGCAGGAGGAAATGCAGCAATTCTTGTTTCAGAATGTTTGGGTTCTGCTTGACTTACCAGATGGAAAGACAGCAATCAATACCAAATGGATTCTCAAGAACAAGAAGGATGCACGGGGTATTGTCGTAAGGAATAAAGCAAGGCTTGTCGCGCAAGGCCACACTCAAATTGAGGGCATTGACTACACTGAATTTTTTGCTCCGGTTGCAAGGATAGAGGCCATTCGTCTGTTTTTGGCTTTTGCTTCTTATGTGGGCTTTACGGTGTTTCAGATGGATGTCAAGAGTGCATTTCTCTATGGCAAAATTGATGAGGAGGTATATTTCACTCAACCTAAGGGATTTGTAGATCCACTTCATCCCAAGAAAGTTTACAAGGTGGTCAAGGCTCTTTATGGATTACATCAGGCTCCTAGAGCTTGGTATGAGCGTATTTCCACTTTCTTGTTAAAGAATGGCTATAGAAGGGGTACTATTGACAAAACAATATTTCTTCGGAGGAATACCAAGGACATTATCCTTGTTCAGGTTTATGTGGACGACATTATCTTTGGTTCTACTAGGAAGGAATGGTGTGATGAGTTTGAACACTTGATGAAAGGAGAATTTCAGATGAGTGCGATGGGAGAGCTTTCTTTCTTCCTTGGTCTTCAGGTCAAGCAACAATCGGATGGGATTTTCATCAGTCAAGATAAATATGTCCATGAGATTCTTTAGAAGTTTGACATGGATCCTCTTAGACCAGCAGCGACTCCTTATGAAGTTGCTAAAATCAAACTTAAGAATGAGCCAGACCCCCCAGTCAATGTTCACATGTACAGGTCTATGATTGGCTCCCTCATGTATTTGACTGCATCACGTCCAGATATCATGTTTGCAGTAAGTGCTTGTTCTAGACACCAGGTGACTCCAACGGTTTCGAACTTAAATGCGGTGAAGAAGATTTTCAAGTATATCAAGGCTCAACCTAAACTGGGCTTATGGTATCCTAGAGAATCACCTTTTGTTCTCGAAGCATATAGTGATAGTGACTATGCTGGTGCTAATAATGACAGGAAGTCTACTACTGGTGGTTGTCAATTTTTGGGTCGTCGCCTAATTTCATGGCAATGCAAGAAACAGACAATAGTAGCTACTTCTTCAACAGAAGCTGAATATGTTGCTGCTGCTAGTTGTTGTGGACAGGTGTTGTGGATCCAAAATCAGATGTTGGATTATGGTTTCAATTTTATGAACACCAAAATTTTTAATTGACAATCAAAGCACTATCTGCATTGTGAAGAATCCTGTTTTTCATCAGCGAACGAAGCATATTGAGATTCGACATCATTTTATCCGGGATGCCAATGAGAAGAAGCTGATTCAGGTTCTTAAAGTTCATACGGATGATAATGTTGCTGATTTGCTGACTAAAGCATTTGATGGTCCTCGGTTTAACCACTTGGTGGTTCACATTGGGATGGTCAATCCTTGAGATCTAGGATTGAGGGGAGGCTAAGCCTAAGGGGAGGCTTTGTGTACATATTCTTAGGACAGACTAACGTATTGATAGATTTTAACCTCATATTATATTGGTTCTGGTGGTGTGTGTTACTTCTGGTGGAGGATTTTGTCACTTCTGGTGGATATGGTCTTACATGTCTGGCTTCTGGTCCTCATTGGTCAGCTTCTAGTCATAATTGGTTGGCTTATGGTGGTTCAAAATCCTTCCTTGTCAAGTGGTGATTGGCTTCTAGTACTGGTCTGGGACACTGTTCATTCCTTTTGTCCTTTGTTGACCACATTTTGCTTCTGGTCTGACCATTGTGTGCTTTGACTTTTGGTCAACGCTCCCAATCCTGGTATTTACATTTTTAATTAACTATGGTAAATTGGGAGTTGGTAATTATGTTAAAAGGGGCAAGTGGTTACTATGCAATTATGTCTAATTTGAAAGGGCAACCCCCCATTAATAGGGGTCAATAAACAGTTACTTTTTTCCTTATTAATGGTCAACTTAACCCCCTTGACTCCATCATTCCATTCATCACACACACAAAACCGGTTCTACTCTCTCAACCCTAACCAAAATCCTTCTTCCATCAATTAATCAAGATCCATGGCTGCTCTAGTTTACCAACCTACTCACAACAAAGTTGCCTATCTGGGTGATGGTCCACATCGTGAACATTTTGCTGACATTCTGGAATTCATTGAAGCTTCCAACCTAAGGTATGCGTTTACTGTATGTCCCACTATTTATGATAGTGTTATTCGTCAATTTTGGGCATCTGCTCGTCTTGTGGTTGTGGTTGGTCGTCCACGTGAACTCCATGCTAACATAGATGGACGTTCATACGTGGTGACTGAGGCTTCTATTCGATCTTCTCTTCATCTTCAAGATGCAGGTGGTGTTGAGTCCATCCCCAATTCGGAGGTATTGGAGGGGATGGCTGCTTTAGGATACGAACATGGGGGGAAGTTTAACTTCCAGAAAAATAGGTTTTCCCCCCAATGGAAGCTTCTTGTACATTTTCCAATTCATTATATGAGTCCCAAGTCTGGGAGTTGGGATGCTTTCCCAACTCCCTTGGCTACTGGTCTTGTTTGCTTAGCCCAGGGTAGAATTTTTAATTTCTCTCATTATCTATTTGAGGGAATGGTTAGTAATCTATCTACTGCTGGTTCTAGAAAGAAGTTTCTTATGTATCCTAGGTTTTTACAACAAATACTGGTTTGCATTCCTCGTGATAGGACTGAACATGTGCTGTCTAAGCTTACTGCTAAGGTGTATTATAATATGGTCCTTGGGTTTACCGAGGAGTGGAGGCCCCTTACTGAGGCCATGTTGGGGCTGGCTCAGGGTCCTTTGGATGAGGAGGAGGAGGCTCCTGAGTTTGTTGTGATTGATGATGACCCTATGGAGGAGGCTCCTACTGGTGGTGCTTCTCATGTGGTTGAGGAGGAGCTGGTTGAGGAGGTGGTGGTTGAAAAACCATCCCCTTCCAAGGCTGGTCCTTCTTCAGTACCACAAAAGTCTCCATTTGTGGAGACTCCACCTCCTAGTCCTGCTCCACACACTGCTGATAAACCTTTTGGTACTAGTACTCCACAGGTTGACCCATTTGTTGCTTCGGGCTCCAATGACGCTTTCCCTGACCCAAGTTCTCTTGGTGGGCAGGCGGAGGAGCCTACTACACTTATGTCTTTACTTGATCTTATGCGCAGGTATCATGAGCGGATTATTTCATTGGAAGCTGATTTGAACCAACACCGGAAACTTACAAGGGAGTTTGTTCTTCCTTTGGCTGATCGCATCAAAGCGTTGGAGACTCAGCAAAGACGCCGAAAGAAGCATGTGATCCATTCTGATTCTGATGAGGAGGGTACGGAGCGTGTTGAGGATGGTTTGACATTGTTGGCAAAGGCTGCCTTTGCTGATAAATTGTATGATGATTTGCCGGTTCCTCCGACATCCTCTAGTGTTCCTTCTCCTGCTGCTATTCCCACTCCTATGGATGGTGATTCTGGTCCTGCTGCTGGTTCCAATGCTGGTCCCTCCCATGATTCGAAGGGCAAGGACCTAATGACTGATGTTCCATCACCATATCGCAAACGTACCCGCCGACAGCTTGAAGAGGATAGGCTAGGTGAGGAGGCTGCTAAACGGATCCAAGCCGAGATTGATGAAGCTGATAGGGCTGCAGAAGAGGCGCTTCGACAGCGGAGGCGTGAACAAGTTCAGCACGATGCAATGCATTGGAGTGATAGTGATTGGATGCAGGTATTGACTATTCTTACGAGGGATTATGCCCAGTTCACTGATCTTTTGGGTGACGATGTGGATGAGCATAACTGTATTCCAAGAGCCATGGTGTTGATGCGCAAGAAACAGTTGGCCCTGGCTGCACAGCTTCGTGAGAAGAGAAAGAACAGACCTTTATCAAGAATTGAGGAGCGCAAGCAGATGCAGCGTTATGTGAAGTATCAGTCAGCTGCTCATTTTAATGCTCCTTGGACGTGGGACAGGGTTCGGGCTTTATCTTTTGATGAGCTCAAGGCACTTTATGAGCGTATGGTTAAGCGACAGAGTCAACCGATTCTGGAACGATTTATCTACCATCCTCGTGTAGTGACCTCTTCTTCGCCTGCTGTTACTACTGGTCCTTCATCTGTTCCTACTCCTGGTTCTGCTGCTAGTCCATCAGTTTTTGTTGCTACTTCAGTTGGTACCTCTACTTCTCCTTTGGTTTCTCCTTTGGGTTCTTCTACTGGTCCTGTTACCACCACCACACATGCTACCACCACCACACATGCTACCACCACCACATTTGCTACCACAACAACTACCACTGCTACACCTGATATGCCATCTCCATCACCACCGGTTCCTGGAACTCAACCTCTTCCTACTTCTAGTGCAGCTCCTATTGATCCCTTGGGTGGGCAAACTCATGAGTCTACTTCTCCTGCTCCCACTGTTGCTGCTGAGGTACAGGTAAAGGTTGAACCCACACCAAGTGATTCCACACGTCGACGTTCGCTTCGCCAGAAATTAGGTCGTCGTATTAGACGTGGCAAGACGGTCCCTTATGAGAAGCGTGATCCTGAAAATTTGATTGATGCCGCTTCTGACAGTGATTCTGATTTGCCGTTGGGAAATGGAAATATTACTGGTTGGACGGTTGAGCGTTCCACAACTCTTCCTGGTATGGTATCCCATAGAATTACTCTGAGTGATGGGTCTGTGCGATTAGCTTCGGGTTTGCAGGGTGTTTTGTCTTGGGCTGACCGTATGGATCTTATGGCTTTATATGGATTTGTGGATTCTGGCATGCCTTTTGATCCCATGGCTGTGTCTTCCTGGCCTGGTCTGCGCATTTGGGCTGATCTTAAGCTGATGTTGGATGCACCTCCTCATGCTCCTGTTTCTGGTATATGGAAGGATCAGATGCAATGGGTGATTCAGCGATGGAAGTTATATGCGGGATGTGGTGTGCATATGTTGGAATTGGAATCTGGTCATATGGTTTTTATGCTGACAGATGTGGATTATCCTTTGACGATTTCTTCGATGGAGGCTATGTTGGCTAGTCACTTACAAATTTCCAATGCTCCATCAGGGAATGAGTCCTCTATGGCGACTGCGTTGGTGGAAGGAATTCAGGCTCGTTTGATAGCAGATAAGAAGGCTGCTTCTGGTTTGTGATTTGGTTGGGTTGTAAGTGTTTCTGTTTTGTATTTTTTTGTTCATTTGTTCTTATTATCATTCTTTTCACCAATATGTAAAGTGATTGGTGAATTTCATTCTTTATAGTTAAAAAAAAAACAACACTAATTTAAAAAAAATATATATATTTTTATATAATATCTGCTTATACTTTTAACACATCTTGGATTTTATACTTGTGAATATAATACCATTTGCTGCTTCACACTATGGGTTCTGGTTACTACAATTGGGCTTGTGCTGGTTACTGGTTTCACCTGGTGTTGGACTTGGTCCTCACAACAAATGGTCCTCAACTCACCATGTCTAATCGACAAGAAAGAGTTGATTCACATTGAGGGTACGGCTCCTAGTGCGATTCTCAAATCCGTTGATGGTTGCCAGGTTACCCAAAACTGGATGGTTTTCACTTGCCATAGTCCTAGACTGAAAAGTGGCAAATCCAAGGGGGTACGGCTCTTGGTAAAGATTTTATCAAATCCGTTGATAGCTGTAATAGCTTGCTTAAAGCTATAGGGTGTTCAACTCACCGATGCTTTATTGCTGAGAGTTGGCGAGTCCAGAGAGGTACGGCTTCTGGTAAAGACATATCAAATCCGTTAACGGCTGTGATGGTTTGCCTAAAATCATCAGGGTACTCCCACTCACCATTGATTCACGTTCTAAGAGTTGGGTTGGGTTCTAGTCTCCCAGGGTGATGCTTATTCCACCAGAAAGACTGGCTAGCCCAAGAGCGAGCAGCTACTTGGTAAAGGCTCATCAAATCTGCTCATGTTGCTGAAAAGATTCAACACGATGCTGATTTGTTCCAAGCTTTGGAGAAGCTTCTAGTGTTTCATGTTGCGGCGGTTACTCTGATTCTTATCTTGCTGATCCTGCTATTTGTTTTGCTGATACAATCCTCGGGCTTTATTTGCATGTTTTCCAGGAAACTTGAACTCAACAGGTCAAATTCAAGTTTAGGGGAGGATTGTTGGGACCATTGTAATAGTTAAATGTAATAGGTAGACTAGGAGGTATGTAGTTCCTCCTGGTCCTAGTAGTAGTAGGAGCAAGTCGTGCTCCTGGTCCTGGTCAAAGTCAAACTTTATTATTTGTTTATTATTCTGTTAGGATATGCATGAGATATGTTAGGAAAGGATATGCATATCAGTTTTACACGTTTTCTTTAATGTTGTATTAGGGTTTCCTTGTAGTATAAAAGGAACCTTAGGCAGAAGGGTTATACACACCTTCACCAAACGTAGTTCTAGTGATTATCAATATTCGAAATCCTTAGAAAGGATCAAGTCTTTATAGTTATTCTGTTCTTCTTTATTATATTTGTATTCGTTATTCATATTGTGTACAGAGTCTCTCTGTGATTTGACTTGTGATTACAGAAGTCATTCACCGTTCCTGACAGGCTGCAAGATCTACATCTAGTAGACCCAACAACATATTATTGTTGATTTTAATCCCATTTAGATTCACATTGTATATGTCCTTATACCTAGGTGTTCTATACTCAATATATTTCTCATCAAGGATCTTAAAATCCTTGCTTAACACCAAACACTCAGTATCAGTAAACAGAACTTTATTTTTGTTATCACAAACTTTTGATACACTAAAAAGGTTGTAATCAAGTTCTTTATCCAGAAAGACGTTCTCAAAACGCAAATTCTTGGTGAGAAGTGTTCCTTTGCCTGTGATAGTGCCATATCCGCCTCCAAAGTAAACATTGTCACCATCCTTAATGGGAGTGAAGTTAGTAAGGTAATCTTCCTTCTCTGTCATGTGCCTTGAGCATCCACTATCCCAATATCCATAATCATTGACCTGTTTTTGAATGCCCTGCACATAAAGAAAACAAATTAGTTTTCTTTGGGAACCCAAGTCTTAAAAGACTTGGATTCATTTGGTTGTTCAATAAGAACTGACTTAGTTCTCACAACAACCCCATTCTCATCCTTCTTAGGATGAAATACCCAGTTAACCCTAATAGGTTTTGTAGTGACCTTTGATATGTAATTAAATCTGTTGCAAGTCATTGAATCCCATTATCATTAGGATTTTGATCTTTCTTGGGTCTCCATGTTAAGCTTGAAGAAGCTTTAGACCTCTTACCATGTGGTTGCAAATATTTAGGTCTGGTCACGTTTCTGTCAGCGTTGGAATTGGTCTTGTCAACGCTGAAATTACCCTTGTCAGCGTTGAACCTAGGGTTTGCTACAGAAACCCATTGCCTATTTGACCAGGTGTTTGTCTTTTGAAATGGTCTTTGTCCATGAGTGTTAGACCCTCTAGTAAAGAATAGGGCAGGTCTAATCACTTATGGACTTTGCTGCACACAAGGTTTGGGTCTGACAACGTTTGACTTCCTAACAACGTTAACTTTGTTCCTGTCAGCGTTGAAATTGTTTCTGTCAGCGCTGGCTTTGGGAGCGTTGACACACTTGTATGCCAAGTGTGAAAAGCTACCACAAGTGTAACAAGCTTTTCTAGACACAACCTTAGGTCTAGAAGAGAAGAAGCCTGTTCCATTATTGCTAACTTGGCTCTTGGGTGACCTAGTATTCCTATACATTTTTGCATATTTAATGCTAGGTTTTCTATCAGTGTTTGAGCCTAGGTCAACAGCTTTACCAGTGATTGGGTTTGTAACCTTAATGGGAGTTGACTCATTGGGACTTTCACATAGCAAGCCACCCTTAACAAACAAAGTAGGGTTAGCTTTCTTCCATTCATTCAGATCAGTCAACTTTTGTTGGTACTCTTCAACTGGAGTGACAACTCTTGGTGGAGGAATGAATTCCTCCTCTTGGAGTTCTGGTAAACCAGTCCAAGATAGGTCCTTTTGTTGGACACCATAAAAGTCACCAGCTGGTGGTGGAACCAAAGAGTAATCATTCATCCCAATCCCAGTCATGTCCTTAGGATCCCTTTGTTTACCCACACAGTCTCCTAGGGTTTGGGTGGCTCTATCAAATCTTTGAATTTTAAGGCCAACATTATCTTTATTCTTAATGGCCTCATCTAACTTAGCCTGTAACTCACCATTAACCCTTTCCATGATGTTTCTAATATCCATACTAGCATTTAACTCATGTTTTAAGATGTTTATTTTATCTTTTAAATCAAATTCCATTTTCTTGTATTCAGAAACGGTTTCTTAGTTTTAGTGAGAGCTAGTTGGTAATTAGACAATTTACATCTTTCAGTACTCATATCATTTAATAATTTTAACACCTCTTTGTTAAGTCTTTCAGTATTTAACCTACAACCTTTGCTACAAAAAGCGTCATCATATACCTCATTATCAGATGAAGAGGAAGAGTGTGCCATGAGAGCATATTCAACATGCTCTTCTTTTTCAATATCAGCAACCAAAGCTTTATCATCTTTAACATTCTTAGCCAGATAGCTCCAATCCCATCCCATACCATCAATTCCTTGAACTGCAACCATGGCTTTGGAATCCTGAGCTTAAACAACTTGACTTGAGGGTTTACCAGCATCAGATCTTCTAGGAGATCTGCACTCCCTCATGAAGTGCCCCATACGATGACAGTTGTAGCATTCAACTTTGGATTTATCAAATCCAACTGTGTCTTTAGCATTGAAGGTCATCTTCTTTTTAAACCTTCTATTCCACCTATTTGCTCTTATACTAGCAAGAGCCATGTTCCACTTAATGTCCATCTCTTCCAAGTGCTCATCACTTATCTGCTCAAGGTCCTCATATGTAATCACTGAACCATTGGGCAGAGAAGCAATATAAGCACATACAGTATCCAAATCTAAACCAGTAGGTTTAACTCTTGGGGAGTCACTCTTGAATGTGTCAGCGTCTGAATAGGAGACGTTGACAGGACTTGTTCCAGCGCTGACATATGATGATCCAGTAACTGGATGCATGTAAGAGTCCTTCTGATTGAATTGACCTTCACTATGAGAGAAGAAGGCCATGTTACTGGTGGTAGACTTGCTTCCATGCTCTAAAAGAGTTTCATCTTCCAACAGCCTTAGTTTGTTGTAGATGTCATCAAACGAGGAACTCTTGTAAGTATTGTTGGCAAGAATAGATCTTGCCTCAATCTTCCATGCCTCACCAAGACTTTTAAGAAAAGTAGCATTGATGTCAACATCACCAAGTTGTGTCCCCATGAAGGAAAATTTGCTTGTAATATCAAGCAGTCTGCTTCTCACACTACTGAGCTTTTCATTAGGTTGAGCCTTGAAGACAGCATAATCATGCATGAGTTGCTTCTTCTTCTCTTCTTTAGTATCTTCATTGCCACCATATGCAACTTCAAGAGCTGCCCAAAGGTCCTTAGCAGATTCATAACCTCTGTATTTATGCTGGTTCTCTTGTCCCAACGAGAGTTTCAGAATATTTAGGGTTTTCATGTCAACCCTTTTCTTTGCTATGTCTGCAGCAGACACAACTCTACCATCATCAGGTTTTTCCTTCTTGTCAGCTTCTGAACATCCAGCAACAGTTGTTCTTGCAGCAATGGCATTAGCAATCTTTTGAGCCTTATTGAATGTGTTTCCATATTCAATAATCTCCCAGAGTGTGTAGTCATAGATCCCTAGATATTGTTCAAAATTGAATTTCCACAATTCAAAATTGGTTGCATCAAGCATGGGAATCTTGATGTTTGGTAAAGGTGAGGAGGAGGGGGTTATTTCTTCTGACATGATGTTGTTAGGGTTTTTGAGAAAATTAGGGTTTTGGTGATTTTTAGGGTTCTTGTGTTCTTTAAGATCAAAAGTTACTCAACAAGCTCTGATACCACTTGCTGATCCCAAACTTAGATCGATTTAGCTTTATGTATACGAGATTAGATCAAGTAATACACTTAGAGAAACCTTTGTATATTCTTATGATAATTTAAGTGTTATGCGGAATTAACACTTAAACAAGAACACACAATGATATAAACAAACTTTCACGTTGATTAATGATATCAAACTTGCTTACAATGAAAGTAGTTTACGAATGAAAACTTATATGAAACATTAACCTAAAGGTCTTCTTTTATAGACATAAGAAGCCTTGTACAATAATCTACGTATCAGCTATTCTAGGTAAAGATAAATATAGAAAATACATTGTTGTTCCTATCTTTACTAGAAGTAATCTAGAATACAATAAACGCGTAGAGTATATCTTCCCATCAGTTCTTGTCTTCAATGTGTCAACGCTTGACTTTATCTTGTCAACGCTTGAGCTGTCAGCGCTTGATTTGTTCTTGTCAACGCTTGTTTTACTCTTGTCAGCGCTCAAATGATCTGGCCTTAATTTATTCCCAACAACAAACACCACAGTCACCAAACACACCCCTTGTTTTGGGAAATTTTCGGTAATTTCAAATGTGATGTTGTAAGCAGTTTTGTTAATTTCTTTCTTATCGAATACATCTAGTAGCTCTAAAACTTCAGGCAGTCGATCCTAAACATATTCTTGTTCACAAATGTCTTAACAGAATATCCCTAAGAAGTATTAATTGAAAATTTAAAATTATGGTCAAGAAAATCTAACTTGTAAGCAGGTCCTCATCCCGACATACCAAGGACGACATTCCACATCATAGTTGTTGCCACTATTATAGAAAGCAACAACACTAAATACGATATCAAAAAGTGCTAGACACCAGTTTTCTCTAGGTTCATGGATAGGCAGAAAAGCCTACATAGATTATAAATTTTAATAACAAGATGAAGAATAAAATTGCAAAAAAACTTTTTACCTTATCAACTTCAGACTATGTAATAGGATAGCTCTCTCTATTAGCGTACTATAGTGGCATTGTATTTTGAGAAGCAGTTGAAAAAAATAAATGCTAACCATTGCCCAATTAGCATCCTGTGGACGCACATGCCACATGTACTCCACCCACAAGTCAATGTGCTATAAAAGAAAAAAATATGAAGGAATGTTACTAAAACATAGGGCTTTTAAATGA
Organism: Glebionis coronaria; assembly: GCA_025667525.1. Lineage (NCBI taxonomy): Eukaryota > Viridiplantae > Streptophyta > Magnoliopsida > Asterales > Asteraceae > Glebionis > Glebionis coronaria. The sequence continues at coordinate 12,981,684 of CM046876.1, forward strand.
ACTTATATAAGATTTCTTTTAATGATAATTGATTAACTTACTTTATCCAATAGATATCCTTGTCTTGGAGGGTCTAAACAAAGTATAGACTCCTAAAACCGACGATCCACACTGACAACTTTGGACCAAGGAAATTTACATCGAAGACTGCTAAGACCACCAAGGAAGACATCCAAATCATCACATATCCATATATTATCTATGGATCTGTTGATCCTGATAAGATCCTAATTAAATGTGAAACAATATTAGAAAGATATAATTTTAGGAAACAATACAAATTTTTGGTAATGAGAAATAGTTTTATACCTCAGTCCAAGGTTTAACATTTTTTAGGAATTCTGTCATATCCGGATCAACCAAACGAAACGAGTCTTGTTTCTTTTGAAACTCACCACATACTTGCAATCAAATACTTATTCTTACACCTGCCATTTGTGATATCTTTTTAGGTAAGAAACGAGACATTGCTTGTTTCATATGATCTGAGTTCATAATTGCGTATGACCTTTTCCTATAATAAGTGTCCCATATGTTCTTTTGTTATCACGCCATTTCTTCTTCTATCTTCATTTTTTGTTGTTCAGACCGAACCCTTTTCTCCTTAACAATTATTCTTTCCGCTTCTAACAATAATCTTTCCTCATCTTCCACCCACATCCTAAATTCCTCTAAAAGAAGATACTCACGTAGAACGAAAACGAAATTATAAACCTATGCATCTTTTCACATACCTGGGAATTGTAGAGTATGTATGACTTACCTCATCAAACTCGTCTTGGGTATCAACATCTTAACGGGGTCCTTAAGGTATAACCTACTGGGATTCAAACAACACAAGGTATGTTTGATTAAGTTTTTTACAAAAATATGACCCAAGATGACAAAATTCATCACTAAACTCAAGTTTTTGAACAGCTGTAGAGTCATTTCTTTCTCGACCGATAACCTGCAAAGTTGATATCCTAGTATGTATTACAGGCATGTGTTAAAAATTTGTGCATAATAATGATAATTACGTAAAAAAATATTCACCTGAATAATTGCCTCAAGTTTGAATGTACGAGAATTCAAATATTTAATAACGCGATCTTTAACAGTGCTTATCTTTCTCCTAACAACGTTATTAGTCGGCGTACTTAGTATTTCACAAAATGTATTACGTGTGCGCCTGGCAGAAAGCTTTTGTAGATAAGCATCATAAATATCAGGCTGTCTTGTAAGAGTCCTTGACACGTATTGTTGAAGAAAATCAATGTTACTCGTCGACCAGTCTATATGGTATTCGTCTAATGTTGGTCTAAGATCAAAAATTATCTTCATATCCTGCAACAAAGTATATACATTAAATATAAACTAATTTAATGCAATACATAGTGAAAAAAATACTTACATATTACCTTGGAAAATAGGCTGCAATAATTCGATCTTTTAAATAATGCCTTCCTTGACCATCGTATACCTCTTGGTATTACTACGCTATCTTTATTCCACCAATGGTTGCTCCTTTCAAAGAATTACAGAATCCAAACCTTCAATTAAGTCGAGTGATTCATTAACAATGTTATTTATAATTGTTACCATCATTATATGAAGATAATGAACATAAAACTTACCTTGAATGCCCAAACAAAACCAGAGATTGTATAGGTAGGAAAATAGTTGCGCGATTTATGCAATCCTTTGAGGTGTTCATCCTTATGCTTAGATACTACATTCATAATTTCATCGTCCAAATGCATCCAAATATGCTCTCTCCATGGAAATGCATTCATTGATTTTAATCTATCAATCAACCTCATAAGGGAGTCATCAATTTCTTTAACCAAAAACTAATCCATAAATACAACCTTTAAGCACAACAATAGGCTGAGTCTAACAACGTCTAAGTCACTTAGTTTGTGAAAGTACTCTTCATTCTAAATTTCCCCAAACATATCTAAACTTGTTATCGGAACGCCAACCTTATTCGAGAACACCCTGTTTCTAAATTTCATTTCACCCTTATCATACAAAGAAAAACTAATTGTTCCAAACCTAAAACCATTGATAAGAGAAAACTCACGCCGCCCAAGTTGTAGCCCGCATCTATTCACATAATATGTTAATATCATATCATAGCGAAAATCATTTTCACAACATTGTTAATTAACATATAATCAATCAAGTGTGATTCATGATCAAAATACATAATATCTAACCAACACCTAAAACAAGTTTTTCTAAACAACTTTCTTCTTTTGTTATCCAATTTGTCTTTGATCACTTCAAATAGTTCAATTTGCTTCTTATAATAACTTTGCCCTCGTATACCTAAAAAAACAATCATCAACTAATCAATGTTTTCCTAGAGTAATCATATTTTGATCGCAAAACGATATAAGTCACATAAATACTTAAGATGATATAAGTAACATAAATAATAGACAGTCAATCTATAAGTAAGCATGATCTATACAAGTTCACTATTATATAGCCTGCTTATGGTTTATATGGTTTTGGCTTATGTTTCATAACTTCGGTTTATATAAAAGTTCATTATTATATAAGCCGATAAGCTTTAAAATAAAGGAATGAAAGTGACCTTAGTGAGCTTATTAAGCATAAGTCCAAACCAAATAAGCCAACAATATAACCTGAAACAAACCGACTGATGCAAATCAATTTTACCAACATAAAATGTTCATATACTACTAGTTACTAATTTTACCATAACAATGAAGTGGTGTTTACAAACACTTGTAACTTTAAACTCATTTCCATATTATAGTTATTTCAAGCCACAACTACATGTTAAGGATTATGATCCGTTGATTTTCATATGTCTGTCTAGTATATAAACAAGTAATATAAAAAATTTATATGTTCACCAAAGGAAACTATATGGTAATGATTATGATCATGATTGTAAAACCCACATTAAAAACCTATGAACAGTACACATGAACAATAACTTACGAAAACAAGATAAAATTTAAACTTTCCATTTATTATATTAATACACGTGTTACGACAATAAATAACGAAAAATCATAAATATTATAAATGTGACACGATCACGAATACCAAAATCACGAATAATAAATCAAGAACACATACGTTAATTATTTAACACACGTAAAGCTACGGGTTTATCCTTGGTGGGCCCCTATGCCACGGCTAGAGCAAGAAAAAGGAGGTCAAGTGGGCCTTTTGGCCCAAAACTAATTTTAATAAAAACATCAGGAGGAAAATAACTTCATTATTTTTAGGTTTATAAAATTTTGTCCTCTTCCTCCTTGTCTCACCATAGCCGCCGGCCACATCAAAGAAAAGGGAAGAACCGGACGATTTTTGCTACTTGTTATTTGTTCGTGATCATCTATTTGTTCTACACACGTTGGTATAATCAAAACCCTTTTCATTATATTTAATTTCTTATGATTTTCAGGTTTTATTTAATTATTCAAGAACTAGTAATAAAAACCACGTGGGAATAATTAATTAATTGTCACAGGGTTGGTTTTGTGTGTGTTTGGTTCGGCCGAGACACCGAGACCCCAAGAGGGGTGCTCGACTTGTTTTTAAACACCACCACCGAGACCCTAAAGGTCTCGGCTAGGTTTGTGTGTGGCTCGGATGTAGCAAGGACCCTGACCAAGGGTCGGGGTATGTTGTGTTTTCGGTTTGTGTGCACCGAGGCACCACCGAGACCCCTAAGGGGCTCGGTTGGGTTTTGTTGTTCGGAGCCGAGACCAAAGGGACCCTGACTTCGAGTCGGGGTATGTTTACATGTTTAGTTGATTAAGTAGTGTCAACCGGGACCCCTCCAAGGTCTCGGTGGGACTTGTTTATAGCTTATTTGGTCCGGCTTAATTAAAACATGGGCTCGGGATTCAGGTTTTTATAAAAACTATTTTTATAAGTCATGTCATATTAAACTTTAAGTTAATTTATTTATTTAAATTAATTCATGTATAACCTAAGGTATTTATACTTAGTCATTTTAATTAAAACATGTATTTTAATTAAAATCATATAACGTATAGTTTAATTAAATTAACTAGTTATTTAATTATTAAGCTATAACCATGACTTGTATAGTACTAATTTAACTTCACTTATTATTTATAATTCAGCTTAATTCTAATTATGGAAACTTACTAGTTTTGGGAACTTTTTATTTTTGGAAACTTTCTATTTTTTGAAACTTTCTATTTTTGGAAACTTACTATTTGTGGAAACCTGCTATTTTTAGAAAGTTACTTAGTGTTACAATACAAGTATTATAATACTCTAATACATGAATAATACACAACAAAACATCGGAATAACTACAGAATACTCAGTAAACTATAAAACATGACAAAATACATATAGTAAGCTAATAACACACGGAACTAGTAAAACACATGTAATTCAAACAACTCATAAACGTCCATATTTCTTATGTAGTGTTATCCGTCGAGGCGGATTAGTCTTCATCGTTTTCCTTAGCTTCTACTGGACATAAGGTACGTATTTCCCGTCCTTCAGTAAGGACAATCTCTTCCTTCTTTAGGATTTCCCGTATGCAGCCAACTATTTTCCCCAGTAGTTACAGATTAAATGCTTATGTTTATTAGTTAACTTAGCCATATACATATATGACCAGTTTCACCTAGTTATGGAGGTACCATAACCATAAGACTAGAGGCACTAGCGTTATGACTTCACCACGGCGGAGTGATAGCTCGTGGCATCCCTTTTCGGTTATTTGGCCATTATATTATTATATTATCACGTGGGACGTATGGGTGCATCCTAGTTACATGTTTCAGTTAGGATTTCATGGTGAATGTGGTGTGTGCCTTGCATCCTTCACAAAGAGCTGATCCCTCCTACCCACTTACCAGTTAATTAGAGGCAACCCCTCTAATTACATGATGAGGTCTCCCCTCCAAGTATTCATGCACGTTGTTGACCTAATGACCTATATTGGCTATTATGGTACATTAACTAATACAGATTTTCATAAGTAACATAAGCTATGTTTTCAGAACTAAAATCAGTTAACATGACAGACAACTAGGTTTCCCATGACTTATTTATTTTCGCTGCCATTCATGCTATATACTCTTTATATGCTTCTATATTATATGTCTTTCCATGCTTTATTGTATATCCGTGCACTGAGCGTTATCCTCAGCCGTCTACTTTTCCATTTTCCCAAATGGCAGGTACCCAAGGACGCAAGTAGGAACTCCAGAGTATGTGCATTCGGATTGGAAGCTATCCGGCCTTTTTTACCTTATGCATTTATTCCTACTTATTCATACTCTAATTCTTTTAGACCTTGTTTAGTCCTTTCCATTTACAGTACTTATATTGCTTGTGTGTGAGTTACTAGACTACCGATGTTTGATTATGGTATTTCTATTTATGGTCATGAATGTTTAGACATTTACCTTGCATGCTTTGATGATACGTCATAATTTACTATAGTACTCTATCCTATTAAATGGGGTGTTACAATTATGGTATCAGAGCCTAAGGTTTCGACCTGTAGCTCTGTAAAACATGACATGTGACTTACAGGTAGTCACTAGTGTCTTCCTAGAACTGATAGTTGGTTTTCATGCATTAATTCATTTTCATCTTATTTCATGCATTCATATCATTGTAGCAGGTTTATAACTAAGCAATGGTTGGTAAATGACTGGCCCTATTTAGTCGCATGTGCTTTTATCAAAACTTTTAACTTTGGGACCGACCCATTGGCGTCCCCGCGCCATGTATTTTGTTTTTAGTGAACTGACCATAGGCGTTCACTCCCGTTCATATAAAAGTTTTATAAACCGCATCATGCATTTTTACATTGTTTCATGCATTATAAACTTCTTCTTTGATTTATACATTGTTCATGAATTCTTATGTTATCTCATTTCAGATTTTATGATTTATGTTGCATTTGTTGTTTTAAACTGTCAGATGGTGAACAATCGCAATACTCTAGATTTGACAACAGCTGTCAATGCAGCTCTGTAAGCCCTCCTTCCTCAACTTCGCAATGAAATCAGAGATGAACTTCAGGCAGAATTCCAGGCTCATGGTAATCACAACAACCCTCCTCCTCCTCCACCGGTTACTCTTATGACTTGGTTGGAGAGATTCAACAAACAACGACCCCGTTCGTTTGAACAGACTGGCAGCCCCAACGAGGCTGAAGCTTGGATTTCTCACATCGAGGAGATTTTCGATGCAATGGGTTGTGATGGTGTTTTCAAGGCAAGACAGGCTTGCTATAAGTTTGAAGGTGATGTGCTGCAATGGTGGAAATCGGTCAAGCAGTCCAACAATGGTGATGATTGGGTTGCACAACTGACATAGGACCGGTTTAAGGAGCTATTCCTTAATCAGTAATTTCCACATGCTAAACAAGAGAAGCTCAAGAGGGAATACCACAACATTCAGCAGATTTCTGGTGAAAACAGCAATGAATTCATGCAAAGGTTTCTCCGTTTAGCAAGATTTCTGGGTCTAGCCGAAGGAACTGCTGCGGAGCAGGCTGAGAAGTTTCGTTGGGCACTTCGCACTTCGGTTGCCAACAACTTGGTATGTGCTACTTTCACTACAGTGGCACAGGTGGCCGATGCAGCCCATAAGCTCAAGATGCTTCAGGAACGAGAGGAGTTCGGTGATGACAGAGCAGTGAAGAGGTATCTTCAATCACCAATTGTAAACAATTCATTTCCATCAATACTATTCATTTATATAACCCTCTGTTCAACAATATATATTCCATGCAGAAGACTGACGACCGTAAGCCTGCAGCCGCTCAGCAGCAAGCATCCAAGGGAAACGGTCAGACTAACGACCGTTCTGGTTCTGAGAGGCGTGGCGGTAACGATAGTTACCGTAACAACGCTAATAACTCAAACAACAGCAGGTCCCTACATTAACCTTCTCTCATGTTCAACTATTTTATGTTATGGTATTTTGACACTCCAACAATTGTTAGTTCAGGAACAATGGTAACGGCAGGGATCAGGACCGCAGGGGGTTCACAGCCTAATCGTTCTACCTTATCTGGTAAATTTTACACCTTCTATGTAATCATGCTTATGTTCCACGATCACGTCTCATGCATGTAATCCTTATACAGGCTCTCAGCTAACTAGGACGCCTGCTGGAGGATTCACGCATCCTGTCTGTCCTACTTGTTCGCGCAAACACTCTGGTATTTGTCGTCGAGGTACTGGTGGTTGTTTCAAGTGTGGCCAAAAAGGCCATCAGCAGAAGGACTATCGCCGGGGTGAGATAGAAGGCACCTCTGGACACGCCGACACTAAGCCACCTCCTACTTCTGGTCGCGTGTTCATTACTACTCGAGATCAAGCGAATAAGACTTCAGGTACCATCACCGGAAATATCTTTATGAATGGTTTGGCAGCATGTGTTCTATTTGATACTGGAGCGACACATTCAGTCGTGTCCACTACTTTTGTTGTAAGTGTTAGGATTTCCCCGATGCCATTAGATAATGCCTTATGTATTTCCACACTGCTTAGGGACTCTGTACGAATCACTCAGGTGTACAGAGATCTTCCCCTAGAATTTGATGACAAGATCCGTAGAATTGACGCATTTCCTTTGGACATGTGCGATTTTGACTTGATTTTAGGGATGGACTGGTTATCCAAACACTAGGCCACGATTGACTACCACACTTATCGGGTTATCTTTGGTGATGTTAAATCTCCAGAGTACATACACCATGGTTTTCTGTCAGGCAGGTCAGTACATATTATTTCATCCATGGAGGCGCGTGCATTGCTATCACACGGCTTTCAGGGCTTCAAAGCCAATATTCATGACATTACTGCCGAGTCTCCATCAATCCAAGATCAGCCTATTATGTCAGAATTTCCTGATGTATTTCCAGATGAACTTCCGGGCATACCACCTGTTCGTGAAGTTGAGTTTGGAATCGAGCTCATACCAGGTGCAAAGCTGATTTCCAAAGCTCCTTACCGTATGGCTCCTATAGAGCTTAAAGAACTAAAAGATCAGCTATAGGAACTTCTGGAACGAGGATTCATCCGTCCCAGTACATCACCATGGGGTACACCGGTACTGTTTGTGAAGAAGAAAGACGACAGCATGGGTTTATGTATAGACTATCATGAGCTGAACAAGATCACGATCAGGAATCGTTATCCTTTGTCGCAAATTAATGACCTATTCGATCAACTTCAGGGCGCCATGCATTTCTACAAGATCGATCTGAGGTCCGGCTACCATCATTTACGGGTTAAAGAGCAGGATATATCCACGACTGCTTTCCGTACACGTTATGGGCACTACGAGTTCGTAGTCATGCCATTCGGACTCACTAATGCTCCAGCTGTCTTCATGGATTTGATGAACCGTGTCTTCCATGAGTTTCTGGACAAGTTCGTTATTGTGTTCATTGATGAAATCCTGATATTATCTAAATCCAATGAGGAACATGAGGAACAACTTCGTACAGTCTTACAGATTCTTCGTCAGATGCAGTTGTACGCCAAGTTCTCTAAGTTTGAGTTCTGGTTAACGAAGGTGGCATTTTTGGGCCATATTGTATCTGCAGAGGGGATCACCATGGATCCTACCAAGGTTGAAGCTATCACTAAATGGCCGAGACCTACATCTGCAACATAAGTTAGAAGCTTTCTGGATTTAGCTGGTTATTACCGCACGTTTGTAGAGAACTTTTCATGGTTAGCCTTACCTTTGACTAAGCTGATGAGGAAAGGAGAGAATTTCGTCTGGACAGAAGAGCGAGAGAAGAGCTTTGAGGATCTGAAGGAGAAGTTAGTGACTACACCTATTCTTACTCTCCCATCTGGCTCAGGTGGATTTCAGATATATAGTGACGCTTCAGGAAAAGGTTTAGGCTGCGTTCTCATGAAACATGAGAAGGTTATTGCATACGCATCATGACAGCTGAAACCTTATGAAGAAAACTATCCTACTCACGATTTAGAGCTTGCAGCAGTTGTTTCCGCGTTGAAGATCTGGAGACGTTATTTGTATGGTGAATCATGTGACATATTCACCGACCGCAAGAGTCTCAAGTACATCTTCACCCAGAAGGAACTGAACATGAGACAGAGGAGATGGTTAGAGCTATTGAAGGATTACGACACCAACATTCAGTACCATCCTGGTAAGGAGAATGTGGTGGCAGATGCTCTAAGCAGAAGGTCGGGTATGATTGTTGGCATTTGGATTGCAAAGGAGATCATTCGTGACCTAGAGATGACTGACATTGAGTTTTGTGTACGAGGTCAACACTGTTACTGGGCTAATCTTAGAGTGGAACCAGACTTACATTCTAGGATCAAGGAAGATCAGAAGGACGATGGTGAGATCTGGGCTATCATTCAAAACCTTGATCAGCAGACGGAGTTTCGTGTTGACAACAACGGTATCTTATGGTAGGGCACTAGACTAGTGGTTCCTGATGATTCTATTCTCAGGGAAGCTGTGTTAACTGAAGCTCACAGTTCTCCATTTACCATACATCCTGGTTGTACCAAGATGTAACACGACATCAAGCAACACTTTTGGTGGAGTGGTATGAATCAGGATGTTGCCACCTTCGTTTCTAAGTGTATGATCTGCCAGCAGGTGAAGATCGAACATCAGCGAGCTAGTGGTTTACTACAACCATTAGATATTCCAGCATGTAAGTGGGAAAAAATCTCCATGGATTTTTTTACCGGTCTTCCGGTTACTCAGAAGAAGAATGACGCTATCTGGGTCATTATGGATAGGTTGACTAAATCTGCTCATTTTCTGCTGTTTCGCAAGGAGCATCCGGTCAGCAAATTAGTAGACACATTCCAGAGGGAGATCATGAGACTGCATGGTACTCCATCAGAAATCATCTCTGACAGAGATCCCCGTTTCACATCACGTTTCTGGCCGAGTCTGCAAAAAGCTTGGGGCACCAGACTTAAGCTCAATACTGCCTTTCATCCTCAGACCGACGGATAGTCAGAACGTACTATTCAGATATTGGAGGACAAGCTGCGATCGTGTGCTCTAGAATGGTAAGGAAGCTGGGATGATTATATATTCCTAGTAGAATTCGCATACAACAACTGCTGGCAAGCTAGCATCAAGTGTGCTCCCTTTGAGATGTTTTATGGCAGAAAGTGTCGCGCCCCAATCTGCTGGGATCAAGTGGACGAACGACTGCTTGAAGGTCCAGAGATGATTGAAGTGACCAATGAGAAGGTCGTTGTCGCCAAGGAAAAGCTTAAGGAAGCTCGTGCTCGTGAGAAGAGCTATGCTGATAAATGTCGTAGAGATGTGTCTTTCAACGCAGGTGACCACGTTTCCTCAAGGTATCACATGCAGGAGGAGTTAGACGTTTTGGAATCAGAGGGAAGCTCAGTCCTCGCTTCATCGGATAGAACGCGTTGGTCAAGTGTCACACCGTTTAGCGTTATCGCCTCAGCTATCACACGTTCACAACATGTTCCATGTGTCCTTACTCATAGGATACAACTATCATCCAGTTCATGTTGTCCAATATCCACTTGATCAGATTCGAGAGGATCTTTCATGTGTCGAAGAACCCGAGAGAGTTCTTCAGCGACAAGATCGTGTCATGTGGAGGAAGACGATCCCTTTCGTCAAAATCCTCTGGAGGGATCATCCTGAGCGGGAAGCCACTTGGGAGACGGAGGAGTCTATACGGACTTCTTACCCTCATTTCCAGTTCTAGTTCATGTATGTTTTCTTTCAGTTTACGTTTCTCCAATTCAAGGACGAATTGTTCTATGAGAGGGGAAGAGTTCTAAAACCCACATTAAAAACCTATGAACAGTACACGTGAACAATAACTTACGAAAACACGATAAAATTTAAACTTTCCATTTATAATATTAATACACGTGTTACGACAATAAATAACGAACAATCATGAATATTATAAATGTGACACGATCACGAATATCAAAATCACGAATAATAATCACGAACATACACGTTAATTATTTAACACACGAAAAGCTACGGGTTTACTCTTGGTGGGCCCCTATGCCGCGGCTAGAGCAAGAGAAAGGAGGCCAAGTGGGCCTTTTGGCCCAAAACCAATTTTAATATAAACACCAGGAGGAAAATAACTTCATTATTTTTAGGTTTATAAACTTTTGTCCTTTTCCTCCTTGTCTCACCATAGCCGCCGGCCACATCAAAGAAAAAGGAAGAACCAGACGATTTTTGCTACTTGTTATTTGTTTGTTATCATCTATTCGTTCTACACACGTTGGTATAATCAAAACCCTTTTCATTATATTTAATTTCTTATGAATTTCATGTTTTAATTAATTATTTAAGAACTAGTAATAAAAACCATGTGGGAATAGTTAATTAATTGTCAAGGGGTTGGTTTTGTGTGTGTTTGTTCGGCCTAGACATTGAGACCCCAAGAGGGGTGCTCGGCTTGTTTTTAAACACCACCACCGAGACCCTAAAGGTCTCGGCTTGGTTTGTGTGTGGGTTGGACGCAGCAAGGACCCCGGCCAAGGGTCGGGGTGTGTTGTGTGTTCGGTTTGTGTGCACCGAGACACCACCGAGACCCCTAAGGGGCTCGGTTGGGTTTTGTTGTTCGGACCCGAGACCAAAGGGACCCCGACTTCGAGTCGGGGTATGTTTACATGTTTAATTGATTAAGTAATGTCAACCGGGACCCCTCCAAGGTCTCAGTGGGACTTGTTTATAGCTTATATGGTTTGGCTTAATTAAACACACGGGCTCGGGATTCGGGTTTTTATAAAAACTATTTTTATAAATCATGTCATATTAAACTTTAGGTTAATTAATTAATTTAAATTAATTTATGTATAACCTAAGGTATTTATACTTAGTCATTTTAATTAAAACATGTATTTTAATTAAAATCATATAACATATAGTTTAATTAAATTAACAAGTTATTTAATTATTAAGTTATAACCATGACTTGTATTGTACTAATTTAACTTCACTTGTTATTTATAATTCAGCTTAATTCTAATTATAGAAACTTACTAATTTTGGGAACTCTCTATTTTTCGAAACTTTATATTTTTGGAAACTTACTATTTATGGAAACCTGCTATTTTTAGAAAGTTACTTAGTATTACAATACAAGTATTATAATACTCTAATACATGAATAATACACAAAAGAACATCGGAATAACTACAGAATGCTCAGTAAACTATAAAATATGACATAATACATATAACAAGCTAATAAGACACGAAACCAGTAAAACACATGTAATTCAGACAACTCATACACGTTCATATTTCTTATGTTGTGTTATCCGTCGAGGTGGATTAGTCTTCATCGTTTTCCTTAGCTTCTACTGGACATAAGGTACGGATTTCCCGTCCTTCAGTAAGGACAGTCTCTTCCTTCTTTAGGATTTCCCGTATGCAGCCAACTGTTTTCCCCAGTAGTTACAGATCAAATGCTCATGTTTATTAGTTACCTTAGCCATATACACGCATGACCAGTTTCACCAAGTTATGGAGGTACCATAACCATAACACTAGAGGCCCTAGCGTTATGACTTCACCACGATGGAGTGATAGCTCGTGGCGTCCCTTTTCAGTTATTTGTCCATTATATTATTATATTATCATGTGGGGCGTATGGGTGCATCCTAGTTACATGTTTCAGTCAGGATTTCATGGTTAATGTGGTGTGTGCCTAGCATCCTTCACAAGGAGCTAATCCCTCCTACCCACTTACCAGTTAATTAGAGGCAACCCCTCTAATTGCATGATGAGGTCTCCCCTCTAAGTATTCATACACGTTGTTAACCTCATGACCTGTATTGGCTATTATGGTACATTAACTAATACAAATTTTCATAAGTAACATAAGCTATGTTTTCAGAACTAAAACCAGTTAACATGACTGACAACTAGGTTTCCAAGGACTTATTTATTTCCGCTGTCATTCATGCTATATACTCTTTATATGCTTCTATATTCTATGTCTTTCCATGCTTTATTGTATATCCGTGCACTAAGCGTTATGCTCAGCCGTCTACTTTTCCATGTTCCCAAACGGCAGGTACCCAAGGACGCAAGTAGGAACTCCAGAGTATGTGCATTCGGATTGGAAGCTATCGGGCCTATTTTACCTTATGCATTAATTCCTACTTATTCATACTTTACTTCTTTTGGACATTGTTTAGTCCTTTCCATTTACATTACTTATATTGCTTGCGTGTGAGTTACTAGACTACCGATGTTTGATTTTGGTATTTCTATTTATGGTCATGAATGTTTAGACATTTACCTTGCATGATTTGATGATACGCCATAATTTACTGTAGCACTCTATCTTATTAAATGGGATGTTACAATGATTCAGATGTGGCATTATATCATAGAGAGAATAAGATTCAAAGCAAAAAAGTTGTACACTTTTATTATGCTGATTAATACTCTAACAACAGTCTTTAAAATGGTTTGGATCAATGTGAAACCTTGACCCAGTGCATAAAATTAGATGTCGACTAACTACTGTTAAATTTAGACATGAATATGATAAACAAACATTCTAATATGCATCCAATATATACATAAAATTATTTTGTAGAACAAATTGATAATTTTTTAAGGAAAAATCATTATGAGTGATTATCATAAAGTGGTTATATAAGCAGAATACTTTCCAAACAATCCACAACAACTAAGCAGAATAATTTCAAAACAATCATCATGAAAAATATTTTAGAGATTAATGGTCAAAATCAAGGATTGTGGGAACCTTTGAATAGAGGATCAAGTAATTAAATAGAGCAGATTACCTTAACCCACATCATGGACATAGTTGAAGAATATAAGATGCTTAATCCACCATCAACATCAATTGCCACAACCAATCAGTAATAGGATTGCCACTGAATGCCTAATCCACCATCAGTGCCAAAGATTAAATTGCAAAATGGTTGTTAGTTCGATTAAACAATCCACAAAGCTCACTTTATGGGTTTATTCGAGAAGGATATAAGATGCCTAATTGAAACCAACGATTGTGTGTGTGTGTGTTTTGTTGGGCTCCAGTTTTGTAAAAGTTTGAAATAATTAAAGTGTTTCGGAGTAAATAATAAACTAATAAAACATAGGCTTAAAAATACAAAATATAAAAATAATTTTATTCTAAAAGATATTTTTATAAAAAATAATTTTTTTATTAAAAATAATTTTTATATAAAATAAATTTTAATAAATAAATATTTCTTGCTAAAGTTTTTAAAATAAAAATACTTTATAAAAAAATATTTATTTTTGTTAAAAAATATTTTTACTCTTAAAAAAATTATTTTTTATAAATAAAACTTTTTAAATTTTTTTTTATAAAACTTTATTTATTTTTTTGTAAAATTATTAAAAGTAAAAGTCGCATGAAAATTAAATAAATGTTGTGTTGATACAAAAGTTGGATGATCCTAGCTTCACCCGAATTAGGCTTAATTCGGGTGCTTGGGCTCCGGCTCCTGCACCAAGTGAACTTCTGGTTGGGATCCTGCACACTAAAGATAACACGTTGTTAGGCTTACCGTGGGAACGTATCCCACAATTAGACTCCGGCGTGAGAGTAAGTAATCGGTTTAGGGTTAATACTCGGATGAGTTGTGAGAGTAAAGAATATGAAACCTTTGTGGAACCCTTAAGGGTTTCTTATATAGGCGGTGAAACCCTAGTGGGCTTCCACCGATACTTCGGCCTCAAGTATAGGATAATAACCATAATTAGCTTGATTGTTATCTTCTAATTATGGTTAGTGTATATCCTATACTTTAGGGTGAATCACAATCCCAAATGGGTTGTGATTCTGTCTAACGCTGTACCGGGTGTGTCGGGTCGTGGGTCGCACATAACCTATGCGGCCACTGTTCATTCGAAACCCATAAGCTCAAAAAACAATAATCTAACCCATCAGCGATGGGTCGGGTGCGGGTAGTACCCGTGGGCCGGGTACATGACCCGACTAGGGACTATACGTCATCATGTCCCCCAAGTCTAGTTGTTACAGCCGTAGGCGTAACCTCTAGACTAGCCTATGTCCCTTATGCTTTCTTTACGAAAAACGGCCGTACACACCAAACTGTTGACCGGGACAACATTAATGAATGCATTAATGGTAGTCAAGGTCAAGAGGACTGTTCGGATGCGTCTCTATAAAAAGTGCACCACGTGGGCCCACCCTTGAGCCACACAAAAACTGTTATGAGGTGAACCGTGGGTCCCTCTGACGTTTCAACTGTGTCATTTATCCCGTCCGTTGGATAGGCGTAGTGGATTACACGTGGCAATCATCCATAACACCTCGTAAACTGAGGCAACCCTATAAAAAGCCTATGTGTGTGTGACTGTGCACACACACAGTTCATACCCCCTACCACCATTGTTGCACTTTCCTTCAGTCCTTCTGCTTTCTTTCCACGGAAATCCGTCGTATCAGGTTAGATCACCTCGCCCTTCTCCATATATTTATAAATTATGGTGAAAGATAACCCCACAATCACGACCGTACTCAATGTGATGTCTGCGGAGAAATTTATGGATTTCCTGTCTGACTATTACATTCCTGAAAGCGTACACCCCACCTATCCGGGTGATGGTGAGGCTATCACGGATGCTCCGGCGGGGAAAATAGGTGTATATACAAGCCAATTTTACTCGGCCAACTACCGTATCCCTCTATCTAGGTTCCTTGTAGACATCCTAACTTATTATGATTTCCACATAACCCAAATGCATTGCATAGGGGCGTATAAGATTAATCAATTTGAGATCACATGTCATACCTGTGATGAACCCCCACCGTGAGTTTATTTAGGGTCTTTTACGTCCCCAAATGGTAAATGGATGGTTGTCTTTCAAAAAACGATCTGCTAGCGCCCCAATGTGTTATAGGAAGCCGCTAGACTCACTTAAGAATTGGTATGACCGGTACTTTTTTGTGGATGCCAAGGTCTTCCTTATGCCCTTTGTTCTTAAAACAGTTGTTCGACACGATTATCCACCCTCAACAAGCGATTATAGTAGTCGAGACGTTAGAACGTTAGATACCCATCGTACTGACTTCCATAAGGACCTACCGGAGAGTTTCCTATGCTTGGTAGGGATTAGCCGTAACAACTTTCACAGGGAGGACAAATATCCATGCTTCTTGAATGACCGTAGACAGGGTGGGTATATTTAATTCACCAATCGTATGTTGAACTTGCTTTATATGTAACTAACACATTAGTATGCCTTTATCCACAGAGATGAGGCTGTTTGATTTGCTACGCCAAGGAGACCCTAAAAAGGTCGCTGAAGGCTCACGACCCCTGCGCCAGGACGAGCCACCGCTACTTGTCGCTACCCAAAACATGACCGTGCCCCTGGAAGATGTGCTAGAGCCCCACTTGGATATGGGCAAAGAAGGAATAGAGAAGTCGCCGTTGGATTTCCTGAACGAAGATGGCGACAACCTCTTGCTGGAAGGTGGCGAGGACCCGGCAAAAAACACCACGATTCCTCACCTAGATAACCAAGATGACAATCAAGTCCAATTGTCTGAGGAAGTCGACCGGATGCTTGAATCCGAGGAAGAAGAAGCAGTCAACCAACCTAAATCCACAACACAACCAAAACCCGCCACAAAAAGTGCAAGCTTAAGAGGAGGGTTATGAAGGCAACAGAGGAAGAAGTTGGTGTGTCTAATGCACCTATCAAGAGGTTACGCAAGGACCACCCTCAATACAAAGAGGGTAGCAGTTCCACAGTGCCAGAAATCAACCCACTGCCTCCCCTATCGTGACAAGCAGCCAAACGGAGAAGATTGTGTGGAAAGCAATCCCCGTCAGCACCGTGGCCCTATCATTACTGAGCCTACAATAGCTTCAATGTAAGTATCCATCTCTACTCCTTTATCTTCTTTGTTTTTTATTATTTGTTTAAGTAGAAAACTCAAAAAGACTTATAAGTTTATCGAAATAACAGGGTGGATCCGACGATCGTGCCGCATGAGGGGGATGTTGTCAGGGAGCCATCACCCATGATAACAGTTACTCTCTCCTTCCCTCCTCCCCCCCATGTGGAAGAATCCCAATCTAAAGGTCTAGCTCCTCGACTTTTCTCGCCATGGAGCCTGTCCGAGCTGACCAAGCTAGAGACAGAGGAGGAGTGCAAGGAGTTTGTGGATCACTTGACTCCTCCCAGCCTGGCTCAGGACCTCAATGAGCTTACCCATGGAGATCTCCTTGATCAGTTCAATGTGGCCACTGTGCACCAGATGACTGTCAGCACGACTCTACGACAGCGCTTTGAGACGGCCTTGGGTCATGTACGAAGCGCAGACAGAAAAATTACCCACAGGGAAAAGGTGGTAGAAAAACATGAGCAAACCATATCTACCTTACAGGCGGATTTCACCATGGCCGAGGCGACCCCATCCTGCTTATCCTCTCTTCAGATAATGGCAAAACTTGTAGAATAACAACTTTTTAATATACCAACAGGTGGCGGACGCAGAGGCAACTGCCCAGTCGTTGTCAAAGGACGTGGCTGACCTCACCAAGGAGCTCGATGATCTACGCCTAATGGTGAAGGGTGAGGAAAAAATGGCATCGGCCTTTGTGGACTATATGGTCGATCATGAAAGGGTCGTATAGGAGCGTCTAAGGGAGCTAAATACACGCGTGGACGTCATGGCAGTGGACTTTGAAGAGGAGTTGTACCCTCACCTGGTCACATCGATTGTTGGCAGCAGATGGTTGATAGGATCCGACCTTAGGTTGGCCGTGAACAAGGTTGCGGATTCTCCTGAAGTGGCCCAGTCTTTTGCCGACGTTGTGTCTGACGGCACAGATCGTGGTAGGTACGAGGGGCTTGTAGCTGGGGTTGAGTGGATAGGCCAGGGCAAAGAAGTCAAGGACCACGCCTACCATAAGCCAAATGCTGAAGCGAAAATGACTGCGTCCATGACAGCTTTGGACAAAGTGGAGTATCCGTTGCTGGAAAAGATTGAATCTTTGAAAGACGCGCCCATTAACATGGTCATGGAGTAGCTATGTGTGGAGGCAGACTTTAATTCACAGCTGACAATTCCTCTCTATGCAGATAATCCTCCTCCAGAGGACCCACGGGCCCTTAAGGGGGAGAAGAGCTTGGGAGAGGCCATCAAAGCTAATGTAGATCGCCCCTTAAGGAAGAAAGGGTGTCATGCTACATGCCGCACCCCTATTGCTGGATCCACCCATCTTCCACGGTCAGATGGAATGCCTATGACAGCCCTAACCATGCATGGTGCGACATCACTGGCAGGGATATTTGCCACGCCATAAGGATCCACAATCGAGTCTTTGGTGCAGCATAGGAAAGAGCTTGGGGAGTCTATGCTACCTCATTAACTTGTCGTTGCTTTTAATAAACAATAACTTGTGCTTTGTAATATTCGTCCGTGGTTGTCCACGACACTTAAACACTTGATATTTTGTGCAACTGTTTGTATTGTAACAACTTAGGCCGTGAATGTTCACGGTATTTTGATGTGTGTATTTGAACTTGTATTTTAATTTAGATAATTGTATTGAATATCCATGCATGACTTATCACGGATTAAAAAAACAAGTCTATAATTTACTAGACGTGCACTATGTGTCTTTGACATGTCTGGCCTTATGTAAGGGCGGTATGCGGAAACTTATTACAACGTCTTGTGAATAAGGTGTCTAGTAAGGACTCTTGATCCGCGTCGCTAGGGTTGCATCCCTCTTATACGACTAAGTTGAATTAGTAGGTTCACTCAATCCTCTTGCTCTACATGGGAACGTATAGTACATTTACGACTGATGAATGCATATAAATGAGAAATAATACCAAGTATACAAGCAAAAATAATCCTAAGTATAAAAAAGACATAATTTTGCACAAGAACAAGCCGCGGAGCTAGCTAGGCACCACAGTGTTTTATTATCACGGTTACATTTTTTTTGTAGAATGAATAAAATCCTAAGACAAATAGAACCTAGAAAACATAAACGCAAAGATACATGTAACTTTATTGAGGCTGTTTACAACGAAGTGTCCATGCGGAGGTCGTAGCCCTTTAGAAATAGCATCTTTTGAGGTTGCAAATGTTCCAGGTACGATCCAAGTCACGACCTTCCATATCACATAACTTGTACGCACCTAGCCCCAAGGCTTATATGACTTCATACGGTCCTTCCCACTTTGGTCCTAATTTCCAGTGTTCTCCGCGCGTCTTGCCTCATTTTCCCGAAAGACAAAATCCCCCGGTCGGACAGAAACACACTTAACTTTAGAGTCATAATATGATTTCATCCGCGCCGTATATCTAGCTTCATTTATGGCTGCTATCTCCCTCTTTTGTTCTAGCAAGTCTAGATTAACCCTGAGTTCCTCATCGTTCATGACGACATTAACCTCCGCCGTACAGATTGTTGGCATTCCAATCTCAGTTGGTATGACTGCCTCTGTACCATACGCTAATGCGAACGGAGTATCTCCATTAGCAGTCTTTATCATCGTTCTATGCGCCCATAAGACATGTGGTAACTCATCTACCCATTTAGGGATGCTGTCGTCCAAGTGTGACTTGATTCCTTCGCCCAAGCTTTTATTGGCTTGTTCTACCAGACCATTGGTCTGTGGATGTTTGACGGATGCGAAACGTCGTGTGATATTCAGCACCGCACACCAATCTTTGAACGGATTGTCTGCAAACTGATTCCCGTTATCCGAGACAATTTCTCCTGGCAAGCCAAAACGACATACAATATTTTCCCACATAAACTTTTTTACCTGCTTGCCTGTGATTGTTGCGACTGCTTTTGCCTCAATCCAGCGAGTAAAGTAGTCCATAGCTACTATAAAAAACTTAACGCCTCCTGCTGCCACGGGAAAAGGTCCGGCAAAATCGATACCCCATTTGTAAAATGGCCATAGGCTTGTGATAGGTGTGAGCTCTTGCTGTGGATGGAGCGATACTGGTCTATGTACCTGACAATTTCTGCATTTGAGGATCAATTTGCGCGCATCTTGATGCATAGTCGGCCAATAATACCCTGTGCGCAAAGCTCTTACCACCATCGACCAAGGGCCGGCGTGCATGCCACACGACCCCTCGTGAATCTCGATAATTACATAGCTAGCTTTTCGTGGTCCAACGCACCATAACCAAGGCTGTAGGAATGAGCGTTTATATAGGATGCCATCGCGTAATACAAACTGGTGTGACTTCCTGCGGATGTGGCGTGCTTCTGTCTCATCATCAGGAAGTGTCTCGTCCCTTAAATAACTAACGATGGGGGTCATACACGTAGGTCCCTCCTCATCGACTATTGATGCGACCTCGTCACCAGTAATAGATTTATCCTTGAGTATTTCTACCAACACCTGCTTGGAAAGGTGGGCGAAGCTTGTAGAATCGATTTTGCTAAGGGTGTATGCCTTCTTATTCTCACCCCTTGGTACCTGCCTTATAGAAAACTTCGTGAAGCCAGCGATGAGTGACTTAACCTTTCTAAATATTGGATCATGTTATCCTCCTTGGCTACATATTCTCCAAGTATATGATTCATGACCAGCCGCGAGTCCACGTAGGCCTTAAGGTTGCGCACCCCCATTCTGGCCATGATTTTTAAACCTGGTATCAGTGCTTCATACTCCGCCTCATTGTTTGTGGCTGTGAACTCAAAACATAAGGCGTAGGTGAATTCCATGTCCTCCAGATTTGTGAGTATGAGGCCTGCTCCTGACCCATCCGTGCAGGAAGATCCATCGGTGAATAGAACCCATGGTTCCTTCAGAATTTATTCCTGTAGGGCCATTGGCGCGTCTTCTTCGGGTTTCTCCATAATGAAATCTGCCAAGATTTAACCTTTGACGGTTGTTCTTGGTCTATAAGAGATATTATATTCCCCAAGAAGGACGCTCCACTTCTGTAGTCTTCTTGCCACGTCTGGTTTAGAGATGATTTGTTTTATTGGTTGGTCTGTGATGACCACAATTGGGTGCACCTGAAAGTAACGACGCAACCTTTTTGCGGTAAAGACCAACGATAGGACCAGCTTCTCCATCGAGGAATAATTCAGTTCCGGTCCCTACAATGTTCTGCTTATGAAATAGACTGGAGTTTGGACTGCGTCCCGGTCAGTCATCAGGACGACGCTTATTGCTCCATGTGTAGCAGATAAATACATGATTAGTTCCTGCTTAGGTCGTGGGGCCAACAAGCATTAGGAGAACCGTCAGGCGCTGCTTAAGCTGCCCAAAAGCTTCCCCCGCCTCTCTTGTCCAGTGGAAATCCCCTTTCTTCAAACACTTCTTGAGTGTTTTGAATAAAAAAAGTGATTTCTCTACGGACTTTGAGAGGAACCTGTTAAGCCCGGCCAGCTTCCCATTAAGTGATTAGACCTCCTTCAGCGTACTAGGAGATGGTAACTGGATAACGACCTTAGTTTTTTAGGACACGGCTTGATGTCGTGCGGGTCTATCATGTATCCTAAGAACATTCCTTCCGTTGCCCCAAACGTGCATTTTTTGGGGTTCAAATTCATGTTGATCTTTCTCAAAGTATCAAATGTCTCTTGGATATCACGGGGGAGCTCGTCCTTCGTATGACTCTTTATCACCAAGTCATCAACATAGACTTCAAGGTTGCGTCCAATCTGTGAGTCGAACGCCTTGTCCACGAGTTGTTGATATGTTGCCCCTGCATTTTTTAGTCTGAACGACATTTTCGTATAACAATACACACCCTGACTAGTATGGAACGCTGTCTTTTCCTCGTCTTAGGATCTGGTGATACCCTTTATATGCGTCCAAGAAGCCTTTAAATGGGCGCCCACATAGGGATTCCACTTTCCAGTCGATTTCTAGCAATGGGTAACAATCTTGCGGACAAGCTTTGTTCAAGTCAGTGAAATCCACACACATACGTCAGCTGCCGTCATGCTTCTTAACCATGACCGAATTGGAAAGCCATTCATGGTAATAGACTTCCCGCATGATTCCTGCCTCAATCAGCTTTTTTACTTCACTTAGTATAGCCTGACTGCGCTTCAGAGCATGGTCGCGCTTCTTTTGTCTTACGGGAGGGTATCCCGGTCGGATCTGAAGCTTGTGCTCTACGATCGAGTATTCCAGGCCTTCCGATGATACCATTGTACGGGGAACGAGAACGTATAACCATAAAGTTCATCCATGCTGTAGTTGAGTGCTCCTTATCCCCAATAGTTACTAATAACCGTAATTGCCCTATTGGCCAAATAGTACCTCCGCTAAAACCAATCAGCGGCGACGTGGCCGACATTAGTTGGCTTTTGATTTCTTGTTTCAACTGTATGAAACAATGTTCGTAGAGTATCTCTGCGGATGATCCTCCATCAACAAACATGCGACGAACGTTGTGGCTTCCAATGTTTACCTCAATCGTGAGAGGTGTGTCCACCACGTTGGTCGCCGTGATAGGAGGGAATGAGATTTCCTTAGTACGAGAAAATTTCTGACTAATTTTCTATTTCATCCTGCGCTGCCATGAATGAACCATGAATATGGTGGTAGGCTTATCTTTCTGGAAATCTTTTTTGTCATTCTTTTTGTAATCCTTCCCATCCTTCCAGTCCTTGACCAGATGCTTGAGTTTGCCTGATTTAATCAGTGACTCAACATGCTTCTTGAGCTGAACGCAATCATCCGTGTCGTGACCCTTGTCATTGTTAAATTCATAAAAAAGTGATTTCCTTGACGGCGGTCAACCGAAGTTGTCATTGGGGGAGGTCTTGGAAAGTTTTCCCTTTCCGTCAGCAGGATATCTCTATATGTCATCTTTAGAGGCGTAAACTTGTCGTTCGACCGTCCTCCTTTCGCTTAATTCTTATAGTCTGAGCTCCTGTTACTACCTTGATTGTTGGACTGCCTCTTTGACTGGTCATTGGACCTATAGCTTTGGTTCCCCCTTGAAGGATAAGCCGCAGATACAACGGTCTCCCCTTCCAGGAAATTTCGAACCCTTTTCATGAGGTCGTCAAAATTTTCAGGCCGTCTATCGTTGAGGCGCCGGATTAGTTCCTTGTCTGTTATGCCATGCATATAGTTGGAGATCTTGAGGACTTCTGGGCACGCCCTTATCCGCGTCTATTCGTCTTTGAAGCGTTCTGTGAAGTCCTCCGTGGATTTCCTGGGGGTTTGTTTGACCGTTTCCAATAATACCGGGTCTCTATTATACTTCTTTCACTGAGTATAATTTCTTCTAAATGCTGCGCGTAGCTCATCGAAGCTGTTAATGCTCCGGTAAGGAAGTTTTTCAAACCAGTCGCGGGCATTGCCAATCAGGGTTGAATTAAACATTTGGCACCATATCGGCATCGGCCATCGTTCAATTTTTTCTTGTACAGTAAAAACTTTAAGATGATCGTCCGGATCACCCAATCCATCATAGGTATTGATGCACACCGGCATGCGACGCTTTTTATCCTCGGTGTAGTCCCGTATGTGGAGTGTAAATGCGTCTTCTCTTTCTCTACACCATGGTAGGGAGGGATCCTCTTCATCATTCGTATGATAACGGGAACGTCCGTAGCGTTCTCTCTCTTCGTCTGATGGTTCTGAGGAGGAATGGCGTGTGTGGCGACGTCTTGGGTGATGGTCATCCGAGTCAGACCCTGAGGGGTCATCGTAGGGCGGTTCCCCTCCACCCCTTGATTGGCTATAGTAACCACTCTTATAAGAAGAGGTGGTAGCTTTCTTTGCTCCCGAATCTATTCTCTTCCACATGCTAGTGCGGCGGTTATCCTTTTGTGGAGTCTCTCTTGTAGCGCGTCCCATAGATCCATCGGGATGCTCCGCCTATTCGCGCGTCCCTTGCAACTCTGGCATGATATTATCCCCTATGCGTTCGAAGACATTACGCGGTTGGGGTTGTTCCTCCAATGGAGGTTGTTCCTAATCCTGGTGCCTTCTTCGTCTCTTTCGAGTTTTTAGAGGAGTATCCCGCGCCGCACTTCCAAAGCTGAGTCTGGAGTGGAGGTTCAATCTTGTTGTGATGGATGGGAGGATTCTTGCAGTGATGGCTGGGATGATTCTATCAAAGTTATGTGTGAAAATTCCCTCAACATCTTCATCATCAAGCAAAGCAAGCTCGTGGTCCACCTCTACGACCGGTGTTCTTTGCTCTTTCTTATTAGGAGTAGGTAGGGCAGACCCTGTCTCAGGACTGTTCAGAGTGAGGGTAGGTGGTGGGGTGTGTAGGGACGTGCCCGTACCCCTAGAGGATTGTAGCCCTGTGTTTCAGAGGTTAAGGCCTTCGGCCTGCCCCGTGAGAGGTGGGGTAGGGGTGACAGGAACGTCTCCCCCTTACTTTCGATTCCCTGGATGGGCGTTCTTTTGGATTCCCTGATAGGGGTTTCCCTTCGTCATCAGTAGAGTTTCAGTTTAGTGTAAGGTCCCACGGATGACGCCAACTTGTTGATACAAAAGTTGGATGATCCTAGCTTGACCCGAATTAGGCTTAATTTGGGTGCTTGGGCTCCGACTCCTACACCAAGTGAACTTCTGGTTGGGATCTTGCACACTAAAGATAACACGCTATTAGGCTTACGTGGTAACGTATCCCACGATTAGACTCTGACTTAAGAGTAAGTAATCGGTTTAGGGTTAATAATCAGATGAGTTGTGAGAGTGAAGAATATAATACCTTTGTGGAACCCTTAGGGGTTCTTTATATAGGCTTGATTGTTATCTTCTAATGATCGTTAGTGTATATCCTATATTTTAGGGTGAATCACAATCCCAAATGGGTTGTGATTCTGTCTAACCCTGTACCGGCTGTGCCGGGCCGTGGGCCGCACATAACCTATGCCGCCACTGTTCATTCGAAGCCCATAAACTCAAACAACATTAATCCAACCCATCCGTGATGGACCGGATGCGTGTAGTACCCGTGGGTCGGGTACATGACCCGGCTAGGGACTATACGTCATCATGTTGCATAAAAAAACTCTTATACATACCTACGTTTGCACATTTATTCATAGTATATTTTATTTATTTTATTGGTATAAGTCGCATAAAAAGACACATAGATTTGGTCAAAAAGAATCTTACACAAATGTTAAATCATTGTCTACCAAAAGTACAAGTTTAATTAAAATAAAATTTAAAATTAAATAACTTGATAAGAGTTATTTTATTTTATTTTTTAATAAAAAATATTTTTTAATAGAAAATATTTTTTAATACAAGTCGCATAAAAAAATAAAACGAAGTTGCATAAATACAAATTCTTACACACATGTACTTTTTTTATGACATTCTCTGACATGTGTCATAGGAATAAAGTACAATTTTCAGAATTTTGGTTAAGTCGTATATATTGCATATGTTGTATAAGGCATTTTAGGAAATTATCATTTGGTGATTTGGTTGGTGCAAAAAGAAGAAAAGAGTGACAACCTCGGAACATTTTAAGAATTTTCCTTGTATTTTTTTATAAATATTATTTTTGTTATTTAAAAGAGTAAAAATCGAAAAAGTAATTTTTATATAATTTTTTATAATTTAATATAGAAACATAAAAATCGAATAAAAACGACTAGAAAAAGTTTTATAATAATAATTTTTAAATAAATTAAAATTTCTTATTTTTTCAAGGATTCTAATATTTTTTACTTTGATAATTCATAAAATTTTTAATTTTTTAATTAATTATACCAACACAATATTTAAAAGAAATTAAAATATAAATATTAAGTATCATTTAATATGCTCCAATATTTCTCAAGTGTAGCATCTAGTCAATTTTAGCATCTAGTCAATTTTAGCCATATATTTGCCTTGGAAGTCACACTATGAATTTGATGCCATACCATGCTAATATACATAAAGTTTTTATTTTTATTTTCTTATATACTACTCCCTCCGTTTTATAATAATAGTCTACCGGCTAAAAACACGTAATTTAATAAAAACATTATTTTTTCAGTTTTCTTTCTCTTATTTTAAAAAAAAAAAACAATTTTACCCTTTACCAATTAATTTATAGCTTCTTTATTCTTTGTAATAATACCCTCAAGTGAGGGTGATATAGTAAACTTAATCTATATTTGTTATCTATTTTTGAACTGGATTATTAATATGGAACGTTAAAAAATAATATACTGTACTGTTAATATAAGACGGTGGGAGTACTAATATAGTTTTTGATGTTGGATTTGTTCACGTCTTCTTGTGTATATATACTATAAGATAGTCACAATAAACAAGCACTGAACACACACATACAAACATAGTACTATCACCAGATTTAGAATCTTTCCTACAATAGAAACAAATTTTAAGTAGTAAAAATGGAGCTACATGAAGAAGTAGATATTGTCATAGTTGGTGCTGGATTAGCTGGACTCACTACTGCTTTAGCTCTTCACAGGTACTTTACAACTAATTTACTAAGGTCATTTGTACTATTTTGTTGGTCAATCTTGTTTTCCATTAGTTGTTCCACTTGAACTTACAGGGGTGTTTGTATTAGCTTATTTTTTGGCTATGAATCTATTTGAAATTGGGAAAGGTCATATATGTCAGCTTTAGCTTACAGCTAATTTAAGAGCAAGCTCAACTTGATAAGCTCATAAGCTAATGTTGTATTTATTTTTGAAGATTGGGTTTGAAGAGTTTGGTATTGGAGTCTTCAGGAAGTTTGAGAATTACTGGATTTGCCCTAACATTGTGGACTAATGCTTGGAAGGCATTAGATGCTGTAGGCATTGGGGAGTCCCTTAGACAAAAGTCCACACAAATAAAAGGGTAAGTTAAACATTTTATGAATTACAGATTTGTATGATTACTTTAGTATTTGAAGCTTGGAGTTCTAAGCCAGTTTTGTTTGATGCAGATTCAAGATTGCATCTCCTGACAGTGGTCTTTTTGTTTCAGAGCAAGCACTTGATAAATATGGAAAATTGTGAGTCATATTGAATATTTATATACAAAAATAAATAGAACTTCATTTTGTTTTATAGACTGATACTTTTAGATATCTGATAGTATAAGCAAACAATACATTCATAATTTATACTACTAGTTTGCAAATAAAAACACTTAGGTGGATAATTAACTAGTTACAAGTTTTTTTTATTAGCGAGGGGTATGAATGCCGAGGTGTTAAGCGAAAGGATGTACTAGATGAACTAGTGAAGGAGTTGCCACCAGGGACCATTAGATACTCTTCAAAGGTTGCAAACATTGATGAACTTGACTGTTTCAAACTTGTGCACCTAGCCGACGGGTCAATACTTAAAACTAAGGTAGATGGTATAGTAGTTGCAATTTAGTAAAATAATTGAGGCACATTTCTGATATGATCAGTTATATTGATGCAGGTGTTGGTAGGATGTGATGGGGTTAACTCAGTAGTGGCAAAATGGTTAGGTCTAGACCCACCCGTGAGTGTTGGCAGAGCGGCTATTCGTGGTTTGGTGGAGTTTCCAAATGGCTCGGGTTTTGATCCTATGTTTCATGTGAACTTTGGAGGCGGGATTCGCTTTGGGTTTCTTCCGGTTGATGACAAGACCGTGTATTGGTTTTGCACGTTCACCCCGTCTCAAGTTCCAACATGTAAGCCATTTGCGTTTGATAAGTAATAGATCTGAATATTTGAAGTCCATGGTGATTCAATAAACATTATTTTACTAATTGTAATGCTATAATTCTTTTAGACGAAGAAGATTGGGAAGAAAACCCGTCTAAAATGAAGCAATTTGTGTTGAGTCGCATAAACAAGATGCCTCAAGAAGCACAAGACGTGGTGGAAAAAACGTCACTAAGCAGCATATCATATGCAACATTAAAATTTAGATTACCATGGAATGTGTTATTAGGCAACATTGTGAAAGACAATGTTTGTGTAGCCGGGGACGCCCTTCATCCCATGACACCCGACATTGGCCAAGGAGGATGTTCGTCACTAGAAGATTCGGTTGTGCTTGGTAGATGTCTCGGGGAGGCTTTTTTGAAGAAATCAAATGAAGAAAATGATGAATTTGAGAAAATAAAAAAAGGGTTAGAGAAATATAGAAAGGAACGGAGATGGAGAAGTTTTAGTCTTGTTAGTGTTGCATATTGTGTGGGATTTATACAAGAAAGCAAAGGATTTTTGATGAGTTACTTGAGGAAAGTATGGTTTTCTAGCTATACGCCTAGTGCTTTCCTTAAGATGGCTAATTTTGATTGTGGTCATCTTGTTTCCTAATGAGATAAAGGAAAAATGAAACTAAAGACCTCTTGGTGTAGCGGTATGTGAGTGGTTTAACAACCTAAAGGTTGTTGGTTTAAGTGTGGGTGAAGACATGTGATATAATTTGTGAGATATTTGGTGCGAGTTGTAAACAAAAAAGAAAATGCAAAATGGATAAGTGATGTTTCAGACATTATGACAGACAATGGTCAAATTGACGATTAATTCGTGTAAAATGTTGTGTCGTTGTTTTCAGCAGAATTGCTTGTAAAATATTTGAATTCATGACCATTTGGTAATAAGGGTGTGTTTGGCAGAGGGAATTAGAGGTAAAAAAATGAAAATGATTTTATTTTCTTTGTTTCATAATAGGTATAGAAATAAAAAGGGTGGAATATTGAATTTTTAAAAAATTTGATCATTTGTAATCCACTATCTTTGGTGTGAAAACTATTTTCGAGTTATATATTACTACTTACTATTATTATTATTATTTTATTTAGTATTTTTTTTATTATTAGTATTAATTATTTATTTTTATTTTTATTTATTAATACCTATAATAATTATTTATTTTTATTTTTTATTTATATTTTTAAAATTTCTTATTATTATTTATTTATTTATTTATTTATTATATATTATATATTATTATTGTTGTTATTATTTATTATAATAATAATAATATTTATTATTATTATTATTATTTATTTATTCATTTTAATTTTATTTTTTTTAAAAGATTTGCATAAGTATTTTTTTCAAATCTCTGACGCTATCAAACAAAAAAATTAAATAAATTATCTTTTTGGACTTCATTTTCAAATATACAACTCTCTATTTCAATTTTAATCTCTGAAATTTTTTCTACTAAACGTGCCGATTTAAACTAGATTATGATAGTGGTAAAGGCAAGTGTATGATGCTCGTATCACATTAGTGAAGATATTTTCAAGTTCTAGCGTATTGACTTGATGTTATAAAATTAGTATATCTTCATTTTAAGAAGACCTATTGTTATTCATCGGGTAAAAGCCACAAATAAATTCTATACTTTATAAGATGAACTATTATATATTATAGATTTTTTATGTACAAATTACATTATATATTTATCTTTGACTTTTGAGGAAAAAATAGTTTAATCGATTGTTTATTTAATTTGAGCCCCACCTATTATATATCACCACCACTGTATTTTTTCTGAATTAAAAAGCAACATACTTGATTTGCTGATTGGTACCAACAACAATTATCATTGATACACCCCGGGGTTGTATGGGTCGGGCCGAATGGGCCATTACTATCTATCTTAGGGTTAGGGTTTTATTAGTATGGTTTATAAATACCATGTCATTGTTATCATTGTAGGAAGTCAATCAAAGTTAAAGTTTAACAATGTCAGTCTTCTCATCTCAAGTTCTTAAGGAGCCAGCACACGCTAAAAGTGGTGCCCTATCCCAATACTACCTGAGAGGGTCGTATCAATTGGTGCTTTCATTGAGAGCCCTCAATTCGTTGGGGGTTTTTTATTTAGGGTTCCAATAAAAAAAAAAACTACTGTTCGTCGGAAAAGTACTGTTCATCGGAAAGTAATGTTCACCGAAAGTACTATTCATTCAACGCACTGTTCATCAGAGAGAGGGGGTACTGTTCATCGCGCTACTGTTTATCTGACTGTTCATAAGGTACTATTCACGGCACTGTTCATCCGGGGTACTGTTCATCCGAAAAAAAAATATAAAAAAAAATATTTTTTTTAATTGTTTTTCGGTTGCTATGGCATCGGGCAACAACGATTGGGACGCGCTATCTAATCTCTTGCAGAAGGGTACGGTGGCCGATTATGAGAGTAAGTTTGTTATACTTGCAGATAGAGTTACGGAGATGTCTACGGATTTACTTATATATTTTTATATATGTGGACTTAAACCGCTCCTACAATGTGCACTCTCAATGTCAGGCCCTACAACTTTAGGGGAAGCTTTTTCCTTAGCGCGTATAATGGAGACGCGTTTTGAGGCAATTGCAGGGAAAGGGCTGAATGTTAAAGAGGAACTAGATACCGTTCTATCATGGCCAAGTGAAGACGTTTCACCTGTGATAAAAGGGTCATTGTCTGATGATGAAGATATGGGTGTTGATGAGGTTACTGGCGTATTAGATGGTGTTTCTGATATTGGTCAAAGTAATCCGGAAGGCATGAATGTTTGTGGTGAGTTTGGCCAATTTTCAGAAAATAAAGAGAGTGTGGAAGAGGTTAGAGGTGGTAGTTTTGATGATTGTTTGGATGAAATAAATTTTAATATAAACGAGGAATTAGGGACAATGGGGTTACTTCTTTGGTCGCTCATGAAAGTTCGCGTGTTCGTCAGTTATGGGAAAGAATTGGTATAGGTGATATTCACGGGTCCATGGATAATGGGTGCATCCACAAAGTTGTTCAACGAAGGCGTGGGAATGGATGACGGACTTCCTATCGGCGTATTTTTCTTATTACCTTGAGGGCAAGGTGGATTTTGAAGGTGTGGGGAGTATTAGGGTCTGGACATCGGTAGGCAAAAGAAGGGTATTGTGTTATGTCCAAGGTAGCGGAAGGAGGAAGAGGAAAAAGGGTGTTGCTTATGGTCACGGAAGACAGTGTAACCGCGGGAGTGAATGGAGAGGTTGTGGTATGATTAGGATATGGGATCCCGGAATCAAGTGTGCTTTTCAAGACATCACCTTGAGGGCAAGGTGGATTCGAAGGAGTGAGGAATGATACACCCGGGGGTTGTATGGGTAGGGCCGAATGGGCCATTACTATCTATCTTATGGTTAGGGTTTTATTATTATGGTTTATAAATACCATGTCATTGTTATCATTGTAGGAAGTCAATCAAAGTTAAAGTTTAACAATGTCTAGTCTTCTCATCTCAAGTTCTTAAGGAGCCAGCACACGCTAAAAGTGATGCCCTATCCCGATACTACCCGAGAGGGTCGTATCAATCATCATAAATGACAATCAACCCAGGATTGTTCAAATATGTTACGATTATATATATTCGTATGTTGATTGTGAAAAATAAAGGTAATCATAAGTTTGATTCAAACTTAAATTTCATTAACTGATATCATTACAATACATAAGCTTAAAAGCTACTACACTAGATCTAGGTCACGTAAAGAGTGACGACATAAATGATCAGAAATGACATTTAGGTAAGGATGTGATTGTCTACATCTCAATCATTTTGGTTAAGTATCACAAATATCCAGATACTTTCGCTGATTAAATCATACACATTTCAAAGTCTAAAAAACGAGCCCACTCTTCTTAACATCCAATTTCCATTCCTTGCTCATTGTGACTAGACAAGCAGACTGTATAGCCTCTGTTAACAACAGATCAACTAGTTTTTTTTAGCAAATCTACTACCAATTCACCTCCATCCACAAAAATATCCGGTTTTGAAGCTATCAACTAATAAAGGTGAACAAAAAAATGGACGGCAATCTTCTTGCATATTCCACCCTAAAATCTAATCCTAATTATTAATAGATTGCATTACTATCATTATTATCATTATAATCATTGTTATCAGTAGATTGAAGACATGTAAAATCCAATCCTAAAGCATATATATGAGATGTAAATCTGGACAATCCCCTCTAATCGCAGTTACATGTGTATCTTTGATTATATAAGATAATTGATAGGACCTACAGTGGTGGTGATATATAAGAGGTGGGGCCCAAATTAAATAAACAACCGACTAAAAATGTTTTCCTTCAAAAGTCAAAGGTAAATATATGATTTACGTATGTAATCACAATGAAGATGGAAATGTTGCTTGAGTGAACATCAACAAGCTCATGGTAGGTGACTTGTGCGATTCTAGAAAGCAACGATGGTTTGATTCTTAATTGTATTCAAACTTGTTTCAGTCCTCTACGCAATATCTTTGTGATCTTGCCATAACATTCAGAGTGTAAAACCCGAATGTTTTTTCCATTAATAGTACCCTTAAGATCGTACGTACTAGATTAAAACTTTCCTTTTATAGTATGATTACGTTCCCCTGTTAGAATTTTAAGTATTACGTACGTGTTAGAACACGATAAGTATTTATTACGTATGAACACACAATAACTATTCAAACAATAATTAATCACGAACATGCGATCATGAAATCATGAACATAAATTAACCACGAGCTAATATTAATTACGTATATATATTTATTACGAACGCGAATAAATATATTAAGTCACGGTTAATAATTAACGAGAACACATAAAACACGAACACGATAAAACAAGAAAGAACACTAAAATAATTAGACTCGGAAAAAGGTACGGGTACCCCATGTGGGCCCCCTACCCGCGGCTACACCAAGGGGATGGGCCAAGCCCATCAAACTTTTACTAACAAGGGGTTATGGTAAAAACCTTTCGTCATTTTTCACATTACAGTAAAATATCAAAAACCCTAAAAAGTTTTTCTCCTTCTCCTTGTCCTCTCCTTTGGCCGCCGGATATAAAGACACAAAAGGGGGTGTTCGTTTGATTTTTGATCTTGAATTTTGTGCAAGTATTCGTGTGTGTTCATACTCGTTTGATCTACGCATTCGGTATACCTTTTTAATCCTTTTCTTTTATGTTTTGATTTAATAAATTAAATAAGATCATGATGTTTTTAAAAAGCTAATTAAAAACATTAATTAAACATGTAAATGGTTAAGGGATAAATCAAAACAAGGGATTTAGGGGTGTTTGATGTGGTCGGCGCCTAAACCGAACCCCCAAGGGGTCTCGGTTTGGCTTATGAACCACCACTGAGACCTCAAGGTCTCGGTTTGGTGGTGTGGATCCCACGACAGCAGCAAACAGGGGGAAACCCCAAAGTGGTTCGGGGTATGGTGTTGATTACGGGTCCGGTTCATGGTTTCTAGTCACGATCCGGTTCATTGTTTATGTTAAGGTTTATGATTTTAATAATCATATGTTAACAATTAAAATAATAAAGCATGACATAATTAATTTAATAAACATGACTTAGGTTATAATTTAATTATTAGATCATAAAATTTTAACTTAAGTATTTATATTTTCTAGACTTTATAATTAATTAATTATTAAAAACGATGACAATAACTAATTAATTAACATGACTTAGGTTATATTTTAATAATTAATAATACATGTTTTAACCTAAGTATTTAACTTTATTTAATTAAAAACATGATATATTTAATTAAATACTTTTAACATATAGTTTATTTAAATTACATGTAATAATTAATAAATTATACCTTATATCAATATGACTTAGAAAAATAATCAGAAAACACTTAAGCTTATATACTTAGCTTATTTAACCAGCTTATATCTAATTATAGAAACTTTCTATTTTTAGAAACTTATTTAATTTAGGCAGCTAATCTATTTTTGGAAACTTTCTATTTTTAGAAACTTATCTATTTTAAGCAGTAAATCTATTTTTGGAAACTTTCTATTTTTGAAAACCTTCTATTTTTGGAAACTTTATATTTTTGGAAACTTTATATTTTTGGAAACTTTCTAATTTTGGAAACTTTCTATTTTTGGTAACTTTCTATTTTTGGAAACTTTCTATTTTAGCAAACCTGCTATTTTTAGAAAGTTACTTATTATTACATAGTAAGTATAATAATACATGAAATACAAGTAATACTTAATCAGAATAGACAGAATATAAGATAAATACAGTTTAAAGCTTAAAATAGTAAAACATGACATGAACGTATAAAATAAGCTAAGACATGACATAAAACCAGTTGCATATTTAGTAATCAGATACTTATACACGTATGTATTTATGTAGCATTAGTGATACCGAAGTAGGACTCTCTCCGTTCGTCTTCTTCGTTCACTGGACATAAGGTACGGATTCCTGTCCTTTCAGTATGGACATTTTTTTCCTTATTAGGATTCCCCGTATGCAGCCAACTATTTTCCTGTAGTATAAGTTTATATGTTTGATTTGCTTATGTTTAATTTAGAATACCTATAGCCATATACATGCATGACCAGTTTCACCTAGTTATGGAGGTACCATAACCATAACACTAGAGGCACTGGTGTTATGACTTCCCCACGGCGGAGTGATTGCTCGTGGCGTCCCTTCAACTTTTGGCCATATTATTATATTTATCATTTGGGGCGTATGGGTGCATCCTAGTTACATGTTTTCAGCATATTACTCAGTGTGAATGTGGTGTGTGCCTTGCATCCTTCACAAGGAGCTGACCCCTCCTACCCAAACCAGTATATTAAATTAGAGGCAACCCCTCTAATTTGCATGATGAGGTCACCCCTCCAAGTATTCATGCACGGTGGATTTTCATGACCTATATTGGCTAATGGTAGAATATGTTAAACAGTTTTTATAAGATAAACATAAGGATTTTCAAACTATAAAACAAGTTTTACCAAGACTTAACCGGGTTATTCGGGACTTAGTTTCTTCCGCTGTTATATGCTTTTATGCTCATATTGTTCATGCTTTATTGTACATCCGTGCATTGAGCGTATTGCTCAGCCGTTTTCCTTTTCTATGTTCCCAAAACGGCAGGTACTCAGGGACGCTCGTAGACTTTAAGCGTACGTGCATATGGACTGGAAGCTTTCTAGCCTTTCTTTACTTTATGCATTATCTTTACTTTGATACTCTTGCCATGGACGTTGTTTAGTCCTTTCATTTAAAGTACTTATGTTTGTGTGTGATGAGCTTTACTTTTGGACTACCGATGTTTGATTCCGGTATTTTCCTTTTATGGTCATGTAATGTTTAGACATTTATCCTTGTATGCTTTGATGACACGCCGTAATTACGCGTGACATTCCATTATCAAAATCGGGTGTTACAATTATGGTATCAGAGCCAAGGCTTCGACCTGTAGGCTCTCAAAATATGACATGTGATTAGTGGGTAGTCACTATGGTCTTCCTAGAACTGACAGTCGTTTTCATGCATTCATCATTTTTATGCATACATATATATGTCATTGTCGCAGGTTTATGACTAAGTAATGGTTGGTACAGGACTAGCCCTATTTAGTCGCATGTGTTTTATTGAAACTTTTAAATTTGGGGCCGACCCATAGGCGTCCCCTCGCCATGTCTTTTATTTTGGGTTAACTGACCATAGGCGTTCACTCTCGAGCATACAAAAGTTTTCATATAACTGCATCATGCATTCATACACAAATTTTCTTGCATAAAAAGTTTCTCTTGATTTATTGGTATAATTGTTTTTCATGTATATATATTTTATGTTTTGATCTGTTTAATCATATGTTTTATGTTATACTGTCAGATGGTTCTCACACGCGAACAGGAACAACTCAATGCAGCAATCCAAGCTGCAATGGAAGCTTTGCTTCCTCAACTGAGGAATGGCATCAGGGCTGAGGTTCAAGCTGCCAACAATCAGCAGCATAACCAAGCACCTCATCCTCCTCCAGTGACATTGGCAATATGGCTGGAGAGATTCAACAAGCTCCGTCCTCGAGATTTCGAGAAAACAGATAGCCTCAGTGATGCTGAAAGCTGGTTGGCTCACATCAAGAAGATTTTCAATGCTATGGGTTGTGACCCCGTGTTCAAGGAGAGATTGGCATGCTACCGGTTCGAAGGCGATGTGTTAAATTGGTGGTTAGAATTGAAGCAGTCTGAGGGAGGTGACGATTGGGTGGCTGGGTTGACATGTGCTCAGTTTAAAGATAGGGTGATGGAGCAGTTCTTTCCCAAGGCTGAGCAAGACAAGCTCAAGAGGGAGTACCATGGGATCCGACAGAGTGCTAGGGAGAATAGCAATGAGTTTATGTAGCGCTTTCTTCGCTTAGCTGGTTTCCTTGGTGCAGTAGCAGGTACTCCTGAAGAGCAGGCACACAACTTTAGGTGGGCTCTTCGCACATCGGTCGCAAAAAATCTGGTGTGTGCTACGTTCAACACTGTAGCACAAGTGGCCGATGCGGCACGTAAGCTGGAGACGCTGCATGAGAGAGATGAGTTCGGGGAAGCTGAGAAACCCGACAAGAGGTAAACATTCGTATTCAAGCGGTGACCAATCCGTATTCTTTCTTTATATGTCAATTATTCATCTCTTAAATTGTATCTTCCAGGAAGAAAACTGGGGACCGGTCTCAGCCGGCTACTCAGTAGCAGCCTCATCAGCCCAAGGAAAACGGTCAGACTAACGACCGTTCTGCTATGGATAGGCACGGCGGTAATGATAATTACCGTAACAACGCTGGACACTCCAACGCCAGCAGGTCCTAATACTTACGCATTTTCTTATGATTTCATGTTATCACTCATATTCTGACACTCTAGCAAATCTTCTACCAGGAACCATGGAAACGGTAGGGACCAGAACCAGAGAGGTTCACAGCCTAGCCGTCCAGCTATCACTGGTATTCAATCTTATGATTATTCGCATTGTCCTTTGTACCCTATTATTATGTCTCATGTAAAATGTTTTATCAGGTCCTCAGCCAGCCAGAGCACCTGCTGGAGGATATACTCATCCTCTTTGCTCTACTTACCATCATAGGCACCCAGGGCCATGTCGTCGTAACACTGACGCGTGCTTCAAGTGTGGTCTTCCTGGCCATATCATGAAGGATTGCCGTAAGGGCGAGATGGAGGGCACATCGGGACATGCTGATACCAAGCCGCCTCCTACCACTGGACGTGTGTACAAGACATCTTGAGACTAGGCCAACAAGTATACAGGTACCATCACTGGAATCTTGTATATGTATGGTCAAGCTGTGTGTGTTCTTTTCGATACGGGTTCTACTCACTCGGTCATTTCTACTGCCTATGCTAAGAACATTAGGATGCTCCCCATGCCACTAGAGAATAGACTTACTATTTCCACGCCTTTGAGAGACTCTGTATTAATCACCCATGTATACAAGAGTCTTCCCCTAGAATTTGGCGATAAGGTTCGTCCTGTTGACGCACTTCCGCTGGACATGAATGACTTTGACATGATTTTGGGCATGGATTGGCTATCCAAGCATCATGCTACCATAGACTGCCATTGATATCGAGTTATCTTCGGTGATGTTAATGCACCAGAGTACATTCATAACGGGTTCGTACCCGGACGGTCTGTACAAATCATATCTACCCTGCAAGCGCGTGCACTACTGTCACATGGCTGCGAGGGTTATCTAGCTACGGTTCACGACATGGATGCTGAATCTCCATCAATTCAGGATCAACCAATAGTGTCCGAATTCCAAGATGTGTTTCCAGAAGAACTTCCGGGCATACCACCTGCACGGGAAGTGGAATTCAATATCGAGCTTATCCCAGGAGCGGAACCGATCTCCAAAGCTCCTTATCGCATGGCTCCCATAGAGTTAAAGGAGCTGAAGGATCAACTGTAAGAACTTCTAGAACGAGGTTTCATTCGACCGAGCGCATCTCCATGGAGCGCACCGGTCTTATCTGTTAAGAAGAAGGACGACAATATGCGTCTTTGCATAGACTATCGCGAGCTCAACAAGATTACTATCCGGAATAGGTATCCACTGCCGCGTATAGACGATCTGTTTGACCAACTCCAATGGGGCAAAAACTTCTCCAAGATTGATCTTAGGTCAGGCTATCATCAGCTACGGGTTAAGGAGCAGGACGTCGCCAAGACTGCTTTTCGTACCCGCTATGGCGACTACGAATTTGTAGTTATGCCATTCGGCCTGACAAATTCTCCAGCAGTGTTCATGGACTTGATGAACAGAATCTTCCATGAATTTCTGGACAAGTTCGTCATTGTCTTCATCGATGACATCCTGATTTTCTCAAAATCCAAGGAGGAACACGAAGACCATCTTCGTACAGTACTACAGATTCTTTGCCAGAAGTAGCTGTATGCTAAATTCTCCAAATATGAATTCTGGTTAGACAAGGTGGCATTTTTAGGTCACATTGTATCAGCAGAAGGAATCACTATGGATCCAGCGAAGGTTGAGGCCATTACTAAGTGGTCGAGGCCGACATCAGCGACGGAAGTCCGCAGTTTCTTAGGCTTAGCTGGCTATTACCGTAGGTTCGTGGAGAACTTTTCCCTCTTAGCACTACCATTGACCAAACTGATGCGGAAAGGGGAGAAATTCGTCTGGACTGAAGAACGAGAGAAGAGCTTTGAAGACCTGAAGCAGAAGCTAGTATCTGCACCTATTCTTACTCTCCCATCTGGTACGGGTGGATTTCAAATCTACAGTGATGCATCGGGGAAGGGACTTGGCTGTGTTCTCATGCAACATGGGAAAGTGATCGCGTACGCTTCACGGCAGCTTAAGCCTTATGAAGAAAATTACCCTACGCATGACTTGGAACTTGCTGCAGTCGTGTTTGCATTGAAGATATGGAGGCACTACTTATATGCAGAATCATGTGACATTTTCACGGACCACAAGAGCTTGAAGTATATCTTCACTCAACGTGAATTGAACATGAGGCAGAGGAGATGGTTAGAGATGTTCAAGGATTATGACATTAATCTACAGTATCATCCCGGAAAGGCAAATGTAGTAGCAGATGCACTTAGCAGGAAGTCCGGTATGATCAACGGCATTAAAGTTGAGGAGGAAATCATAAGAGACTTGGAGCAACTAGACATAGAAATCATGGTACGTGGACAGCACGGTTACTGGGCTAATCTTAGAGTAGAACCCGAGTTACTCTCTAAGATCAAGGAAGCTCAGAAAGATGATGGAGAAATCTGGGCGATAGTTCAGAATTTGGAGAAACAGACAGAATTCAGAGTAGATGCAGATGGTATCGTATGGCAGGGCACGAGACTTTGTGTTCCTGATGACCAAGAACTCCGGGAAGCCTTGTTAGCTGAAGCTCATAGCTCCCCATTCTCTATACATCCCGATTCGACTAAGATGTACCATGACATCAAGCAGTACTTTTGGTGGAGTGGTATGAAACAGGATGTGGCCACTTACGTCTCCAAATGTCTTACCTGCCAACAGGTTAAGATCGAGCATCAGCGATCTGGCAGTCTCCTTCAACCGTTAGATATCCCAGAGTGGAAGTGGGACAAAATCACCATGGATTTTGTTGTCTTCCGCCTACCAAGAGGAAGCACGATGCAATTTGGGTTATCGTTGATCGACTTACCAAATCAGCTCATTTCTTACCGATCCGCAAGGAAGATCCGGTAAGTAAACTCGCCGATACGTATAGAAGAGAGATCATGAGACTCCACGGTGCTCCATCCAGCATCGTCTCAGACAGAGATCCTTGTTTCACTTCGCGATTTTGGAAGAGTCTGTAGAAAGCTTGGGGTACACAACTTAAGCTTAGCACGTTTTTTCATCCTCAAACGGACGGGCAGTCGGAGCGAACAATTCAGACATTGGAAGACATGTTGAGGTCATGTGCGTTGGAATGGACGGGTGATTGGGACGGTTATATCTGTTTGGTGGAGTTTGCATACAACAACAGTTGTCACACAAGTATCAAGTGTGCTCCTTTCGAGATGTTGTATGGCAGAAAGTGTCGCACCCCAATCTGCTGGGATCGGGTTGGCGAGCGAACACTTGAAGGACCAGAAATCATAGAGATGACCAATGAAAGGATCGTAGTAGCTAAGCAGAAACTTCAGGAAGCACGGTCACGTCAGAAGAGTTACGTCGATAAGCATCGTAGGGACATACATTTTAACGTAGGAGATCACGTTTTCCTTAAGGTTTCGCCGGCACGTGGTGTTAGACGCTTCGGGATTAAAGGGAAGCTCAGTCCTCGTTTCATCGGACCGTTTGATTTCATTGAACGAGTCGGTGAAGTATCTTACCGGTTAGCGTTACCTCCGCAGCTTTCGCATGTACACAATGTGTTTCATGTGTCCTTACTCAGAGGGTGCCAGTATCATCCCCTTCACATGGATCAGTATCCACTGGAACGGATACGTTAAGATCTCACCTTCATAGAAGACCCGAACGAGTTCTTGACAGACAAGAACGAGTCATGAGAAGGAAGACGATTCCATTCGTCAAAATCCGTTGGAGGGATCATACCGAGCGGGAAGCCACTTGGGAAACAGAGGAGTCTATCTGGGTTTCTTACCCTCATTTCATATTTTGAATTCGGGTATGTTCTTCTTTTCCAGTTTACTTTATCTATAATTCGGGGACGAATTATTCTTTTTAGGGGGGAAGAGTTGTAAAACCCGTATGCTTTTACCATGAATAGTACCCTTAAGATCGTACGTACTAGATTAAAACTTTCCTTTTATAGTATGATTACGTTCACGTGTTAGAATTTTAAGTATTACGTACGTGTTAGAACACGATAAGTATTTATTACGTATGAACACACAATAATTATTCAAACAATAATTAATCACGAACATGCGATCATGAAATCATGAACGTAAATTAATCACGAGCTAATATTAATTACGTATATATATTTATTACGAACACGAATAAATATATTAAGTCACGGTTAATAATTAACGAGAACACATAAAACACGAACACGATAAAACAAGAACGAACACTAAAATAATTAGATTCGGAAAAAGGTACGGGTACCCCATGTGGGGCCCCCTACCCGCGGCTACACCAAGGGGATGGGCCAAGCCCATCAAACTTTTACTAACAAGGGGTTATGGTAAAAACCTTTAGTCATTTTTCACATTACAGTAAAATATCAAAAACCCTAAAAAGTTTTTCTCCTTCTCCTTGTCCTCTCCTTTGGCCGCCGGATATAAAGACACAAAAGGGGGTGTTCGTTTGACTTTTGATCTTGAATTTTGTGCAAGTATTCGTGTGTGTTCATCCTCGTTTGATCCACGCATTTGGTATATCTTTTTAATCCTTTTATTTTATGTTTTGATTTAATAAATTAAATAAGATCATGATGTTTTTAAAAATCTAATTAAAAACATTAATTAAACATATAAATGGTTAAGGGGTAAATCAAGACGAGGGATTTATGGGTGTCTGATGTGGCCGACGCCTAAACCGAACCCCCATGGGGTCTCGGTTTGGCTTATGAACCACCACCGAGACCTCAAGGTCTCGGTTTGGTGGTATGGGTCCCACGACAGCAGCAAACAGGGGGAAACCCCGAAGTGGTTCGGGGTATTGTGTTGATTACGGGTCCGGTTCATGGTTTATAGTCACGATCCGGTTCATTGTTTATGTTAAGGTTTATGATTTTAATAATCATATGTTAACAATTAAATTGATAAAGCATGACATAATTAATTTAATAAACATGACTTAGGTTATAATTTAATTATTAGATCATGAAATTTTAACCTAAGTATTTATATTTTCTAGACTTTATAATTAATTAATTATTAAAAACCATGACTATAATTAATTAATTAACATGACTTAGGTTATATTATTAATAATTAATAATACATGTTTTAACCTAAGTATTTAACTTTATTTAATTAAAAACATGATATATTTAATTAAATATTTTTAACATATAGTTTATTTAAATTACATGTAATAATTAATAAATTATACCTTATATCAATATGACTTAGAAAAATAATCAGAAAACACTTAAGCTTATATACTTAGCTTATTTAACCAGCTTATATCTAATTATGGAAACTTTCTAATTTTAGAAACTTATTTAATTTAGGCAGCTAATCTATTTTTGGAAACTTTCTATTTTTAGAAACTTATCTATTTTAAGCAGTAATTCTATTTTTGGAAACTTTTTATTTTTGGAAACTTTCTATTTTTTGAAACTTTTTATTTTTGGAAACTTTCTATTTTTGGAAACTTTCTAGTTTTGGAAACTTTCTATTTTTGGTAACTTTCTATTTTTGGAAACTTTCTATTTTAGGAAACCTGCTATTTTTAGAAAGTTACTTATTATTACACAGTAAGTATAATAATACATGAAATACAAGTAATACTTAATCAGAATAAACAGAATATAAGATGAACACAGTTTAAAGCTTAAAATAGTAAAACATGACATGAACGTATAAAATAAGCTAAGACATGACATAAAACCAGTTACGTATTTAGTAATCAGATACTTATACACGTATGTATTTATGTAGCATTAGTGATACCGAAGTAGGACTCTCTCCGTTCGTCTTCTTCGTTCACTGGACATAAGGTACGGATTCCCGTCCTTTCAGTATGTACATTTTTTTCCTTATTAGGATTCCCCGTATGCAGCCAACTGTTTTCCCGTAGTATAAGTTTATATGTTTGATTTGCTTATGTTT
This sequence comes from Glebionis coronaria, assembly GCA_025667525.1. Classification (NCBI taxonomy): domain Eukaryota; kingdom Viridiplantae; phylum Streptophyta; class Magnoliopsida; order Asterales; family Asteraceae; genus Glebionis; species Glebionis coronaria. The sequence continues at coordinate 13,024,210 of CM046876.1, forward strand.
AATTTATAATACCTATAGCCATATACATGTATGACCAGTTTCACCTAGTTATGGAGGTACCATAACCATAACACTAGAGGCACTGGTGTTATGACTTCCCCACGGCGGAGTGATTGCTCGTGGCGTCCCTTCAGCTTTTGGCCATATTATTATATTTATCATGTGGGGCGTATGGGTGTATCCTAGTTACATGTTTTCAGCATATTACTCAGTATGAATGTGGTGTGTGCCTTGCATCCTTCACAAGGAGCTGATCCCTCCTACCCAAACCAGTATATTAAATTAGAGGCAGCCCCTCTAATTTGCATGATGAGGTCACCCCTCCAAGTATTCATGCACGGTGGATTTGCATGACCTATATTGGCTAATGGTAGAATATGTTAAACAGTTTTTATAAGATAAACATAAGGCTTTTCAAACTATAAAACAAGTTTTACCAAGACTTAACCGGGTTATTCGGGACTTAGTTTCTTCCGTTGTTATATGCTTTTATGCTCATATTGTTCATGCTTTATTGTACATCCGTGCACTGAGCGTATTGCTCAGCCGTTTTCCTTTTCTATGTTCCCAAAACGGCAGGTACTCAGGGACGCTCATAGACTTTAAGCGTACGTGCATATGGATTGGAAGCTTTCTAGCTTTTTTTTACTTTATGCATTATCTTTACTTTGATACTCTTGACATTGTTTAGTCCTTTCATTTACAGTTTTATGTTTGTGTGTGATGAGCTTTACTTTTGGACTACCGATGTTTGATTCCGGTATTTTCCTTTTATGGTCATGTAATGTTTAGACATTTATCCTTGTATGCTTTGATGACACGCCATAATTACACGTGACATTCCATTATCAAAATGGGGTGTTACACAGAGTGTCATTCTTCAGATCTTAAGACTACCCAGCAATCCGATTCGGGTTATATCTTGGATAGGATTGAAGAGATCAAAATGAAAAATTAATCCGAAAATATACTTTCAGTTTGAGTATATGTATATTTTTCCTTTATGTAACAAAGAAACTTGTCGTGTTAATATAAACGGACAAGTTGTTAAATAAATAAAAAGTGTGCTGTTATTCTCAATTCTTGTTATCTTATCTCATTTCATTTCATTTTTCTCATCATTCATGTTATGAACCCTTATATATAAATTCCTTATTTTGTTTGTGAGAAACAAATACCTATCAAAAGAGTTGGAATTTTTTGTTGCCTTATGATATGTTAATTGATTCGATACTCGTATCTATGAATATCTTATCAACAATATCATTCTTATCTCGTGTTATTTAGTAAATGTTGATAGAATGACTCATACGATATCAACAACGTTTGCAACTGTGAATATGACTCTAAAAGAAATTAGGCAATTGGTTACTGATAGTGTGACTGCAGCTTTGTAAGCACAAGCCACCAATGTAGCTAGTCCAAGTATTGGAAATCCTGTGTAAAGAGAAGTATATGTGGCGAAGAAGTGTACGTATAAGGATTTCATGAATTGGCAGCCTTTCAACTATAAAGGATCATAAGGAGCTGTTGGACTTATTCGCTGGTTCTAGAGAACTAAATCTGTATTTGTTCGCAGTAAATGTGTTGAGGATTGCAAAGTGAAATTTTATACGGTTACAATGACTAAAGAAGCTTTATCCTTATGGAATGCTTATGCTCAACCTATCGGAATAGAACAAGCTTATCAAATTCCTTAGGGTGAATTCAAGAAGCTGCTAACTAAGAAGTATTGTCCTCGAAATCAAATCCGAAAGATGGAGGAAGAATTCTATAATCTGGCAGTAAGAGATAATAATCTTAAAGCTTATATCCGAAGATTTCAGTAACTAACACTATTATGTCATAATATGGTTCCTAATAATGAAAAAACTTATGGAAGCTTTTATTGGAGGATTTCCCATAAGTATTGAAGGAAATGTTACCGCCTCTAAACTCCAAACTTTGTAGGAAGTCATTACCATTACTCAAAGGTTGATGGGTCAGGTAATAAGATCTACTCCTGTGCAAGCAACAGTTAACAACAAGAGAAAGTTTAATGACAGGATGAGCTTTCCTACTAATTGTAATTTCCAAATAAATAACTACTGCAACAATAATCAAGGCAATGATCATCGTCAACAGCATAACAAGAGACAAGATATTGCTAACGTTTATGTTGTAACTTCAAGCGATGTTTATGTTGAAAGATTTCCCCTATGTCAGAGATATGCCTTACATCATACAGGATATTGAACTATCAAGTGTCAAAACTGTAGTAAGGTAGGACATCAAACTAAGGATTGTAGAAGCAAAGGACCAGCTACTGGAAGTAATCAACTACCACTGATGGTGATTTGCCATAACTGTGGAGAAAAAAAGGCGTTTCAGGAACGAGTGTCGATAAGAGAGAAATAGCCAACGGAAAGTCTATTTGTTAAACAATGCTCAACAAGATCAAAACATAGTCACTGGTATGTTTCATCTAAATCCAGATCTGGTTAAAGTAATATTTGACTCAGGAGCTGATAGAAGTTTCGTATGTGTTAAAATTGATGTTATGCTGAATATTCTGATTGTTTTAATAAATACTAAGTATGACATAGAAATGGCCAATGGGAAAATAGTTAGAACTAGTATCGTTATTCGAGGATGTATCTTAACTTAATTACGTCAATCTTTTGAAATCGACGTTATGCCAGTATGAGACTAATGGATACTTATCCTTGCAAATCAAACTTTTCATATTTAAAATCTACTTGAGATTATCTTAATTTGATTATATTAAATCAAGAATGGTATATAAAGTCAAGTATAGGAACTTGCAAATCCTTGGCTTTTTCAAGTTAGAATTTGTGCTTTAAAGCTCCATATATTAAAGACTAGCTAAACTTGTTCTAAGTGGTTAAGGAATGAGTATAGGTAAAAATCGGTTGAGTCAAAAACTATTTTTATTCTCTAATGGATAGACTACATTTGTGTCAAAAACACTTATTTTATTTATTATTAAACACAAAATTATACTAAAAATTTAAATTTTCATCATTTTTTAGAATAACGATTACGTAAGAACACGACAAAAGAAAGTGCAAGCGATTATATCGATTGACCCCCATGCTAAAACTGAACATTGTCCTTAATATTTCCTAGCACAAGAATAACACCCACATGCTAGAACATGAAAAGTCGAATGCAATAGTCCTAAAATGGTAAGGGCGCGCAAATCTATAAGCCATTTATTAATTATGCTTTAATATAAAACGTTAGTCGATAAAAATCAATGGATATCGGATTTTCCAAATGGCTATCAAATAATAGAAGATCGAGTGAATCGGGGTGAAATCGAGTGAACATGGTAAGGGCATGCAAATATTCAATGAATTGAGTCATCCCTAAGAATCACATCACAAACAACAAAAACGGGATTCAAAAGCACAAATCTTTTATTAGTGTTATTAAATAGAAAGAAGATAGAATGATAGGTATGGGGATTTTGTTAACCGAGTCATGAGCTCGACTCGGTCCCCGCATTCATTTGTCCATAGGGAAAAGGGTGAAAACTGGCATATTGGAATAAATTCAATCGTAAAGCACGATGTCGGGGTGGAAGATCACATCCTCGTTGTTGGAAGACAAACAAAAAGATATCAGTTCAGCACAAATCTCCAAAATGGGATGATAGTCATAGGGCAAAGTCATGGAATCAAAATGGTATGCTCCTCAACATAAACTCACACAACGATGATAGAAATATCTTTCATTTGGTACATCAGTGAAAGACTTAGATTTACTTAAATGAACAATTCCAGGATCGTATACCTCGTCCTCGGGAGAGTAAGGAATAGACAACACGATGTCGTTCCCCCATACTACTCCAAAATCGTTAAAAACACGCGTCGATGACGGGGTAGAAAGAATCTCATCTGAAGTGGTTTCAAATTTTTAATCTTTATCGATCATTTCACCCTTAGGAACGTGAACAAATGGGTCATAATACTCAATACGAGTGACATGAAAAACCTACACATTAAGGTCAAATTGGGTGAGAAGAGGACTTAGGACAAAATTATCATTAAGCAAATTCTCTAAAAAGAGAGCGTCCCCCTCTAGGTCAAGATCATCAATCAATACCCGGTGGTATTGAATCATTTGAAGCAAGAAAAGTTTCAATTACTTCCATAAGCGAATCACTCTCCTCAAAGAGAATAGGAGATGGAGAGAAAGACTCGGTAATAGGATTAGAACTTAATGATTCGATTTTAGAAATGAGAAGGTAAACGTTCGATAATTGCTCTCGAATTATCACGTCTTCCACCTCACCTAAATGAGTAAGTTAATCCGTAAACTTCTCAAAGACCGAAGTAGTCAAATCAACCTCATTTTCCGGTGGAAATGGGTCTAAAGGAGTAAGTACAAAGGTGAACCTCTAAAAAACCAGGGTGATCAAATCACTATCATCCCCGTTTCTTGATGGAAACGCGTGAAGAAGAGTAGGTTCATCGGGAACCCCTCATAATCCGAGTCAGGAAATTCATCTTTATAAGAGAGTTCAACGGAGAACTCCTCACTAGATAATTCACTAGAAGTCGTATCATACTGATGTGACTCTAATTACACATTTTTTTCTCGTAAAACAGGCTTAAATTAACTAATATATCATCAAATATGCACAAAGTATGCTTGTTTTCTTGTTTGTATATCTGCAGCCTATGGAGTGGTGATAATTTCCATGCAAAAGGAATTGTACTAAATTAGGGAGGATTATTGGAAATTTAGTGCAACTGATGAATAAGGTTAAAATTAAAAATGAGTTTGGAGGTACCTGTATACATCCATTAAGTCACTGACCTTCGTGACTAATTAGTGGTTTGTTGATAGGCTCATTGATGAGTACTCATTAGTAAGTGTAATTATGGTTCAGAAACGCGAAGATTTCTTGATGAATTCCATCATGGTCTTACTGGGGGACACTATGGTCCTTCCACCACAGATAAAAAAGTATTTGCTGTTGGTTTTTATTGGCCAACAATTTTCAAGGAAGCTCATGTTGGGAATAAAATTAACCAAGTCCTTAGCCGCTGACAAAGAGGATTCTGGACGCTGGCACATGGAAAGAAGCCGCTGACAAACAAGGCGCTGACAAGAAGAATCTCAGCCACGGAAAGATTGCATTAGCTATAGAAGTCAACACGTTTTGTTTTAATTAGGAAGATATGTTCAAATATTGTATTTTCTATATTTATCTCTTCCTAGAATAGTTGATTCGTAGCTTTCTGTTCAAGGCTCCTTAATCTATAAAAAGGAGGCCTTAGGGTTTATTGTATGTATGCTTTCAATGTCATTGTTCACTTTTATTATTATCAATCAAAGTTGAATGTTTGGTAATCGATTGTGTTCTTTGTTCTAAGTATTAATTCCACATAGTACTTAGATTATTGCAAATACAAAGTTTCTCTATGTATTACTCTTGATCTAATCTCGATAATATAAAGCTAAGTCGATCTAAGTTTGGTATCAAAAAGTGGTATAGAGCTTGTTGAGGAACTTTGATCAAAAGAACAAAACCCTCAAACTCACAAACCTAATCACAAAAGCATCATGTCAACCTCATCCAATAACACCACATCTAACTACATTGGACCTCTAAACAACCTCAAAATTCCCATCCTTGACCCTGATAACTTTGAACTATGAAAGTTTAACTTTCAACAATATTTTAAAGTTTATGTCCTTTGGGAGATTATTGAATTTGGAAATTCCTTCAACAAGGTAAAAAAGATGGCAGATTATAAAGCACAAAGAATCAAAGATGGCGAGCCTAAGGGTGAAAGCTCAAGTCCTCAAGACGGAAGAGCTACGTCTGCTGAAGAGATAGCTCAAAGAAGGAACGATATGAAGGCACTTATTTATTTTAAATTAGATCTTGGACTAAAGGAGCAATTTAAGTTAAGAAAGTATGAATCTGCTAAAGAGGTTTAGGAAGATATTGAATCAACTTTTGGTGGTAATGAAGACACACTCAAGTAAAGGAAAAAGAAGCTGGTAAGGGAATGTACTGTATTTATAGCCCTTCCCAATGAAAAACTGAGTGAAACCAGAAGTCGTCTTCAAGACCTCATCAAGAAATTGGTATTCATGGGTGTCAACTTTGACGAAGAAGATGTCAGCTCTGCTTTTCTTGTAGCTCTTGGGGAAGCTTGGCATGTACAAGCTAACCCAATTCTTTCTACCAAGATACAACTTTTGATGACATCTACAATCAATTGAAGATCATGGAACCTGAATTTATGCTAAGACATGGGAGTAAGTCTACTTCATCCTCAGGGAACATGGAATTTGTATCCCATAATGGCTCCATAGCCGCTGACAAAGCATCATTTGTCAGCGGATTGGACTCCAGAACCACTGACACATTTTACTTTGCATCCTCAAGTCTAAAACTAGCTGGAATCGACTTGGATACTGTGTGTTCCTACCTTTATTCCTTTCCCAATGGTTCTCAAGTGATGTATGAAGATCTTGAGCCGAAAAGTGATGCAAATCTTGAAGAGATGGACATTAAGTGGAACATGGCCCTTAGCAGCATAAGAGCCAATAGGTTCTACAAGAAGTTTGGCAAGAAGTTTACGTTCAACAAGGTTGAATCAACTAGATTTGATAAATCCAAAGTTGAATGTTAGAATTGTCATAGAATGGGTCACTTCAAGAGGGAATGAAGATCTCCACTCAGGAATGATAGAGGACATGATACAAGTCGTGTCATCAAGATAGAGGATGTTGAGTCAAAGGCAATGGTGGCCATGTAGAACATTGATGGAATTGGATGGGATTGGAGCTACATAGAGAATGAGGTGGTGCAGAATCAAGCCTCTGAAAAGGAAGAGGAGTATGTTCAATTTGCTCTAATGGTCAAATCTTCTTCTTCATCAAATAATGAGGTATATAATGATGCTTATTGTAGTAAGGGGTGTAGGCAAAACATTGAAAATCTTAAGGCTGAGGTTTCTAGCTTAAACCAACAACTCTTTGATATAGATGTCACGCTAAGAAACTACAAGAGGGGACTGGCACAATCTGATGGGATGGTGTAAGACTATAGGAAAATGGAGTTTGACCTTAAAGACAAAATTAAGGTGTTAGAAAGAGACTTAAGACTTAATAATGAGTCCAAAGCTTGCCTCATGGAAACTAAAACTAAATTACAAATTAAGCTATATGAAGCAATTAAGTCTGAAGAAAACGTAGGACTTAAGATTGAAAAGTTTGAAAAGGCTAGTGAAATATTGGACAAATGTATGAGTGAGCAACGTAACCCCAAAGATGTGTCTGGGATTGTGATGCATGCAAAGGAAATTGTTGGTGTCCCACCTCCTCCAGGTGATTTCTATGAGGTTCATATGAGGAAAGACCGATCTGGAACTGATATTCTAGAATTCCAAGAGAAACCTTTTATTCCTCCACCATGTGTACTTGACCCAGTTGAAGAATATGAGAAGAAAAGGATTGACTTGGAACAATGGAAGGCAGTCAACCCCTTTCTCTTTGTTAAAGGTGGTCTGTTTAGTGATGAATCTATTGACCTTAAGCCCATTGTTGTAGCCAATCCTAGTACTAGTAAACCTATTAACCTTGGTTCCCCTTCTCAAAGTAAATCTAATGTTAGGTATGCTGAGATGTATAGGAAACCTAGATCGCCACAAAGCCAATAAAGTGTGAATGGAACAAGGTATTATCAATCTAGACCTAGGTTTGCATCTAAAAAGGCATGCTATACTTGTGGGAGCTTTACACATTTGTTCTATAATTTTCAAAATGGACATAGTCAAGCCACTAACATGAGTTCACCCACAATTAACCACCGACCTTTTGTCCACCCTAGACCACAGGCCACTAGACCAGCTCCTTTCTTCTCTAAGGCAGTTGATACTCATGGCCAAAGACCCTTTTAAAAGACCAATACTTGGTCTAACAGATAGTAGGTTCCTGTAGCAAACCCTAATTTAGCCTTTGACAAGGCATGCATACCCGCTAACAGGAACATTCTATCTGTTGACAGGGTAAGACAAGCCGTTGACAACCCTAGATTTGGTATGTCTATTCCAAAACTAGCCGATGCCAGACCTTATGTTAGACCATATAACAAAAGATACTTGGTTAATAAGGGACAAGGGTCTAAGGCATCATCCAGTTTAACCTGGAAACCTAAACAAGAGCAAACTCTAATTTTAAATGTGTTTAAATGACTTGCAATAAATTAAATATCTTGAGAAGGTCATTACTAAACCTATTGGAACCAATTAGATATTTAGGACTCAAAGGGATGATCAGGGAGTTGTTACAAGGAATAAAGCCATTCTTGCTGAACAACTAGATAGATCTAAGCCTTCTAAGGCTTGGATCTCCCAAGAAAACTAATTTGTTTTCTTTATGTGCAGGGTGTCCAAAAACATGTCAATGATTATGGATATTGGGACAGTGGATGCTCGGCACATGATGGGGAAGGAGGATTACTTCTCAAATTTTACTCTTATTAGCAATGGTGATAAATTGTATATTGGTGGAAGTAGTGGAACCATATCAGGAAAAGGCACACTTGTCACCAACAATTCGAAGTTTGAGGAAGTCTTTCAGGCAAAATAACTTGGTTATAATTTGTTTAGTGTTTCACAAGTTTGTGACAACAAAAATAAGGTTCTCTTTACTGATAAAGAATGTTTAGTTTTGAGTAAGGATTTTGAGTTGCCTGCTAATTTTTTTATTGAATATAGAACACCTAGATATAAGGACATGTATAAAATTAATCTAAATGGGATTAAAATGAGTAATAATTTGGCATGTCTTTATGCTAAGGCTTCAGTGGATGAGAGTAACTTATGGCACAGAAGGTTAGTGCATCTAAATGTATTTATTCTAGGGAGTTTAGTACAGCAAGAACTCCACAGCAAAATGTTGTAGCTGAAAGAAGGAATAGAACACTTATAGAAGCAGCTAGAACCATGTTAGTAGATGCTAAGTTGCCCATTTCTTTTTGGGCTGAAGCTGTTAGTATAGCTTGTTATGTACAGAATAGGGACTTAATCAAAAAGTACCACAATAAAACCCCTTATGAGCTATTTTGGAAAATGAAGCCTTTGATAGACTTCTTTAGACCCTTTGGATGCCACGTAGTTATTTTGAATACTAGTGACAACCTAGGAAATTTTAATTCCAACGTTGATGAGGGATACTTTGTGGGATACTCTAAGAATAGCAAAGGGTATAGGGTTTATAACAAGAAGGATATGATTACCACAAAGAATATTCATGTTGACTTCTTGGAGAATAAACCTAGTGATCCTGAAACTGGGCCTAATTGGTTGTTTGATCTAGAATTTTTGTTTAGATCTATGAATTATATGCCTATTACTAACCATGTAGATTTAGAAGCAAAAAATACTAAAAATGCAAGTATACAAGCCAATGAGGTATCTGGATCACAAACAGCTGGGCAAATCTTCTCCTTCAATGTATTGGAGGTACCTTTTTGGAGTAAAGAATTTGTTGAAGCATCTGCTGCTGAGAAGAGAAAAGACAGTAATGAACAAGAAGAGCCAAAGATTGATGATGTTCAAAATGACAGTGGCTTTGTAGCCCCTAACAAGCAAGATTTATCCGCTGATAAGCAAGGACAAATCGTTGACAGCTCTTCTCTAGACTCTGACAAATCCATTCATGAAATTCTGAGTAAATCCTTACCCAAAGGTGATGTCAGTGGCTTCAGTCCAGCCGCTGACAATGTTACTAATGAAGAAGATGGGTATGAAACTAAAGAACAACATGCTCGTACTAACTTGAAGACCATTATTCATGATGATGCCTTATTTGGGGGACGATTGAATTCTCATGTCACCAAAAATCATCCTCCCACTCAAATAACTAGACCTCTTAATTCTCCAATACAAACAAAAGGTAAAAGTAAGAGACAATGTGGATTCATTGCAAATATCCACAAGAAAGAAGATATAAATGGATTCAAGAGTGTTTGTTTGCCTGTTTTCTATCACAAGCAGAACCTAAGAAGATCTTTGATGCTCTTCAAGATGACAGTTAGATAGAAGAAATGCAAGATGAGCTTCATCAGTTTTCCATCCAAGATGTTTGGGAGCTTGTTGATTGTCCCACGCATGTTAGACCTATTAGAGCACGTTGGGTTCTCAGAAACAAGAAAGATGAGAGAGTCAGTCTGATCAAAAACAAGGAAAGATTGGTTGCTCAAGGGTACACACAAGAAGATGGTATTGACTATGAAGAGGTTTTTGCACATGTTGCTAGGATTTAAGCAATAAGGATTTTCCTAGCCTATGCTTCTTGTATGGGTTTCAAAGTCTACCAAATGAATGTGAAGAGTGCCTTCTTGTATGGATCTATTAAAGAGGAGGTGTATGTGATGCAACCTCTTGGATTTGAAGATTCAGAGCATCCAGACGAAGTCTACAGAGTTAAGCAGGCTATGTATGGTCTTTATCAAGCCCCAGAGCAAGGTATGGTACATTTTCCACTTACTTGGTGGAAAATGGATTTAAGAGTGGAACCATAGACCAAACTTTGTTCATCAAACAGAAAGCAAGGACTTTTTACTTGTATAGGTTTATGTAGATGATATCTTCTTTGGATCATCTCTTCGAAAAATTTGTGAGGAGTTCTCTAAGCTTATGATAGATAAGTTTCAGATGAGTGCAATGGGAGAAATGAATTTCTTTCTTGGTCTTCAAGTTCAGTAGAAAGAAGAGGGTATCTTTATCTCATAAGATAAATATGTAGCTGAAATATTGAAGAAGTTTGGGTTTCCACCTCATGAAAAATGGGCTAGCACACTTATGGATAGAGAAAATCCTTGGGGAAAGATTGGAGAAGGTAAAGAGGTAGATGTCAGACATTATAGATCAATGATTGGCTCGTTGATGTATCTTAAAGCTTCTAGACCAAACATCATGTTTGTAGTGTGTGTATGTGCACGTCATCAAATGACTCCCAAAGAGTGTCACTTTCATGCTGTCAAGAGAATCTTTAGGTATCTTAGGTGCTATCCCACTTTGGGATTATGGTACCAAAGAGAATCTCCATTAGATTTGATTGGATACTCAAATAGTAACAATAGAGATAGGAAGTCCACAACTGTTGGATGTCAGTTCCTTGGAAGTAGGTTGATATCTTGGCAATGCAAGAAACAGACTGTTGTGGCCAATTCTATAACTGAGGCTAAGTATGTGGTTGCTGCTACATGTTGTGGTCAAGTACTATCGATTCAAAATCAGTTACTGGATTATGGGTACATTTTTATGAATACTAAGATATTTGTAGATAATAACAGTACAATTTGTATAATTAAGAATTATGTACATCATTCTAAAACTAAACATATAGAAATTAGACATCATTTTATTTAGGGTTGTTTTGAAAAAGGTTTAATTCAACCAGAGAAAACAGATTCTGAAAATAATGTTTCAGACCTTTTAACTAAACCTTTTGATGTTGGGAGGTTCCAGTAGTAGGTAACAAGTATTGGAATGATCAATCCTTGAAAAATGTTGGTTTTATTTGTTGTAAAAGTGTGTACAGGATGAGTACTGTTATTAGTTCTTATACAGTTAGTCTTTTTCACTATATTTTCTAGCTGCTGACAGAGGCATTTTATCCGCTGACAAGTGGAATGTAGCCTCTAATAGCTTTTGTGTTAGTTTGTTTTGTGGTTTTTTGTCTAACTATGTAGATAAGTGGAGCAACAAAAGGATGGATACAGAGTTGCTTATGGATTGATGGGCTATGCCAAAGTCTTATTTATGATGGTTGGAATGCTTTACATTCCTATCTTGATATAAAAATTTGTCATTTGAAGTGTACCATTTTGTAAGCATATTTAAAGGGGAGGTTATAGGATACCTTTAGGTTTTTCGGTACTCTGAGAGTACTCTTATCATAATTCTAGATTATGTCCACTGGCGAATGGGGGTTTGAAATAGTGAAGGCTTTTTTCTTGTGGAATTGTTGGAATTTCTAAACCTTGAGGCACTGTAGCATGCGCGTTCTCTTTTGAGCATGCATATTGCCAAGACTTTTTGACCTAGAATTGGGTTTGGTCGGATGCGAGACTTAGGATATAAATTTTTGGGCTTACCTAGGAGTTACAAAGATATTATTTGAGTTAACTTCATCTTTAAGGACTTTGTTAGCAAGGGACACTAAAGGACAGTCACATCTATCTTGTTTATGCAAGTGTGTGTGATTGGACAGTGATTGCAAAACTCAGTTTTTGTTTGGAGAAAAGATAATTCCCTTAGGATTAATTTCTTTGTTAAGGTCTTTTATTTTAGCCTCTGACAAAGAACTTTTAGCCGCTGAAAATGTATTTTAGACCCCGACAAGCCAATTTTAAACGCTAACAAATATAGCCGTTGGCGCCGACAAAGCTTTGACCAATGAAAAGAACTGGGTCCAACTCAATTTTTTCTTACGGTATTTTGGGCCGTAGTTTTCATAGAGTAGGTATTTCCTTTAATTTTTAAGAGATAAGTTTACTTTTTCAAAGATTTACTCAAGTAGTTTTTGAAACGTTTATACACCTACCTCTTTTTCAACCAATAATATGACTATCTTTTCTACTATATATTAGGCCCTCTATGCTTTAACAGTTACAACTTGCATATTTATTATTTTTCTCTTCCATTATCACCAACTAAACCTTTCTTTCCACTTAAGCTTTTCAAGTTAACAATGGCGCCCAAATTTAAACCTGCTGATGCTACTCTTGAATTCAAAATCAACATCATATGATTTCTCTCTTGATAGTTGATGATCATCACCCACAGTACACAGGCATGATTGAGTTTTTGTTGGCTTCCAACATAAGATAGTTATATCTCATGCTCCAATCATTCCTACTTCATACATCAAACAGTTTTGGAACACTGCCACTTCCAAAACACTTGATGGTGTGATTACCATTGAAGGCTTGTTGATCCCAAAGTCAGATCTTAAACCTTAATAGCTTGTTTAAGGGTTGTGATAGAAAGAAAGAATTCAATCTAACACTAGAGAAACTTTGCAAAGCAAAGTAACTAAACAAGATGCAGAATATAATGTTTAGCACAAGAACAATATGATTGAAACGTTGAACTTTAATATATCAATGATATACGAATACCCTAAAATGGTATTAGGGTTTACAAAACCTTAAAGTATATTAATGAAAGACAATCGAGAAAAGACACACCTTGCATGCTAACCTAGTGAGTCCTTTTATAGCCATAAGGACTCACGTACAAGATCACTACTAACAAACTTGGAAAGTATTAAGGAATAGTAACTGAAACGCGTAAAAATCTATTCCAAGTTTATCTCTGACAGCAGGGCCTTTGACTTCAGCAGGGGAACCAATCCCCCTGCCTTTGTTATTTAGCAGGGGGAACTTACTCTAGCAGGGGTACGAATAATCAACTAGCAGGGGTAACAAGTAAGCATAGATTTATTCCCAACAATCCTCCCCTAAACTTGTGCTTTCCCCTAAAGACAAGTTTCTGAATAAATACTAGTTGATGAGGATGCTTACAAACTTTCTGGCCAAATCTGACTATGAATCATTCTTACCAGATCATAAGCAACAGGCGTTTTAGCATCTACAATCAAGTTAGCCTGTGCTAGTTTCTTCAAGATCTCCTGAGTGAAGGGATAATACCTATGATTGATCAAGTACACACTTACTCCTTCCATCACTACCTCATAGACCCCAGAATTGGTAAACAACTTCCAATACAACAAATCTCCTTTATTCACTGCATCAAATATAGGATCAAATAACTCATGCTCATACATCCTATGCATGCACTCCCAGATTACCAAATCCTTCTCCACACCATCCATGGTAGGAGGTTTTGCAGCAAAAGTCTTCTTCAAAATTTTCCACAGATCTTCTAAGTCCTCACTATCTAAGGTTTGAAACATGACATCTAGACTTAGAAATGTCTGTGGTGTATTGTCAGCTCTTGTAAGCTTCCACCAAGTCCTCCCTTTGTGTTCATAAAAAAACATATTCTATGATAGCAAACTTCTTTCCAAGCTCACTAGGTGAGATATCATCATTTTCCTACAGAATTAGCTGTTTATCAATTTCATCATTTGAAGGCCGTTGAGACTCCTTAGTAACTGTGCCAACCTTCTTCATTCTCTTGAGTCTTTTGGCTGCTCTTTGTATATTAAGTGCGGACTTCTCAATTTCTGGAAAACTTCCACCTGCTTGATGTAATGCCCCTGCTTGTGATGATGCACCTGCTTGGGATGATGCACCTGCTTGTGTAGTTTCCAAAGTTGTTCCTTCAGCTTTTCTTTTCTTAGATTCCCTAGCTTTCTACAGCATTTCACTTTGTCTCCTAAGATACTCAGCTTCCTCAGGAGAGTTCATAGTCATCCAATCCTCCACATCATATTCTCTTAGGACTGGTCTGACTGCTCTTTTTATGGCTTCAAAACTCATATATCTGAAGTCACCATCCTTCCACTTCTTATGTCTCTTAAGCAAAACTTTGTAGTGTTCAAGTTTCCCTTTCTCTGAAGTTAAATACTTCTCTTTCTGAATTTGATTTGCCCTTCTTTCCAGATACTCAGTTTGATATTTGTAAACAAGGCAAGTCAACTCATACCTGTCTTCCAAAGGAGCATTTATTAACTCCTTCTCCCATTGATCAAGAAATTATCCAACATGAGGTACCCTGTCATCCAGCTCTCTATGCATAATCTCAACCTGCTTGAGCATATCTTTGGGCCTCATCTTTTGCATTCTTTGATCCTGCATATCCATCTCCTCTTGTTGTAGCCTGAGAGCTACTTGTGCATCATGTGCTTCTTGAGCCCTTTGCTGTTCAGGAGTTAGATGCTTGTATTTTCTCTTGGGCTGTTCAACCATGATTCCTTTTCGTTTGTCTTTTAGATCCACTGCTGGTGCTGGTTTAACTTTAGATGCAGGTTCTTTGATTATAATCCCCTTCTGAGCTGGTTGCTTTCTGTTCTTTCTAACAAAAGTTTGAGTAATGTTCTTAGTAGGGGAACGACTTACAGCAGTGGGATCAGCAAAAGCAGGGGAAACTTTTGAAGCAGGGGCTTCTTCTTGATTGCCCATGGTGAGCAATGTTTGAGCAATTTCTTTGGTTGCACTCCCCTTGTCACTTCCCTTATCAGCACTTCCTTTCTCAATCCCTTTCTCAGCACTTTGATAGGTGTGTAAACACCCATCCTTTTACCACTTATTTCTTGCTAAAACAAGACCAAAACACGTATTTAATGTCATTTGTTTGGAATTATGCGTGGTTTGTGTGTTTGTTGTGTTTTCAGAGCCAACCGGATAAATATTGGAGAAAACATGGGATTGCACGGGTTTTATCGAGGAAAAAGACAAAAAGATGAAGTCTATAGTCCAAGAGATGCAAAAGATTTGAAGTCAACGGGCCTATTTGAAGATTTATCGAAGAAAAGGACCAAAGACGGAAGATTTACCTATGTCGAAGAAACTCAAGTCTATTAAATGAAGAAATTAAAAGACGAGTTGAACTTATTCGTCGACAAATCCCGAATCGAAATCGAAAACGTCAACTTTTCTGAAAAGACGAGAAGAAAAAAAGAAAGGAAGAAAGCCCACTCACCAACCAAGGGAGAAGCCTATAAATACTCCTCCCATTCAAGACTCCACTAGTTCTATTCTGTTATTTTTCTTTCCGAGTTCTTAGGAAGAAACCATCTCCCTTAAGGAGTGGTTTCCATTTTTCTTTGATTTCTTCCAATCTTGTAAGTTTAATCTTTCCACTTGTTTGTTGAATCCTAAATCATTAATACAAGTCCACTTTTAATCTTTCTATCATCTTGTTCTTCATCTCTTGGTGATTCTAGTTTTCAAGTTTTCATTTTATTGGTTTGATCATCATAAGTAAGTGGGTTTTATGATTTTGTGGCTTTGGATTGATATTTACCTTAGGTAAATGATTCATGGTGAAATTGGTATATGTTTTAATTAAAGATTTGGTGAATTTTGGTGTAAAACTCGTGCTTTTGTAACTTCCTGTTCTTCGCGCTACAGTTACTGAGTTTCCCCAGATTCCGAATAGGGAATCTGGGATTGTGTTGGTTCGGAATATCTTTATATTCCGGATCAAGGTGGTGAATTGTTGTTTATTCGGAATATTCAAAATATTCCGAGTATTGTTTCATTTTCGTGATTATTTGGAATATCAATATATTTCGGATAGTGTTTTCATCAAAATATTCCGAATAGGGTTTTTCTGCAATATTCCGCATGGTTGATCTTTAATTATTCCGCATAGCCTTACTTTTCAAACATTCCGCATAGAGTAAATTTTAAACATTCCGCATAAGGGATTTCTTTCAAACATTCCGAGTAGCTCAAGTATTCAGCATAGCCAAACATTCCGCATAGCAATTTTATTCCGAGTGGGCTCAATATTCCGCATAAGGGTGTCTTGTCAGAATATTCCGCACAGGGTCATTATTCCGCATAGCTTGTTATTCCGGATGGCCGTATTATTCCGAGTAAGACCAAATGTTCCAGATAGACTAAAATATTCCGAGTAGAGCAGGCATTCCGCATTGACATTCCGAATAGAGATTGCCAGTTTTATTCTTCGTTGAGGTATTTACTGTTTCATTTAAATTCTTGATTTATTCTCAGTTCTTGTTTCTAGTTTAATTTTATTATTACTTGCCCTTATCATTTTAGTAGATTTAGACCAAAGCTCCCCCTTTTAGTCACCAATTACAACTATTCCACTTTTGACCGTGATCAATTCGAGAATATACCGAGAACGAAACAACGACATATATCAATTGGGTACGAGAAACGCAAAGAGAGATCTTGCGAAACCTTTTATTAACCAACCAAAAATCAGTTATTAAAATGGCGCCGCTGCCGGCTCTTTTCGTAAGGATCAACGGTTTCTTGTGAGAAAAATTGGATTTTGGGATCTGTTCTTTCGGGAACGTTATTTTCAAGCACAAAAATTTACAAAAAAAAACACATAAAAATATAAAATTTTCAAAAATACAAAAACATTAAAAAACCTATAAAAACCAAAAATATTTTCTCTTGCATTTTCTTTTTAGTGTATGCGTACTTGATCAACATCTTATTCAGAGCCCGAGACTCTCGAAGATTTAGACATGGCCGGTGTACACAACAACAACAATAATAATCCACCCCTCCCAAATAACAACAATAATAATCATCCACCCCACCAACACATGAATAATCTACCCTTACCCGACCTACGAACCATGGAGGAGCTATGTCAACCCACGATGAACGGACGTGGAGGCCCGATTGCACCGATACATGTCACGGCTCAGGAGTTTTCGTTGAAGCATCACATGATCCAGCAAGTGCAAACTAACCCATTTCGCAGAATTCCGGATGATGATGCCAACAAACACCTCGACAAATTCATAACCATCACCCAAAGCATGAAGTCCCCAGGTTTTTCTATGGATGACCTTCGCCTTCAACTCTTTCCCCACTCGCTTTCTCACCATGCCGAAAAATGGTTTGACCGTCTCCCAAAGAACTCTATTCATACTTGGGACGACATGACTCAATGCTTTTTGTCGCGCTACTTCCCACCATCCATGGTCACGAGCCTTCGTAACCAAATTAGTGGATTCATGTAAGACAATGATGAATCGCTTTTTGATGCTTGGGAACGGTACAATGATTTGATCGACCGCTGTCCTAATCACAATATGCTCCCCGTCACTCTCATTGATACCTTCTACAATGGTCTCACTTTTCGTGATCGTGACACGATCAACGCCGTCGCCGGTGGTACTTTTATGAAAAGGAGACCGGAGGAGTGTCGAGAGTTGATTGAAAACATGACTACTCACCACAAGAATTGGGATTCATCCGCATCCTCAAGATCTAACTCGAGAGTCAATGTTTCTTCTACTACTTCCAATCCTGAGATATCTGAAATTTCTCGACAACTCGCTGAGATGAACAAGAATTTCATGACCATGGCCTCAAATCACTTTCAACAAGCTAAAGCCGTTGCTATTTCTTGTGACACATGTGGTGGTCCTCATTCTTATAATGATTGTCCTTCTACTCAAGGCAATTATTCTGAAAACGTTAACGCGGCATACGGTACTTATCCCACGGGAGGCTATCAAGCTCGCCCTCAAGGAGACCGTAGCTTGCTAAGTTATCGTTCCAACAATTATCTTGCTCCACCCGGTTTCCCTCCTCAGAACCAAAACCAACAACAAAGCTATAACCGAAACAACCAATCCCAACCTCGTGCTCAAAATCAATATCAATCCCAAAGAAACCCATACCCAACTCAAGGAAATTCTCAAGCTTACCAAGCTCCACCTCTCAATCAACCGATGGCAGTAAACCAAGACGTCGAGACGTTCATGAAGACTAATCGTGAGATGGTGACGAATCTTCAGAGTCAATTTGTCAACTTGAAGAATGACATGGCGAAACAAGGGAGCGATATTCGAGCTGAGCTAAGGAATGATATGGCCAAACACAGCAATGAAATTAATGCAAACATGAGAGACTCTTTTAATAATCAAGCAGTTCACCTTCGTGATATGATTGGTTCGCTCATCCAAGGTAATCAACCCTCTCGTTCGGGTACTCTTCCGAGTAACACCGTTGCGAATCCAAGAGGGGAGATGAAAGCAATCACCACTCGTAGTGGAAAAGGTTATATGGAACCCGAGCTTCCTACACCTCCACCCGTGATTGTGAACAAGGAAAAAGAGCAACTTTCCTCACTTCCTTCACCTTCTATCCCCATTTCCCCACCACCCGTGGTTGTGAGTGATCCTATTCCCTTAAAGCCTTCTTCTTCATCCAATATACCTTATCCTTCAAGGTTGAGGAAAGAGAAGCAAAAGAGCAAGGATGATATTCAGGTTTCAAACTTTCTAAAAATGTTTAAACAATTGAATTTTAACATCTCCTTTGCCGAGGCTCTCGCTCACATACCCAAATACGCTAAGATGTTTAAAGATCTTCTAAGTGATAAGGAAAAGCTTCTTGACATTGCCCAGACCCAACTTAATGAGAATTGCTCCGCAGTGCTCTTAAGGAAATTGCCCACCAAACTTGGTGATCCGGGTCGCTTCTTGATTCCTTGGAACTTCCCGGGAGTAGAGAATTGCATGGCCCTAGCCGATCTAGGTGCCAGTATAAACTTAATGCCTTTAAGTGTTTGGAAGCAATTATCTCTCCCCGAGCTAGTCCCCACCAAAATGACTTTGGAATTAGCCAACCGTACGGTTGCTTATCCAGTGGGGATAGCCGAAGATGTCTTTGTTGGCGTCGACAAATTCACCTTCTCGGCGGATTTTGTTGTCGTTGACTACGAGATGGATCCTCATGTTCCATTAATCGTTGGACGTCCATTCTTGAGGACCGGTCGCACTCTCATTGATGTAGCCGCGGGCGAAATAATCATGAGAGTTGGTGATGATAAAATTGTCTTCAACATGGGTAAGATTTCTAAGCAACCTTATTCTTATTAGAGTGTTAATTCTATTGATGTTCTCGATGAGGCTTTTGAAGAACATTTTCATGATTCTTGCAAAAGTACTCTCTCTTCTCTACCCAATGTTGAGACCGTTGCCTCAATTGCTCCGGCATTGACTCCTTTTGGAGAAAGTGACTTGGATGATTTCGAAGCTAGCTTGGGTCCTCTCGATATTAAGTATGATGATTCTTCCACTAACTGGGATGAAGACATTCGTACTATTGAGAGACTTCTCAATGAAGACCCGTTTCCTCCTCCCTCTCCTAAAGAGGTGACTAATGATGATCCATCGTTAGTTACACCATCTATTGAGGATCCTCCTACTCTTGAGCTTAAGGACCTACCTCCTCATCTTGAGTACGTTTTCCTTGAAGACAACGAGAAGTTACCGGTCATCATTGCGAAGGACCTGAAAGAAGAAGAAAGAGCCCGACTTGTCGCCGTATTGAAGAAGCATAAAAGAGCTATCGCTTGGAAAATCTCCGACATTCGCGGAATTGATCCTCACTTCTGCACACATAAAATTCTCATGGAGGACGACTTTAAGCCTACAATTCAAAGCCAACGAAGGGTGAATCCTAAAATCCATGAAGTCATCAAAAAAGAGGTTATCAAACTTCTTGATGCGGGTATGATTTACCCTATTTCGGATTCACCATGGGTTAGTCCAGTCCATTGTGTGCCTAAGAAAGGCGGAATTACCGTTGTGCCTAATGCTAACAACGAGTTGATTCCTACCCGTCTCGTTACTGGGTGGAGAGTTTGTATAGACTACCGCAAACTCAATGATGCCACGAGAAAGGATCATTTCCCTCTACCTTTTATGGACCAAATGCTTGAACGTTTAGCGGGTAATGAATATTACTGCTTTCTTGATGGTTTCTCGGGTTATTTCCAAATACCCATCGATCCCCAAGATCAACAGAAGACAACATTCACTTGTCCCTATGGCACCTTTGCTTATAAAAGAATGCCTTTTGGCTTATGCAATGCCCCCGAGACTTTCCAAAGGTGCATGTTAGCTATCTTCCATAACATGGTTAAGCAAACCATGGAAGTCTTCATGGATGATTTCTCGGTCTTCGGGGATTCCTTCTCTTCTTGCCTTGCCAATTTGGAACGTATGCTTAAGCGGTGCGAAGACACTCGCCTTGTTCTGAATTGGGAAAAATTCCATTTTATGGTAAAAGAAGGCATTGTGCTAGGACACAAAATCTCTAACGCCGGTCTTGAAGTCGACCGTGCTAAAGTAGATGTCATAGCCAAATTACCTCCACCTTCAACCGTGAAGGGTGTGAGAAGTTTTCTGGGTCATGCGGGCTTCTATCGTCGATTCATTCAGGATTTCTCTAAAATCGCCCGCCCGATGACCCACCTCTTGGAAAAAGATACTCCTTTTATCTTTTCTAAAGAGTGTATCGAAGCCTTCAATCTTCTTAAGGATAAGCTAACTAAGGCACCGGTCTTGGTTACCCCTAATTGGGAGCTACCCTTTGAATTGATGTGCGATGCTAGCGACTTCGCTATTGGTGCGGTTTTGGGACAAAGGATCAACAAACATTTCCAACCAATCCACTATGCTAGCAAAACAATGACGGGGGCTCAATTGCATTATATGACAACCGAAAAAGAGCTTTTAGCTGTTGTCTATGCTTTTGAAAAATTCCGCCCCTATCTTGTTCTATCCACCACTATCGTATACACGGACCATTCCGCGTTGAAGTACTTGATGACTAAACACGACTCTAAGCCAAGACTTCTTCGCTGGGTTTTACTCCTTCAAGAATTCAACATTGAAATTCGTGACAAGAAGGGTGCTGAAAACCTAGCCGCGGATCATCTGAGCAGACTTGAGGATCCATATCAAGGGGATCATCCAAACAAAGAGATCAATGACTCTTTCCCCCTTGAAACCTTAATGTCTATAAATCTCAATCTTGATGGCACCCCGTGGTTTGCCGATATTGCAAACTACTTAGCGGGTGGTGTTCTCATCCAAGGGTTAACATCCCAACAAAAGAAGAAGTTCTTGAACGATGTTAAGACTTACTTTTGGGATGACCCTTTTCTATTCAAACAATGCGCTGACTTGATTATTCGCCGATGTGTTGACGGACCGGCCGCTTTTGACATTCTCCAGGCTTGCCACAAAGGACCCACCGGTGGTCACTTTGGTCCCAACTACACCGCCAAAAAAGTGTTTGACTCGGGATTCTATTGGCCCACCATTTATCGTGATGCTCACGAGATGGTTAAACATTGTGATGCTTGCCAAAAACAAGGCAAGATCACACATAAAGATGAGATCCCTCAAAATTTCATACAAGAATGTGAAATCTTTGATGTATGGGGCATCGACTTTATGGGGCCATTCCCTTCTTCTAAAGGCAACAAATACATCCTTGTCGCTGTCGACTACGTTTCTAAATGGGTTGAAGCCAAAGCTTTACCCACTAACGACGCGAGGGTGGTTTGTAAATTCTTGAAACAACTGTTTGCTCATTTCGGTGTTCCTCGTGCTATTATCAGTGACCGCGGGACTCATTTTTGCAACGATCAATTTGCAAGAGTCATGGCTAAGTATGGTGTAAATCACCGTCTTTCCACCGCTTATCATCCTCAAACCAACGGTCAAGCCGAGATATCCAACCGTGGATTGAAGAGAATTTTGGAACGTACTGTGGGAGAGCATCGTGCCTCGTGGGCCGATAAACTTGATGATGCTCTGTGGGCTTTCCGTACCGCCTATAAGACACCGATTGGTTGTACACCTTATCGTCTTGTGTACGGGAATGCTTGCCACCTCCCTATCGAGCTGGAACATAAGGCATACTGGGCCTTGAAGTGGGCTAACTTTGACATCAACGAAGCCGGTGATTTTCGCAAGATTCAACTCAACGAGCTACAAGAATTGAGGAATCAAGCTTACGAGAACTCAGTGATCTACAAGGAGAAGACCAAGATTATCCACGATGCTAAAATCAAGAACCGAGAGTTCCACGTTGGTGATCAAGTCTTACTCTTTAACTCTCGGTTGAAGATCTTCTCAGGCAAGTTGAAGAGCCGCTGGTCTGGTCCATTCACCATCGCCAATGTCTTTCCCTATGGCACCATTGAGCTTTCTCAGCCAAATGGGCCCAACTTCAAGGTGAATGGCCAGCGTTTAAATTGTACTTTGGTGAGGATATGTCTCAAGAGATGATTCCATCCCTCACCATGTTTCCCTTGAATTAGTTCGGGACCGAGTCAGGCTCACGACTCGGTAAACAAAAACAAGCGCTCCTCGGGAGGCAACCCGAGTATCTATCCCCCTTTCCCATTTTTCATCCTAAGTGTAGGGGGAGCTATATAGGTTGCTTGTTTTTGGATGGTGATGTGATTACAGGGATAAATGCACTCTTGGAATCTTTGAAGAACCGTGTTACCATGTTATCCGCAATACCGGTTCTATCTCTCAACTATCGTGATTCAATTGTCTTCACACTCACATTCGAAATTGATCACGTTAGTCGTCCCTTCCTTAGCTTGATTTATCCAACGTGCACAATGTCATAAGTGTAGGGGAGACTTTTCCCACATGCTTAAACATTGAGGACAATGTTTATCTAAAGTGTAGGGGGGACTTCTATCGAAGTTTTAAGTGGACTTTTCCATGAAAATGCCT
Organism: Glebionis coronaria; assembly: GCA_025667525.1. Classification (NCBI taxonomy): domain Eukaryota; kingdom Viridiplantae; phylum Streptophyta; class Magnoliopsida; order Asterales; family Asteraceae; genus Glebionis; species Glebionis coronaria. The sequence continues at coordinate 13,047,427 of CM046876.1, forward strand.
TCATTAACCGGAAAATCATCTTTTTCAACATTTTTCAAATTTTTTATTAACTTTGGCCATGTAGTCGGAATTTTTAAATTGTTATCATTGCTTTCATATGTATATATCCCGCAATAAAGTCAAAAATATTAATAAAGTGGGTAGCTAGTTTTGAAATCTTTGACATATTAGGCCCGTTGCGATTATTTTGACTCAACCCGAATAGACTTGTCTAAGTTTATTCTAGCTAGTATCCTTAACCATGTAGACCTTAATTGGTTTATTAGGCTAAGCATCCACGAGTCTCATTACTTGAGATTTTAAATTGTGGAGGACGAGAAATGATAGAGTCAATTATAAGTCGGTATTCTTGCACAAGCTCACTTGGTGTAATTATCTGCCTATTCTCCCATCACTTGCTAATAATTTATCTGCAATAAGTAAGGTCGTACGATTTGAAAAGTTACTTAGCTTCTAGCCCAAGATCGTTTAAGAGTTGCTCGGTAATGATAAGAGTTCATAGCCAAGGCATAACTTATGAAGCGGGGCGCGAAGATTGGCGAGTCCGAAAAGGCCCTAACAAGGCATGAGGATTCAATCTTATTGCTGAAGATCCAAGGTGATGTGAAAAGCATTATTCCCAAAATCAATATGAAGGATCAAGACTCACGACGAAAATCAATCAACTCCCATAAAGATCATGGAGAAGTCTATCCGAAAAGACCCTAACAAGGTATGAGGATAAATATATCCAAGTCCGAAAAGGAGGCGGATCGTTGTATCTCAAAATCCCAATTAGAGATTGAAGAAATAATCATGAAGTCGTGGTCAACAAAGTTGGAGTACCCCTCAAAGTCTCCAAGTGAAGAACTCTATTAACGAAGAGAAGACCATTATCTCAAGCACGTCTCTCAAGATATGAAGTATGAAGTACATGCCAAATATCGGTCCGAGAAAGGTCTCAAATCGTGAACCGAGTTATGCCAAGATATGAACTTTTTGATATCCCGAGAAGCAGTTTTAAGAGATTTTGTCCTTTAGCTAACTATTGATCAAATCGTCCTACTTTGCTTTCAGCCTAAATAAACTATCGCAATAAGTCCAAAAATGCATCTTCGTGATCATTCTAAGACAAAAATAAAATATAAGAGATACACCTAGGAATAAGGGAGTTTAAGCATATAATTAAGCCATGTGTGTAAGTGTTTGAATTGCTATCTTATAATAACAATGATCTCATTTTTAAGCTTAGTTTGGGGAACGTGAAACTTGAGGGTGATAAATCTTCGCAGCACCAAAGCCCTAATGTAAGTCCTTGATCTATTTGCAAGTTATTTCCATGAAGCTATTTTCAAGTGAAAATGGTTTTCTATCCTTTAGTTTATTTTAAAGTTTTAATTTCTCTTAGTACTTTAATTCTTGTTTAGTAGTATGTTAATAAGGCCAAGGTTGATTGATTATGAGAAAAATGTAAATTTGCTTCATCACTAAGCATTGCATGAGGGCATGGCAATGGTTAAGTGTAGGGGATTTGATAGGTGTGTAAACACCCATCGTTTTACCACTTATTTCTTGCTAAAACAAGACCAAAACGCGTATTTAATGTCATTTGTTTGGAATTATGCGTGGTTTGTGTGTTTGTTGTGTTTTCAGAGCCAACCGGATAAATATTGGAGAAAACATGGGATTGCACGGGTTTTATCGAGGAAAAAGACAAAAAGATGAAGTCTATAGTCCAAGAGATGCAAAAGATTTGAAGTCAACGGGCCTATTTGAAGATTTATCGAAGAAAAGGACCAAAGACGGAAGATTTACCTATGTCGAAGAAACTCAAGTCTATTAAATGAAGAAATTAAAAGACGAGTTGAACTTATTCGTCGACAAATCCCGAATCGAAATAAAAAACGTCAACTTTTCTGAAAAGACGAGAAGACAAAAAGAAAGGAAGAAAGCCCACTCACCAACCAAGGGAGAAGCCTATAAATACTCCTCCCATTCAAGACTCCACTAGTTCTATTCTGTTATTTTTCTTTCCGAGTTCTTAGGAAGAAACCATCTCCCTTAAGGAGTGGTTTCCATTTTTCTTTGATTTCTTCCAATCTTGTAAGTTTAATCTTTCCACTTGTTTGTTAAATCCTAAATCATTAATACAAGTCCACTTTTAATCTTTCTATCATCTTGTTCTTCATCTCTTGGTGATTCTAGTTTTCAAGTTTCATTTTATTGGTTTGATTATCATAAGTAAGTGGGTTTTATGATTTTGTGGTTTTGGATTGATATTTACCTTAGGTAAATGACTCATGGTGAAATTGGTATAAGTTTTAATTAAAGATTTGGTGAATTTTGGTGTAAAACTCGTGCTTTTGTAACTCCCTGTTCTTCGCGCTACAGTTACTGAGTTTCCCCAGATTCCGAATAGGGAATCTGGGATTGTGTTCGTTCGGAATATCTTTATATTCCGGATCAAGGAGGTGAATTGTTGTTTATTCGGAATATTCAAAATATTCCGAGTAGTGTTTCATTTTCTTGATTATTCGGAATATCAATATATTCCGGATAGTGTTTTCATCAAAATATTCCGAATAGGGTTTTTCTGCAATATTCCGCATGGTTGATCATTAATTATTCCGCATAGCCTTACTTTTCAAACATTCCGCATAGAGTAAATTTTAAACATTCCGCATAAGGGATTTCTTTCAAACATTCCGAGTAGCTCAAGTATTCAGCATAGCCAAACATTCCACATAGCAATTTTATTCCGAGTGGGCTCAATATTCCGCATAAGGGTGTCTTGTCAGAATATTCCGCACAGGGTCATTATTCCGCATAGCTTGTTATTCCGGATGGCCGTATTATTCCGAGTAAGACCAAATGTTCCAGATAGACTAAAATATTCCGAGTAGAGCAGGCATTCCGCATTGACATTCCGAATAGAGATTGCCAGTTTTATTCTTCGTTGAGGTATTTACTGTTTCATTTAAATTCTTGATTTATTCTCAGTTCTTGTTTCTAGTTTAATTTTATTATTACTTGCCCTTATCATTTTAGTAGATTTAGACCAAAGCTCCCCCTTTTAGTCACCAATTACAACTATTCCACTTTTGACCGTGATCAATTCGAGAAGATACCGAGAACGAAACAACGACATATATCAATTGGGTACGAGCAACGCAAAGAGAGATCTTGCAAAACCTTTTATTAACCAACCAAAAATCAGTTATTACACTTCCTTTCTCAATCCCTTTCTCAGCACTTGCTATCTTTCCATGTACACCACCAGGATATGAATAGTACTGAGTAGACTCTTCTGTATTTGGAACTTCCTCCCCTTTGGAAGCATCCTCATCTGTGGATATGATAAGTCTGGGCTTTCTCCTCCCCTCGAGAGTAGCAAGTCTGGTTTCCAAGTTATTGATAACCAGACCTTGCTTTTTGACATTTTGTACCAGTTGTGCATTCTGCCTTTTCAGACTCATACACATTTTCGTCAATTCCAAATTAGTCAAAGGTTTCATGCTGCTCTCAATCATGGAAGGGGATTTCTCCCCTTTTTGGATATCATGGAGTGAGGGAGAGGACTTACTGATGGTGTCACTGTCCTGCTCACCCCTTGAGGATGAGATAGTAGTGGCAACCAAACCCTTGGAGACTCTTCTCTCTACTGCTTGTGAAGATTCACCAGGCAAGGGAGACCTGACAAACCTGGATTTAGATCGCCTTTCATGTTGTGGATCAGCAGGGGGTAAAGGACTGGCAGGGTGTAGGTTCTTGGCCGGGGAATCAGAAGGTTGGTGTTTAGCTGTTTGATTCTTGGCTTCTTCCTGTCTGATTTGGTCCATCATAATTGAAGTGAGTGGAATGGACCTGCCAGAAAACTGTGGTGATGGTGCAAGAAGTGTGGTGAATAGTTTGGTGGTATGCTTGGTTGCTGAAAAATAGTTTTTGTGTTTAATTGGACCATGATCACTCATATTCAGCAGAAGTTTTATAAACCTTGGGTACATACAAAACTTTGAGTTGCTTGAAACATTTTTAACCATTCCTTTAAAAATCAGTTGAGAAAAACAATACTTCCTCCCTGTTGCAAAGCATATCAGGGCAGAAGCCATCTCACTACCAAATTCATTAAAAGCAGTGGTTTTTGGTGACAAACATTGCAAAACTGTATGAATCAAATACTTCCAATGAGGGGCAAACTGACCTTTAGCAAACTTACATTTTTGGTTTTTAGAAAGAGTGTACCCCAATTTAACAAGACCCGCAAAGATTTCAGCCTCAGATAGGTTGGTTATCCCATCCTCATCATCAAGAAGGAGATTGTCCCTGATGGAGGCAAGTGTAATCACCTTGGGATGACCATCTACAGTGCTTTGAATTGTAACCTCTCCATTCACTGTTTTGGTCATGGATTTAGACCAGAACTGCTGAATGTGTGAGGTATAAATTCAGGGGTAGATGAGAAGGGCCACTCTAAAGTACGAGGACTTTAGAAAGGCCACAGAATCAGCAAACTCTACTGGTTCATCATGCAATAAAGCGATTTGGTTATGATTAGCAACAATTTTGAGAGTCATGATAAAGTTTGAAAATATTTTGAAGGTTTATAAAGGTGAGAGGTAGGTGGGATTAAGTCGAGAGAGAGAGATGGACCTGCTGGTGAAGGGAATTAAGTTTTTATAGGCAAATTGGAGAGCTGTGATTGGACCAAATATTCAAATTGAAAAAATATCAAAGATAAATCTTGATAAAAAAGTAATTTATGTGAAGTAATAAAGTAAAGATTACCAATCAGCGAAGAAAGCGCCTTAAATATCTTTTAAAAACAATAAAATATTCCCTAACCAAAATTTGTGCAAGCAGGCCCAACGGCCATGAACAGGGCAACGGTATTGTCGGTCAACGGTCAAACAGGGGAATGTTATGAAAGCAGGGGAAGCAAAAGGTGAAATCAGGGGAAACTTTCCTAGGGGTATTGGATTAGTCATGGAGAGACCAATGCTAACTAGCTCTGCTCTAATGCACACACTTGTATACACAAGATAGATACATAGAAACTCAAGAGTCCTCTATTCAGCAAAGGTCTCAGCACAAAAAGTCAACACATAAGTCACCCTGCACCAGGTCAGCCCAAGAAAACATGCATACCCTAGTCACCATCCCTACCTTTTCCCTTACCTATGGTCAGTTAGTCTTGGCAATGTGTACCACACATCTATACTTGAACAACAAGCTGTTTTAATAGAGAAGTGTAAGCACCCATTACAGTGCCTCAAGGTTTCAGAGTTCTGACAAGCTTTGCAACAAGTCCTCATCACCCTGAACCCTCACTCACCAATGGATATGATCTAAGATCATATATGAGTATCCTAAGGATACCCTGAGTCCTAAAGGTGTGACCTAACCTCCCTTGAAACATAGAGCATATACCTGATTCACCAATGAGAATAGTATGCACCACATGAAACTCTACATTGTTAGTCTAAAACCACATATAGCCACTTTGTAAAAAGAACAAACCCAACTTAAAGAGAAAAAATCTCTTAGCAGGGGAATGAACCCCCAGCAGGGGAATCTTTGTTAAAAAGCAGTGGAATAAAAAGTGATGGAAAAACGGACTAACAGCTATACAACAACAGCAGTAAAGCAACCCTGAATATACATGACAAAATAGACATCAAGTTTTAGGGAGTAACCATTCCAATACCTGCAACCAGGTACTGAAACCTCCCTACTTCAAAAGCTTTTGTTAAAAGATCAGAAACATTAAGTTCTGTATCAATTTTCTTAGGGACAATCAGTACTTTCTCAAAACAATCTCTGATAAAGCTCTGATACCACTTGTTGATCCCAAAGTCAGATCTTAAACCTTAATAGCTTGTTTAAGGGTTGTGATAGAAAGAAAGAATTCAATCTAACACTAGAGAAACTTTGCAAAGCAAAGTAACTAAACAAGATGTGGAATATAATGTTTAGCACAAGAACAATATGATTGAAACGTTGAACTTTAATATATCAATGATATACGAATACCCTAAAATGGTATTAGGGTTTACAAAACCTTAAAGTATATTAATAAAAGACAATCGAGAAAAGACACACCTTGCATGCTAACCTAGTGAGCCCTTTTATAGCCATAAGGACTCACGTACAAGATCACTACTAACAAACTTGGAAAGTATTAAGGAATAGTAACTGAAACGCATAAAAATCTATTCCAAGTTTATCTCTGACAGCAGGGCCTTTGACTTCAGCAGGGGAACCAATCCCCTGCCTTTGTTATTTAGCAGGGGGAACTTACTCTAGCAGGGGTACGGATAATCAACTAGCAGGGGTAACAAGTAAGCATAGATTTATTCCCAACATGGCTTAGTCCATGGGAAAAAGAAGATTGGCACTAAATCTTTGATTCATCAAGCTTTACAGCTTGATGATGCAAATGGTGTTGAATCTCTTCCTATTGATGAGCTACATCAAGGACTTACAGGCTTAGGATATGCTCTTCCACTAGAATGGCGTATTTCAAAATTTAGTAAAAATCAATTTCCCCTAGCTTGGAAGTTTCTTATACATTTCCTCCTTCAATGTCTTAGTCATAAGTGCTCATAATTTAATGAGATTAATCATTCCATGGCTAATGCTATTATATGCATGAACACAAGACAAATATATAATTTTTCGAAAATGATTTTTGAGGGCATGTTAAACAACAAGGGAAGCAAGATGACTCTTGCTTACCCTAGATTTTTTCAAATGGTTTTGGAGTTACAAGGGGAGTGTGGAAGGGATCATGAATACTTTTATGAGATCCCTGTCCAACGAAAGAAACTTACCATCACACTCAACACTAACCCTTACAGAGATTTACCCCTCGCTTAACCCATGCTTGATGTAATTCAAGCTACTGCTGTGGCCAAACAACAACTTGACCAACCACCACCAAAACCACAACAACCACCACAAGAACCCTGACCCTCACACTTCAGCCGCTGACACCCATGTTATAGCCCCCAACACCTCGTCTTTAGACCTAAACAACCCTATATCTACCTCACCATCTCAATATAGGATTTCCAAACGCCAAAGGATCACTAGGGTGTCTTCCCCTAGTGGCCCTAGCCTTGTAGCAGAGGAGACCACTACCACTAGGGTGGTTAGTGATGTGATGATGGTTGGGCCTATTGTATCTAGCTTAGAAGCAGGTCAAGACAGGCCCAATGTAAGTAAGTCCATCTTCACGCCCAATGAAGCCTCATTGAGGATTAATTTCCCGAATGAGGGTGAGGGCAATATGCAACCATTATCCCCTATGGAATTGACGAATATTTCCACTAGCTTGCAAAAGCAAAATGTAGAGCTTGTACAGATTGTCACATCACAAGGCGTTGAACTCATTCTATTGAGGGAGAGGATTGATGTTTTGGAGAAGGATAGCTAGGTAAGGAGGACATTTGGTGATGCTGTAAGAGAGGCTTCTCATAAAGGGGGAGGATAATTTGAATGTGAGTGACAGGAGCTCCAAAGAGGGTTCTATTGGTACAAAGGAGATAGTTGACACTCTTACTGGTATGAAGGAAAGCAAGTAATTTGATCCTTCTTTGGTGACACCTGTAAGACTTTCTTTTACAGAGTTAATGATGCAGCAAGTGAGTATAAGCAAAAGTGCAGCCACTGACAAACCAAATGTAGCCGCTGAAACTTCTTTTCCAACCGCTGACAAACCTCCATTTGTTCTTGGTGCATCCCAACCACCATTAACAATAAGGGAGGTGTCTACACAGGTACCAACTACTTTGCCAACTATTAATCCATCAGATAAGGGTAAAGCAGTTTTGGTATAGGTTCCCAAGATTAGTGCACGGTTAGTTTTGATCACCTTATGGCACAACAATTGCAAGAGGAAGAAAGAAGTAAGCTACACAAAGGTGATATTGAAGCCCATATTCTTAGTCTAGAGTCTAGGAGCTTGAAAGCTGGTGATGATGATGATGAAGGTAGGTCTCATGGTTCCAATGCTGATGTGTACTATGAAGAGGAACCAGAAAGGTTGGAGTATGAAGAATATGAAGTAGCCAGAGAAAAGTTGAGGCGGGTGGCATTGATGATTGACTATGAGATGCCTCAAATAGCTAGTCTATATCACAGGTATGAAGAAATGGCTATGGATGATCCTACTGTTACTCTTTCTATGAGGATTTGGGGATTGGAAAGGTTGTTAAGAGTCCAAAGGGTCTTAAAAGTAATAGAAGAGAATAAGGCTTATAATGTTTAGATGAAGCCAAGGACATCCAGAAGAGAGTTATAAAAGATGTTGCTTAGAACTCATCAAACAGGTTGAATCCATAGGAAATTACAGGCTTTATCATTTGAACAATTGGAGTATCTTGTATATCTTATTTGGCTTAAGGTTTGTGAGCACATCATACATCATAAACTTTCTGTATAGAGACAAGAAGAGTTGGAGGAGGATATGAGAATCAGGAAGGCATCTCAAGTTCCTAGGCCAAGGAAGCAATGAGAAAAGCTTAATTTCCAATAATATGATCGATTAGATCTAAATGTGCCCAGTGACAGTGTTTTAAAGGGAAATTTGCATCTTTCTTCCTTGGATTTTGCTGATGTCTTGCCTCTTTATCATAGAAATCCTATGATCAAGTATGAAGAAGATCCAAGCACACGTTTTTGGAAGATCACCAGGTATGGTGATAAAGTGCAGGTGTTTACTTCCCTTATCTCCTTTTTTGGGAGTATAGATAGGGAAGATTTAGAGACCATTTGGAGTCTATTGAAGGACAAATATACTGTTGGGGGTCCTTTAACAAACGGTGGAATAAAGATCTAGTCAACATTTAGAAAAATCTTTGATCATGATATCAATGATCCATTATGGCTGGATTTGGAAGATGCAAGTGATTTGGAGTGGCGTTTGTTTTCGGCAGCTAGTGTATTTCATCTCTGCACATCAAAATTCTCTGAATATTTGTTGGTGGAAAAGGTTTATCCATTAACAAAAGAAGTATTAAAGAAGATGGTCTGCACCAAGATCAAAGTAGACTTCACAGTGATTTGAGTGTTGATTTTCTAAGGTTTATTCATTCTCAAATTCTAGATTAAGTATGTTTGTAAGAATCCTCTCTGTATAGTTTTTTTTTGTTCAGAAACTTGATAGTTAGTATAAATATCAAGTTTAGTGAAGGATTGTTAGGAATAAAATTAACCAAGTCCTTAGCCGCCGACAAAGAGGATTCTAGACGCTGAAAAATGGAACGAAGCCGCAGAGAAACCAGGCGCTGACAAGAAGAATCATAGCCACTGAAATAATCCATTAGCAATAGAAGTCAACACGTTTTGTTTTAATTAGGAAGATATGTTCAAATATTGTATTTTATATATTTATCTCTTCTTAGAATAGTTGATTCGTAGCTTTCTGTTCAAGGCTCTCTAATCTATAAAAGGAGGCCTTAGGGTTCATTGTATGCATGCTTTCAATCTCACTGTTCACTATTATTAGTATCAATCAAAGTTGAAAGTTTGGTAATAGTTTGTGTTCTTTGTTCTAAGTATTAATTCCGCATATTACTTAGATTATTGCAAATACAAAGTTTCTCTACTTATTACTCTTGATCTAGTCTTGATAATACAAAGCTAATCCGATCTAAGTTTGTGATCAACAGGTCATACTCTAGTCCAAATTGTGATGCTTGCCAATGATCCGGTAGCCTCTCTCAAAGAGATGAGATGCCTCAAAACAGCATCCAAGTTAACAAAGTGTTTGACATATGGGGAATTAATTTCATGGGATTGTTTCCCAAATCCCATAAGTTCGGATACATCTTAGTTGCTAATAAATACGTGTCCAAATAGGCAGAACCCGAGGCTTTACCCATGAATGATGCACGAGCCATAATAAATTTTCTGAAAAAGCTTTTCTATCATTATTGAATGCCGAAAGCTTTAATCAGCGACCGAGGAACTCACTTTTGCAACAAGCAGATGGAGAAAATTCTAAAGCGTTATGGAGTCACCCATCGCTTTGTCACTACTTATCATCCACAAACGAGTGGAAATGTTGAAAACACCAACATAGCTTTAAAGCGAATACGCATAAAAACGCTGAAGGAAAATATTTCTGTTTGGTCAAGGAAAATTGACGACACTCTGTGGGCATTTCAAACAGCTTATAAAACTCCAATTGGCACAGCACCTTACCGTTTGCTGTACGGTAAAACTTGCCATTTTCCCTTCGAAATGGAACACCGTGCTTACTCGGTGAACTCCAATTGGTGGCAAGGGAAAACCGATTCTTAAAATTGCATGAACTCAATGAATTTAGACTCCAAGCCTATGAGAATTCTAAACTTTACAAAGCTCGTACCAAAGCTTATCATGACAAGAAACTTCGAATTAGAAAAGGATTCAATAAAGGATACAAAATTCTCTTGTTCAACATGAAGTAAAAATTCAAAGCACAAAAGCTTAAACCAAAGTGGTACATATCGTCTATAGTTAAACATGGATACTCGTCCGATTATGTGGAATTATATGACAAACATGGAGGAAGCTTCATTATCAATGCACATCGTGTTAAACTATATTATGATGAGTCGAGTGAGGGATTTCCACTCAATAAAAATAAAGAAAACTATATTCGACTGTTTCAAATTGTTTTGATATTATTCATTCAGATTTATGGACATATCCTATTTTAAGTCATGGTGGTTGTAAGTATTATATGTTGTTTTAGATCATTTTTCACATTATTTGTGGATTTATCCGTTACGTCACAAATCTGATGCATTTTAAAATTTTGTACATTTTGAATATGTTAAGAACCAATTCAAGTGTGAATGATGTTGTGATTTTACCACTCTTTAGGAAAAGAGAGCAAAAAGGGCAAGTATGCACGACGATTTAGGAAAACCGTGTGTGAATGACCCTAAAAGTGAGTTCGATCTCAAGGAGGCAAATGCGTTGTGTTAAGAGATGATTTTTGATTTGTGATTATATGATTGAAAAAGAAAGAAAGAAATGAGATTAGAAGAGAAAGACGGTTACGAAGACGGATTAAACTAAGACGAAAAAGGCGATCACGTAAAACCGTAAATAGTGCAAAAATTAAAATTTTAACCTAAAAATTCCTAAAAATTACTAAAAATCCACAATAATATTCTAAGAGTTGAAAAAAAATCCAAACTTGCAAAAACCTTTTAATTAATTAGATAATGACTTTTTAATGCTAATTAAAGCCCTAAAAATCACAATTAATTATTAAAAAGCCCTAAACAAGATTTCAAAGTTTGTAAACCTCAAAAACAACCTAATTAAGCTAAAAAGTATTTTTTAAAATTTTAAAACCAAATAAAACTATTTTTAAATACTTAAAAACTATTAAAATCAATTAAAACTTAAATTAATTCTAGAAAATAATTGAAAAGCCCTAAAAATATTTGGAAAGTTACAAAACTCCTAATTAAGTGTATACAATCTAGGAAAAATGTAAAAACTTAAAAAATCAAACTTTCAATTTTTAATAATAAAATAATATTAAAATATTCAAAAAAAATTCAAAGTTTATAAAAAATTCTAAAAAACTACCAAAAATCTAAAATAATGTAACTAAGACAGATATGTAATTAAAAGTTTCTAAAACCTATTTAATAATTTTATATTAAATTTTAAAGTTGGTTAAAAACCCTAAAATCCTATAAAATAAAAAATAAGACTTTTTGAAAACTTAAAGTGATGTAAACCTCAAAAATATAATTAAAAACCTATAAACTATTTTTTTAGATTTTTAAAATACTATTTCCTATTTTTTATTCACTTTCCTAAATTTAAACTTAAAATAATCCTAGAAAATTAATTAAATACGGGAAAAATAAAATTTTTGCACCAAAAAGTCCTAAAACTGAATAAAAACAAAAGAAAATGCTAACTTGTAAAAACCCTAAGAAAATAAGCTGGAATAAGCTTTTAAATAAGCTGTTAGTTAAATAAGCTATAAAACAAGGATTACTTAAATATTAAGTAAACCAAGTGATAACCAGTCAAAGACCCTAGGGCAACTGGTTATCACGTTGGTGTGTGAGAGGAGTGGCACAGGTTCGAGTCCTGGCCACGTCCTTTTTGATAAACCTTTTTTTTTAAACTTTAAAAACTCAAAACCAGTAACTTATACTCACTCTAAACAAACTTTTAATGAAAGAAAGTAAGCTAGACTCAAGTAAATAAGATCAAAACCAAGCCTAGATTGCAATCTTGACTGATGAACACAAAGTTAGTATCTTCACTTGTGAAGAAATGACAAGAGGACTTGTCCCTTGGATTTTTGTTGGTTCTTGATGGACAAATGGGCACCCCTATACTCAGTTGAGTATAGGGAGTCAAAATTTACACAAAAACTAGCAAGCTCAAGTTCAGAAATCACAAAGTCAAGCCAATAATAAGTTACTGATAAGCAGATGAGTTCTGGTTACACTTATACTGGTTCAAATGGCAAAATGGTGAGATTCAAGTGTTCACAACTTGTTCACAATCCAAGCAAATGACATTCAATCACCCACAAACCCTACTTAAACCTAAACTCTAACAGATTACAAGCCTTGATGCACAAATTCCACCTAAATCAGTCAAACAAGACACCTACTGATTCTAGACCACTTCTTCAAAATTTTTAGTATGCAACTTGATTTAAACTACACCCAATTGAAAACATTATACTGATATTACCTACTATCAATCCAATGAGTGATTTAAACAAGATTTTGAACAAGGTTTATACCTTTAACCCCAAATTAAACCCTAATCCAAACACTCATTAATTTTCAGAAACTTAAATTTAACAAAGTAAACCTATTTAACTCTACTCAAAACTGATTTCAAACCCTTCTAGCATGCATGTGAACCTAAATTAAGCAATATCCAACACTCAAACAAACACTTAACAGTTTCTCACAAATTTCAAGAAAAATCACATAAAACTGAAAACTCTTTAAAAACTGAAAAATGGAACAAGGGTGCTACCTTGTTGGGCCTACATCCAGGACCAACAGTGACTGAAAAGTCACCTCCCACAAGCTGGTGGCTTGTGCTGAACTTTGCTGAGATTTTTGACAAGACAAAGAAAATGGATAAAATTTTATGTTGTGTTCTTCTTGGTTCCTGCACAATCACAACAAACAAGGAAAGAGAACAAGTAGAGTAAGCTTGTCACAAGCTTATCAGGCTTGTGATGAGCTTATGCTACAGTAAATGTCAAGTGTAAACAAAAGAGTAAAAATGAAATTTTTTAAAATTCAGAAACTTGAAAACCTTTTAAAGCAAAGTAAAACAGTAATCAAAAGCAATAAAAATTTTAAGCAATGAAAGTAAATTGGCACTTCTTTTCTCATCAACAAACTCTAAACCATTTTTTCATTCATCAAAAACGGATTTACAAGATTGTGATCAAAAGAGAAAAACAAGGACAAGGGGCATGCACAACTCGCATCCTCCTTATATAGCCTCTCATAGAAGGTTCTAGTGCTAGGAATAAAATAATACTAAGCTAAAACCCTAACTAAGGGATTTCCTGAAATGCCCTTGAATTTGACTGAAAATTGGGTCAAGATGGATACATGTGAAGTAGCCAGCTGTTGTGAGGTGATCAGGAACGTTCATTGTGCCTTTAGGACCAAGGACTAACATCTAGCCATACATTTTGTCTGGTATTGGGTTTGGGGGAAGTGACGGGTGCAGGGGACCCTTGGGGATGTCACATGGGTTGGTTGGGGTCATGGGTTTTGTGTGGGATGGGATGACAAAACCCCTAATCAGTGATCTGGAGAGTATTAACCAAAAACCCTTTGTTTTAATTAATGTTCATCCTGGGGATTAGCTAGGGTTTATGTGGGGATTAGAGGGTGATTAATCTGATTTGGGGAAAAAAGGATTTAAAAATGTGTTTTGGTGGGAAGGGTTTAATTAATTAATTAAACCGTGAGTGGAGGGTGACGTGTGAGGGGGTTGTGAGGTGGAAGGCTGTGAGTGGGTGGAGTGGGTGATGTGGCTACTTGATTGGCTGGGAAGAGTTGGAGTGTTTGACAGATATGGTCCCCAATCTCCTTTGTTTTGTTTAACTTGTAAAAACAGCCATAAACTTGAATTCCCTTTATAAATGACTTTGGTAGTTTGACACTTTTGGCACAATAAGTTTTTAAACTTGTTTCAAGGACTAAACATGCACATTGATGATATTTGAAGGACTGATTTTGGCATTCTCTTCATTCTTCAAGGTTTGACTTGATTGTTGACTTCTTGGAGGACCAATATTGACAATTTAGTTTTTTTGAGGGACTAAATTTGCCAATTCTTCAAAGATAAGGGTCCTTTTTGTAATTTTGACAAACTTTAGGGACCAAACTTGTAATTATGAAGATACAAGGGTATAAAGTGTCAATTCTTCCATATTGGAGGACCCTTCTTTATAATTCTTCAAATCTTCAAGGGTTTTCTTGGAAAATTCTTCATTAGGGCTTGGTTCATCGTGCGGCTTCGTTTCCCGTGTTCGTTTTTTACTGATTCTTGTGATCTTTTGTCATTTTCTCAATATCCATACCTAAAATACACAAGCAACAAACACAAGCATATATTTGGGTATTTTGATGATATTTAATACATTTTAAGCCCTATTTGGACGATGAGACTATGTATAAAAGCAGTCTCATCACTCCCCCATACTAAACCATTGTCGTGCCCTCACGCAATGCTAGAATTAAGTATCTTAGCATCTCCAAAATTCATTTTTATTTACTTTATTGATTGATAGACTAGCTACACTACTACTATTACTACTTGTGTTTTAGACATAATGTATGATTTTCATCACAAAATGGGACGTTTAGGTTCATAGAATAAGAACACGTGAATGCTTCGTTAGAAATAATTTCATCGTCCTCGATTTTCACCCTAATTCCATGCTAAGCGTGCAACGAGATCATTGTCATTATAAGTTAGTAATGCTAACACTACTCATATGCCCTAATCACGTACTTATCCTCCCATTATTCCTAAGTTGTATCTCTTGTATTTTATGTCTTGAATGTTTCACGAGGATACATTGTTTGACTTATGCGATAATAGAGATTTAGGTCTAAAAATAGAGTCCTAACGGTGTAACCAAGAACATCAAATCAATAACCCCTCCTAATAGACAACGATGTCAAAAAATTAAGTTGACAAGAAGAATCGATAAACACGGTTTTATAACGGTTTTGAACATGAGACTTATTACCAAGACTTTTATACGCCCCCTAACGGAAGGGCCTTATTATCTTTGGTTTACCTCCATCTTTTATTCAACTTCGCCATGAAGCTTTTATTATGACTTCGGTCTTGCCTTGCCTTTTATTATCCGCCTCATCGATGGTTTTATTAGCCAAAGACGTATATCCTCACGCTAAAGCGAATTTTGGATCTTTAAAGCTTCGAAGATTAAGGCTTGATTCACTTTCAATTTTGCATAGATTTTTCGGCCTTGTGGGGCTTCAAATTGTTTTCTTGATTTAGGTGAGATTGTGAAATCTTATTATTGGGTGAAGCTTTTGATTATTCGGGTGCCAATACTTCAAAACCGTGACGCTAGCGATACCTTAATGTCTTCCTAATTTAATTACACGGAAGCTACTAGAAAAGACTAGAAACCCAACAATCCTAACTAAACCGCTAAGTCAATATTTATTAAGCAAAAATACATGCGAAGGGAGAACAATCAAACAACGAGAACACATGAGTTTTTGAAAGAATACGAGTACTCTACGTTTAGCATAGTTACTTATAATTAACCCTATCATTTCTCGTCCTCATTTAAGAGACTTAGCCTAAAAATTTAAGGAATCAAAGCTAAGTGCTCAACACGCACGGTCGAGTCAAAAATTACTCTTATTCTCGCCATCAGAAAACCTACTCTCGTGTCTTCAAACACTTATAAAACATGAGAAAATTTTTAAAATTTGGCCATTTTTAGCCTTATTTTGCAACAAAAACGATAAACAAAAAGATAAACTTTGGAAAGCGTGAAGGTTTGGCAAGGCAAGTATCTATTCACCCCACCATACTAAAGTTAAACATTATCCTCAATGTTTCGAGTCTAGGGGTGCAAACACCCCCATACTAGAGATGTAGTCGAATGCCTAATCTAGCATGGAAAGGGTGTAACCATTAAATTTAAAGCCGTTTATGAAGTGTGCTAAAAACCTAAGGTTAGAACATCAAAAGGATATATCATGGATATTGAGAAAGTCTTCAAAGCAAACGATCGAGTGCTCCCATAAAACAAACACGAGAGGCTCCAATCGTGAAGATCATGATCTAAAAACCACAATGCACAAACAACCACGGAACAAAGGTTGAAAGGGAACAAATCCCCACATGTAAGCTACATTAGAAAGCGATAATATGTACATAGGATAAGCATGGGACTCCCCCACGAGGCACCTTGTTTTTGATTACCGAGTCATGAGCTCGACTCGATCCCCTCAATACTAATTATCATTGGGGAAGGTGACTTGGTCGAGGTAGTTCAAGGATGGAACTTCCCCGCCAAAGTAGTTCTTCAACCTATGTCCATTCACCTTGAATTTAGGACCATCACCTTGAGCTAGCTCGATGGTCCCATAAGGAAACACTTGAGTCACGGTGAATGGACCGGACCAACGGGATTTCAACTTACCGGACTAGATTTTCAATCTTGAATTAAAAAGCAAAACTTGATCCCCAATGTTAAAAACCCGGTTTTTAATTTTAAAATCATGCAACTCTTTAGTCTTTTCTTTATAAATTAATGAATTTTCATAAGGAATGTCTCTCAATTCATCCAATTCATTTAATTGCATTTTCCGGTGTTTTCCCGCGGTCTTCATATCATCATTACAATGCTTTAGGGCCCAATAAGCCTTGTGTTCTAATTCGATAGGCAAATGACATTTCTTTCCATACACAAGCTTGTAGGGAGTGCACCCAATGGGCGTCTTATGAGCGGTCCTAAAGGCCCATAAAGCATCGTCCAACTTATCCGACCAAGTTTGTCGGTTTTCCCCAACGGATCTCTCCAAGATCCTTTTTAAAGCTCGGTTTGAAACCTCGACTTGCCCACTCGTTTGTGGGTGATAAGCCGTAGAAAGCCGATGTGTAACCCCATATTTCCTTAGGACCCTTTCAAATTGGTCGTTACAAAAATGGGTTCCACGATCGCTTATGATAGCACGAGGGGTTCCAAACCGAGAAAACAAGCTTTTCAAGAACTTGACTACCACACGAGCATCATTGGTGGGCAAGGCTTTGGCCTCCACCCACTTAGAAAGGTAGTCAACCACAACAAGGATGTACTTATTACCACGAGATGATGGGAACGGCCCCATAAAGTCTATACCCCAAACGTCAAAGATCTCACACACTTGGATGATATTTTGTGGCATTTCATCTTTTTGTGAGGCTTTTCCTTGTCGTTGGCATGCATCACACGACTTCACAATATCTTGTGCATCTCGGTAAATAGTATGCCAAAAGAAACCGGCATCAAACACCTTCTTAGCCGTGAGATTAGCACCGTGGTGACCACCCGTGGGTCCCTCATGGCAAGCTCTAAGGATGTTAGAAGCTTCGGCGCCAAATACACAACGTCGGATGATTTGATCCGCACAAGTTCGAAACAAGTAAGGGTCGTTCTAAAAGTAGAACTTGACCTCACGAAAGAATTTTCGTTTTTCTTGAGTCGTCATACCCTTAATGATGAAGTTACCCGCATGGTAATTTGCAAAATCCGCAAACCATGGGGTAGAAGAATCAAGCTTAGAATTCACTACACCAAGTGTCTCGAGCGGAAATGTTTTGGTGATTTCCTTGGGCTCGTAAACACTTTGGTGAGGATCTTCCAAACGAGAAAGATGATCGGCCGCTAGATTCTCGGCTCCTTTTTTTTCAACGATGGTGTGATCAAATTCTTGAAGGAGGAGAATCCAACGAAGTAATCTAGGCTTAGCATCTTGCTTTGCCATAAGATACTTAATAGCCGAATGGTCCGTATACACTATGCATTTCGTCAAGACGAGATAAGGTCGGAATTTCTCAAATGCATACACCACGGCAAGGAACTCCTTTTCCGTTGTAGTGTATTTAAGTTGAGCCTCGGTCATAGTCTTGCTAGCATAGTGAATAGGCAAGAAGTGCTTATCATGACGTTGCCCCAAAACGGCCCCTATAGCGTAATCACTAGCATCACACATAAGCTCAAAGGGGAGGTTCCAATTGGGAGCAACAAGAATGGGAGCTTCGGTAAGTTTCCTCTTAAGGATTTCAAAGGCTCGTACACAATCTTCGTCAAAGACAAAACGTGCCTCTTTTTCAAGAAGATGTGTAATGGGTCGAGAAATCTTCGAAAAATCCTTGATGAGTCGACGATAAAAGCCCGCGTGGCCTAGGAAACTCCTAACTCCCTTAACGGTTTTGGGATGAGGTAATTTGGCGATGCCGTCTACCTTAGCTTGATCTACCTCAATCCCCGCTTTCGAGACCTTGTGCCCTAAGACGATTCCACTCTTAACCATAAAATGACACTTTTCCCAATTGAGCACAAGGTTGGTTTCCTCACATCGTTTTAACATTCTCTCAAGGTTCGACAAACACGAAGTGAACGAATTACCAAACACGGAAAAGTCATCCATGAAGACTTCCATCGTCTTCTCGATCATATCATGAAAAATAGCCATCATACACCTTTGAAAGGTTCCCGGTGCATTACAAAGTCCGAATGGCATTCTACAATAGGCAAACGTTCCATACGGACACGTAAACGTAGTTTTTTCTTGATCACGAGGATCGATGGGAATTTGGAAGTAACCGGAAAACCATCTAAAAAGCAATAGAAATCGTTTCCCGCAAGACGCTCCAACATTTGGTCCATGAAGGGCAAGGGAAAATGGTCTTTTCGAGTGGCTTCATTCAACTTTCGATAGTCAATGCACACTCTCCATCCGGTCACGAGTCTAGTGGGAATCAACTCGTTGGAATCGTTTGGCACAACGGTCATCCCTCCCTTTTTAGGGACACAATGAATAGAACTCACCCAAGGGCTATCGGAAATAGGGTAAATCATTCCCGCGTCAAGGAGTTTAAGGACCTCCTATTTTATTACGTCGTGAATTTTGGGGTTCTCCCTCCTTTGACTTTAGATTGTGGGCTTGAAATCTTCTTCCATTAAGATTTTGTGGGTACAAAACTTGGGATCGATTCCCTTAATGTCGGATAACTTCCACGCAATCGCCCCTTTGTGATCCTTTAGAACATCGACAAGTGCGGTATTTTCCTCATTCGAAAGTTCCTTCGCAATAATAACCGGCAACTTGTCGTCCTCCTCCAAATAGACATATTCGAGGTGAGGAGGTAAATCTTTCAACTCGAGGATAGGTGGTTCCTCAAGTGAAGATTTGGGCTCGATACTCATAACCTCCTCGGGTGGAGAAAATGGGAAATCTTTAAGAAAATCCTTGATAATCGAGAAGTCCTCATCCTTGTCGAGGTCTTCATCACAAGTACGTGGAACATTGCATTCTTCCAACGTAAAAACACCACCTTCAAATGGAGTGAAGGTTGGTGTCGAATTATCAAGAATTGGATCTAACATAGTGGGATTGCCACTAGTTTCTTCATCACCAAACCCTAGAACTTCTTGTGAAAATTCCTCGCAAACCACGTCGATCATATCAACGAGGTTTATGGTAGCAACGGAATAAACATGAGAAAGTTGAGAATTTTGAGTTGCGTTTATAACAAGTTCCTCGTCGTTGAAATGTAAGGTGATCTTTCTAGCATGCACATCAATTAAAGCCATAGACGTATAAAAAACGAACGACCTAAAATAAGAGGAACTTTAGGATCCGTGGGGATATCAACGACGATAAATTCTACGGGATAGTAGAACTTCCCCACTTTCACAAAAACGTCTTCCGCCAAACCACATGCACGAATCGTGGAATGGTCGGCCATCTCGATAGACATTAGTGAAGGAGTAAGCTTAGGAAGATTGAGCGACTTGAAGATTGCAAGTGGCATCAAATTAATGCTAGCACCAAGATCGGCCAAGGCATAGCATTCTTCCATATCTTGAATTGCACAAGGGATCAAAAATTTACCGGGATCACCGACTTTTTGAGGTATGCGATTAAGATAAACTGACAAATAACTAGACAATTGATGCAATTTCTCCTTGTTGTTCAACATACTCTTAAAGTTAGCGGCAAATCGAGGCATCATGACCAAATCATCGGCGAAACTCACATTAAGGTGCAACTCACGAAACATTTTCACAAAAAGCTCAAATTGATAATTGTCGCGCTCTTGTCGTTTCTCCTTCCTAAGTCTCGATGGGTAAGGTAAGGGTGGTGTGGGTTGGGGCATGGGCATAGCCTTTTGAAATCTCGGGTTCCAATGTTGGTAAAGGGTCGACCGTAGGTGTGGCATAAGCGGTACTTTGTGGGCTTGAGATATGCTCCTTTTCGACCACCACCTCGGGTTCTTCCTCAATTTCCTCCACCGTTGGAGTAATTGGTTGAGGAGTCGGTTCTTTAAGTGCCTTACCACTTCGTGTGGTAATCACTTTCATCTCTCCCTTCGGATTTGATACGGTGTTACTAGGAAAACCTCCCGAAGTAGAGGCTTTGTTCCCCATGACGGCTTCTAAAATGGCATTAAGCTTAGCATCTTGACTATTAAACTTAACATCTTGACTAGCGGCTTTTTGGTCAATTCTTTGTTCAAGCCTAGCATGACTTTGTTCAATTTTATTGTTTTGACCTCTAATTTGATTAGCAAAATCATTTTTCAACTCATTTCTCATGTTAAGATTTTCCTTCACAAAATTAGCCAATTCCTTGGTTTTTTTAGCCGTGTCCCTAGCTTGACTAGCCAATTGCTCTTGAATGTTTTCCAAAATCTTTTCATTTGCCGTGACGTAATTCAAAAACTCCATTGGAAGTTCTTTAGTGTAAACATTTTGAAGACCTTGACTTGTGTTTTGAAAATTACGGTTTTGGTTTTGATTTTGTAATTGGCTACTACTTCCTTGATTCCCATAGTTGTTATTACCCTTGTAATTGTTCCTTTGATTGTTTTGGTAACCAACTTGATTGTTTCGATAATTGCTAGCATTTTGATTTGGTGGAAAACCCGGTGGAGTCAATTGATTAGTGCGGGGAACTGACCGTTTTGGTTATAAGTTCCCGCGGCCGCGAAGGCACTCGAAGTGTTACCACCGTTGGTAATGCACTCGGAATAATCGTGAGCTCCACGACAATACATACAAGAAACCTCAACCGCTTTAGCCGTAGCGGGAGTGGGTTGTTCACCAACTTTAAACTCAATTAACAATCCTTTAAGCTTATCAAAAATCTTGTTCTCCAAATTAGCCTCGATTTGGCAAGCATCAACGGTGTGTGACAATGAAGGCGAAGGCGAAGACGAAGTCTTACGAACACTCGACGTGCTACGAGGACTATAGACCTTAGAACTATTCTCAATGATTAACAATGCTTCCTCGCCCGTTTTACACAAAAAATTACCACCCGCGGCGGCATTAAGATAATCACGCTCATGATCGTTCAAGCCATTGTAAAACGTGTCAATTTGATGCAAGTCGGAAAAACCATGATGAGGACATTCGTGCAACATTTCCTTAAACCTATTCCAAGCCGTTGAAAAACTCTCATTATACTCTTGTGAAAACTTTGAAATCTCGTTTTTCAAATGCGTAGTCTTAGAGGGCGGAAAAAATTGGTTCACGAATTTTGAAACGAGATCCTTCCACGTCAATATAGAATTGGGTGGCTCTTTCTCTAACCAAATTTTTGCGGGCCCCGCTAAGGAATACAGAAAAAGCATCATCTTAATCGAGTCATTAGAGACGTCCTTAAACTTGCAAGTGGCGGTGAGACGATTAAATTGGCGAATGTGGTTATGGGGGTTGTCCTTTTCGTCACCTCGAAACTTGTTCTTTTGAATCATGGACAACAAACCCGTTTTAACCTCAAAATTCTCCGCAAGGATAGCGGGAATCACAATCGCTTCTCCATAACCCTCGGTGGGTGCTTGAAGCAACTCCATCATAGTTCGATTAGCCATGGGTGCTTCTTTCACTACAATGGGTTCGTCAATAGGAGACTCCTCACTAGAAGGAGTGATTGATTTGTTTCTTCGTTTACGAGCACGTCTTGCTTTGGAGCGAGTTTGCATAAACGTCACGTACAACGAGAGGGTGAGCAAAGAAGATTCTTTTTGGTGTTTTTACTTTTTCAATTTTTTTGTGGTTTTTGATTGTTTTAACTTTTTTTTGGATTTTGTGGAATGTATTAGGTAGACACAAATCTACAAATCTCCTCCTTAATCAAATCTCTCGATTAAAGAAGCCTCAAGGAATGAAAACGATCACGTGAAGTGAACGCCTTCGATGACTTTAGAACGATGGTGGAACACCAAATCGTTCAAGAGGGTTTAATCAATAGAAACCAAGAAATTATATATGATACTTAAGTAATACTTTGGGCGGCAAAACCCTCGATTAACTTTCAATCTCAAAATACTCACAAGCAAGCGGAGGAAACGAGGCGGCGCGAAGCACTTAAGAGCCTTTTTCCTTTAGGTCGTGAAATACAACCGCCTTATACCCACCTTATAGTTTGTATTTTTCAAAATCGAGCTTCACGAAAGTATTTATCTATTTTTGCCTTTTTCTTTGGTTTGAGATTCGAATACAATGATTGGGTAATGACCTCCCAAGTCAAGGTTGTGATTTCTCACGTATTTGGAGTACTTGTAAATTTATTGTTCTACGTATACAATATAGTAATAGTATTCACAAAAAACGAAAAACCGATAATACGTATTAGTAGAGTGCTACTAATACAAATACTATTATGGCTATATATAAAACAACAATTGTTCAACCAAAACACAACACGCCTCCTCGGCAGCGGCGCCAAAATGATGTTGTGATTTTACCACTCTTTAGGAAAAGAGAGCAAAAAGGGCAAGTATGCACGACGATTTAGGAAAACCGTGTGTGAATGACCCTAAAAGTGAGTTCGTTCTCAAGGAGGCAAGTGCGTTGTGTTAAGAGATGATTTTTGATTTGTGATTATATGATTGAAAAAGAAAGAAAGAAATGAGATTAGAAGAGAAAGACGGTTACGAAGATGGATTAAACTAAGACGAAAAAGGCGATCACGTAAAACCGTAAATAGTGCAAAAATTAAAATTTTAACCTAAAAATTACTAAAAATCCACAATAATATTCTAAGAGTTTACAAAAAATCCAAACTTGCTAAAACCTTTTAATTAATTATATAATGACTTTTTAATGCTAATTAAAGCCCTAACAATCACAATTAATTATTAAAAAGCCCTAAACAAGATTTTAAAGTTTATAAACCTCAAAAACAACCTAATTAAGCTAAAAATTATTTTTTTAAATTTTAAAACCAAATAAAACTATTTTTAAATACTTAAAAACTATTAAAATCAATTAAAACTTAAATTAATTCTAGAAAATAACTGAAAATCCCTAAAAATATTTGGAAAGTTACAAAACTCCTAATTAAGTGTCTACAATCTAGAAAAAATGTAAAAACTTAAAAATCAAACTTTCAATTTTTAATAATAAAATAATATTAAAATATTCAAAAAACATTCAAAGTTTATAAAAAAATTCTAAAAAATTACCAAAAATCTAAAATAATGTAACTAAGAAAGAAATGCAATTAAAAGTTTCTAAAACCTATTTAATAATTTTATATTAAATTTTAAAGTTGGTTAAAAACCCTAAAATCCTATAAAATCAAAATAAGACTTTTTGAAAACTTAAAGTGATGTAAACCTCAAAAATATAATTAAAAACCTAAAAACTATTTTTTTAGATTTTTAAAATACTATTTCCTATTTTTTATTCACTTTCCTAAATTTAAACTTAAAATAATCCTAGAAAATTAATTAAATGCGGGAAAAATAAACTTTTTGCACCAAAAAGTCCTAAAACTGAATAAAAACAAAAGAAATATGCTAACTTGTAAAAACCCTAAGAAAATAAGCTGGAATAAGCTTTTAAATAAGCTGTTAGTTAAATAAGCTATAAAACAAGGATTACTTAAATATTAAGTAAACCAAGTGATAACCAGTCAAAGACCCTAGGGCAACTGGTTATCACGTTGGTGTGTGAGAGGAGTGGCACAGGTTCGAGTCCTGGCCACGTCCTTTTTGAAAAACCTTTTTTTTTAAACTTTAAAAACTCAAAACCAGTAACTTATACTCACTCTAAACAAACTTTTAATGAAAGAAAGTATGCTAGACTCAAGTAAATAAGATCAAAACCAAGCCCAGATTGCAATCTTGACTGATGAACACAAAGTTAGTATCTTCACTTGTGAAGAAATGACAAGAGGACTTGTCCCTTGGATTTTTGTTGGTTCTTGATGGACAAATGGGCTCCCCTATACTCAGTTGAGTATAGGGAGTAAAAATTTACACAAAAACTAGCAAGCTCAAGTTCAGAAATCACAAAGTCAAGCCAATAATAAGTTACTGATAAGCAGATGAGTTCTGGTTACACTTATACTGGTTCAAATGGAAAAATGGTGAGATTCAAGTGTTCACAACTTGTTCACAATCCAAGCAAATGACATTCAATCACCCACAAACCCTACTTAAACCTAAACTCTAACAGATTACAAGCTTTGATGCACAAATTCCACCTAAATCAGTCAAACAAGACACTTACTGATTCTAGACCACTTCTTCAAATTTTTTAGCATGCAACTTGATTTAAACTACACCCAATTGAAAACCTTATACTGATATTACCTACTATCAATCCAATGAGTGATTTAAACAAGATTTTGAACACGGTTTATACCTTTAACCCCAAATTAAACCCTAATCCAAACACTCATTAATTTTCAGAAACTTAAATTTAACAAAGTAAACCTATTTAACTCTACTCAAAACTGATTTCAAACCCTTCTAGCATGCATGTGAACCTAAATTAAGCAATATCCAACACTCAAACAAACACTTAACAGTTTCTCACAAATTTCAAGCAAAATCACATAAAACTGAAAACTCTTTAAAAACTGAAAAAGGGAACAAGGGTGCTACCTTGTTGGGCCTACATCCAGGCCCAACAGTGACTGAAAAGTCACCTCCCACAAGCTGGTGGCTTGTGCTGAACTTTGCTGAGATTTTTGACAAGACAAAGAAAATGGATAAAATTTTATGTTAGGTTCTTCTTGGTTCCTGCACAATCACGACAAACAAGGAAAGAGAACAAGTAGAGTAAGCTTGTCACAAGCTTATCAGGCTTGTGATGAGCTTATGCTACAGTAAATGTCAAGTGTAAACAAAAGAGTAAAAATGAAATTTTTGAAAATTCAGAAACTTGAAAACCTTTTGAAGCAAAGTAAAACAGTAATCAAAAGCAATAAAAATTTTAAGCAATGAAAGTAAATTGGCACTTCTTTTCTCATCAACAAACTCTAAACCATTTTTTCATTCATCAAAAACGGATTTACAAGATTGTGATCAAAAGAGAAAAACAAGGACAAGGGGCATGCACAACTCGCATCCTCCTTATATAGCGTCTCATAGAAGGTTCTAGTGCTAGGAATAAAATAATACTAAGCTAAAACCCTAACTAAGGGATTTCCTGAAATGCCCTTGAATTTGACTAAAAATTGGGTCAAGATGGATACATGTGAAGTAGCCAGCTGTTGTGAGGTGATCAGGAACGTTCATTGTGCCTTTGGGACCAAGGACTAACATCTATCCATACATTTTGTCTGGTATTGGGTTTGGGGGAAAGTGACGGGTGCAGGGGACCCTTGGGGATGTCACATGGGTTGGTTGGGGTCATGGGTTTTGTGTGGGATGGGATGACAAAACCCCTAATCAGTGATCTAGAGAGTATTAACCAAAAACCCTTTGTTTTAATTAATGTTCATCCTGGGGATTAGCTAGGGTTTATGTGGGGATTAGAGGGTGGTTAATCCGATTTGGGGAAAAAGGATTTAAAAATGTGTTTTGGTGGGAAGGGTTTAATTAATTAATTAAACCGTGAGTGGAGGGTGACGTGTGAGGGGGTTGTGAGGTGGAAGGCTGTGAGTGGGTGGAGTGGGTGATGTGGCTACTTGATTGGCTGGGAAGAGTTGGAGTGTTTGACAGATATGGTCCCCAATCTCCTTTGTTTTGTTCAACTTGTAAAAACAGCCACAAACTTGAATTCCCTTTATAAATGACTTTGGCAGTTTGACACTTTTGGCACAACAAGTTTTTAAACTTGTTTCAAGGACTAAACATGCACATTGATGATATTTGAAGGACTAATTTGGGCATTCTCTTCATTCTTCATGGTTTGACTTGATTGTTGACTTCTTGGAAGGACTAATATTGACAATTTAGTTTTGTTGAGGGACTAAATTTGCCAATTCTTCAAAGATAAGGGTCCTTTTTGTAATTTTGACAAACTTTAGGGACCAAACTTGTAATTATGAAGATACAAGGGTATAAAGTGTCAATTCTTCCATATTGGAGGACCCTTCTTCATAATTCTTCAAATCTTCAAGGGTTTTCTTGGAAAATTCTTCATTAGGGCTTGGTTCATCGTGCGGCTTCGTTTCCCGTGTTCGTTTTTGACTGATTCTTGTGATCTTTTGTCATTTTCTCAATATCCGTACCTAAAATACACAAGCAACAAACACAAGCATATATTTGGGTATTTTGATGATATTTAATACATTTTAAGCCCTATTTGGACGATGAGACTATGTATAAAATCAGTCTCATCACTCCCCCATACTAAACCATTGTCGTGCCCTCACGCAATGCTAGAATTAAGTATCTTAGCATCTCCAAATTCATTTTTATTTACTTTATTGATTGATAGACTAGCTACACTACTACTATTACTACTTGTGTTTTAGACATAATGTATGATTCTCATCGCAAAATGGGACGTTTAGGTTCATAGAATAAGAACACGTGAATGCTTCGTTAGAAATAATTTCATCGTCCTCGATTTTCACCCTAATTCCATGCTAAGCGTGCCACGAGATCATTGTCATTATAAGTTAGTAATGCTAACACTACTCATATGCCCTAATCACGTACTTATCCTCCCATTATTCCTAAGTTGTATCTCTTGTATTTTATGTCTTGAATGTTTCACGAGGATACATTGTTTGACTTATGCGATAATAGAGATATAGGTCTAAAAATAGAGTCCTAACGGTGTAACCAAGACAATCAAATCAATAACCCCTCCTAATAGACAACGATGTCAAAAAATTAAGTTGACAAGAAGAATCGATAAACACGGTTTTATAACGGTTTTGAACATGAGACTTATTACCAAGACTTTTATACGCCCTCTAACGGAAGGGCCTTATTATCTTTGGTTTACCTCCATCTTTTATTCAACTTCGCCATGAAGCTTTTATTATGACTTCGGTCTTGCCTTGCCTTTTATTATCCGCCTCATCGGTGGTTTTGGTAGCCAAAGACGTATATCCTCACGCTAAAGCGAATTTTGGATCTTTAAAGCTTCGAAGATTAAGGCTTGATTCACTTTCAATTTTGCATAGATTTTTGGCCTTGTGGGGCTTCAAATTTTTTTCTTGATTTAGGTGAGCACTTGAAATCTTATTATTGGGTGAAGCTTTTGATTATTCGGGTGCCAATACTTCAAAACCGTGACGCTGGCGATACCTTAATGTCTTCCCAATTTAATTACACGGAAGCTACTAGAAAAGACTAGAAACCCAACAATCCTAACTAAACCGCTAAGTCAATATTTATTAAGCAAAAATACATGCGAAGGGAGAATAAGCAAACAACGAGAACACATGAGTTTTTGAAAGAATACGAGTACTCTACGTTTAGCATAGTAACTTCTAATTAACCCTATCATTTCTCGTCCTCATTTAAGAGACTTAGCCTAAAAAGTTAAGGAATCAAAGCTAAGTGCTCAACACGCACGGTCGAGTCAAAAATTACTCTTATTCTCGCCATCAGAAAACCTACATTCGTGTCTTCAAACACTTATAAAACATGAGAAAAATTTTAAAATTTGGCCATTTTTAGCCTTATTTTGCAACAAAAACGATAAACAAAAAGATAAACATTGGAAAGCGTGAAGGTTTGGCAAGGCAAGTATCTATTCACCCCCTAAACTAAAGTTAAACATTGTCCTTAATGTTTCGAGTCTAGGGGTGCAAACACCCCCATACTAGAGACGTAGTCGAATGCCTAATCTAGCATGGAAAGGGTGTAACCATTAAATTTAAAGCCGTTTATGAAGTGTGCTAAAACCTAAGGTTAGAACATCAAAAGGATATATCATGGATATTGAGAAAGTCTTCAAAGCAAACGATCGAGTGCCCCCATAAAACAAACACGAGAGGCTCCAATCGTGAAGGTCATGATCTAAAAACCACAATGCACAAACAACCACGGAACAAAGGTTGAAAGGGCACAAATCCCCACATGTAAGCTACATTAGAAAGCGATAATATGTACATAGGATAAGCATGGGACTCCCCCACGAGGCACCTTGTTTTTGATTACCGAGTCATGAGCTCGACTCGATCCCCTCAATACTAATTATCATTGGGGAAGGTGACTTGGTCGAGGTAGTTCAAGGATGGAACTTCCCCGCCAAAGTAGTTCTTCAACCTATGTCCATTCACCTTGAAGTTAGGACCATCATCTTGAGCTAGCTCGATGGTCCCATAAGGAAACACTTGAGTCACGGTGAATGGACCGGACCAACGGGATTTCAACTTACCGGACTAGATTTTCAATCTTGAATTAAAAAGCAAAACTTGATCCCCAATGTTAAAAACCCGGTTTTTAATTTTAGAATCATGCAAATTTTTTGTCTTTTCTTTATAAATTAATGAATTTTCATAAGCAATGTCTCTCAATTCATCAAATTCATTTAATTGCATTTTCCGGTGTTTTCCCGCGGTCTCCATATCATCATTACAATGCTTTAGGGCCCAATAAGCCTTGTGTTCTAATTCGATAGGCAAATGACAATTCTTTCCATACACAAGCTTGTAGGGAGTGCACCCAATGAGCGTCTTATGAGCGGTCCTAAAGGCCCATAAAGCATCGTCCAACTTATCCGACCAAGTTTGTCGGTTTTCCCCAACGGATCTCTCCAAGATCCTCTTCAAAGCTCGGTTTGAAACCTCGACTTGTCCACTCGTTTGTGGGTGATAAGCCGTAGAAAGCCGATGTGTAACCCCGTATTTCCTTAGGACCCTTTCAAATTGGTCGTTACAAAAATGGGTTCCACGATCGCTTATGATAGCACGAGGGGTTCCAAACCGAGAAAACAAGCTTTTCAAGAACTTGACTACCACACGAGCATCATTGGTGGGCAAGGCTTTGGCCTCCACCCACTTAGAAAGGTAGTCAACCGCAACAAGAATGTACTTATTACCACGAGATGATGGGAACGACCCCATAAAGTCTATACCCCAAACGTCAAAGATCTCACACACTTGGATGATATTTTGTGGCATTTCATCTTTTTGTGAGGCTTTTCCTTGTCGTTGGCATGCAACACACGACTTCACAAGATCTTGTGCATCTCGATAAATAGTAGGCCAAAAGAAGCCGGCATCAAACACCTTCTTAGCCGTGAGATTAGCACCGTGGTGACCACCCGTGGGTCCCTCATGGAAAGCTCTAAGGATGTTAGAAGCTTCGGTGCCAAATACACAACGTCGGATGATTTGATCCGCACAAGTTCGAAACAAGTAAGGGTCGTTCCAAAAGTAGAACTTGACGTCACGAAAGAATTTTCGTTTTTCTTGAGTCGTCATACCCTTAATGATGAAGTTACCCGCATGGGGTAGAAGAATAAAGCTTAGAATTCACTACACCAAGTGTCTCGAGCGGAAATGTTTAGGTGATTTCCTTGGGCTCGTAAACACTTTGGTGAGGATCTTCCAAACGAGAAAGATGATCGGCCGCTAGATTCTCGGCTCCTTTTTTTTCAACGATGGTGTGATCAAATTCTTGAAGGAGGAGAATCCAACGAAGTAATCTAGGCTTAGCATCTTGCTTTGCCATAAGATATTTAATAGCCGAATGGTCCGTATACACTATGCATTTCGTCAAGACGAGATAAGGTCGGAATTTCTCAAATGCATACACCACGGCAAGGAACTCCTTTTCCGTTGTAGTGTATTTAAGTTGAGCCTCGGTCATAGTCTTGCTAGCATAGTGAATAGGCAAGAAGTGCTTATCATGACGTTGCCCCAAAACGGCCCCTATAGCGTAATCACTAGCATCACACATAAGCTCAAAGGGGAGGTTCCAATTGGGAGCAACACGAATGGGAGCTTCGGTAAGTTTCCTCTTAAGGATTTCAAAGGCTCGTACACAATCTTCGTCAAAGACAAAACGTGCCTCTTTTTCAAGAAGATGTGTAATGGGTCGAGAAATCTTCGAAAAATCCTTGATGAATCGACGATAAAAGCCCGCGTGGCCTAGGAAACTCCTAACTCCCTTAACGGTTTTGGGATGAGGTAATTTGGCGATGCCGTCTACCTTAGCTTGATCTACCTCAATCCCCGCTTTCGAGACCTTGTGCCCTAAGACGATTCCACTCTTAACCATAAAATGACACTTTTCCCAATTGAGCACAAGGTTTGTTTCCTCACATCGTTTTAACATTCTCTCAAGGTTCGACAAACACGAAGTGAACGAATTACCAAACACGGAAAAGTCATCCATGAAGACTTCCATCGTCTTCTCGATCATATCATGAAAAATAGCCATCATACACCTTTGAAAGGTTCCCGGTGCATTACAAAGTCCGAATGGCATTCTACGATAGGCAAACGTTCCATACGGACACGTAAACGTAGTTTTTTCTTGATCACGAGGATCGATGGGAATTTGGAAGTAACCGGAAAAACCATCTAAAAAGCAATAGAAATCGTTTCCCGCAAGACGCTCCAACATTTGGTCCATGAAGGGCAAGGGAAAATGGTCTTTTCGAGTGGCTTCATTCAACTTTCGATAGTCAATGCACACTCTCCATCCGGTCACGAGTCTAGTGGGAATCAACTCGTTGGCATCGTTTGGCACAACGGTCATCCCTCCCTTTTTAGGGACACAATGAATAGAACTCACCCAAGGGCTATCGGAAATAGGGTAAATCATTCCCGCGTCAAGGAGTTTAAGGACCTCCTTTTTTATGACGTCGTGAATTTTCATACATGAGCAGTATAACCAAAATTGGGAAAAAAAAGGTAAGCTACCAGAAAAGCTTCACGATGTCATCTTTTTCGAGTTTTCATCTTTTGCACGTTGGAATCGACATGTATGCACTTATCTTTTATACTAAATTTGTCTCGTTTGGTGCGAAAGATTGGAGAAGGTGTTGATGCTGCGATCCGCTGTTCAAATCATCCGTGATAAGCTTAGATTGTCTAGAATTCCTGTAAATCCAGTAAAGTGCGACTTGTGCGAACCCAAAGATAAATCCAGTTCCATTTGGTACCTAATGAACGTAATATGTCGGATTAGTACAAGGCACATTTCGAATTAATAAAAGATTATAGTAAATTTGTTACATTACTCATAAGTATATTTCAAACAGTTTTTCTATCTTGTGTCTTAAGGGCACATGATAAGAACACATAAAATATATAAAACGTACACCGGGTCGTACAGAAAAGTACATAGGAATTCACAAAGTGTGAATCCCTGTGTACTTTTTTGTGGGACCAGTGTACTTTTTATTTTTTTATCATGTGTTCTTAGGGCAAAAGATAAAAAAACCATATTTCAAAAGAATTATTTTGGCACAACTGAAAATAAAAATAAAAACTGTTATGTTGACGGATGAAAAACAATAAACTAGCTGTCATGCTCAGATATTAGAGGTGGAAAGTGTGTTGCCAAAAATCTACAAAACATATGACTGAGAATTTAACAAGTGTTCCGCTGATATAATAAGCCAAAAAACCGGCAAAAGCTTATTAAGAAATTCTAAACTGTATCCTTATCTTAGATTTAAATTATATTATGCACCAAGATTTTTAAGATCAGGATCTTACTTATTATCGTTTTCGTCTTTCTAAGATCAAGATCGTAAAGTAGGATCAAGATCGTAAAATCCAAATATAATGTAATTTTTTTAGTATTCTTTGCAATATAATACAAATTTATAAATTAATATACTCGTAAACACAAAATAAAATGTAGTCCTAAATTATGATTATGAAATGTATAAGAAGATTTACATGTTGTTTTTTAGATTATACAAAATAAAACCTATAAATTTGTAGTTCTTTAGTTTGACGCTCGATAAAAAGTAAGATCAGATCGTAGTAGATCCTAAGATCCTATGATTAAGAACGGGATCCTATAAGATCTTAAGCATGCAAAGATCCTACGTAAGATACGAATCGTTTTTACTTTGCAGTATCGTAAAATCGTAAGATCCTAAAATCAAGATCGGGATCTTGACAACTTTGCTATGCACCATAAAGCTAATTAGTAGTCACTAGCAGGGTACCCGCGCTTTGCGGCTACGGGTACCCTGTAACATAATTTTCGACGAACACTATTTTTAATTTTATGTTTTCTTTACAAAGAAATCTCAGATTACGATAATTGTAGCTTGTTTATATCGTATAATGTGAAAGTAGTAGGCACCAAATATTATCGTAATTTTGAGTAATGAGGTGTTTTAAAAGTAGTAATTAATTGTGTGTTTTAATGTATCTATGCATTGAAAAGTTGTAAAAGTATATTTCTAACCTGTAATGTTATTACTTAAATCTTACGTAGTATTTAGTTATGAGGAAATTGTGCATTTAAAGTTGTATAATATGCTTAAATACTTGTATTGCTTAATTATTTGTTATTAATCAAGAAAAAAATATATTATAATATGTATTATTGTTTGAACAAAATATTATACAATATATTTCAATAGTTGTATTACTTAATTTTTTCATTAATTAAGAAAGAGATTCTATTTTTTATTTTTAATTTGTTGCATTAAAGGTTGTATAGTGTGCTAAAAAGATTGTATTACTTAATGTTTTGCAATTAATGATAAAAGAGATTTTTAATCTTTATTATTAGTTTGTTGTAATAAGAGTTGTATAATATGCTAAAAAAGGTTATACTACTTAATTTTTTTATAATTAATAAAGAAAGAGATACTAATTTATATTATATGTAGTATAGATAAACATAGAAAACCCTATAGAAGTGCAATTTTAGAAAGAAAATTGGCAATTTGAAACCCACATCTTTGAAATCTAGTGGTGCCTTTTTATAAATTTTAGAAGGGTAAAAGCTATAAAATACCATCTTACTTATTAATTTGTGCCGGCTTTAAACATTTACTATTTAATCTCGTGACTTTACCAACGTACTTGTTTGTTTTGTAATAATGTTACCAATATGACCGGATACATTTCCATGTCATTTTTTTTATTTTTTATTAATTTAAATAATGACACCTGTCTAATTAATTTAAAGGTAAAAGTTATACAATACCAACGTATTTATTCAAATGTATTGACTTTAAACACTTACAATTTAATCGTTAGGCTTTACCAATGAACTTTCAAATTTGTTCCATTTTTACCAATATGACCGTAAAATAACTGTATTACCCTCATCTTCTTTTACATAATTACATATATTGCCATATTCATCATATCTCAGATCTAAAAATACCATAATTCTAAATAAATTAAACTAAATCAGAAAACCACCTAGAGATTTCCGACTTATCCATTTGTTTTAAGTTTGAGCGTTAACTTTCAAGTTTGAGCGTTGACTCTCCAATATTCACTCCCAGTCTTCTCAGCCAATGCAGGGTATTTTAGCTAATTGATTAGACTCGAGAATCTCATATTGGGGTTCTTGGGAGTATCATTATTGTTCTTAAACTTGCAAATATGTATACTACATACCTTAAGACATCACTGCCGATAGATATGTTCCTCTTTTGGAACGAATTCGAAGGTAGAAATATGCCTTCCATTTGTAAATTTACTTAACCCTAATGGCCCACACAAAATTTGCCATCTTGGAATTATCTCCATGTTTGTAGCTTAACAAAAAAATTAAACTCCAATCGATCTATAGAGTGTGTATAACAAAACACACAAATCAAAACCAATGTCCTCGAAACATATTCGAACAAAGAGATGGGCGATAAGGTCATAGATCTTAGGTAGGTTTGCATGTTGCTGATTTGTCTTTCTTTCAATTGAATCAAATGATGATTACAACATAATTGTTGATAATCTTTCTTTACATTCTAATATTAACAAGGGTTAATCCTTAGCAGATCGATGATGATCTTTATAAGAATTGAAATCTAGGTTGAATCTATTCTGAGATCATTAGATTTTATCATAACTGTTTTGAATCAAGGTAAGAAAGGGTATGAGGAATTTGACTGATGCATCTCTGTTGATAGTTGATAGTTGATTTAATTGATGATGATGATGGTAGAATTGTGGTGAGATGAAGGATTGTGTCCCGAAAATATTCAACATATTGTTGCTTCAGATCTGGGAATACAAAGGGTATATTAGCTATTTGAAAGGGTAATATAGTCATTTCAGGCTTATATTGGTGTAGTCGGAACAAATTTGAAAGTACAATGGTAAAGTCACGAGATTAATTAGTAAGTGTTTAAAGTCGGCACATTTTAATATGACGTGGAAATTACCGTGCCACGCTGTCGGTAACAAGTTACCAAATTGGTAACTTCACGGAATGTATTTTTGGCACGGAATGTTGATAAAGTTCTTTTGAAAGAGTGAACGGTGAAAAGGTGTAGTTTTTAAGAATATTTTTTTAATGCTTGATTAGGAAACAATAACAAATAAGCGATGAGCTGTGATAACTATTTCTCACAACTATTATCAACAATTACTGTTTACAACTGTCCACTTTTACCGCTCATTATTTTACTCATCTATATTATTATATAAAAAGATTAACTCCGATTTCAAAGGACAAAAAGTACACTATTTGTGTAATTTTTGTCCCCTTATATAGTACTCAAGGGGATATGTATTTCTTTTTTCAATAAAAGATTTGTGGGAGATGACTTATATTAAAAGCAATTCACAATTAATTAACATAAGAATTGAACTAACATGGTTGATGAAATATAATTTATACAACTTGCAAATAATGTGGTTCCTTTTAAAACAACAAGTCTGATTTACATAAAAAAAATGATTTATTTATATTTCATTACAATATACAAAATGTCGCTATAACAAACATAACAAATCCTTAGACAAAGCACTCTCTGTCACATAATGATTATAAATATATAACCTTTGATAATAGAAAGTTGATTTTATGATTAGTTTTTCAATATTCTTGTGTTAGTACTTAGTTGCTAAAAATATCTTTTAACAAAAATGCTAATTCTTCCTACATAATCTTCCTACAAATCATCCTACACACAGGATCCTGACATGTGACGGAGCTAGCGGTTTAGATCTGGAGAGATAATGAGTAAAAAAAATTTATGTTTTATATTTGTGTGTGTAGGAGGATATATAGGATAATTTTGTATGATGATTTAGCAATGCTCATCTTTTAATGATGTAACGTATATATAATGCGATATTTTGACCCCTTGTATTATTGTTAGATTATAATTTTCTTTCATGAATTCTGTAGGGACGAATTCTGGATTTTTTAAAGATGTTGCATAATTTTCTTTCATGAAAAAATTCATTAGAGAAATTAAAGGCTGCTCATGTTTTGAAAAATGTATTTTATAAAAAGAATAATCTTTTCGTGACTTAAAAATTAAATGTTGCTCGCGTTACACCCGACTTTATGGTAAGTCTGCCTCTATCTAAAAGTACAAAGAGTAAGAAAGGTGAACTTACTCCGAGAAACCAGTCCTTTACAAGAAAGGCGTAGAAAGTCCAAACCCCGCCATTGAGAAACATGAAAAGTGAAAATAGAAACGGCATGTACTCTACGCTTTTAGTCGTCACCACTAATTTCTGCATAATTACATAATTACTCAATTAATTAAGTTATAATTATCTTAAACTTTTGAAAAGGTAAGTATACAATAGCAAAGCAAAATATTGGCTACAAAACACTCAAAAAGTAACAGATTAGATTCATTATTAGGTTATTTTCTCATTAGTTAAATACTAATTAATCTGATTATTCGATAATCCCACCAACGTGACAACCATTAGTGCACTTTATTGTTAATTAAAGTATTATACTTGATTAAAAACTATAGTATATCGTAATTATCAAGTACACTCAACGTACTGATCACATGGAATTTAGAATTCCAGCTGTAAAAGTGACTATTCTCTTTCGAGAAATGCTAGAATCACAAAGAGATTCTCACAAAAGAGTTTACAAATAAATTTGATATTTCCACTAATTTTATTACACATCATTTTGTAAATTATTTTGTGAAAATCTCTTGTGAATCTAGCATTTCTCTTCCCTTTCGGTTTCTAATTTCATTTTTTTTAAATAAATTTTAATTATTGCATACGCTAGGTCCATCTATATATTGACCTTTCAATTTATAAATGCTCAATGAAAAAGGAGTGAATCACGATGGCGCTAATAACCTTTTATTTAATCAAAATATCTATGGTTGATTTATTCAATAACTTGTAGATGAGAAAACACAACTATAAAAGTAACACGTTACTTAGCAATGTGTTAGTTGGATAATTATTTAATGGATAGCGTATCAACCAATGTTTCAAAATTCGGTTTTTTAATTAATCCGGTTAAACCATTCGGTCACGGTTCAACTAGGGTTTTCAGTCAAAATCGATGTCTAGTCACTCGACCGGGTCGCGATTAAATCAGTTCAATCGACTAGGTGAATCCGTGTTTATCAACTCTCAGTACTAAATTAATCTGAAATAATGATAATTACTGTAAAACACGTTCACTAGTGTAGGTCAACCATATAATTTCATTTCATATTACCAAAAAAGTAAGTTTGTAAATGACAAATGTTTTAGTGACACAAAGATAATCACTGAATTTATCTTTACAAAAAGTGTGAGTGAAAGTCGAAATCTAACAACACTTTTTATGAGTAAATATGTTTTAGAAACAAAGATGCATTTCCGTACTTTCTATATGTCACTATAAAAGTATAAATAATATATGCCCATTTGATTTCTACCTATATCTTTCAGTTGTATGAAACTTTTAGTGACAGTTGGCCGCGCCAACCATCTAAAAAAATAGCTTTACTTGGTTTGATCGAGCTTGCGTGACGATGAGTTAAAAACCTCATGAATTAATTGACCAATAGTTTAGTTGGCCCATGACTCAGAAACCGTAAAAAAAAAAGAATTAAAAAAAAAATAGTGACCTTTAATAACTTGTTAACACATTATCACTTTTAATGACGTTTTTCTACTTCTAGTGACACTTCCTTAGGTGTAACTAGATTGACAATTTTTGTGTGTGTGTGTATTCATACATATTGCCTGGAAGAATAAAGGAATAATACTAATACCAACGATGATTTGCAGGACCAAAAAGTATACTAATTTGTACTATAACAAATGAAAATTAGTACATATTATAATTAGTGGGAGATTTTCATTTTTTAAGTGTATTAAGCTCAATAGTGGGAGATAGTGGGAGATTTTCATTTTTTATTAAGTTTATTAAGCTCAATAGTGGGAGATTTTCATTTTTTAAAATGAATTATTAGAGCAAATGCTTGTCATGCACATATTATAATGAATAGTTATGATTTTTGAAATCTTTATGTCTTAACTTATAGCTAAAAAGAATTATAAATATATGAAGTACTTACCATAGCAGAAAGAGGAGAAGCATACATGACAATATTAAGTGCAGCACCCATGAAACCAATCACATCGATCCTTCAAGCCACAACTGTGTCACCAAAACTGCCCCGGCAAACATAACTACATCAACTACACCAGCAAGGATGGCTGTTTTCGCCTAAAATCGACGTATTCGTTGCTTATCTATATGAACACATAATGTATACAACAACATGCATAATTAGAATCTATTCGGGTTTTTTTCAGAATAATTAATAACTGCTATGAAGTGAATTGTTTTGTCACTAGCATTTGTTACTTTGCTATTTAACTTATTTATAAAATGTCCTTTTATTTTACGTGAGTTAACTGTTCATGTAAAATTAACATCTGCATTGTGTGCATAATCAACTTTTTTTTAGCGTTGATTTATATAAATAAAAACAACACTCTAGCAATCGGCTAGAAAAAGATTACAACGGACAATTTAATCAAGAGTTACAACAATAAACTTTACGACCTTTATACTTAAGCCACGAAGGAAAAGATGAAATTTATCAAAAATATCACATTTCCTCGTAGGTTGAGAGTTGAATATAACACAATTTCGATAATGCCACAACATCCACAACGTAGTCGCAGTAATAACATACACACGATCTTTAGAATCCTTGGAGGCTCAACAATCTTCTACCCATTGAAACCATTCAGAGCTAGAAAAAAAACTTCGGCATACTCACATTGACCCACACACGAATTAACATCCAAAGAACATTAGCAGTATCACATCCAAAGAAATTATGATCATTAAATTTTACTACATCATTGCAAGAAGCGCATGTGATAGACGGAACTTCTAAGCCCTGAAAAGATAAATTCAAACGATTTGGTAATCTATCCAAAACAAGACGCCATATACATATATTTACCTTTCAGGGCAAAAACTTAGATCACATAGTGCTTGGACTTAATGAAGGAAGCAGACAATCATCTATGTGATTCCTTGTGGCGTTCACCGTAAAAATGCCAATGGGATCAATATTCTAGTGCCAGGTATGAGGTTGATTGCTCAAGTTTACTTTTCCTATCTCATCCACCATAGACAACAAAGCTTCTTCATTTTGACCCACTAAGCTTTTTCTAATCCAATTCCACGACCAGGTACCATCCGCAATCCTCTCCCTTATAAAGCAATTTGCATTAGAATCCAAATGGAACAATATGTTATATCTTAAATGCAATAAACCATTTTTTTGTCAAGACATCCATAAAAAAACATACCAAAGAACCACATCCCACCTTGTGACGTAACATAGAAATAGGGATAATATTTCTCTCGTGTAACTGATAATACGATCCCATTATTTTATCCCACATACATTTGGTTTTGCACCCTTTTCCATCCATTTCCCGCATATATTCCATGTATGGCTTTAATCACACAAGCCCAAAGAGCATCCCGGTTATTAACCAAACTCCACATCCATTTTTGAAGAAGTGCAAGGTTGAACGCTTTCAAACTCCCCACACCTAAGCCACCTTTATCGAAAAATGCCATACATGACCCCATTTTATCCACTCCATTTTCTTCTGGTCCCACTACCACCCCAAGATAAAAACCCGAATAGATTCTAAGGTTTTAATAACGGATTCTGGAGATTTAAAAATTGACATATAATATATGCCAATACTTCCCAATACAGCTTTAATCAGAGTTAATCTACCTCCAACTGACAATAGATTTGCTTTCTATGACGACAATATACCACGAAACCGATCAATAAGATATTCCCTATTTGCTATCAAATTCATCTTAGAACCAATCGGTAGGCCAAGATAAATGAACGACATATTACCTCAAGCACACCCTGTAGCACGGGCCATATCAACAATATCATATGAAGAAACTCTAATATCATAAACATTAAATTTTGTTATATTAATTTTGATACCTGATACGAGATAAAAACATTTGTAACACCGGGATTATATTTTTCATCTATTTCCTTTTCCATTTGGAAATAATAACAACATTGTTCACGTAAAATAAATGAGATATATTCAATCTCGAATCACCCACCTTTGTACCTTGAAGAAGACTTTGACTGAACTGCATTCTTTAACGCAAGATGAAGGCCCTCCATTATAATAATGAACAAAAAACGGGATTAAAGGATCACGCTGTCTTAAACCATGCTTAATTGAGATTTCAGATGAGGGACTCCTATTGACAAGGATAGAAGATCTAGCGAATTTCAAACAAGCTTTAATCCAAATTCGCCATTTAACACCAAACCCAAGACTCGTTAACATATGATCAAGATACTTCCAACTTACAGAATCATAAGCTTTTTCAAAATTGACTTTGAATATCATGAGTTTTTTATTCTCCTTTTTATACTAATCTATAACTTCACCGAGCATAAGAGGATCGTCAATAATTTTTCGACTTGAGATAAACACTGATTGCTCATGACTCGCCGCTTTAGCTAAACGACTTCCAAGGATCTTCGAGATGATTTTATATTGAAATCCTATCAAGTATATAGACCGAAAATTCTTAATACGAATCGAATTAGCTACCTTCGGAAACCTTAGGTATCACGGTAGGAGTCAAAGAAGGTCACCACAAAAGCTTTGATATCATACTTGAAAATTTCCTAATAGTTCTTGATGGAAAGAAAAGAAAATCCATCCGGGCCCAGAGCTTTTTGATTTCCATAGTCCCAAACGGTATCCCTTATCTCGTTGAAAGTCACCGGAACTCAAAAGCAGTATACTATGCTTCATTAAGTCTAGATTGAGGCATAACAGGTGAAAATTTCATAGAAGACGCGTGATCATCAAACTTTTCCTTATAAAAAGTCATGAACGTCATTTTTACATGTTGAGGATTTGTAACCCATTCACCATTAATCATAATACATTTAACCATTTGATGATGCCTTTTTTGTTTCAATATCACATGAAAAAACTTAGATTTTTATCCTCTTCGACATCCCATTTGGCTTGCGATTTTTGAAATGTATCCATTTCCTCCATCTTGTTAAGTCTTCACATTCTTTTAACATGTTCATCCTTTCAAATCTTTCTTCATCCGAAGCTACAGACTTATCAATTTTTTCCTCAATCTCAATCAACCTTAATTTAAGCTCCTAGTAACGAGATACATCACGTTTATAGTCAATGGACATAGACTTAAGCTCTACCATGAAGAAGAACATTGTAATGAAATTGAAGGAGAAGAAATTCCTTTCTTTTTAAAATAGATCCGAGTAGCCGAGTCTGGCTAAAGACTCTAAACATAGCGCTATTCGGAAGGCAATCCGTATTTTATCCCCATCTTTTAACTTAAGTGTGGAGGAGGACCTGTAAATAAATAAAACCGTCCTTGTATATATTGCATGTGTTTTGTTTTGTTTTATAGCATGCAGGAAAATAGCAAATTGGAGCTCTAAGCTGGATTTATCTCTCGTAGTCCCGCAATTTTCTACTAAGCCCCGGGAAGTTCTTGTTTCCCTTTGCATTTTTCCTATTTTTAATATTTTATTAGTTATTACCTCGAGGACGATGTTCAACTTAAGTGTAGAGGAGGTGGAAAATAGAAAAAATGAAAAAATAAAAAGAATAAAAAAAATAAATTTCTCCACATGAAAATCTTTTTGAAAAATAATAAAAATATATATGTTTTGTAAATAAATAAGTTTTTAGCAAAGCAAAAATTTCATTGATTGACATTATAATTTAGCACAAAATCCATTACCCAAACATGTGAGAAAAACTTAGCCTTATATTTCTCTATTTGGTGTGAAAGTCGATAATCTAGTATGCTTCAGAATTTGTGCTTGATCATCATTTACTAAACCGCGGTGAGGTTAATTTATACATATTTTCGAAAGGAAGCAAAATAAAATCGCCCTTATATCATTTTCGTTAAGCTACACTGGCTTACTAAAATATGTATGTACTCGTACGCATGTGTTATATTATCCATTGTGCCAATATAATTATATGTTATGCCTAACCACTTGTCAAGTTATAAAGTTTATGATGTTCTCTTAAAAAAATGTATGAAAAAGAAAGAAAAAAATAGTCAGGTATTCTAGTATAGTTTGTTCTATGACTTTGACAAAGGCATACCTTTTTGATCCTACACCCACATCATTTATCACGTTTTGCTTCTTTGAAAATCTATCTGGTGATCACGCCGCAACGGTTATGTTTATGTGTCATGTACAAACCTATGGTAGCTATCTATTTTATGTCCGAGCTAATTGAGTGTTACCTTACATTTACCCTTTTGTGAGTGACATTTGTGTGAACTTAAAATGCAAACACTATCCATGTGAGGTGCTGAAATTATTTTGTCATTTGCTTTTGCTATTCATAAAAATTAAATCATTTTCCTATCATACTTCACAACACTTAAAAGCATTTTTAAAATTGAATTTGTTTTCTCGCTTTGATTGCTTGAGGGCAAGAAATAGCTAAGTGTGGGGAATTTGATAACGACCTAATTATACATATTCAACTTATCATTATAATGCCACTTTGTAGTATAAATAAGAGCTTCTGATACTTAATATGTTGTGTTTTATATACAGATAAAAAGTTTGAAGGAGCAAAGTGAAGATATACAAAGAAGGGGCCTCAATATGCAAATAAGCCAAAGTAATTGAAAGAAGATTCTAGATCGCCTAAAAGTGCGGCGCACAAACTCAGAAGTGCGGCGCACATTCTCATCTCCAAAGCGCATCACACTTTCGGAGAAGTGCGGTGCACAATTGACCCCAGACAACAGTATAAATAGAGGCCATTTCCACTCATTTTACACACACCTCTCTCTCTCAATACTCCATAGCTCGAGTATTTTTGCTCTCTTAGTAAATTTTCAGTATTATCCACTTTTGGGAGATACTTGTAACGAGAGTATTCCACTCTTCGATTCATGGAGGAACGATACAATCGTAACACTTGTGTACTCGTTTATTCAATCCAATCTATGTATGATATTGTCTTACTCTTTTCCAATTGTTACTTTGATTACTATGTTAGGCTAAGCTATTTGTGACTATATGGGTATGTGACTATAATTAGTGATGATGCTATGATATGATCCTTTGTAAATGATTTCAAGCTAATATTGTAGAACCATTTTACCACTTAGTTCTACAAACCATATTTTATCTAAGTTGATTTGTTACGATAGTTTGGTGTTGATAAACATAAATTATTATAATAAGTTTTCTAGAACTTGTCTATGGTCATGAATATTTGGTTGGAGAGAGCCCGTTGGAAATACGCTTTTACGTATTTAGGAAGGATCGGTCACTCCAACTATATATTCAAGTATTGGGCTCGTGATCCAATATATAAACATATATCTCATATAGCCCACATGTAGGGTGGGCTAAATGTACCCCCTCCTAGCATGTTAGGAGGGGTTGATCACTTAGTTGTTCAATTCAACATTCCATCTTTCTCTTATTCTTCCTCTCTCTCTCTCTCTAACTCTCCCTCTCTAGTTTTTTCATCTTCTTCTCTATTTAGATAATCACAAACACTTGCACAATCCTAAAAATATAATGACCTACAATTGGTATCAAGAGCTATGGTTGAATCTTCGGATTAGCGTGTTTTTTATCTATTGATTTGGTGGTCAAAATTTTTTTCTTTTGGTTCCGGATATTGTATAAAGTTTGTGACTGGGTTTTGAGTATTGTCCAAACAATTATAAGTTTCTTTTGTCTCAAATCTGTCCAAAAAGTTTACAAGTAAACAGTTTTCTTTTCTACTGATTTTTGTTTATTTTATGAAAAGATTCTGTTTTTCCCTTTTATCAATTTTTTATCGGAAAATGGTTTTCAGATTCAGATGGTTATTCTGATGCATTCTTTTTTTGTCATATTCGGATAGAAATTTTTTTTGTCTTATTCCGATCTAACAATCCATATTCCGATCCAATTATCCATATTCTGACGATTACACATTCTGACACTCATTTCGATACTTATTCAGTTATATATTCCGGTGGTTTGAAGTTTATGATAAGTATTCCGATTGTGTTTTTTGACATTCCGATGGTTTTTATTTTTTAACATTCTGATGGTTTTTTAACTTTCAAAATAGACTCGACCATTGTCTCGACTCTAAACTTGGACTTGACTTGGACTAGACCACAACCTCAACTTTAACAGCAAACAACCTCAAACTCAAGACTGACACTATACATACTCAATAGCCCATAGACTCGACACATAAACAAGACTCACAAACTTGACTCAAAACAAACTTGACTGGTAAGACAACACAGAATTCGACATACACCCTCAAGTCTCACTCGACGGATTAACCAACACTCAAACACAAACTGACTCAACACCCACCTTGTTACTCAACTTTCAAATCCACAATCATCTACTAACCCCATCGTCACTTATCCCTCTATTCATCAATATAGACTCAAAACAAACATAAAATCAAAATTATTTGAAGTGAAAAATCTTTCGAGATCTCTCAATCATTCGAGTAGAAATCCAATCACAACATCAAGACCCGGACTTAAATAATCAATAGATCTCAGTTTTAATTCGTATTGTGACATGCATGTCAAGATCCTTTAAGATCTAGTTACAAATTTTATACTCATCATTGATCTATATCGGGTGAACCCAATTTACTATTCGAAATTAACAAGATTTATAACAACCTTGTTATAATCTATTTGTTTCTTTTAATTAAAATCTAAAATTTAGAAATAAAATCATTCAATTAGAATCCTACCTGAGACCTAATATATAAAGATCTTGAAGAAGTTCTTGGAGCTGTTTGTCTTTGTGATTCAATATGAGTAAGGGGTACTGGTTTGATTAGATTCGAAATAGGTTTGATTCATTCGACATCTTTGATTGTTATCAAATGATTTTGTGGATTTGGTGGTAGAGGAGTTGAGCAGTGAGGAGATTAGGAATAGGCGATGTGTTTGAGGAGAAGTGTGTGGATGGGGCAGAAGAAACAAGAACAGACAGATAAAGGTTTTTTTGGGAGTGCCGG
The DNA here is from genome assembly GCA_025667525.1 of Glebionis coronaria. NCBI lineage: Eukaryota > Viridiplantae > Streptophyta > Magnoliopsida > Asterales > Asteraceae > Glebionis > Glebionis coronaria. Next base: position 13,092,345 of record CM046876.1, read on the forward strand.
CTGAGACAGATATAGGATTAGGGTCTGAGAAGTTTATATCCTTAAAAATTAGGTCTATTTATTTTCCTGGGCCGTGTTGGAAGAGTTTTGGGCCTGCTGTGTTAATTGGACCGGATTGAGACATATTTATTTGGGCCGAATTTATTTGGACCGGCTTAATATTTTTGTTGGGCCGAGTTACTTAATAGTTGCTAGGCTGGTATTTAATGTCAGGCTTAGATATTAGACATTGGTAGTGTGATTTGGTTATTTAGTTGCTTGGTGGGCCGATCACTACTTTTATCGAAGACATATAGTAGGCCGATTATTTTTTCAATTTAACTCGAACAGATCGATTAAATATTCGATTGTTGCAACACTTATCAGGTTGGATTAATCAGTTTACGGGCTTTATTTTTGGAGTGAGCCGAGTTTGAATTGGACTCCGGTTTTCTTATCAACGTTTGAGCCGAGAAAAAGCTATATTACTAAACAAAGATCCAAGAATTTTCCATCGAACTTCAATGGAATCGTTGAATTCGACATTTCGAGTAGGAGACTCGCATCAAATGCAAGACAACGCTAGAGAAAGTGGCATCCCGTCATTTCGACTACTTCAGTCTCATCTTGTGACTCTTTCATGGATCCAAGGAGGGAGCGAATTTGTGACACTCTTTGGTCAAGATCGTTATACATTCATTGATTCAATACTCCTCACCTTGAACCAACTAACTGAGCAACTTAACAAAGCAAAATTTAGTCATTCTGCATTAGAATCTGCATATTAAGCTCTCGTGACACAACTCACGCCTTTCCTCTAATTCAATATCATCAAGTCTGAAAGTTTAGTGATTTGCCAGTGATTTTTTCGAGACACACATACCGAGGAGAAAGATAATGAGTCAACGAAAGAGGTACTTTCGTGGCGAAGATAATGAGAACGTGGGGAGTACTTCCACGGAGAAAGATAATGAGCAGGTGGAAGAAATACTTCCACGGCGAAAGATAATGAACCAACGAAAGAAGTACTTTCGTGGCGAAGATAAGGAGCACGTGGAAGAGTACTCGCACGGAGAAAGATAATGAGCACGTGGAAGAAATACATCCACGACGAAAATAATGAGCCAACGAAAGAGGTACTTTCGTGGCGAAGATAATGAGCACGTGGAAGAGTACTTCCACGGCGAAAGATAATGAGCACGTGGAAGAATACTTCCACGACGAAAGTAATGAGCCAGCGAAAGAGGTACTTCCATGGCGCAGGAATAGGCCAACGGAAGAGATACTTTCGTGGCACATGAAGATATTTGCGTGACGTGCACAAAAATAGTGGTATTTATACCCTGGTAGCCCCCCCAAGTTTAATGGTGCTACACTCGATTAGTAGTATTTAAACTTAATCAAGTATTCAAAACATACGGTCGGATGGACGTACCATAGTTACATACAAAAGATAGAAATTGGGTTCGAACATGCGAACCAACGTGGATGGGTCTTGCCATAACCGCGAATTATCACATAGAATAAGATGTATCTTAACTAACTTATTGGATGAGCTATGCCATTACGTGCGGCGTACTGCTACTACCAAAAGGACGATCAAATTTTTGACAAGATTTTGTTAAACGTGCACAGTGTGTCTTTTGCAAGTCCATCATGAGTCACGTGGTTTGCGTAACTTACTACAACGTCTAGATAGCAAGGTGTCTAACAAGGATACATGATCCGTGGTCGTTGGGTTTGCAACCCTCTTACACGACAAGTTGAATTATTAGGTTCACTCAATCCTCTTATTCCGCATGGGAACGATAAGTACATGTACGCCCGTAGGCAAAAGATATCCGAGTGTACGGACTAGCACGGATGGACGTACCATGACCGCGAATGATAAAAATATTATTTAAAAAAATATATATGTAATATATCTTACCGATTTAAAAGATATATATAATAAAAAATATCGGAATATATCCTAAAGACTATCTTGTAGTAATTTAAATGATATGTGTAATATCCGTTATTAATATAAACAATATATCGGAACATGCGGATTAATATGGAAGACACGGCTCATTACCGTAGGGAAAAAATATGGTCGAACACACAGACGAGCACGGCTGGACATACCATGACCGCGAATAAGAAATAAAACAATTTTTTAATGTGCACATGAGTGCAGATGGATGAGCCATGACCGCGAATCACGATATTACTACGTCGGGTCAGGACATATACGAAAAATATAATTAATCAAATCAAAAGATATATGTAATATCTCCTTGCTAATTTAAAAGACAGACGTAATATCTTTTATTAACATAAAAAATATTGAAAATATATTTTTTGACTTTTAAAGTTATGAATAACATTTTGGTACCTATTTAGAGATAAGATATTGAAAATATCTTTGTATAAATTTAATAGATCGCATAATATTTTATTAATAAAAATAATATCTCCAGCTGTGCGAACCGACGTGAAAGGGCGCGGCTCATGACCGCAGTGAAAAAATAAAATATGACCGAACATGAGGATCACTATTAAAAGATGAGGTCCGAGACCGCCGATGAAAATAAAAGATACCCAAACGTGCAGACTATTACGGAAGGACAAGACCATTACCGCGGGTAAAAAATAATAAAGTATATATTCAAAAATATATGTTATATATCTTCTCTAAAAATAAGGATATTCACCATATATTATATACCATTGAGATATATATGTCACCCAAAATAGATTGTCAAATAATTAATCATACAATATTGATAATATTGTGCAATTCTTTAAAAGATACATAGGTATCTTTTTACCAAATCTAGTGTTAACAAATTTATTTTTTTCGCATGGCATGATCTGTGATATTACCCATCAAATTAAGTTCTTGGAAAGCACCATAAATCCCTTGTAGGGACATATGATATGCATATCCTTTCTTAAGATATCTCATGCATATCCTAACAGATTACTACTAATAACATTGTTTGACTTTCTATTAACCCAGGAGCAACTTATTACTCCTACTACTACTATGACCAGGATGAACTATATATGTCCTAACATAGTAAGCACCAAGGGGGAGCTACTAGCAAAGTCAATTCTTCTCTTCTTCAAAGACTTGTGCTAACCTTTTTGCTTGGACAAAGGGGGAGAAATGATAGTAACAAACTCGCTAATAATTCGAAAACTTTTGTATTTAACATAAATGTGTTTATAGTTTGTCATAATCAAAATGGGGGAGATTGTTAATGCAAGTGATGCCTAAAAACATTATTAGTGTTAACTAATCTTTCTTAGTTTTGATCACGACAAAGTATATAGGAACTTATCGTCAAACACAATCGTAAGACGAATTATTCAATAAACACTATCATCAAGGTAATAATCATTTAAGTCTTACAAAAACATATCTTAGTCATGTTTAGTGATCATAGAAAGTGATTAGCCTTAATACTAACATTTTATCAAATTTGACAAAATATTTTAATAAACTTACTTTTTAAGAAAATCTTTTATTAAAATGGAAAATGAAAATTTGAATATTGCATATTTCAAAATGACATAGGAATATCCTTTGAAGGTAAAACTTACCTCATATATCATTTCCACACTAATGGACAAAAAAGGAGCGAAGTCTACTACCTCAAATTGGCATGCGGTTCTCGATCAATAAGGAACAACAATGATAATTAAGGAATGGTAGAGAGCCGTTGGCTTTTGTCTCCTATAAATTGTGCATCAAATTTCAATTTTTCATGAACCTTTTTGGACATTCTTTCTGCCTCTTTTATCTAATCTGTAGAAACTAGAAGGGGGGGGGGGGGGGGTTGAATAGTTTCTTATATTTACTTGTTAAAAGATGGTTTTCAAAAAATCCTTTTTCAAAAACTTAGGATTGAGGAAATATGTGAAATATTCTTATGCACAATATGAACAATGATAATGCAACTAAACTAATACTAACTAATGTATATGCACAAAGGTTAAAGAATGTAAAGAGTTAAGGGTAAAGAAAGATCAAACCAAACACCAAGGATTATAGTGGTTGGGCAACGAAGCTCACTCCTCGTTCCTACTCCACTCCTCGAGTACTCCTTACTTGAGAGTTCACTACACAACAAGCTCCTTATGGTGGAGAAAACCGTACACGTTGCTTAACCAATTTCCAAATCTAAGCTAAAAGTCGAGCCCTAAACGTAGCTAGGACAAATCTACACAACTATACTTAGTACATACACAACTTCCAAATAGACACAACTACTTGGATCTTCACAACTATGACACAACAAAAAATGTATAAAATTTGATCTTCAAAGGATCTTTGGTGGTGGACTCAACACTTCACAAGGATAGTGTTCTTCTCTTTGCACTTGGAGAGGAAGGGATGGATGGGATAGATTCACTTCTAAACAAGTAGTAATCATTCAAATGATCAAGGATTTGAGTGATTTAAGAAGTATGTTTGAATATGGAATTTTATGTGCAAAAGAGGCGAAGAGAAAATCTGAGAATGGTCCACTATTTATAGGGCAAAGGGCCAACGGCTATATCTGCTCCCGGTTCCCTATCTCAGCCGGCGGTACCTTATCGATAAGGAACCGCATAGGCACTAGGGAACCGCCAGAGTAGACTCCGCTCCCTTTTTTTCCTTTAGTGGTGGAGGTCTTATCTGATTATAAAATATCCTTAAAGAATATTCCAAATCAAAAAAGAATATGCCATTTTCAAATTTTCAAATATTTAATTTAATAAAACATTTTCTTAAAAAGAAAGTTTAATAAAAAAACTTGTCGCACTTAATAAAAAGTGAGTTTTAAGAAAAGAATAAATCACTTGATCACTTGATTAAGGTTAGTGCTTGTTTATTCACACCTTAAGTGAAAATTGGTAAAATGAAAAATACTTGAACTCAAGAATTCGTTTTTCGTTGTTTTCGTAAATACTTGTTTTTACATATTGTTGTAATCAAAACTAAGCGAGACCAAAAAATGCAAGTAATGTTTTTAGGCATTATTGCATTAACAATCTCCTCCTTTTTGATTCCGACAATACATAAACTTAATCACTCAAAAACAAGATTTTCAAAGACGAGTTTATTCATTTCTCCCCCTTTGTCGAAGCAAAAAGGTTGCACAAGTCGGTGTTGAAGAGACGGACTTTGCAATGACTCCTCCTTGGTGCTTAGTCCCCCTTGCTTGGGGCACCGAGGAATCGAGATATGGTGACAAGCTACATATAAGGGTTAGTTGAACAAAAGAGACAACCAACAAGAGATAGCTATAGGTCACAACAAAAATAAAATAAAAAGTGAAGAAAACACAAAGACAAAGATCCAAGTGAAGTCATGTAAATAAAAATCATACAAAGATGTATGAAAAAGGAATCAAGCCAAAAGCATAAATCCAATCCTAGTTAATCTAGAATTCTAAGATTTGCTTGAAATAGGTGTCTTGTGGATAAGCAACCAATGCTTATATGAAAGAAAAGGTAGTGGCGGAAGGTGGTGGTGGTGGCTTGGTGGAGATCTCATAATCAAAGTGAAGAGGAGGCTTGATTTGGAGACTCTTGATGTAGCTCAACTCCTCATAGATGTGTGCCATAGCAAGATGTTGATATTGACAACAATGACAATATGTCCCATGGTGCATGACATTATCATGAGAAGGAGGAAGAACACTAAAGGGTGGTGGTGGAAGAAAAGATGTTCCACGATCAACATTCTTGGTAGGAGTAATGTGATAAAGAGTGTCATTGGGTGAATTTGGATTTAAAGTGTTCTTGGGTGAGTTGGGATTAAAAGTGTTCTTGGGTGAGATAGGATTGAAAGCAATTGGGGAAAATGGAGGAGAATCAAGTCTTTCATTAGGAGAATAAGACATTTTGGGATGTGAAGTATGCAAAAATGCTTATGGTTAAATAGCGAAGGCTCAAGGTATTTTTGGGGTGGTCAAAGGGTTGAAAAAAAGATTCCCAAAAGTGTTGGAACAAATTTGGAGTTTCTTTAATACCCAAAAAAGGAAGCACTATCCGCGCTTCCTTATCTCTTCTGGCGGTTCCTTATCTCTAAGGGACCGCGGTTCATATATGGAACCGCCTACAGAGGCTGTGTTTTGGTGGTGAAGGAAGATTTTTCAATTCAACAAATCTTATTTTTCTAGTCTAACTAATCATAGGGATATGCTTAAAAGAAAAGATAGACAAAGAAAACACATACGCACTCACCAAGTAGAGATTTGACCAAAATACATGGATTTTAAAATAAAAATCGATGTAGGAGGTATGTAAGACAAGACCTTAAGTCACAACACAAAGATCCTCCATGATTCTATCTTGTTCTTTCTATGTTTGAGAGAATCATACATATGAATTATTTAAGCTCGAGATTAATAGCAAGAATCTATGAAAAACGTTTTTAGAATGAATTAACAATGTCAAAACATTTCTCGACCACTTTCGAAAGAGACTTTGAGAATTTTGAAAAGAAGATAAGATTTTCAAGAAGAGTTTAGGAGACTCAATGACTCAAAGTGATAAAAGACTCAAAAGAAAATAAGAGACTCAATAAAAAGAAAGCAATTAAGGAATATGTTCCATTAATCCTAGACCTAGACGCAAGTAATTAAAAGGTTCCCTCTTAAGTGGCTTAGTGAAGATGTCGGCTAAGTTATCCTCGGAGGGTACCTTCTCAATTGAAATGTTCCCCTTCTGAACATTATCCCTAAGGAAATGGTGGCGAATTTCTATGTTCTTGGTTCGCGAATGTTGCACGGGATTCTTGCTAAGGTCTATAAAACCTTTATTGTCGTACATGATGGGAACATCATCAAGAGAAATCCCGTAATCAACAAGCGCTTGCTTCATATATAGAGCATAGTGGCATGCTTTTTCCGTCACTCACATACTCGGCTTCCGTGGTGTATATCGCAAGAGCGGTTTGTTTCTTGGAGAACCAAGAAGTTAAACAACAACCAATGAAGGTACAAACTTCACTAGTTCTTTTTCGGTCCACATAGTCTCTCGCATGATCCGAGTCCACGTAGACAATGGTTTCTACGTCGGTCTCTTTAGGATACCAAAATCCTAAATGTATAGTGCCCTTAATGTATCAGAAGATACGCTTAACCGCTTCAAGGTGAGAGGTTTTGGGAGCCTCTTGGAAGCGAGCACTAAGGCAAACACTAAACATGATATCCAGTTGACTTGCCGTTAGGTATAACAAACTACCAATCATACCTCTGTATTTGGTGTTGTCTACCGACTCACAATCATCATCTACGGTGAGTTTAGTATCCGAGGCCATTGGGGTCTTCATTGGTCTAGATTCGTCTAATCCAAATTTCTTTAGCATTTCTTTAGCATACTTAGATTGACTAAAGAAAATACCATCGTCCATTTGTTTAATTTGGAGTCCTAAAAAGAAGTTAAGTTCTCCCATCATACTCATTTCAAACTCATCATTCATGATTTTGGCAAAGTCATCATAATATTCTTGACAAGTTGAGCCAAATATAATGTCATCAACATATATTTGCACGATTATAAGGTGAGAAACTTTCTTCTTTGTAAAGAGCGTGTTGTCTACCATCCCCATGGTATACTCATGTTTTACAAGAAACGCTTTAAGTCTATCATACCAAGCTGTGGGTGCTTGTTTAAGGCCATAAAGTGCCTTCTTAAGCTTGTAAACATGATCTGGTTCTCAAAATCAATGAAGCCGGGAGGTTGAGCCACATATACCTCCTCATTGATGAAACCGTTAAGAAACGCACTCTTTACATCCATTTGTTGAAGCTTAAAGTCTAAGGCACAAGCGTAGGCTAAAAGGATTCTAATGGATTCTAATCTTGCTACCAGTGCATATGTCACGTCATAATCAATCCCTTCTTTTTGATTATAGCCTTGAGCTACAAGTCTAGCCTTGTTACGAGACACAACACCATTCTCATCTAACTTATTTTTATAGACCCATTTGGTTCCTATAATGGTAGAACTCCTAGGTTGAGGTAAAAGTTCCCAAACATCATTATCAACGAATTGATTCAATTCTTCTTGCATCGCAATGACCCAACTCTCATCCGTCAAAGCTTCTTTAACATTCTTTGGTTCAATCAAGGAGACGAAACAAAAGAAGTTGCTTTGGATTTGGACTTGAGATCTTAGGGTCCATTGATTTAAGTTACCAATGATATTATTGAGAGTATGATCCTTAGACTCCTTAATGTTTACTTCCTTTTCAACACTAAGGTCTTCAACTCCTATTTTTCTAACCTCTTTGGCTTTAACTACCTCTATTTCATCCAAGTCATCATCAACCAATGGTGGTGTCTTGGGTAAAGGAGGGGTTTCATCAAAAGTCACGTTAAGTGATTCTTCAATTATGCCCGAGGTTCTATTGAGGACTATGTAGGCTTTGCTATTTTGGGAATAACCTAAAAAGATACCTTCGTAAGACTTTGGGTCGAACTTGGTAAGGTAGTCTTTGGTGTTGAGGATAAAGCACTTGCTTCCAAACACCCTAAAGTATTCCAATGAGGTTTCTTACCTTTAAGAATGTCATAGGGGGTCTTTCCTAGGAAAGGTCGAATACGAATTCGGTTGAGAATATAAGTCGATGTGTCCACGGCATTACACTAAAACTTTTGAGTCAAAGATTGCTCGTTTAACATTGTCCTACTCATCTCTTGGATGGTCCTATTCTTCCTTTCAACTACCACATTTGATTGTGGAGTGCGAGGAGCCGAGAAGTTATGGGTAATACCATGAGCTTCACAAAAGGCACCAAATTGCACTTCACGATCAAATTCCCCACCATGATCCGTCCTAATAGAGACAATTGGACATCCTAGTTGATTTTTAATTCTTCGACTAAAGATTTCAAAATGATCGAAAGATTCATTCTTAGATGCCAAAAATCTAGTCCAAGTGAATTTAGAATAGTCGTCAACTATAACTAGGGTATAAAGGTTACCTCCATAACTCCGTATGGCGGAAGGTCGAAAGAGATCCATATGTAGGAGCTCTAAGCACCGAGAGGTTGAAACCAAATTCTTGGCTTTGTGACTTGAGTGAACTTGCTTTCCGACTTTGCAAGCATCACAAAAGTGACTATCAAACTTCATCTTGGGGAAGTGTCTTACCAACTCCTTAGAGACTAAAGATTGAATTAAACGCATATTAGCGTGACCTAATCTCCTATGCCAAAGAGTAGAACTATCATCTATAGTCGCAAGACATATGTTATCTTTTGACTTCTTATTGACCTTCATGGCATAAAGCCCATGCTTTCTAACACCTTTTCCAATGACCTTTCCATCTTTTACGATTTCACTGTCATGTTTCGAAAAGATGACCTTACACTTACTGTCACAAATTTGACCTATACTTAAAAGGTTAAACCCTAAATTATCTACGTGCTCAACATTTTCAATGGTCATGGAGTCAAGAGAAACCGTACCTTTGCCAATGATATTACCACGTAGACTACTAGCGAATGTGACGTTACCTCCATCATATGCTTTGTAGTGCGAGAACAAACTTCGATTACCCGTCATGTGTTTAGAACAACCACTATCCTTAACCCACTCATCGGGTTCCAAATAAATTCCTAAGCATATCTCTTTAGAAGTACGAGCCATAAGACATTTCTCCTCTTTGGGGTTGTCATCAACATCTTCACCGCTATCGCTCCAAGAACCGCTAATGAACACCGTGTCATTCTTATCGCGTGAAGGATTTGGACAATCACCAATGAAACGATTTGGATCACTACATCTAAAGCAATTCCTATCACCTTTTTCGTTCATGGCAAACCGATTCTTTGAGAATGGTTTATTGTCATTGTTGGGTTGCCTCACGTGTTGACCTCGTCTTTTGAAGAACTTCTTGAAATTTTTCACCGCCAATGCATACTCCTCGTCATCGCTATTCGAGGAACTTTCATGATTGCTTTGTGCCTTCTTGAATTTGAGTGCAAGAGACTTCCTTTCACTCTTGGTTTTTACCAATTCCGCGTCATTCAAAATTATCATCTCATGAACCTTCAAGTTGCCTATGAGTTCATCGAGTGATAAAGTTGAGAGATCTTTCGATTCTTCAATCACCGTGACTTTTGCTCTCCATATCGGATGGAAGGCCCTTAGAAACTTCCTAACATTATTCTTGCTAGAAAAACCTTCACAAGTGCTTTTAGACTAGTAATAATAGTGTTAAATCTAACAAAAGCACTATCAATAGTTTCATCTTCTAAGATGACAAATTTTTCATATTGTTGGACAAGAAGATCGATTTTGCTTTCTTTGACTTGGCTATTACCTTGGTGGGTTACTAAAAGAGTGTTCCAAATATCTTTAGCGGTTTCACACATAAAAATACTTTCATACTCTTTCTTAGGTAAAGCATTATAAATCCCCATTTTAGCCTCATTATTTTTTGAAAGTTTCTTTTTAGTATCGTCACTTGCTTTGTCAAAAGTGACCAATTCTTTTGTTTTAGAAACTTCATTAAATTGATAATGTAAAAAATCACCATTGGTAATAACATGCCAAAGATCTAAATCTTTTGATTTTTACCAATTCCGCTTTGTGCCTTCTTGAATTTGAGTGCAAGAGACTTCCTTTCACTCTTGGTTTTTACCAATTCCGCGTCCTTCAAAATTATCATCTCATGAACCTTCAAGTTGCCTATGAGTTCATCGAGTGATAAAGTTGAGAGATCTTTCGATTCTTCAATCGCCATGACTTTTGCTCTCCATATCGGATGGAAGGCCCTTAGAAACTTCCTAACATTATTCTTGCTAGAAAAACTTTCACAAGTGCTTTTAGACTAGTAATAATAGTGTTAAATCAAACAAAAGCACTATCAATAGTTTCATCTTCTAAGATGACAAATTTTTCATATTGTTGGACAAGAAGATCGATTTTGCTTTCTTTGACTTGGCTATTACCTTGGTGGGTTACTAAAAGAGTGTTCCAAATATCTTTAGCGGTTTCACACATAAAAATACTTTCATACTCTTTCTTAGGTAAAGCATTATAAATCACCATTTTAGCCTCGTTATTTTTTGAAAGTTTCTTTTTAGTATCGTCATTTGCTTTGTCAAAAGTGACCAATTCTTTTGTTTTAGAAACTTCATTAAATTGATAATGTAAAAAATCACCATTGGTAATAGCATGCCAAATATCTAAATCTTTTGATTTCACATAAGTCTCAAATCTATTTTTCCAATAAATAAAACTATCGGTTTCAAACAGTGGTGGTCTTTGCATATATTTCCCTTCTGGGTACTTGTTGGAATCCATAAATCGAGTCAAGTTTTAAAATACAATATACTTTAAAAATACTTGAGCAACCTCGCGCTGATACCAATTGTAGAAACCTAGAACGGGGGGTTGAATAGTTTCTTATATTTACTTGTTAAAAGATGGTTTTCAAAAAATCCTTTTTCAAAAACTTAGGCTTGAGAAAATATGTGAAATCTTCTTATGCACAATATGAACAATGATAGTGTAACTAAACTAATACTAACTAATGTATATGCACAAAGAATAAAGAATGTAAAGAGTTAAGGGTAAAGAAAGATCAAACCAAACACCAAGGATTTATGGTGGTTCGGCAACGAAGCTCACTCCTCGTTCCTACTCCACTCCTCGAGTACTCCTTACTCGAGAATTCACTACACAACAAGCTCCTTATGGTGGAGAAATCCGTACACGTTGCTTAACCAATTTCCGACTCTAAGCTAAAAGTCGAGCCCTAATCGTAGTTCGGACCAATCTACACAACTATACTTAGTACATACACAACTTCCAAATAGACAGAACTACTTGGATCTTCACAACTATGACACAACAACAAAAGTATAAAATTTGATCTTCAAAGGATCTTTGGTGGTGCACTCAACACTTCACAAGGATAGCGTTCTTCTCTTTGCACTTGGAGAGGAAGGGATGGATGGGATAGATTCACTTCTAAACAAGTAGTAATCAATCAAATGATCAAGGATTTGAGTGATTTAAGAAGTATGTTTGAATCTGGAAATTTATGTGCAAAAGAGGTGAAGAGAAAATCTGAGAATGGTCCACTATTCATAGGACAAAGGGCCAACGGCTATATCTGCCCGCGGTTCATTATCTCAGCTGGCGGTACCTTATCCATAAGGAACCGCATAGGCACTAGGGAACCGCCAGAGTAGACTTTGCTCCCTTTTTGTCCTTTAGTGGTGGAGGTCTTATCTGATTATAAAATATCCTGAAAGAATATTCCAAATCAAAAAAGAATATGCCATTTTCAAATAATCAAATATTTAATTTAATAAAACATTTTCTTAAAAAGAAAGTTTAATAAAAAACTTGTCACACTTAATAAAATGTGAGTTTTAAGAAATGATTAAATCACTTGATCACTTGATTAAGGTTAGTGCTTGTTTATTCATACCTTAAGTGAAAATGGGTAAAATGAAAAATACTTGAACTCAAGAATTTGTTTTTCGTTGTTTTCGTAAATGCTTGTTTTTACATATTGTCGTAATTAAAACTAAGCGAGACCGAAAAATGCAAGTAACGTTTTTAGGCATTATTGCATTAACATAATCTATATCCTAATCGTTAGTAAATGAACACTTAATGTGTTAAGTATGTTACTTATGATTATCCTCTTGATCCTCTTCTTTACTTGTCTAAAGAGAAGATCACTCACACTCTTATGATGTGATTAAAGATGAAGTCTTGATGAAGATCATTCTTTCTTAGATCTAGTCATGTTCATCATTTTATATTTGAATCTTGTGTAGATCCAATGTATTTGTGTATACTTGGATTAGTGTTGTGTTAATCCAATGTATTTGTAGATACTTGGATTACTCTTATGTAAATCCATTGTATATGTGTATACTTAAATTTGTCTTGTGTGGATCCAAGTTACATGTGTATACTCGAATATGTCTTATTGAGTTGTAATAAGTCTTGTGTGTTAGTTCTCACTAAACTATAAAGTGATGTCTGTGTGTATGTATCTTGTGAGTTCTCACTAAACTTCAAAGTGAAGAGTTGTGAAGATTAATGGTGAAGTAGGCGACGTGTATAGATTGGTCCTAGCTAAGATTAGGTCTCGACATTTAGCTTAGTATCGGAAAATAATGTAAGCGACGTTGTAAGGTTTTCTCTGCCAAGAAGGGAGCTTGTGGATATAGTGAAAATCTCGAGTAAGGTGTACTCGAGGAGTGGAGTAGGAACGAGAATAGAGCTTCATTGCCAACCAATATAAATCTTGGTGTCATTCCTTAGGTTGCTTCTTTCCTTACCTTTTACTTATGTTTTCATTATTGCTTTGCATATCATTGTCGCTAGATATTGTTAATGCATTAGAATTGAACATAAGAACTATGACACTATTTTTCAAGTAAAATATAATTTTGGAAAAACCTAATTGAAAGAATTTTAATTAGGACCATAACTGAGAGAAACTATTCAACCCTACCCCCATTCTAGTTTCTACATCGTTGATCATGAGTACATGGATTCTATGGTGGCAAGCATGAGAGCCTCAGAAAAGAGGATGATGGATACATTGGCAGTAGTTAAGGAAGACATAGACGAGGCCTCTGCCTAGATGATTGCTAGATATGATGAGTTGGATATTCGCCAGGATACCTTCTATGACGACAAACAGTTCTTACGAGCTCTGATCTCTCAGCCCAAGATGGAGAAACCTTTCTATCGTGAGAGAGCTTATGTGTTTACTGCTGAGTTCGCTCGTGCTCGACGTGGGAGACCGTGTGAGCCGAGCTGTTAGGCGTATTCAGGTCTTGGAGGTTGCTAGAGACCCACAACATCAAGATGCACCAGAGGATGTTGGTAGTTCTTCCTAGGTTCAATTCAGATTCATAGCTATCATGTATAGCGTGCTAAGTTTTTTGGGTTACTCCGAGCTAGCAAGGCTCTAGGATCGTACTTTTCTTTATTATGTAATCTAAAATGTAACAATCAATTTTTTACTTGAACCATTTATGCATTATATGCTTATGATTGTTGGCATTGTCTACGTCACCACTTAATTCATCATGCATTATGCATTCCATCGTGTGTTGTGACTTACTATATATATTCGTACATCGTGACATAAATATTTATTCTATAAAAAACTCATGTGTGTTATGTTCCTTTTGATATTTAGAAGTGCATACCACCGAAGAGAGCCACTATGACTGATGCCCTTATTGGAGCTATGATTGCTCAAGGTGTAGCCGATGTTATGGTTGCCCAAGAAGTAAACTGAAGCTACACTAACGAAGACGAAAGCTAAGGTTTCGGATACCATGATAGGGGAAACAAACGCCCTACTCGAGAGTGAACCTACAAGGAGTTCTTGAATTGTTAGCCTCTTAATTATAAGGGTACTTAGGGAGTCACGGAGCTGACTCAATGTTTTGAGCATTTGGAGTCAGTTTTCCACATCAGCGACTGTAATGTTGAGTGCCAGGTGAAGTATGCTACCTGCACCTTGTTGGGAATAAAATGTAGCCAGTATACTTGGACGCTAACAAGAGCAATCGAAGCGTTAATAAGAAGAAAACAAGCGTTCACAGGACATGCATTGTCAAGAAGATGTCAAGCGTTGTTAGGATGAAGTCAAGCACTGATAGAAGACTTAGGTGCTGTTTGTTTATTAAAAGGCTCTGAATCTGAATCTGATTCGCACATCTGAATCTGAATATTGGGTATAAATGTCTGAATCTGATTTCTATCTGAATCTGAATAAGTGGTTGAGAAATCTGAATCTAAATTAATTATAATTTTTACAACTTATATATAATACGAGTGCATTCATACAAGAAATTATATTTATTAGATATAAGATACCAAAATTTATAATACGATTAATTTAAAGCTAAAAGTCTTTTAAACAAAACATGCAATCTCATGTGTGGCTAAAATAAATGTGTCGGAGTTTAAATCTATTTTTAAAACGATAAACTGAATCGATTGTTCAAGAGCAAAATATGAATCATCAAAAATCATTTTATAAACTCTTGCAAAACACATGTAACGATTATAAAAGACAAAAGTGAAACAAAAAAATAATAAAAAATAACACCAAAATAGAAAAAATATAACAAAATAAAAAATAAATAAAAACAAAAAAGTAACAAAAATTAAGAACAAGAAAAATGAGATTAAGAGGTGTTAAGACATCCCCTCTACATCTAGTTCAATCAGAAGTTTATGCCTCTTACTGCCTCTTAATGATCAGAAAAAAACAAACGCTCTGAACACAGTTTACCTCTTACTCCCTCTGAATGAAATGAAAAAACAAACAGTCTTAATGACTCAAATGTCTGACTGCATCTGACTGGGTCAGATTAAGATGTTATTAAGAGGTATTTCTTAAAAAACAAACACCACCTTAGTCTACAAGTATTATGTTTCTAGTTTGTTTCTAGTAAAGATATGATCAACAATGTATCTTCTATATTTATCTTTGCCTAAAATAGCTGATACGTAGACTCTTGTACAAGGCTCCTTGTATCTATAAAAGGAGGCCTTTAGGTTTATGTTTGATATATGTTTTAACACTTTCATTGTACGCAAGTTTGTTTTAATCAGTCAAGTGAAAGTTTGGTATACATTGTGTAGAAACTAGAAGGGGGGGTTAAATAGTTTCTTATATTTACTTGTTAAAATGTGGTTTTCAAAAATCCTTTTTCAAAAACTTAGGCTTGAGGAAATATATGAAATCTTCTTATGGACAATATGAACAATGATAGTGTGACTAAACTAATACTAACAAAAATATATGCACAAAGAATAAAGAATATAAAGAGTTAAGGGTAAAGAAATATCAAACCGAACACCAAGGATTTATAGTGGTTCGGCAACGATGCTCACTCCTCGTTCCTACTCCACTCCTCGAGTACTCCTTACTCGAGAGTTCACTACACAACAAACTCCTTATGGTGGAGAAAACCGTACACGTCTCTTAACCAATTTCTGACTCTAAGCTAAAAGTCGAGCCCTAATCATAGCTAGGACCAATCTACACAACTATACTTAGTACATACACAACTTCCAAATAGACACAACTACTTGGATCTTCACAACTATGACACAACTACAAATGTATAAAATTAGATCTTCAATGGATCTTTGGTGGTGGACTCAACACTTCACAAGGATAGTTTTCTTCTCTTTGCACTTGGAGAGGTAGGGATGGAAGAACAAGATTCACTTCTTAACCAAGTAGTAATCAAACAAATGATCAAAGATTTGAGTGATTAAAGAAGAGTGTTTGAATCTGGAAATAGGTGTGCAAAAGAGGTGAATTGAAAAGCTGAGAATGGTCCACTATCTATAGGACAAAGGGCCAACGGCTATATCTGCCCACGGTTCCTTATCTTAGCCCGATCGCCTAGGAGCTAAGGAACCGCTGGACTAGACTCCGCTCCCTTTTTATCCTTTAGTGGTGGAGGTCATATCTGGTTTAAAAAATATCCTGATAGAATATTCCTAACCAAATAAGAATATGCCATTTTAAAATTTTCAAATAATTAATTTAATAAAACATTTTCTTAAAAAGAAAGTTTAATAAAAACTTGTCACACTTAATAAAAAGTGACTTTTAAGAAAAGATTAAATCACTTGATCACTTGATAAAGGTTAGTACTGGTTTATCCATACCATAAGTGAAAATGGGTAAAATGAAAAATACTTGAACTCAAGAATTCGTTTTTCGTTGTTTTCGTAAATGCTTGTTTTTACATATTGTCGTAATCAAAACTAAGCGAGACAAAAAAATACAAGTAAAGTTTTTAGGCATCATTGCATTAACAATCTCCCTCTTTTTGATTTCGACAATACATAAACTCAATCACACAAAAAAACAATATTTTCGAAGACGAGTTTATTCATTTCTCCCCCTTTGTCGAAGCAAAAAGGTTGCACAAGTCGGTGTTGAAGAGACGGACTTTGCAAAGACTCCCCCTTGGTGCTTACTCCCCCTATCTTGGGGCACCAAGGAATCGAGATATGGTGACAAGCTACATAGAAGAGTTAGTTGAACAAAAGAAACAACCAACAAGATATAGCAATAGGTCACAAAATAAAAGAGAAGAAAACAAAAAGACAAAGATCCAAGATAGGTTACTTAAAAACAACATCACACAAAGATGTATGGAAAAAGAAACAAGCCAAAAGGATAAATCTAATCCTAGTTATTCTAGAATTCTAAGATTTGCTTGAATTTAGTGTCTTGTGGATAAGCAACCAATGCTTATATGAAAGACAAGGTAATGGCAGAGGGTGGTGGTGGTGGCTTGTTGGAGATCTCATAATCATAGTGAAGAGGAGGCTTGATTAAGAGACTCTTGATGTAGCTCAACTCCTCATAGATGTGTGCCATAGCAAGATGTTGATATTGACAACAATGACAATATGTTCCATGGTGCATGACATTATCATGAGAAAGAGGAAGAACACTAAAGGGTGGTGGTGGAAGAATAGATGTTCCACAATCAACATTCTTGGTAGGAGAGATGCGATTAAGAGTGTTCTTGGGTGAGTTTGGACTGTAATGGTTTTTGGGTGAGTTGGGATTGAAAGCAATTGGAGAAAATGGAGGAGATTTAAGGCTTTCATTGGGAGAATAAGACATTTTGAGGTGTGAAGTATGGCAAAATGCTTATGGTTTAAATAGGTAAGGGTTAGGGTATTTTTGGGGTGGTCAAAGGGTTTGAAACAAAGATTCTCAAAAATGATGGAGCAAATTTGGAGTTTCAGACAAAAACCCGAAAAAGGAAGGCACTGTAGGCGGTTCCTTATCAGGGGTGGCGATACCTTATCAATAAGGCACCGCGGTTCACATATGGAACCGCCTGTAGAGGCCGTGTTTGGTGTTTGGAGGAAGATTTTTCAGCAAATCTTATTTTTCTAGTCTAACTTATCATAGGGATATGTTTAAAAGCAAAGATAGACAAAGAAAACATATGCAAACTTACCAAATAGATATTTGACAAAAATACATGGATTAAAAAATCGATGTAGGAGGTGTGTAAGACAAGACCTTAAGTCATGACACAATGATCCTCCATGATTCTATCTTGTTCTTTCTATGTTTGAGAGAATCATACATATGAATTAGGTAAGCTCTAGATTAATAGCGAGAATCTATGAAAAATCGTTTTTAGATTGTATTAACAATGTCAAACGTATTTCTCAACCATTTTTGAAAGAGACTTTGAGAATTTTGAAAAGGAGAAGAGAGGGTTTTTCAAAAAGAGTTTGAAAGACTCAATGACTCAAAGTGGTAAAAGAAAACACACAAAAGGAAAGGAAATTAAGGAAGATGTTCCATTAATCCTAGACCTAGACGCATGTAATTAAAAGGTTCCCTCTTAAGTGGCTTAGTGAAGATGTCGGCTAAGTTGTCTTCGGAGGTTACCTTCTCAATTGAAATGTTCCCCTTTTGAACATTATCCCTAAGGAAATGGTGTCGAATTTCTATGTGTTTGGTTCGCGAATGTTGCACAGGATTCTTGCTAAGGTCTATAGCACCTTTATTATCGCACATGATGGGAACATCATCAAGAGAAATCCCGTAATCAACAAGAGATTGCTTCATCCATAGAGCTTGTTGGCATGCTTTTCCGACACTCACATACTCGGCTTCCGTGGTGGATATTACAAGAGCACTTTGTTTCTTGGAGAACCAAGAAGTTAAACAACAACCCATGAAGTTACAAACTCCACTAGTGCTTTTCCGGTCCACATAGTCTCCCGCATGATCCGAGTCCGCGTAGACAATGGTTCCTACGCTGGTCCCTTTAGGATACCATAATCCTAAATGTATAGTGCCTTTAATGTATCGGAAGATACGCTTAACCGCTTCGAGGTGAGAGGTTTTGGGAGCCTCTTGGAATCGAGCACAAAGGAATACACTAAACATGATATCCGGTCGACTTGCCGTTAGGTACAAACAAGCTACCAATCATACCTCTATATTTGGTGTTGGCTACCGACTCACAATCATCATCTACGGTGAGTTTAGTATCCGAGGCCATAGGGGTCTTCATTGGTCTAGATTTTCTAATCCAAATTTCTTTAGAATTTCTTTAGCGTACTTAGATTGACTAAATAAAATACTGTCGTCCATTTATTTAATTTGGAGTCCTAAAAAGAACTTAATTTCTCCCATCATACTCATTTCAAACTCATCATGCATGATTTTGGCAAAGTCATCACACAATTCTTGACAAGTTGAGCCAGATATAATGTCATCAACATATATTTGTACGATTATGAGGTGAGGACCTTTCTTCATTGTAAAGAGTGTATTGTCTACCATTCCCATGGTATACTCATGTTTAACAAGAAACGCTTTAAGTCTATCATACCAAGCTTTGGGTGCTTGTTTGAGACCATAAAGTGCCTTCTTAAGCTTGTAAACATGATCCGGTTTCTCAAAATCATTGAAGCCGGGAGGTTGAGCCACATATACCTCCTCATTGATCAAACCGTTAAGAAACACACTCTTTACATCCATTTGTTGAAGCTTAAAGTCTAAGGCACAAGCCTAGGCTAAAAGGATTCTAATGGATTCTAATCTAGCTACTGGTGCATATGTCTCGTCATAATCAATCCCTTCTTGTTGATTATAGCCTTGTGCTACAAGTCTAGCTTTGTTACGAGACACAACACCATTCTCATCTAACTTATTCCTATATACCCATTTGGTTCCTATAATGGTAGAACTTCTAGGTGGAGGAACAAGTTCCCAAACATCGTTGGCAACAAATTCATTCAATTCTTCTTGCATCGCAATGACCCAACTTTCATCCGTCAAAGCTTCTTTAACATTCTTTGGTTCAATCAAGGATACGTAACAAAAGAAGTTGCTTTAGTTTTGGACTTGAGATCTTAGGGTCCTTTGATTCAAGTCACCATTGATATTATTGAGAGTATGATCTTAGACTCCTTAATGTTTACTTCCTTTTCAACATTAAGGTCTTCAACTCCTATTTTTCCAACCCTTTTGGCTTTAACTACTTCTAATTCATCCAAGTCATCATCAACCAATGGTGGTGTCTTGGGTGAGGGAGGGGTTTCATCAAAGGTTACATTGAGTGATTCTTCTATAACCCCCGAGGTTCTATTTAGGACAATGTAGGCTTTGCTAATTTGGGAATAACCTAAAAGGATACCTTCGTAAGACTTTGGATCAAACTTGGTAAGGTAGTCTTTGGTGTTTAGGATAAAGCACTTGCTTCCAAACACCCTAATGTATTCCAATGAGGGTTTCTTACCTTTAAGAATCTCATAGGGGGTCTTTCCTAGGAAAGGTCGAATAAGAATTCGGTTGAGAATATAAGTCGATGTGACCACGGCATTGCACCAAAACTTTTGAGGCAAAGATTGCTCGTTTAGCATCGTCCTACTCATCTCTTGGAGAGTCCTATTCTTCCTTTCGACTACCCCATTTGATTGTGTAGTGCGAGGAGCCGAGATGTTATGGGTAATACCATGAGCTTCACAAAAGGCACCAAATTGCACTTCATTATCAAATTCCCTACCATGATCCGTCCTAATAGAGACAATTGGACATCCTAGTTGATTTTGAATTCTTCGACTAATGATTTCGAAATGATCGAAAGCTTCACTCTTAGATGCCAAAAATCTAGTCCAAGTGAATCTAGAATAGTCATCAACTATAACTAGGGTATAAAGGTTACCTCCATAACTCCGTATGGCGAAAGGTCAAAAAAGATCCATATGTAGGAGCTCTAAGCACCGAGAGGTCGAAACCAAATTCTTGGCTTTGTGAATTGAGTGAACTTGCTTTCCAACTTTGCAAGCATCACAAAAGTGACTATCAAACTTCATCTTGGAGAGGTGTCTTACCAACTCCTTAGAGACTAAAGATTGAATTAAACGCATATTAGCGTGACCTAATCTCCTATGCCAAAGAGTAGAACTATCATCTATAGTCGCAAGACATATGTTGTCTTTTGACTTCTTATTAACCTTCATGACATAAAGCCCATGCTTTCTAACACCTTTTCCAATGACTTTTCCATCTTTTACGATTTTACTGTCATGTTCCGAAAAGATGACCTTACACTTATCGTCACGAATTTGTCCTATACTTAAAAGGTTAAACCCTAAGTTATCTACGTGCTAAACATTTTCAATGGTCATAGAGTCAAGAGAAACCGTACCTTTGCCAATGATATTACCACGTAGACTACTTGCAAATGTGACGTTACCTCCATCATATGCTTTGTAGTGCGAGAACAAACTTCGATTACCCGTCATGTGTTTAGAACATCCACTATCCTTAATCCACTCGTCGGGCTACAAATCAATTCCCAAGCATATCTAGGTAACAACACACATGATCAAACATTTGGTCCCCAATATCTCATGGGTCCAAAATTGTTAGTTCCAAACATCCCTTGCATTTGGTTGGGATGCATGAATGAAGGAGGGGTTCCCCATGGAGAACAAAATGAAGGAGGGTAATAATTCATATAACCATTTTGTTGTTCGTTATTTCTTCTAGGTGTATTTAATCTAGGTTTAGAGTTATGATCATTTCTTCTAGGTGTTGGGGTTTTACTTCTTGATCGTGAATTGTTTTGATTATCTCTTCTAGGCGTTGTCGTTCTACTTCTAGGCTTAGACTAATTCCGTATTCTAGGTGGAGTAGAAGATGGTCTTGATAAACTTCTATTTCCCATGAGAGGTTTACTTAATGGCTTGTAGAACTTATCAATAGCATTGTCGTCAAGTATGGGTAATTTTACCTTATTAACAATAAGATGCTTTGGTTTTTCACCTGATTTTGACTTTTCAGAAAGTTCATGATTTTCACAAAACTCATGTTTTGGCCGCGGTTCCTTATCTATGGCGGCGGTTCCATAGTGATAAGGAACCGCCCCATACAATCTGGGACCGCGTACAGTGGGTGATTTTTGTGAAAATCAGACTTGTTTAGGTTCACTAGTTGAGGCTTCATTTGAGTTAAAACCTAGACCAAGTCTTTCCTTAGAATGAACTTGTTTGTTTAACATATCATCAAGAGCACTAGTACCTTTCATGAACTTTTCCAATTTAATGGAGGTGCTCTTGAGATCTTCGTTCTCTAATCTAAGTTTCTCACAACTTAAGCAACTTAAATCAACTTCTTTATTTTTCTCAAGTTTTGCCAATTTCTCCCTAAGTTCATTGATCTCATTTTCAAGCTTAGTTTTGGTTGATTTTAAGGTTTTATTCTTTTCTATGAATTTAAGACTAAGTTTGTGTAAGCTATCATATTTACCTTCAAATTCAATATCATCAAAGGTGGAGCTATCATTGCTATAATATTCGGTTTCGAAATGTACCTCATTAGAAGTGTGAGCCATAAGACATTTCTCCTCTTTGGGGTTTTCATCATCATCTTCACCGCTATCGCTCCAAGAGCAACTAACGAAAGCCGTGTGATTCTTATCACGAGAGGGCTTTGGACAATCACCAATGAAGTGATTTGGATCACCACATCTAAAACAATTCCTATCACCTTTTTCGTTCTTGACAAACCGATTCTTTGAGAATGGTTTCTTGTCATTGTTGTGTTGCCTAACGTGTTGACCTCGTCTCTTGAAGAACTTCTTGAAATCTCTCACCGCTAATGCATACTCCTCGTCATCGCTATCCGAGGAACTATCATGGTCACTTTGTGCCTTCTTGGCTTTAAGTGCAAGAGATTTTCTTTCACTCTTGGTTTTCACTAATTCTGAGTCCTTCAAAATTATCATCTCATGAACCTTCAAGTTGCATATGAGTTCATCGAGTGATAAAGTTGAGAGATCTTTCGATTCTTCCATCTCCGTGACTTTTGCTCTCCACTTTGGATGTAAATCCCTTAGAAACTTCCTAACATTGTTCTTGCTAGAAAAACCTTCATCAAGTGCTTTTAGACTAGTAATAATGGTGTTAAACCTAGCAAATGCACTATCAATAGTTTCATCTTCTAAGATGATAAATTGTTCATATTGTTGGACAAGAAGATTGATTTTGATTTCTTTGACTTGGCTATTACCTTGTTGGGTTACTAAAAGAGTGTTCCAAATATCTTTAGCGGTTTCACACATAAAAATTATTTCATACTCTTTCTTAGGCAAAGCATTATAAATCACCATTTTAGCCTCATTATTTTTTGAAAGTTTCTTTTTAGTGTCGTCATTAGCTTTGTCAAAAGTGACCAATTCTTTTGTTTTAGAAACTTCATTAAATTGATAAGGTAAAAAATCACCATTGGTAGTAAATTGCCAAAGATCTAAATCTTTTGATTTCACATAAGTTTCAAATCTATTTTTCCAATAAATAAAACTATCGGTTTCAAAAAGTGGCGGTCTTTGCATAGATTGCCCTTCTAGGTATTTGTTAGAATCCATAGATCGATTCAAGTTTTAAAAAACAATATACTTTAAAAATTCTTGAGCAACCCGCTCTGATACCAATTGTAGAAACTAGAAGGGGGGGGGGGTTGAATAGTTTCTTATATTTACTTGTTAAAATGTGGTTTTCAAAAATCCTTTTTCAAAAGCTTAGGCTTGAGGAAATATGTGAAATCTTCTTATGGACAATATGAACAATGATATTGTAACTAAACTAATACTAACAAAAATATATGCACAAAGAATAAAGAATGTAAAGAGTTAAGGGTAAAGAAAGATCAAACCGAACACCAAGGATTTATAGTGGTTCGGCAACGAAGCTCACTCCTCGTTCCTACTCCACTCCTCGAGTACTCCTTACTCGAGAGTTCACTACACAACAAGCTCCTTATGGTGGATAAAACCGTACACGTCGCTTAACCAATTTCTGACTCAAAGCTAAAAGTCGAGCCCTAATCGTAGCTAGGACCAATCTACACAACTATACTTAGTACACACACAACTTCCAAATAGACACAAGATTTTTAATGGATCTTCACAACTATGACACAACTACAAATGTATAAAATTAGATCTTCAATGGATCTTTGGTGGTGGACTCAACACTTCATAAGGATAGTGTTCTTCTCTTTGCACTTGGAGAGGAAGGGATGGAAGAACAAGATTTACTTCTTAAACAAGTAGTAATCAAACAAATGATCAAAGATTTGAGTGATTAAAGAAGAGTGTTTGAATCTGGAAATAGATGTGCAAAAGAGGTGAATTGAAAAGCTGAGAATTGTCCACTATTTATAGGACAAAGGGCCAACGGCTATATCTACCCGCGGTTCCTTATCTTAGCCCGCGGTACCTTATCGATAAGGAACCGCCTTGGAGCTAAGGAACCACTACACTAGACTCCGCTCCCTTTTTGTCCTTTAGTGGTGGAGGTCATATCTGGTTTAAAAAATATCCTGATAGAATATTCCTAACCAAATAAGAATAAGCCATTTTCAAAATTTCAAATAATTAATTTAATAAAACATTTTCTTAAAAAGAAAGTTTAATAAAAACTTGTCACACTTAATAAAAAGTGAGTTTTAAGAAAAGATTAAATCACTTGATCACTTGATTAAGGTTAGTACTTGTTTATCCATACCTTAAGTGAAAATGGGTAAAATGAAAAATACTTGAACTCAAGAATTCGTTTTTCGTTGTTGTAAATGCTTGTTTTTACATATTGTCGTAATCAAAACTAAGCAAGACCAAAAAATGCAAGTAACGTTTTTAGGCATCATTGCATTAACACATTGTTTGTGTGTTCTTGTTTGAATATTAATTCCGCATAATACTTAAATTGTTTTATACACAACAAAGTTTCTCTACGTGTTTAACTTGATTTAATCTCGTTTACACAAGCTGGATCGATCTAAGTTTGGGATCAATACACCTTACATGGACCCGCTTTACATGGTGGAACACCCCGTTTAAGACAGTTGGGCACGATGCTCCTTATGCCATGACATGGAAAAACTTAGTCAAAATGATGACCGCTAAGTACTGTTCAAGGGGTGAAATTAAAAAACTAGAGATTGAACTGTGGGGTCTAAAAGTCAATGGTATTGATATTAGGAGCAATAACCAGCGCTTCCAAGAACTTGCTTTGCTGTGCGGGAGAATGTTTCCCTAAGAATTTGATGAGGTAGAGAAGTATGTTATTGGATTACCCGATATGATCCAAGGCAATGTCATGTCCTCTAGGCCTAAGACCATGCAAGAGGCCATAGAGTTTGCTACTCAGTTGATGAACCAAAAGGTCCGTACCTTTGCAGAAAAGCAAGCTGAGAACAAAAGAAAGATGGACGACAACCTTAGGAACAACCAAAATCAGTAGTAGTATTTTAAAATGCAAAATAGGGGTAGAGCTTAAATGTTGGGTAGAGAAACACTGGAGGGTATGTTGGGAATTTGCCTCATTGTGTTAAGTGTAACCGTTATCATAATGGTGGTTGCCCACCTACTTGCAACAAGTATGGGAAGTTGGGCCATATGGCCGAGGATTGTAAGGTTGTTGGACAACATTCTCCCGCACAACAAGTTTGGGAATTTGCAACAAGTATGGGAATTTGCCTCATTTATGCTCAAGGAAGGGATGAGGCCGTGTAGGACAACAACATTGTCATGGGTACGTTTCTCATAAATAACACTTATGCTTCAGTGTTATTTGATTCGTGTGCAGATAGGAGTTTTGTGTCTACAACTTTAATAAACACTTGAATATTACCCTTATTGCCTTAGACTCTAAATACAATGTTTAATTCGCCAATGGAAAGTCTATATCGACTGATAGTATTTTACGAGGGTGTACCTTAAACTTACAAAACCACCCATTTAGTATCAATCTACTGCCCATAGAACTAGGAAGTTTTGATGTTATAATCGGAATGGACTGGTTGTCGAAGTATCATGTCGAAATCGTACGACATGAGAAGCTTTTCTGTGTACCTTATGGGAATGAAATATTGACGATACAAGGAGTTAAGAACGGAGTTAAAGGTGAATCTAGACTGAACATCATCTCATGTATAAAGACTAAAAAGTACATCCAGAAAGGATGTCCAGTATTCTTGCTACAAGTCACTAAGAAAGAGGAAGCCGAACAGAAATGACTTGAAGACGTACCAATTGTGAGAGATTTCACGGAATTCTTTCCAGAACATTACAGGACTCCCACCTACTCATCAAGTCAAATTCCACATTGTATTAGTGTTAGGAGCTACACCTGTGGCACGTGCACCTTACAGATTGGCACCAACTAAGATGAAGGAATTAATGGACCAACTGAAGGAACTCACTGACAAAGGATTCATTAGGACATGTTCCTCACCTTGGGGAGCTCCATTACTATATGCCAAAAAGAAGGACGGATCATTTCACATGTGCATTGACTATCATGAGCTGAATAAACTCACTATTAAGAATCGGTATCCATTACCGAGGATTGATGATTTTTTGGCCAATTTTAAGGATGGAGTATTTACTCGAAGACCGATTTGAGGTCAGGATATCACCACATACGGTTTAGAGAAGAAGGCATACCAAAGACTACTTTCAGAACTCGATACGGTCATTACGAATTTCAAGTGATGCCTTTTGGTTTAACCAACACACCAACCGTGTTTATGGATCTTATGAACCGTGTATGCAAACCATCTCTGGATTAGTTCGCGATTGTGTTTATTGATGACATCCTCATTTACTCTAAGAATGAGGAAGAACATGAAGAACATTTGAAGACGATTTTAGAGTTGCTAAAGAAGGAAGACTTGTATGCCAAGTTCTCCAAGTGTGAATTTTGAATATGAACGGTACAGCTTCTAGGGTACCTAATTGACAGTCAAGGTATTCACGTGGACCCCGCAAAGATTGAGGCAGTTAAGGATTAGGAAGCTCCCACTAATCCTAGTGAAATATGCCAATTCCTTGGACTAGACGGTTATTACCGTAGGTTTATCAAAGGGTTTTCGAAAATTGCTAAACCTATGGCTGAGTTGACTCAGACTAACAAGAATTTTATTAAGGAGAAGATCAAGAATAAGCTTTTCAACAGCTAAAGCAGAAACTCTGTAAATATTAAGTGTGTAAAGACTTATCCTTTTACCACTTAAAAAGGGAAAAACCAAACCAAAACGTGTATTTAATATCTTAAAAGTCGAAATTACGTGTGGTTTTGTGTTATTGTGTGAAATGGGTATAAAAGATCACAAATGAATAAAACACGGGATTTCACGGGCATTTATCAAAGAAAAAATCAAAGATAATGTCAAAAGACCAAAAGTGCCAAAAGAATGAAGTTTTGAGGGCTAAGGATGAAGATTTAATGAAGTCTTAACAACGAGGACTATTTTTGCCATTCTCCAGAGTCATTCACTAACAAACCACATGGAAGAGCACAAAATTACGAAGTCAACGGTCCCGACCTCACATCGTAACTCCTCACGGTACGAGGTGGCAGGGCGGCGCTGACACGTTAGACTGACGTGTCAGTCCGAGGTGGCAGAGGTTGCAGGTGGCACGACGGCTGACCAACCAGGAGACGACACGTGGCATATGGCAGACTGTCAGTACGAGGTAGGCGTGTGGCAGGCTAATGATTGCACGCGATCCAAGCAAGGCTACAAGTGTTTCCATTTTTCCTTATAAACAAGGCAAATGGGAGAGAGAAAAAGACGAAATTACCCCTTATTCCATCAGCTTAATAAACTCCCCATCTCATTGTATTTGCAAAGTTTTTTTTTTAGTTTTTTCAAGTTTTCAAGTTATTTTTCCTTTGTAGTTAATCTTTGTATATCAACTCTTGTACTAGCTTATTATTAAGCACTTTTTACTAATAAAAGTTTAAATTAGCTTATTATCATCCTACCTTTCTTAATCTTTTCTTAAGAATCTATCTTATTTTTTGTGATTAGTTTTTCATAACTTTTTCCAAATAAGTTAAGATTTATATATAAGTTTGAAACAAGTTGTCTTATTTCAAGCTTATTATGGGCTTATTTTTTATAGATCAAGCTTATTGTGGGTGATTTGTTCATTTAGCTATCAAGCTTTTTGAATCACATAAGTTGTAAGCTTAGGCTTAGAACTTATTAATAAGCTAGCTTTTTAATTATTTACTTTTAGTTTAGATCTATTAGTTTTTTTATAAAAATTAGTTTAGATCTATTAGTTTTAAGTTTAAAAATTAAAGTATTTTCATAAAACCTAAAAGTAGTTCTATCTATTAGTTTTTTATACAAATTAGTTTAGATCTATAAGTTTTAAGTTTAAAAATTAAAGTATTTTTATAAAACCAAAAAAATAGTTTAGATCTATTAGGTATTTTGTGAGAACTCGTATTTTTCCCGGTAATTAAATTATTCTTTTATTCATACTTTTCGATTTTACAATGTTTTACTTGTTCTATATACTTTTCATATGTAAATCATGAGATCTCCAGAATTGTAATTAAATTATATTTTAATTGTTTTTCTGATCATTAATAATAATTTGAGTACTTGTCATTTATTATTTATTGGCAAAGTCTATGACCGTTATCGACCGTAAATATCCTCGATATGACATAACAATATTTTTCTTGTCATTATTATAATTTTTTGTTCTACGGACATCCTTCATAAATATATTATAAAATTTTAAGTGGCATTCTTTATATGACGCGTTAACGTTTATTAAATATAATCCCTCCATTTTATATCAAAATATCAACGTTCTCCGAATTCTAATGTTTTTATTTTATATTGAGCGTTTATTTTTCGTATCTAACCCGTATCTTTTATATCGTGTAACTTTTAAAATATCGAGTTTCGACAATACCCGCTTATTCAAAATATTAGAAATATATTTAACCATGACCTTTGTTCAATCTAATCCTAATGTTACTATTTTAAAAAATCAAGACATCTAATACTCATTCACTTAAATATGGTTATTCACTTTTAGTATCTTCTAATATACATCACATTGTATATATTATTTTATCATAATCTGTCTCCATGCGTGGCAACCAATTGATTTCAAGTTCACACGCAGCTACTGATCACCCATATGCGCTTAAAGTTTACATGAAAGTCACGTATAGTAAGAACTCTTATGAGTCCTTTCATATGGCTACAATTCTTTATTATCGTTTGTTCTCATCCGATCAAATTTGTAAAAAGAAGAAAGATGATCGTGCTCCCTCCCTTATGCTTTACACACATTTATATCCTGTTTGTTGACCCTGGGATATTTACTTCTTTCTTGGTAAGAGGATGCATCCTAAGACAATATTGTGAAACTCACAAAGCTATTATGCTAGTTAGACAAGTCAAGTCAAGATGTACATATGGCTCGGGTCTAAACGAGTTTGGTTTCAAAAGTTAGTAGTAAATAGGAAGCGCCTTGGTGAAGGTCTTGGTAAATATGACGACGAATGGAGGCATTTCTCGACTCGACATCTTATTATGTCTATAAAGAGGAGGTTAGAAGTTCGTATATAT
This sequence comes from Glebionis coronaria, assembly GCA_025667525.1. Taxonomy (NCBI): domain Eukaryota; kingdom Viridiplantae; phylum Streptophyta; class Magnoliopsida; order Asterales; family Asteraceae; genus Glebionis; species Glebionis coronaria. The sequence goes on from CM046876.1 coordinate 13,121,766, forward strand.
TTTGGTTCGGGGTTGATCATGGTATTGGTTCAAGTTGGTACGGTTCGAGCTTTAGTCTCCTAATCCTTAATATTCAGTTGGGTAGCCGCGAGTTCGAGTTGGTTCGAGTCTCGTGCGTGTTTAACTTTTTAGTATTTGTGTTCGTTTGGTATTTAAACTCGCATCGCGATGACGAGTCGTTCATATCTCCGCGAGTAGCTAAGGTATTACTTGAACTCAATATTACGAACTATAATTGCTACTACTATACAAATGAAATAATGAGAATGAAGAAGTGTTGTTGACATCAAGTTCATGCAATTCAAATGGATTTAACATTTTGGTCCTTAAATTATAGCGATAAATACAAATTAATATTATAGATTTCTAGAGTAACACTTTTAACCCTTGTCAATATTACTCTTTTCAAAACTAGTCCAAACTATATTTTAGAAATCTTTATAAAACTAATTTCAAATTTGTATGTTGTCATTTATATTTGTAAGATGCGTCATCTTTATTTTAGGTCGCCGTTAGAAGCTGACGAACTCCCATCTTATCCTATTTCATCAATTCACTACTGTCACTATTATATGATCGTTATCCTCGTTTGATATCGTTATCGCTAAGGTGAGTTCATAGCCCCTTTTTACTACTTGTATAATGTTTCTAAACACAGGGTGAGATTTTACATGGTGGAACACATTCATTTAAAACTGTATGCTATCCAGAATTTATATGCTATCCAGAACTTGTATGCTTTCCAAAACTTGTATGCTTTCCAAAAGAAATTACCATTATTATTATTTCTTTTAGTTTCCATAGCCACTAAGTTTCCCTACCATTTCATGCACCGTTAATATTCTAGTATTACCTTTTCTAAGCGCGAATGTTGTGTGTGGATCCATCGGGATTGACAATCCACGTCCCGTATTACCTTGACGCATTACATTTGTTTATAGTTGAGTGTTTAGGCTTAATACTCACTAGGGGAACTTACCTTTTGTTAAGCTTCGGTGTCATGAGCTAAATAGCAATAATAATGGTTTCGAACTATGGTTAACGTATATAACCATTTTCTCTATTACTTTTTTTACAAATAAATGCTTATGTTCCACAACTTTACTGCTAAACCTATGAATATCACTCAACTTTGTATTAACGTTTTACATGTTTAATCTCAGGTAATAATATTTTGTTCTGCTTGAATGGGAGCCCGCAAGGTATTTTCGCAGCTTGGAGAATTCTGTGTTATATTTTAAACTTTGGTTTCGGAAAAAGCTGACAGATGTTTGCAATGTATTTTTGGTAACTACAGGTTAGAAAACCATGTTTAAATAATAGATTTATCCACTTATAAAACTCTGGGACCCGTTGTTTAAAAACTCTGATGTTTATGATGTAATGTATATGTTTTATTACGTCAACCTTGTGTCAACAGTATTTCATTGTTTCTTGTACCATGACGTGGGATCCCTATGCTGCCTACTTGTTCCTAGCCTGATTTTGGGGGTCTCACATATTTGATAAAATCGTGTAGATCTATTAATTTTTAGTATAAAAATTAAAATATTTTTATAAAAGAAAAAAATATATTCTAGATCTATTAGTTTTGTTTGAATGTCTTTATAAAATATTAATTGTTGCTTATTAACCAAACCTCTTATGTTATTGTGATCTTGGCGAATCGATTCATACGTTTGGTAAAGAGCTTATGGTTTAGTTGATTTGGTTCAAGTTTGATTTGAGAGGCCGTGTACTTTACGGGCCGGGTTACGCTTTAGATTATTGTGGAGTGACTGATACTTCTAAAATACGTAAAAACGTATTTCTAACAATCTCCCCTTAAGGGAGGTCACTCCACGTTACAAAGTTCTAAACCTAGCATACTATACAAAGTCTTCGTTCTTTAGCTCGTAGTCTTTTCTTCCTTTTCTTTTTGTTGTGAATATGTTTATTGATCTTTTAAGCTTTGGCTTGAGAGCATTGTTCTTTTGGCCAATCACGTGCGATCTTTGCCTTCTTGTGAAATTTGCCTCCTCGTAACTCCATGTTCCACACACTTATGTCTTTTTGTTGAATTCTCGAAAGCTTCAGAGTTTGGTACAGCGGAAGACTTCATCTTGTACTTTCTTGAATTTTAGCTGAACTTTGATGCAGAAAAACATAAGCATGTGGGAACGACTTCTACAGGTACACCGCAATACCATCGTCTTTAACTGGTACACAGCAACGCCACCGTCTTTAACAGGTACACAGCAACGACACTAATAAAATGGCTTTGAACATTTTATTCTAATTCGGTAGCATTTTACCTCCGGTCGGTGAAGACCGTTGGACGATATTAGATATCGTACCCGTGACGGATAGTTTCAATTAAGTAACTTCCTGACAGGATTTCGCGGGTAAACCCGTTTTCTTTATTCGACCGTCCAAAGCTGACTGCGAACATAAAGAGTGAATCACTTGGATAAATTATCCTTGTGATTTGAAGCCGTCAATTCATGAAACCTGGAACAAGTGAATTTCAAATAAGATTTTCACCATCGTTGCTTTCCAGTTATCACGAGCTCAATTCATAAAGAATCTTGCACGTCACCTACCAAGTGCTGTTTGATGTTAACACTAGAAGGATTTCCACTCGTCACTGTGATCAATAAAGAGTCACTCTGAGTGTTCTGGCAAGATCATATGATAATGCGTAGAGGCCTGGAACGAGTTTAAGTTCAATTAAGAATTAAACCACTGTTTCCTTCCAGTTTTTCACAAGATTGGTTCTAAAAGAACCGCACGTGTAACCTACCATGAACTTGTTTGATGTTGGCTCAAGCAGGATTTCCATCTTCATTGTAATACTTGCATATTACTCGGATGTTCTGGCAATATTACAGGAATACTGCGTAGGACTCATGAAAATCTCTTACTTTTCACAGTGTGTGAGAAGCAAGGAATAAATGGAAAGTGTCCTAATGAGACTTTTGATGATCTCTTGGCTCTAGACTCGATAGTGCGTTTTGATTTAGTGAGCGATGGCTGGAGAGGAGTGCCACCTTTTCAATACCAGTCTATTCGGAGTGAATAAACCAATAGATAACGTGTTGATCTCCGTGTGATTAAAAAAAAATACCTTTTGAGAGATATTTGAGTTAGCTGGGAAGGGTTGTGCATTGCATCACTGGGTCCATGATGTCTTTCTTCAATACCGAGAATCATTAACAAAAATGATCTCAATAGCATATGTATTGACCCGGTTTCTGCCTAAAGTTGTAAGGAGGGCTTCTTTCTTTACACCCTTTATCTTTACAATTCTTTTTCATTCTTCAACCCCTTCAATGCTTACCAATACGTCATCACTAGCACCTTGTTGTGATTGTTCCAGTGCTAGCTTAAGTACTTGGTCGGCATTCAACTACGTTCACAATCTTTCTCCAACTTTCCTAGGACTTCTAATTCTATCTAGGGAATTGTCCTTGGGAAGATTCCATCGGCTCTGATGAATCATTAGACTAAACCTATTCCTACCACCCTTTTGTCACCACATTCGTCGTGAATTAAGCGTGTTTTGGGAAGGAATTGCCACCATGAAAAATCATTGAAAATCACCTAAAGTACTTGTGATATTGAAATCAAAAGTTTCGTACCTAAAGTACTTTAGTTGCCATTGGAGCAGGATTGACCGTGCGTGCATTGGTAGTTGATGTAGTAGATCTCCCCTGATATGGTTGAATAGGTTGAACCATTACCCTGCCATTCTCAATAGTAGCTTGTTGGCGAGAATTGGATGAATTCCTCAACTGATTGTTAGTCGGAGTTGATCCCCTAAATCCTCGTTTGCTTAAAGTCCTTGTGAGATAAGCAGACATAGTGGTTAACACTTCAACTGGGTCAGCTCCTTGTTTGAATACAGGAATGAGGACTTCCTCATCATCACAATACATTGCCTGGTCTTGTTGAGATGCATAATCACCAGAACGAATACTCATGTGATCAGAATAGCTTGATGGATATGCTGCATTCTCTTGATAAGAAGAATATAAAGATTGAGCATAAGGTGCAATACTTGCTGGGTGATGTTGTGAAGCATAGTGTGGTGAAGGTGCATTGAACCGATATTGTTGCTGATGTGAGGTGGGTGGTTGTGGTAGAATCGAGTATTGGGGAAAGGTTGGTGTCATGTAAGGTGATGGATGATAGGCTTGATGTCCCAAGATATAAGGAGTGTTGTTGTGAGACAAGCTTGGTTGATTCGCCATCAAAGCTAATGAATCAGGGTACATACCTCGAGGCGAACGATGCATGATCACATGTTTCTCATGATGCTGAAGAAAAGCATATAGTTGATCCAAATTGCACTTATGCAAATCCCTGGTTAACTTAACATCGGTAATATACTCACCCCATTCAGCTTGAGGTAAAGTATTCAAGAATTTGGTGTTAACCTGGAATGGAGCAATCACGAGATTGTATACATTCAGATCATTCATGAGAGTGGTGAACCTGAAGTAATAATCGTGAAGCGTTTCCCCTGGGTTGTACGTGAATCTATCAAACAGATCATACAACTGACATTCCCTTTCCTTTTTGGTGAGAGACGTACCTTGTAGCAACACCTTTAGACGTTCCCATAAATCCTTTGCCACCGTATACTGACTTACCATCCGATAGATGTCATGGGGAAGAGCTTGGAGAATGGTTTGAAGAGCCTTTTCGTCTGCATCGGCAACAAGTTGTTGAGCTGGTGTAAGTTCTTCAAATTCTCTTGGTCGAGTCACATTGTTAACCACGATGGTACCATAGTCAAGTGGACCATTTAAAATTGACTTAACCATAAGCCTCCCATAAACCGGTTTTCCCTTAAGGTAAGACATCATCCGGCCTTGCCATGCTTCAAAGACTTCTTTGATGAGCATTGGTGGGTGATTATCCGTTCCCGTAATGACGGAAATATCCGTAAGTGATGTCATCTGAGGCATTACTGAATTTGGATTCATTTTGTTCACTTCAAAGAGACAAAGATTATCGGTTGATCGAGCAGTGAAGTAAAGCTTGTGAATTGTGTTGAGTTTTTGTTGTAACAAACCAAGATTAAATCCTCTAAAAAATCGTCGAAAAAACAAGTAAAATAACCCTTGATTCGGAACTTTTTGTTGATTCGGAAGTTTGATTCAGAAGATTTGGCTTGGAATACCTTGATTCGGAACTTTTGGTTCGGAAGTCTTGATCCGGAACTTTCCCTTGATCCGGAACTTTTCCCTTGATCCGGAACTTTCCTTGATCCGGAACTTTCTCCTTGATCCGGAACTTTCCTTGATCCGGAACTTTTCCCTTGATCCGGAACTTTCCTTCATCCGGAACTTTTGGTTCGGAACTTCCTTGATCCGGAACTTTCCTTGATCCAGAACTTTTGGTTCGGAACTTTTTTTGATCCGGAACTTTTCGTTCGGAACTTTTGGTTCGGAACTTTTGTTGATCCGGAACTTTGGTTGATCCGGAACTTTTTGGTTCGGAACTTTTGTTGATCCGGAACTTTTCATTCGGAACTTTTGGTTCGGAACTTTTGTTGATCCGGAACTTTGGTTGATCCGGAACTTTTTGGTTCGGAACTTTTGTTGATCCGGAACTTTGGTTGATCCGGAACTTTTTGGTTCGGAAGTTTGTCTGGGTAAATAGAAGGTTGTTCGTGATGAACAGTCGATCAAAAAACCAAGATTAAACCCAGATTTTTACCAAATAACCCAAAAAGTTTTGTGATTTCTACAATAATAAGTAAAAACTAATACTTATCCACTAATCCTAATCACAAAAACACCAAAAACACCAAGAATCAAGATGGATCTTCTTAAAGAACACTAATACAATCAAAAACTAAAAAACCACACAAATCATTACCTTAAATCACCCCATAGCTCTTGATACCAAATGTAGAATCTTGATAACCTATGAATCTATAAAGTGGGTTGATGTTTTCTAGAGAGAGAAACTAGAGAGAGAAAGTGATAGAAAAATTATGTGTATTTTATTAAGTGAAACTAGAAAGTGAACAACAACCAACCCCTTTCCAAGGAGGAAAGGGGTATTTATACTTCCAAGTCACTAATGGACTTGGGCCGGCCCATGACAAGCCCATGGACCGGTTCTTACTTAACTAAATAAGTAACTATTAACTATTTGTTAACTACGAGCTATTACAACATTAATAATATTGTGGAGTGACCGATACTTCTAAAATACGTAAAAACGTATTTCTAACACGTATTTTGTTCCTTTTGGGATGCCGTATACTTTACGGGCCATATTTAGTTACTTATGTTGATTGTGTTTAGAGCGTTTTCTTCGGACCACGGGTACTAAGTTCTTTCCTTTTTAAATATCTAGCTTAATCGTTGTAGTTTAATTAATCAGATTAAAATAGTTTAAATAGTTTTTAAAAAATATATTTTTTATAAAAATCGTTTGAATTAGTTATAAAAATTATTGTTGTTTCAAAAATAGAATTAAAATTTGTAAAAATTAGTTTTTATTTAGATAAACTTATTTTTATTATAAAGTTTCACCTTTTGTGATTATTAAGCTTATTAGTATATAAAGATTCAAGCTTTATTATCTAAAAAGATTAATAAGATATAAAGGTTAAAGCTTTAGGCTTTATTCATAAGTTTATCATTGTTATTTAATTTGTTTTGTCATTTTTACTTGTTATTACATGCTTGCATTTAGATTAATTTTGCGTTTAAAGTAATTAATATTTTTAATTATAATATATTTTTGTTGCATCTTAGATTTAATTAGTTTAATCTATATCTTAAATTGTAGTATAATTTTATTTTGCATTTTAGAGTAAATTTATGTGAACTATTTGCGCTTTTTATTTCTATATATTCCCTAGCCTAAAATAATTTTCCCCATTTTAGTTTAAATAGACATAGATACCAAATTCACTTTTATTAACCAAAAACAAATATAGTCTTTACGATAAAATTGGATTTCAATTCGAATCGATTCGAGGAAAAACGATTATACTAAAAAATGTATATTAAATTGGCGCCGCTGTCGCATCGATCTCGTTACGATTGACGATTTTTCGAGAGATGGTTTGGATTTTGGGATCCGTTCAATTTTGAACGTTATTTTTCTTGTTAAAAAATTTAAAAAATAAAAAAAAATCAAAAACTTAAAAAATACAAAAAAATATAAAAAAATCACAAAAGCATATTCTTTCCTAAGAATTGCAACAAAAAAAATGTAATATTTTTCCTAAAGTATTACACAAAAAATACTAAGTGCTATTATTATTTTTCTAATTTCGATTTCTCCTGTTCTTATTGTGAATATATTTTTAAAAAATAAAAAAAATACAAAAAGATTTTCTTTTTACTATAGATATTACGTATAGGAACCCCAATACACAATATTCCATAAGTATTGCTTGCAATACCCCGTATTTGGAGGCGTTCCGGTTCCATATACGTGTATCGATCAAACAAAATAAAAGGCAAAAATAGATAAATACTTTCGTTAAGCAATAATTCGAAAAAATACGAACTTTAAGGTGAATAGAAAGGTGACATGCTATAAAAGGCCTTCTAAGTGAAGCTAGGTACTTAAGTGCTTCACGCCACCTCATCCCCCCGTTCACTTGTGAGTATTTTGAAAAGGAAGGCTTATCGAGGGTTTTGCCACCAAAGTAGTATTACATATATATTTTCTTGTATATTTTTCATATCGAACCTCGAGAGGGATAATCCTTTCCCTTTCAAAGTCGACCGAGGTCTCCTACCTCATTCCTCATGTTTAGTTGGACGCGCACTCGCAAGCGTGCACACATACCGAGTGGTGTACCAAATAAGTCTAATTATTCCAAAAAGAAGAAGAACAACAAAAAGACCATCAATCAAGCCAATCCCGAGAATCGAGCTTCGAACAATACGATGGCAACGGATAACCGACCAATAATTGAGATCTTGCAATCTCACGTTGAGGGAAATGATGACGCGATCGTGGTGCCGGATATTGGAGCGAATAATTTTAAACTAAAAACGGGTTTTATTCAAATGGTTTTCGCTGCACCATTTTTAGGTCGTACTCATGATGACCCACACGCTCATATTAATAGGTTTTTACACTTGGCAAATACCGTTAAATACAATGCGTTGCCACAAGAGGCGATTCGTTTGTTACTCTTTCCTTTTTCACTCGAAGGACAAGCCCGGATTTGGCTTGATAAGGAACCACCCCAAAATATCACCACATGGCTAGTTTTAGAAACCAAGTTCATTAACTACTTCTTTCCACCATCACGGACCACCGCTTTATGGAATGACATCATTACCTTTGAACAAAAATATGGGGAAACGTTTAGTGAGTCTTGGGACCGTTTTAAGGAGCTTTTAAGAAAATGTCCTCAACATGGTTTTACAAAAGTGCATCAAATTAATACGTTTTATGATGGTTTAACTCTAAATGACCAAGACTCACTCAGTTATGCCACGGGGGGGGGGGGGGGTAATATTCTTGTGAAATCCATGAACGAGACTTGGGCAATAATTGAAAACAAGGCAAAAGTTCAAACTAAGAGTGTAAGGGCTAGTATGGCTAGTGCTAGTGATAATGAGGTTAATAATCAAATTAAGGAGCTTATTTTAATTGTGAAAAACCTTGCCTTAAGATTTGATAACCCTCCCACTAAACATGTACATGCTTTAAATGATACTTGTGAAACGTGTGAGACTTGTGGTGGACCACATTCATACTATAATTGTGATAAGGTTTACAATCAACAACAAGAAGTTTATGCTTACAATGCCAATGAAAATGAGAGGGTTTATTTAAAACTGAATGTTGATGTTAACCATTTGTCTTATAAGTCTAATAACTATTTGGCTCCCCCGGGTTTTGTACCTACACAAAGACCACCCCCACCCGCCCAAAATACCCAATGCCAAAATAGAAACCAAGCTCCACCAAGAGGTAATTTTCAAGGAAATTCAAATGTAAGGGGTTATAACCAAAATCAAGGGAATTTTCAAGGGCAAAACCAAGGGATTAACAGTAATAATCTAGGCTTTAATAATTAAGGTTTTAAAAATCAATGTTTTTAAAATTATAATCAATATCAAAACCAAGGTTTTCCAAATCAAGGGTTTAACAATCAAGGGTACAATATGCCTAATCCCTAAATGGACATGGTTCTCCAAAAACTTAATGAGAAAGACCGTAAGCTTAAGGAAATTCAAGAGTCCACGTATAGGAAATTCATGCAAATGTTGCAAACCCTTCGACCCCAAGGTGCCCTCCCTTCTAACATCGAGACCAATCCTAGGGCTAACGTGAATGCCATCGCTACTAGGAGCGGTAAGACCACCGAAGAACCTTCTTATTCCCCACCTAAACAAGGACCCGATGTTCCTTTGACTTCTACCCACCCTCCTTCTCCTTCTACTTGTGAGATACCTCCCCTAAAGACTTCATATACACCTTATGTTCACCCTTCCCCTCAATCATATACCACACCTTCGGTTCCCATTCCAATTCTTTCACCTTCCACTTTTACCCCGCCTCCACCCAAGGATGTGAGTGAGCAATCTACTCTAAATCCTTCATCTCAACCCATTATACCTTATCCATCAAGGTTGAGGAAAGAGAAGTTGAAGAACAAGGATGATATTCAAGTTTTGAACTTCCTAAAAATGTTCAAACAATTGAATTTTAATATCACCTTTGCTGAGGCTCTCGCTCACATGCCTAAGTATGCTAAGATGCTTCAGGATCTTTTAAGTGATAAGTAAAAGTTTCTTGATATTAAATACCCAATTGAATGGGAATTGTTTTTCGGTTCTTTTGAGAAAATTAATGGTTAAGCTAGGAGACCCCGATCGATTCCTAATTCCTTGTAATTTCCTGGGTGTAGAGAATTGTATGGCTTTGGCGGATCTCAGAGCGAGTATCATTATTATGCCATTGTCCGTGTGGAAACAATTATCTCTACCCGAGCTAGTCCCCACTCGTATGACTTTAAAATTAGCTAACCGTTCGGTTGCTTATCTGGTGGGGATAGCCGAGGATGTTTTCGTTGGAGTCGACAAATTTACTTTCCCCGCCGATTTCATCATTGTTGATTATGAGATGGATCCCCGTGTTCCCTTAATTATGGGACGACCCTTCTTGAGGACCGGGCGTACATTGATTGATGTAAACTTTCTAAGCTTCCTGATGAGCCCGAATCTGTGAATTTCATCGATGTGCTCGATGAAGCATGCGAGGAACATTTTCACGAGGCTTGTAAGAGCAGGATTTCTCATTTACCTCATGTTGAGACCGTAGCTTCTATTGCTCCTTCATTGACTACATTTGGACAAAGTTACTTTCTTTTACAAGAATTTGAAGCAAGTTTAGGGGACGTGGAATTAAAATATAACCATTCTCCCACCGATTGGGAAGAAGACATTCGTACCCTTGAGTAACTTCTAAATGAGGATCATATTTCTCCACCTAATCCTAAGGAAGTTACAAACGATGATCCGAATTTGACTAAGCCTTCCACCGAAACTCCACCGGATTTAGAGCTTAAGGATTTACCGTCTCATTTAGAATACGTTTTCTTAGAAGAAGATGATAAGTTACCCGTCATAATTGCTAAAGACTTAAAAGAGGATGAAAAATCTTGAATTATCGAAGTGCTTAAGAATCATAAGAAATCAATTGCTTGGAAAATCTCCGAGATCCGTGGAATTTATCGTAACTTTTGCACTCATAAAATTATCATGGAAGATGACTTTAAACCCCCAATCAAAAGTTAAAGAAAGGTAACCCCAAAAATTCATGAAGTCATTAAGAAAGAAGTTATCAAACTTCTAGATGCCGGCATGATTTACCCTATTTCGGATTCGTTGTGGGTTAGTCCCGTCCATTGTGTGCCTAAGAAAGGCGGAATAACAGTTGTTCCCAATGAAAACAATGAGTTAATTCCTACTATACTTGTAACGGGTTGGCGAGTTTTCATCAACTATCTTAAACTCAATGATGCCACTCGTAAGGATCATTTTCCTCTTCCTTTCATGGATCAAATGCTCGAGCGTTTAGCGGGTAATGACTACTATTGCTTCTTAGACGGTTTCTCTGGATATTTTCAAATTCCTATCGATCCAAAAGACCAAGAGAAAACCACATTCACTTGTCCTTATGGAACATTTGCTTACAGAAAAATGCCTTTCAGCTTATGCAATGCTTTCGGGACTTTCCAAAGGTATATGATGGTTATATTCCATGACATGGTTGAACAAACTATGGAAGTCTTTATGGATAATTTCAGGGTCTACGGTGATGCTTTCTCTTCTTACCTTGCTAATTTAGAACGTATGCTTAAATGGTGTGAAGACACTCGTCTTGTTCTTAATTGGGAAAATGCCATTTCATGGTAAAAGAAGGCATCGTCCTCGGTCACAAAATTTCAAAATCCAGTATAGAAGTCGACCATGCTAAAGTTGACGTCATTGCTAAAATGACTCCACCTACCACCGTCAAAGGTGTTAGGAGTTTTTTAGGTCACGCGGGATTCTATCGATGTTTCATTCAAGATTTCTCTAAGATATCTCGACCGATGACTCATCTTCTTGAGAAAGATGTTCCTTTCATCTTTTCTCAAGATTGTCTCGACTCTTTCGGAACTCTTAAAGGTAAATTAACTAAGGCACCGGTCTTAGTCTCTCCAAATTGGGAGTTACCTTTCGAGATCAGGTGCGATGCTAGTGATATCGCGGTAGGAGCGGTTTTAGGTCAACAAGTTAACAAACACTTCCAACCAATATGTAGAAACTAGAAGGGGGTTGAATAGTTTCTAGTTACTTTTTCAAAACATTTCGCATAATTCACTGTGCGCGGTTCTTTAAACATGTTCGTGGTTCGTTATCACTAAAGAACCGCATGTCCCTTTAAGGAACCGCCGCCAGTGAACTAGGCTATTTATTACATGTTGATCTTAAATACTCCTTGGTATCATATTCTCGATCAAGCTTGACTAGATATGAGATGCGTTTGATTAAAGATAGATACTATAAGTAAGAAAACACACACACACACATCAAATCAAGAGTACATCAAGCAATAGTCTAAGCACAAAGCACACACGTATTATGCATAAGCTATTCTGCAACTAGGATGTTTAGACTAAGTGATGTACACTTGACCATAATCTAAATATGAAGCACACACGTACTAAGCCATAGCTTTTCTGCAACTTATATGTTTAGATTATGATATGCACACAACGCACAACAACATATAAATGCATCAATAAGAGTAAAGACATAAATGTAAAGGAAAGTACCGACACGATGATTTATAATGGTTCGGTCACGAAGCTCCTCTTCGCCCTACTCCACTCCTCGAGTACATCTTACTCTAGAGTTAATTCACTAGTCAACAAAACTCCTTTAAAGGCGGAGAAAACCATACACGTCGCTTACACATTTTCGACACTAAGCTAGATGTCGAGTCCTAATCTTAGGTAGGACGAATCTACACACGTCGCCTACTTCACCATTTTCCGACACAAGGCTAGATGTCGAGTCCTAATCTTAGGTAGGAACAATCTACACCCATGTACACTAATCTTCACACTAGTTATGTTTTATGCCCCAACATAACAAACTGTGTGTTTTATGGCCTAAACACATAAATCATATAGATCTAAGCACACAACACTAAGATCTATGACTCTAACACTATATCCAAGTATTAAAAAACTTGGATCTACACAACTAACACATAATCCAAGGATACCCATCACTTGGATCTTCTACCCTTACAACACATCCAAGTGTACCTACAACTTGGATCTTCTACATATACATAGTAGGAAAACAATGACTTGATCTAGAAGGAGAGATCTTCATCATGTTATGAACCCAACACTTCATGGCAATGACAGTGTTCCTCTCTTTGCACTTGAGAGGATGAGAGGATTGAAGGATAGAATCACATCTTAAACAAGATTAATCTAAACTAACTAATCAAGGAGTTTAAAGATGTTTTTGAAGAAGTTGTGCAAAAAGGGTTGAAAGAAAAGTTGGAAATGATCCACTATTTATAGGTCAAGAGTGTAACGGTCGAAAACACCCGCGGTTCCTTATAAATAGGGAACCGCCTCCCGCGATTCCTTATCAGTAAGGAACCTCCGGGATAGAAACGGTGCATTTTTTTCCTTTAGTGGGGATATGCCATCTGGGGTAGTTTATACCCTCAAAGGATATTCCTTTGGCATATACAATATTCCAATTCCATTTTCTTTTTAATAAAACATTTTCTTAAAAATGAGGTTTATTAAAATCTTTTGTCACATTTAATTAAATGTGAGTTTTAAGAAAATATTAATCCTTGATCACTTAGTTAGGTTAATGACATGTTTATTCATACCTTGAGTGATTCAAGCCGAATGTGATCTTGGAGGTGTCGAGAGAAGTATACAAATGTATTCTTGAGTGATTACGAGTACCTTAACATTTTACATAATGTATTGTGAATTATACGTTTTTCATCAACAAAACCCAAAGAGATTATATCGACAAAACATCGTAATGTTTGCACTAACAATCTCCCCCTTTTTGATGATGACAAACAAGTAAACCGCAACGCATATTAAAATGTATAATTTACTCGTTTACACTTACTTCTTCCCCTTTTGTCAAATCAAAAAGGTAGCCAACGTTTTTGAAGAGGAGAAGAATCAACGTCGAGAGAGCACACATCAAAAGTGGTAGTCATCGATAACATGTCATTCGAAGAAGAGAAGAATTGACGTCACGAGAGCTTGCATCCGAAAGGTAGTCTTCATTTGTAGAAGAGGAGGATCGACTTCGAGAGAACATTCATCCAAAAAGATAATAATCCATTGTGGTTGTTGGTTGAGAAGATATAATCCAAACCGTAAACACATAATCCAATGATATCGAGCTTGCGTCATCCTAGTGAAGTCTTCAATCACCATAGCTTAACCAAATCCATGCATATTAATATGCTTATCTTTTAGATCCCATAATTTATTACATGCAAGATGTTAAATGAATGCAATTTAAGTGAGTCAACGATTGCAAATGTAATGAGTTGAACTCTTAAAGATGATCCCCCTTGATATGAGCTCCCCCTTACTTGAGGCACGAACAAAGCAATAAAAGTGATGAGCTACAAAGAAGGGTTAGAAAAGTCCTACAAAGCAAAGTTAGTGGACAAGATCATATATAGCAAGGGACACCCAAGCGGAATTAGCTTTAAACAACTCGAGTACAAGGTGAGGGACTCAAGAGAAAGCTAAAACAATCTTAACTTTTAGAAGTGTCAATAATATGACAAGTTAAGAAAAATAAGAGGGCTATTAGATAGAAAAGAGAACCCAACTTATTTTGGTGACACCAAAAAAATATAAGAAGGACTAAAGAGAGAAAAGAAATGTCCAATTAATAAAAATAGAAAATATTGTCGAGAGGACATTCTCCGCCTTAATATCTTGGCAAAAATACCAAACTAAAGAGAGTATGACATGAACAATAAAAACAATTGCACATAGTCGAAAGGAGAGGAAGAATGACTACGATGAAAAGGAAAATGAGGATGATAAACAAGTAGTTTGCACAAACAATGACAAGCATTGGAGAGGATCTTGACAAGATCAATTCACAATTGTTGGAATAGAGGTAGAGAAAAAAATCCATACCAATTGTAATGATAATATGTCAAAGGGCTAAAAGCTTAGAATTTTTAGAATCACCCAAGAAAATTTAAGATTTAACCGAAATCCTCTCAAAAGGTTAAAAACTTAGAACTGTTGGAATCACCCAATACAATTGTAAATTTTAACCGCAATCGAGTCTCAAGAGCGAGAAGAACGAAAAATATAAAACCAAAGACATTATAGGCAAGGATGCTTATGAATGTCGACACAAAAAAAATACTCAATGATAAAGAGAAAAGGATCAAATAAGCCAAAGAATAGAAAGACCAAGATGGATGGTGTTTAACATACGATAAACTACATGCTCAAAGTTTCGTAGCTCTTCTCAATCATTGTGAATGTTCAAAGAACAATTACATGATGAGGAAAGGGTGAGGCTCGACTCAAATTAGTTTAGAAAGGATAGAGGAGAGAGACTCAACTTAGATAGGCATGATTAAAAGAAGTCAAGATAGACTCAACAAAGAAGTTTAGGATAACTTCACAAGACAATTCAATAATACTATACCCTAAAAGGTGATAGTGAAATCTTGAAAGAAAATGAGAGAGGAAACTCAAAGAGGTTCAAGAAGACATGATAGAGTTAGCACAAAATCTAACACATAATCATGTAAGCACATAGGATAATTCACGCAATGCCTAATGTAATCATAGAAGAGAGATTGACATTAAGAAAACATCCTAGAAAATGCCTATATGCAACACAAAGGAGATGGTGGTTTACTTAACATTCAACAAAGTAAAACCTAACTCAACTAAGAATGCAAAATAAAGGAAGGAGTTCCATCACTCTTAGACCGACACGCAAGTAGGTTTAGGCATTTGAGCATACGCATGTAAGCATAATCATGTAAGCATAAGCATGTAAGCATAAGCATGTAAACATAAGCATGTAAGCATAAGCATTTAGTAGTAATTAAGCAAGCATCAAAGCAAAAACCATACAGATTAATGTGCAAGGCTAAAAGTACTCTAGAGACTTATATAGAAAAGGAAAGTCTAATAAATTCTACAATAAATCAATGTAGAGAAGGTGCACAATTAACACATGTGACACGCAAGAAACATGATTACTTAAAAAAGAGAGGATAATTAAAACATGTTAGCACTTAGCATTTAAGGACATGCATGAGTTAGACATATCTAAGAGATATTATATCGGAATTGCTTGACAAAGACAAAACCTTTATAATAAGCATGCATTCATTAACTTAGAAATTAAGCATATAGAATAAGGATAAATAAGAAGATGTATATAAGCAAGTCATCTATCTAGATATCACAAATCAAGCTACATGTAGTGTAAATCTCCAAGGAGAATCCTAATTCTTATTAGTTTAACAAAGGGACTCAAAATAAGAGAAAAGAAAGAAACACAATAACAACAAGATCCAAGACACATAGATAAATTATGTTGAAAATCATGAAAGAAATACAAGAACATAAAGATCATACAACTATGTATGAAACACAAGCCTATAACTTAAGCATAATTCTAATCCTAGTTACATTAGAACTCTAAGATTTGCTTAAATTAGATGTCTTATTAATAAGCAACTCACATGCTTAATTAGAAGACAAAGTGGTAGCGGAATTTGGTGGAAAAGGCTTGGTGATAATCATGTAATTCAACTTATCAAAGATATGAGACATGAAAAGATGTTGATATTGACAATAATGAAAATATATTCCATGATGCATGACCTTATCATGTGATGGAAGAAGAACACAAAAAGGAAGTGGTGGAAAAGGAGAGTTTCCAAAATCAATTTCCTTAAAAGGAGAAGAGATTTGAAATGTGTGTTCTTTGGTGGAAAATCAAGGCTTCCATTTTGTGAATAAGACATTTTTTTGGTGAGAAAGAGATGCAAAAATGCTTAGGGTTAAGTAGAGAAAGCACAAGATATTTTGGGAGTGATCAAAGGCTTAACACAAAGATTCCAAAAGGTGTTAGAACAATTGGTGTAACACCCCCAAATTTATACAACTCAATATAGCGGAACTCTCGTTGGTGTTACGGGATAGCACATTACTCACATCATAGACAACGCATAAAAATCGCGTCGTTTAATAATAAAGCATTTCCATTCATAAATATCAAAGTTACATAGGTCCCAAGTCATTGTATTTAATACAAGTTTTACAAAGAATTTGAATGGAAATTGTTATTTAAGTGCGGGCCATGAATTCTTGTTGTCTTCCCGAGAATTACCTTCAAGTACCTGAGATAAAACATGTTAAAAGAAAAGGTCAGCGATAACGCCGAGTGAATTCATAGAGTTTAATAAAATCCATCAATATAACATCGGTATAAAATTATTACCGAAAAATCATTTTGTACAAATCCATGTAGTAGGCCATAAAATAGCCAAAATCATTTTATACAAATCCTTGTCAAAATCATAATATGGGCTTTCGCCTTAAAAATCATTATACGAACCAATGTCGTAAAAATATCATACAATACGTTTTATAACGTTATATAGAGTTAAATAAAAATCGTTATATGAATATGATTATATGAAACCAAAACACGAACATAATATCAATAATAAGACCCTGTATTGCTAGTCAGGCAATATATCGTAATTCAATGCATAAAGCAGTATTTCGTCAATTGGATTATTATAAGCCGCATGACATTGTTACCTTACTAAACCAAACAACGGGTAGCTAGCCCGAAACTCAATTTGCCCATCTAAATTAGCGTGTCGTCACAATAATCACGCTTGTGTAAATCTTCTCATACATAAATTCGCTTACCAATCAATGTGGCACGACGGGGATCAACCGTCAAGGCGCGAACTGGGGTGATCGTCCCCAAATAGTACTATTATATGCATAAGCGTCTACCAAATCCCGGTAGTTCACAATTCATGCTAATGGGACTTTTAGTGACATAACCTAACTTTAATAATCCATTTTATTTCATCTATCGGGTCATTTAATCATTCATAGGGTCATACAATCATCCGGGTCCAAATCAATAAACAAACAATCGGGACAAATGATGTCCTATTTTATCAAAGCTAACATGTTATCTCCCTCGCGGGTTTATAAAACATTTCATAAAAACATTTAAAAGAGTGCGAGGCTATGAACTCACGTTGATGTGGGAAGGCGGGTTATCGGCAATTCGGACGTACGGTACGTGCATCAATCACGGAAACCTAGACAAATAATACCCGTATTAGACTTTGTCCAATTACTTTATCAAAATAATAATTATGTATACATATGATGATTATATATATATGATGATCAAGTGGGTTTATATATTCTCATTCACTCATTTTTGTGTTTATGTATTGGTAATCCTTTACTAGTTTAATAGTTTTCTAGTTTTACCTATTTACATGTTTTAGGTTCAATAAGCCTATTATAAGTTCATTAACTTGTATAAATTCAATTTTATACTTGTATTAGTAGTATTTATACTTTATATGTTGGGCCCAAATGGGTTAAGCCCAATTAAATAAGTTTATAAGTGTTTTAGCCCATTTTGTTGTATAATTAGTCCAATAACGTTAACTTAGCCCGTTAATGTCCGTATGTTTTATAGTTCGGGTTTTATCGGTTTTTACTTGTTATATATGTTTATATATCAGTATATGAGTTTATAAAAGTTTACATTAGACGGGTCCAATCGTCTAAGTTTTATTTAATAAAAACGTTAATTTTACGGTAATAGCCGAAAAAGTCGTAAAAATCATGTTTATAGTTTTATAACTTAAAAAACTTATCAAACTACCATTTTTATAAAAAGTCCATTTATTTATCCTTATACGTATTTATATAAATGTATTATATAAGTTAGTGGGTTTTAATTCACATTTTATACTATTTTTATTTGAGTGCTTATATAATACTGTTATACTTTAATTTCCCAAAATATGATTTTTACTTTCACTTTCACCATATTTACCATATCATGAGTTCTACAAGGAGATAGAAGCTCATTTTTCGACACCATAAACTAAATGATATGTGCTACAATTAACTTAGTTTTAGCTACTGCTCAATCCAACTCTAAATATCCTTAACTGTCCGTCCAAAACTGACTATTCAGATTGGTACTCTAAACTTGTTTTGATCATATCTCACTCAATATAATGATTCCATTGCATGGACAACTCTCACATGTGTATGACATCTTATACTTACTTTATATTGATTCTAATTTGCCATTTTATCAGTTTAAATTGTGGTTAGTTACTGTTTTTATACAGCCAACAATTTAAGCAAGATTTTAACCTTGTTACATATGAGTTTCCACCTTTTTAACCATATTTATCAACAACAAATCCCCACACAATACTTTTATCATCATATAATCATCATATACATATACAATAGGAAAGAAAATACATGATTACATAATCAAAATAACAAGAGAATGGGAAGAACTATCTTTATACCACCAAGATGATGTAGTTTGTGATTAGGACATGGATTTTGATGGAGAAACTTGTGATATACCAATATCATCTTCAAGTCCACCAACCTTTAAGAAATCCTTGTGGAAAATCAGCCCTAAGACTCCATAGAAACTCCTCCTTGGATGTTATAATCACCTCCAATCTTCAAGTCTTCTATAGGTTTCCATCTTAGGCAAGTTAAACATAAGATTTATGGTGGAAAATTTGATGAACATGGTGGTGGTAGTGGAAATAGGGACGGCAAGATGAGGGAGAGTGGAGCGAAAATGGTGGATTGCATGTTGTGAAAATGAGCTACTAGTTTGGTTAAGTGGTTTTAGTAGTGGAAGGCTTACAAGTTAATCTAACTTAGACAAGTGTTAGCTTGTTGTTTACAATTTGACACATCATGAGATGTGTTGGCTTACATGTTGCCTTGCATATACTGAGGTGGGGCAAGATTTATCTTGTCTCATCCCACTAATTTACGGGTACTCCTCGATTCTAGTTTCCTCGATTTGCGTGCCCTTGGGTCGTTTTACGAAAAACATTTTTATAAATTATGAATCAACGGCACAAAACGAATCTAATAAAAATTGTCTCATCAAAAACGGAGTTCGAAAACGTAAATACGTAATCCTAAGGTTTCCGGTTTAGTCGTAATGGACGTTAAATTAAAATCGTAAGTCCTAATCTCTTCTCGTAAATTTGTGAGTTTATGAACCAACTCAAAATTAAAATCCCAAAATAATATTTCACGGATAAATTTATTTCCTGAAATGTTGGACTGTCACCAAAGACGGTGTATGTAAACGTAAGCACGTAACGTTGAATCCTCCGGTTTAGACGTAGTCGACGCTACTTCAAGACGTAAATCCAAATTACTTCCCAAAAATAAGTGAGTTCATAATATAACATTAAAATAATATTTTTAAATAATATTGAGAATAAAATATCAACCATAAATTGACGGATTGTCACAACATTTACCCCTAAACAGGATCTTTGTCCTCAAAGATCATCTTACCTTACTACTCGCTTCTTATAGAGTTAAAGCCATGTGGGTATTTCCTCCACATTCGGTCTTTTCTCACAAGTGTAATTCATTACAATACGCGAGTTTTATCAAACATAACTACGGGAATAAGATCAGGCTTAATGTTGACTTACTCTCTCTATCCATGATGTTCACGGGTTTTTGATGAATGCAACTTTTTGCCGATCTAAACTTTACTAAGAAACAATCAGATTTTCACTTGATAGATATTTATCAAGTTCGATGTACGAAACATAATTCACGCAGCTCTTGAAGTCCTAGGGTAGATCCAGCTTATATGCCTTTCAAACCAATCTTTTACATCATCTCAATGGTCCCATACAACGGGGACTTATATCCCATGATCTTTCAGATCATCAATTCATTTTTCCATGGTTAAAATTTTTGGCATAACTTCGCTACCCATCTGGCACTTCAAGATCTACATTTCATATTCACATAACCTCCTGCCCGCTACCGGCAGTCAATAATCAGATCCTAATCTCAACAATCATTTCAGGTCTCGCGGGTCGAGTATTTTGTAAGGTTAGGTTCGCCATCATAGGAAACCTTAAACCTAAAAGACATGTCCAACTCACAATGGGTGTATGTCGGGTGTCTTCATCTCAACTCCTGCTTACAGATGCTCTAATATATAAATCTTAACAAGATTCGATCTTGATCCTAACACGATAATTATCAATGATAATCTCTCCAAAGGTAAACGATTATACGGTTCATTACCAAAGGTCAATCATTCAAACATAAAACAAGACTTCTAGTGTTTTGTATTGTTTCTTTACCTCGTCCCTTCGATTTGGGGTGGTAAACAGTGCTCTCATCAAGGTTCGTTCCCAATGACTTCTGAGCAAATCTCTAGAAATTCGATGCGAAGCGAGGATCTTGATAAAGATGTTCGATACAGGTACACTATGTTTACATAACTCCTTTAAATACAAAAGAGTCAATTTCATCATCAAGAATTTATCATTAACGAGAATGATATTAGCAGATTTGGTTAGTCTGTCGAGGATGACCCAAATCGAATCAAATTCCGATGATGACCTTTGCGATAGCTAGACATTTACTAATGTATGAGGCGATATCTGCCTTCATAGTTTGCCATTAGTACAACTTCTTCAGATAAAGATACATTTAGTCAGAAATGACATGAATAGGATACTTATACTTACAAGATTCCAACATAACTATATCTCACAATCCTCCATATTTAGGCAACCATAAACGGCCTTTTATACATCTAACGCCATCGGCTTCTCAATTCTAATGGTTCACATAAGCCGTGAACCCCCTTTTTTTAATCTATATTATCCTTTTTACAAACATTGTTTATTTTTATATTGTTCGGCAATTTATTTTACACAGTCATTATTAAGAAATACATCTTAATTGATTCTTTATCCTATCTATATAATGTGTCAGTATCTACATTCACTTCTCCTGATGATATAATTATCATGTCCACAATTCACTCAGAAATTCTTTCTTCATATCTTCTATGTTTTAGTTTCGTCTCAACTATTATTTTTATCTGTTTTACTCAATCCGGCGTCTAAAGCGTCGATAATTATTACAATTAATTAGATAATAATTATTAAATTCTTATGAAACGTAAACGTAAAATTTTAAATTTCTTAGTCCTTCCAATTATATGAAAATGTTCAAAATAATTTTTAATTTTATTAACACGATTTTTGTTGATTTATCAAAAATATTTAATAAGATTTGTAAATATTCAAAAAATCTTTGTTTATATTTCGGTCAAAATTTTCTTTGTTGAAAAGCAAAAATTATTGTTTCAAATTTTAAGTCATGGTTTAACGGTTTCCTCAATCCCTCTTAGGTTGTCTTGAGGTATACACAAACATTTACCCCTAAACAAGAGTTTAGTTAAATGATTTGTGTATAAGGGGATAATCCCTCAAAAAGTTCTTTTCGATAAAACATTTGTCAAAACACATTTGCACTTTCTTTTTGGTAAAGCCAAAAGTCTTAAAAGGGCTCTTAATTTTTGAAGAGTAAATATAGATTCCATTGTCTTTTAATCACACAGTCAAATAATGTAAAGGATTTAGTTTTAAATCTCATGTTAATTATCCAAGGTACAGGTTTTCATTGTTCGGCCAATTCAGGGAAACCAATAAATAATTATTAACTCATTCTTATTCTTATAAACAAACAAATAGTTAATGATCACGAGCTTGTGTTTATCAAATTACAGCCTACACACGTGATTCACCAAATTTATGGATGCTACATGTGAATTAGTCAATCCAAACGACATCACGTGAAACTCATAATGTTCATTACAAGTTTTGGATGTGGAGATTGGAATAGATAATCCTTTTTCGCAGATGCGAAGTTGATGATAACCATGCCATGGATCAAATCTTTAAAACATACTCTAGAACCTTGTAAATGATCGAACAAATCTTCCATTTCGATTCATGGATATCATTTTCGATTGTCAATTTACTCAGTTCACAGTAATCTATAAATATAAGAAATAATGACACCATAGCTCTTCATGGTGACGAGCTTGGTAGAATAAAAGCTTTCTCCGACAACTCTCTCAGTTGCACGGTAATTCTTTCGATTCAGATGATGCTGACGTACAGTGCACAAGCCACATGTGCAGCACCGGGAATATAATCAATACCAATTTCAACTTTCCTTAATGACGAAAGTCTAGGTAATTCACCAGCAAATACCTCCTAAAGTTTCAGATAACAGAAACATCTTTTAATAAATTCATATTAGGTTCTTCTAGATTACAATATCTATAACTAGTTCACAACCATTCACAGTATAATTTTAAGTCTAAATGCAGGATATGGTCATCCATCAAGAATTATTTAGATCAATTTTGATAATCAACATCTTATCATTTAGGGGAATTCTACTCGAGTTCCCATCAATTAAGACAATGTCGTCATGTCATAATCAATCAATCCATTCTATTGGCACTATCAACTTCCCAGTTTTATTGCCGTCGATAAGATGTGAACTTCTCAAAAGACTAATAATAATTCATAATCCTTTACAAATTCAAGGATATCAAGAGACATAACTAACCTTAAAAGAGTAAGGTCAACGCATAATCTATGCGAGAGAATTTCAAATCAGATACGGACAAAAACATTTAACGAATATGAATATATCCCATGTCTTCATAATTTGAGTACGCATTCGAAAGCTCCTCGGATCGTTACCAAGGTCATTCAAATGAAATCAATTCAAAAGAAATGATAGGAACGTCGATACACCAAGTTGGGTATCAACAATCGGTAATCAGATACTTTTTCAAAGAATCGTACCACGGGAGAATTGGACAAGAAGGGAATATCAATTGTCAAATAAGACAATTTCCACAGATGAGTAAATTCGACTCAGAAGAATAGATGCTACATGCACATATATAGGTGTCCCTAACACTATGTCCGTATTTTTCACTTCTTGCAGATCTCATAAAATTTAATCTTTCACAATCTTTAAAGAAAATGTAGTGTTTATTAATCAGTTTTATGGTGACTACTAATCAGCCTTGCATGGTCTATTCCAAATTGTATGTAGGCGCGCAACTATATATAATTTCAAGATTAACGATGCAATACTCAGTTCGTCAAAATTTTATCATCATGTTTATAATAAAAACTTTTTCATGCTTAATTCTTAAATAAGAATCAAAAATAAATTTACAAAGATTTTCCTTGTTATCAAAACAATTATGTTTTCTAAGGTGTTTTATAAACAACTT
Source organism: Glebionis coronaria (assembly GCA_025667525.1). Classification (NCBI taxonomy): domain Eukaryota; kingdom Viridiplantae; phylum Streptophyta; class Magnoliopsida; order Asterales; family Asteraceae; genus Glebionis; species Glebionis coronaria. The sequence goes on from CM046876.1 coordinate 13,145,699, forward strand.
CATTTCGATAACAATCACTTATAAATCTCACTCTAAATAATCCATATAGTGATGAAAATTCAATTTTCTCAAAGGATGCAGTTTTATCTTATAAAAACAATGAGGGATCTGCAAAAGAGTGATGAAAGCTTGTTCACCAAGAACTAACTACAATATAATAGGAAATGAGCTTAGCCAATTAATCCTGAGGTTCATGACCTCGATGGCACTAAAAAATACAAAGAGAATAATCCACAACGTAACTCAATTCGAGATGAGTACTTGTTCAATGGTTTCATCACTAATGCGAACATTAGGATGAAGCAATAAAAGATAGATAACATCGATACATGTAGAATTTAACAATCAAAGGTAGTCTTTTCATTAATCACAAACAAGTCTAAATTGTACCGTAACACATTACGTGTCACTATGTCATACAATTCCAAGAACTCATCCTACAAACTGATGTCACTGTTAAGTTAGGGATTATTTTTAAAAGATACCATAATGAATACTAGTCTACAAGAGTCATTAGGTGTTCCACATGTCCCAGAAGATCCATCGGTCTCAATTCAGAAGAAGATTTCTTGAATTTATTTCTTGGACACTGGGCATCCTCGTTAGTGGACAATAGCTTAGGAACAACCCTTAACACGAATCAACAATCAATTAAAACCTTATAATTCAATCACATAACTTAATGACTTCCTCTTAACAATTTCTTATTCCGTACAAGTTAAATTTTACATTATTCAAGTTTCAACCAATTTTATACTCAATTCGATATCCTACTTCATTCTCCAATACTTTCAATCTTATTCTTAGACCTTGAAAGGGCAATAAAAGCTCGATATGATCAACACTTAATTTCCAATCCTATATCTCTTACAACAATAGTTATCAAATGAGTCACTAGTATGAAATGATTCATACATTCAATCAGACTTCTCGGAAAGGTACTAGTGGCATGAGGCTTTTGGGTAATGGTTTCATTGACAGCCTCAAGTGCAGCATTCACCCTTTCGATTTCAATTTAAGAAATGGGTGACAACGAATCAGATGAAATCTTTCTAGGTGGTAACATTTTGTCAAACTCCACTCTATGAGGAAAGATCGTCATGACATCGATATCAAATTTAATCTCACCAATTCTTCTTTTAATATAACAATCAACTAATATCAATATTTCTACGAATATCAACCATTTGTTGGGATCATAAATATCCACAACTTGGTTTAGATCTAGGATAGCTAGAATTCCTACGAGAATAGCTTCGATTAATTTACTAGGGGATTTAGGGTTCCTTTTGACAATCTACGTCGTATAAATACCGCGTATAAATATTAAAATAATCATCCAACAATCATGTAATCAAATTACATTATATATATATATATATATATATATATATACATACATATATATATATATATATATATATATATATATATATATATATATATATATATATATATATAGATATATATATATATATATATATATATATATATATATATATATATATATATATATATATATATATATATATATATATATATATATATATATATATATATATATATATACATATATATATATATATATATATATATATATATATATATATATGTATATATATAACTAAGTTATATATATATTAAAATAACACTTCTCAGTCTGGCCTTGTGGGTAACTCGGGAATTCTTCGGCACCGTTATAGTCAAAAGATTTTTAGACATTTTAAGAAAAATGTTTATAGTTAAAAGATTTTGAAATGTTTTATTCAAAACCTTGGTTTTAAAAATCTTTCGTTCTCTATAACGAGAGCTCTGGTACCAAACTGTAACACCCCCAAATTTATACATCTCAATACAGCGGAAGACTCGTTGGTGTTACGGGATAGCACATTACACACATCATAGACAACGCATAAAAATCGCGTCGTTTAATAATAAAGCATTTCCATTCATAAATATCAAAGTTACATAGGTCCCAAGTCATTATATTTAATACAGGTTTTACAAAGAATTTGAATGGAAATTGTTATTTAAGTGCGGGCCATGAATTCTTGTTGTCTTCCCGAGAATTACCTTCAAGTACCTGAGATAAAACATGTTAAAAGAAAAGGTCAGCGATAACGCCGAGTGAATTCATAGAGTTTAATAAAATCCATCAATATAACATCGGTATAAAATTATTACCGAAAAATCATTTTGTACAAATCCATGTAGTAGGCCATAAAATAGCCAAAATCATTTTATACAAATCCTTGTCAAAATCATAATATGGGCTTTCGCCTTAAAAATCATTATACGAACCAATGTCGTAAAAATATTATACAATACGTTTTATAACGTTGTATAGAGTTAAATAAAAATCGTTATATGAATATGGTTATATGAAATCAAAACACGAACATAATATCAATAATAAGACCCTGTATTGCTAGTCAGGCAATATATCGTAATTCAATGCATAAAGCAGTATTTCGTTAATTGGATTATTATAAGCCGCATGACATTGTTACCTTACTAAACCAAACAACGGGTAGCTAGCCCGAAACTCAATTTGCCCATCTAAATTAGCGTGTCGTCACAATAATCACGCTTGTGTCAATCTTCTCATACATAAATTCGCTTACCAATCAATGTGGCACGACAGGGATTAACCGTCAAGGCGCGAACTGGGGTGATCGTCCCCAAATAGTACTATTATATGCATAAGCGTCTACCAAATCCCGGTAGTTCACAATTCATGCTAATGGGACTTTTAGTGACATAACCTAACTTTAATAATCCATTTTATTTCATCTATCGGGTCATTTAATCATTCATAGGGTCATACAATCATCCGGGTCCAAATCAATAAACAAACAATCGGGACAAATGATGTCCTATTTTATCAAAGCTAACATGTTATCTCCCTCGCGGGTTTATAAAACATTTCATAAAAACATTTAAAAGAGTGTGAGGCTATGAACTCACGTTGATGTGGGAAGGCGGGTTATCGACAATTCGGACGTACGGTACGTGCTTCAATCACGAAAACCTAGACAAATAATACCCGTCTTAGACTTTTGTCCAATGACTTTATCAAAATAATAATTATGTATACATATGATGATTATATATATATGATGATCAAGTGGGTTTATATATTCTCATTCACTCATTTTTGTGTTTATGTATTGGTAATCCTTTACTAGTTTACTAGTTTTCTAGTTTTACCTATTTACATGTTTTAGGTTCAATAAGCCTATTATAAGTTTATTAACTTGTATAATTCATTTTTATACTTGTATTATCAGTATTTATACTTTATATGTTGGGCCCAAATGGGTTAAGCCCAATGAAATAAGTTTATAAGTGTTTTAGCCCATTTTGTTGTATTATTAGTCCAATAACGTTAACTTAGCCCGTTAATGTCCGTATGTTTTATAGTTCGGGTTTTATCGGTTTTTACTTGTTATATATGTTTATATATCAGTATATGAGTTTATAAAAGTTTACATTAGACGGGTCCAACCGTCTAAGTTTTATTTAACAAAAACGTTAATTTTACGGTAATAGCCGAAAAAGTCGTAAAAATCATGTTTAAAGTTATATAACTTATATAACTTATCAAACTACCATTTCTATAAAAAGTCCATTTATTTATCCTTATACATATTTATATAAATGTATTATATAAGTTAGTGGGTTTTAATTCACATTTTATACTATTTTTATTTGAGTGCTTATATAATACTATTATACTTTATTTCCCAAAATCTGATTTTTACTTTCACCATTTTTACCATATATTGAGTTCTACAAGGAGATAGAAGCTCATTTTTAGACACCATAAACTAGATGATATGTGCTACAATTAACTTAGTTTTAGCTACTGCTCAATCCAACTCTAAATATCCTTAACAGTCCGTCCAAAACCGACTATTCAGATTGGTACTCTAAACTTGTTTTGATCATATCTCACTCATTATAATGATTCCATTGCATGGCCAACTCTCACATGTGTATGACATCTTATACTTACTGTATATTGATTCTACTTTGCCATTTTATCAGCTTAACTTGTGGTTAGTTACTGTTTTTATACAGCCAATAATTTAAGCAAGATTTTAACCTTGTTACTTATGGTTTTCCACCTTTTTAACCATATTTATCAACACCAAATCCCCACACAATACTTTTATCATCATATAATCATCATATACATATACAATAGGAAAGAAAATACATGATTACATAATCAAAATAACAAGAGGATGGGAAGAACTATCTTTATACCACCAAGATGATGTAGGTTGTGATTAGGACATGGATTTTGATGGAGAAACTTGTGATAAACCACTATCATCTTCAACTCCACCAACCTTCAAGAACTACTTGTGGAAAATCAGCCCTAAGACTTCATAGAAACTACTCCTTGGATGTTATAATCACCTCCAATCTTCAAGTCTTCTATAGGTTTCCATCTTAGGCAAGTTAAACATAAGATTTATGGTGGAAAATTTGATGAACATGGTGGTGGTGGTGGCAATAGGGACGGCAAGATGAGGGAGAGTGGAGAGAAAATGGTGGATTGCATGTTGTGAAAATGAGCTACTAGTTTGGTTAAGTGGTTTTGATAGTGGAAGGCTTACAAGTTAAGCTAACTTAGACAAGTGTTAGCTTGTTGTTTACAATTTGACACATCATGAGATGTGTTGGCTTACATGTTGCCATCCATATAGTGGGGTGGGGCAAGATTTATCTTGTCTCATCCCACTAAGTTACGGGTACTCCTCGATTCTAGTTTCCTCGATTTGCGTGCTCTCGGGTCATTTTACGAAAAACGTTTTTATAAATTATGAATCTACGGCACAAAACGAATCTAATAAAAATTGTCTCATCAAAAACGGAGTTCGAAAACGTAAATACGTAATCCTAAGGTTTCCGGTTTAGTCGTAAAGGACGTTAAATTAAAATCGTAAGTCCTAATCTCTTCTCGTAAATTTGTGAGTTTAAGAACCAACTCAAAATTAAAATCCCAAAATAATATTTCACGGATAAATTTATTTCTTGAAATGTCGGACTGTCACCAAAGACGGTGTATGTAAACGTAAGCACGTAACGTTGAATCCTCCGGTTTAGACGTAGTCGACGCTACTTCAAGACGTAAATCCAAATTACTTCCCAAAAATAAGTGAGTTCATAATATAACATTAAAACAATATTTTTAAATAATATTGAGAATAAAATATCAACCATAAATTGACGGATTGTCACAATTGGTAAGTTTTAGAAAACTTATTTTTGAATGCTTCTACCCGCGGTTCTTTATCTTCGCCAGCGGTTCCATAGCGATATGGAACCGTGGGTTATTTAAAGAACCGCCCACAAAAGGTGTGTTTTGGGGGATAAAGGGAATTTTCCAATTTTGCAAATCCTAATATTATATTCTAACTTATCATAAAGTTATGCTAAAGAGCAATAAAAACTAGAACACACACAAAGAAAGACACGTAGGTTCAATTAGCACGTAAGAAGAAAGCTAAGAAAAACCTAATGGCTAGAAACGAAAAAGACTCCTAATGACATACAAAGTTCATCGATGTAAACTATCATTAGTCATATTTAGGAAGATCCATTTAATAAATTCAGAGAATGAGTATGAGACTATCACTAGAGATTCTTAGTTACGGCTAAGCATGACCACTTTTATGAGTTATACACCAACTCATCTTCTCACATGAACTAATTTAACCGTTAGGTCAAATAAAATATCTAGTGCAATAGGTTCTCTAGTAGTCATTCTCATGTTAGACAAAATGTAATTCCTACATCTGCCTAACGTAGTGTAACAAGGATGAAACTTGCATGACGACACAATGCACAACCTAATGAGGGTTAAGAATGCACCATTGCAAATCTTGTCAAACAAGTCTAGTTAAGGTTATTTACCTTAATAGAACTTGAGGCCAATAACTTTGAAGTGTATAAACAATGTTTACACAAAGCAAAGGAACACTTTTGATTGGTCTTTCGGAAATGACACATTTACAAATTGCTTTGCAATGTAAATTACTTGAGTATTTCGGATGAAACATCCAAGTTGTCAAACCGACTCCATTATGCATTATAAGCAATTATTAAACAAAACATGTCTAATAATATGAACAAGTAGATTCAATATACCATCATCAACACAAGTGTGAGTTATGATCCGATATATATTATTAATAGTCCACATTCATGTCTACACTAAAAACATGTCAATTAGATTTGATAATGATATCAGTCATAATTTGAATAATGAATTGATATATATTTGAAATCTTTCTTTATTCTCACTAACACTCCTTTAAGAGAAAATAGCTAAGATTTTCAAAGGGTGTTTCATGTTTTATAGTGAGACATTATTCTACTTGAACTAATAACACAATGATTGAGTAAGACGAACCACATCAATAGATTTGACAAGCTCCCAAAGCTTTCAAACCTAAAAGTGTTAAAGAACATCCCAAGGTGTACAAAATGTTTATGTAACATTTGTAAACCAAGAGATGTTAATCCTATATGCAATGCACACATAATGTTGCAACCAAAATGCAAAAAATCTAGCATACATCCTAATTAGGAAAAACTAGATACTAACAAATACCAAGCAAGGCACAAAAGATTAGACATATAAGAAACACTACTAAAAATAGTAAGGAACACTTAATAATGTCTACACAAAATAATAACACACAAGGAAACACACACAAACAGTTAGCTTAACACATAAAAGCATGCGTCCATGTTTTGAGTATTAGATACAACAAGGTATTAATAACTTGATTTTATTTGAAAATAGTTTACGACCTATTTCAAAATTTAATTAAGTTCAACACTTTATAAATATATCAATTTTCAAAGATATACCAACAAGAGATGTCTAACTTAATATAAAAGAGTAAAACACACGTTTTATGACAAACCGACGCTCAATACTTTGGAAAAAGTATATAACTTAGAAGACATCCAAATTTAAAGTTTGAAAAAAGGTTTGGAATCATTTTTAATAAAAAGGAAATTCAATTACATTCTAAATGACGGGTGGCACGACTTCTACGGACTTACGGTTGATTTATATGATTTTTCAAAGTTTGCAAAAATCTGAGTCAAACTGAGCGTGGTTCCTTATTGATAAGGAACCGCGGAGACAGATAAAGAACCGCCGTCAGTAGGCAAAAATTGAGTTTTTGGCCAAAATAATTTGGTAACATTTTGGAAGGACTTATGACTCTAAAAAAATTATTTTTGACACATAGAACTCGTATTTTATTGTTAGTTATGACACAAAAGATTTTAAACTTCCAAACATGAAAAGATTTGTTATCAAGCCTATTATACGAAGTTTATTTAACATCAATACTTGTACGAATGAAACAACAAAACACATTTCATAAGTAATCACTCTTCATGAAAAATTTGATACAAAGATCGTCTCTATTTTTATAAACCGTTTTCATTTTTTTTAAAAACCATTTGTTTTGGAAAAGAGAGTAAAGATCGATCCAAGCTTTAAAGTACAATATACTTCAAAGATCTTGGGTAACCACGCTCTGATACCAATTGTAGAAACTAGAAGGGGGGTTGAATAGTTTCTAGTTACTTTTTCAAAACATTTCGCATAGCTCACTTTGCGCGGTTCTTCATAAATGTCCGCGGTTCGTTATCACTAAAGAACCACGTGTCCCTTTAAGGAACCGCCGCCAGTGAACTAGGATATTTATTACATGTTGCTCTTAAACACTCCTTGGTATCAAATTCTTGATCTAGCTTGACTAGATATGAGATGTGTTTGATTGAAAGATAAATACTATAAGTAAGAAAACACACACGCACATCAAATCAAGAGTACATCAAGCAATAGTCTAAACACTAAGCACACATGTACTAAGCATAAGCTTTTCCGCAACTAGGATGTTTAGACTAAATGATGTACACTTGACCATAATCTAAACATGAAGCACACACGTACTAAGCCATAGCTTTTCCGCAACTTAGATGTTTAGATTATGATATGCACACAACACACAACAACATATAAATGCATCAATAAGAGTAAAGACATATATGTAAAGGAAAGTACCGACACAATGATTTATAGTGGTTCGGTCATGAATCTCCTCTTCGCGCTACTACACTCCTCGAGTACACCTTACTTGAGAGTTACTTCACTAGTCAAAAAAACTCCTTTCAAGGCGGAGATAACCATACACGTCGCTTACACATTTCCGACACTAAGTTAGATGTCGAGTCCTAATCTTAGGTAGGACCAATCTACACACGTCGCCTAATTCACCATTTTTCGACACAAGGCTAGATGTCGAGTCCTAATCTTAGGTAGGACCAATCTACACCCATCTACACTAATCTTCACACTAGTTATGTTTTATGGACCAACATAACAAACCTTGTGTTTTAGGGCCTAAACACATAAACCATATAAATATAAGCACACAACACTTAGATCTATGACTCTAACACTATATCCAAGTATTAACAAACTTGGATCTCACAACTAACACTTAATCTAAGGATACCTATCACTTGAATCTTCTACCCTTACAACACATCCAAGTGTACCCACAACATGGATCATCTACATATACATAGTAGGAAAACAATGACTTGATCTAGAAAGAGAGATCTTCATCATGTTATGAACCCAACACTTCATGGTAATGAAAGTGTTTGTTCTCTTTTCACTTGACAGGATGAGAGGATTGAAGGAGAGAATCACATCTTAAACAAGATTAATCTAAACTAACTAATCAAGGAGTTTAAAGATGTTTTTGAAGAAGCTATGCAAAAAGGGTTGAAAGAAAAGCTAGAAATGATCCACTATTTATAGGGCAAGAGTGCCATGGTCGAAAACACTCGCGGTTCCTTATCAATAAAGAACCGCCTCCCGCGGTTCCTTATCAATAAGGAACCTCCAGGATATAAACCATGCATTTTTGTCCTTTAGTGGGGATATGCCATCTGGGGTAGTTTATACCCTCAAAGGGTATTCCTTTGGCATATGGAATATGCCAAATTCAAATTTCCATTCTCTTTTTAATAAAACAATGTCTTAAAAATAAATTTTATTAAAATCTTTTGTCACATTTAATTAAATGTGAGTTTTAAGAAAATATTAATCCTTGATCACTTAGTTAGGTTAATGACATGTTTATTCATACCTTGAGTGATTCATGCCGAATGTGATCTTGGAGGTGTCGAGAGAAGTATACAAATGTATTCTTGAGTGATTACGAGTACCTTAACATTTTACATAATGTATTGCGATTTATATGTTTGTCATCAACAAAACACAAAGAGATTATATCGACAAAACATCGTAATGTTTGCACTAACACAATCCAATATGATAGTAAGACAATGTCGGGGGCTCAATTGCATTATACCACTACCGAAAAAGAGCTTTTAGCCGTAGTGTATGCTTTTGAGAAATTTCGCCCCTATCTTGTGCTTTCCACCACCATCGTTTACATCGACCATTCCGCCTTAAAATACTTGTTGACCACACAAGGTGCTAAACCGATACTCCTTCGTTGGGTTTTGCTCCTACAAGAATCTAAAATTGAAATTCGTGATAAGAAGGGAGTTGAAAACCTAGCCGCGGTTCACTTAAGTAGACTCGAGGATTCTTATCAAGGGGAACTTCTAAATCAATAGATTAATGAATCTTTTCCCCTTGAGATCCTAATGTCTATAAATTCCAATCTTGATGATACCCCATGGTTTGCGGACATTGTAAACTATTTGGCGGGTGGAGTTCTTATCAAAGGGTTAACGTCCCAACAAAAGAAAAAAATTCTTTAAGGACATTAAGCCTTAATATTGGGATGACCCTTATCTTTTCAAAAAAAATGTGAGAATCTTATCATTCGTAGCTGTGTTGATGGGCCCGCGGCTTTACAAATCCTTGAAGCTTGCCAAAAAGGACCCAATGATGGTCACTTTGGTCCTAATTACACCGCGAAGAAAGTTTTCGATTCGGGATTCTATTAGCCCACCAATTATCATGACGGTCATGAAATGGTTAAGCATTTTGATGCTTGCCAATGACAAGGCAAGATAACATATAAAGACGAGATGCCTTAAAATTTCATTCAAGAGTGTGAAATCTTTGACGTATGGGGCATCAAATTTATGGGGCCATTTCCATCATCCAAATGGAACAAGTACATCCTCGTAGCCGTTGACTATGTATCAAAATGGGTTGAAGCAAAGGCTTTACCTACTAATGATGTGAGGGTTGTTGTGAACTTCTTGAAACTAATGTTTGCTAGATTCAGCGTGCCTCGTGCTATTATTAGTGATCGCGGGACTCATTTTTGCAATGATCAATTCGCACGAGTCATGGCTAAGTATGGTTTCAATCACCGACTTTCCACCACGTATCATCCACAAACTAATGGTGAAGCCAAGGTTTCCAATGATCGACTTAAGCGAATCTTAGAGCGTATCGTGGGAGAGCATCGTGCCTCATGGCCTGATAAATTTGATTATGCTTTGTGGGCTTTCCGTACCGCTTATAAGAAACCTATAGGTTGTGCTCCTTATCGCCTTGTGTACGGAATGGCGTGTCACCTCCCCATTGAGTTGGAGCATAAGGCTTATTGGGCCTTAAAATGGGCTAATTTTGATATAAACAAAGCCGGTGATCTTAGGAAAATCCATCTTAATGAGCTTAATGAACTTAGGAATGAGGCTTATGAGAATTCGTTGATCTATAAGAAGAAGACTAAGCTCATTCATGATTCTATGTGATAACACCCAATTTATACATGTTTAGATGTGCGTTATCTGTATATATTTAGGTTAATTATGTGAACTATCGATACTTAATGGAGTATATTTGATGTTATAGGTTACAGTTACGTGTGGTAGAAGGAAATGGAAGAAACACGAAGATATGAAGCTTAAACGAAGAAATAAAGTCAAGCTTGTGATCTCCCGACACCTGTCACTGTTTTGGCCATATCTTGAGCATACGACCTCCGTTTTGGTTGATTCTAGCGGCCACAGAAAGAGGAAAGAAAGACATACAACTTTTACTTTTGGTCCAAGTTAGAAATGACCAAAAGTGCGGCGCACAATCCAAAAAGTGCGGCGTACTTTTCTGCAGCACAAAAATAGTCTAGACGGGCAAAAGTGCGACACATAAATGAAAAAGTGCGGCGCACTTTCCTTCTGCACATCTCAAAAGTCATATTAATGACTCTCATTTACTCATAGCCCGATCATATTACTTCTCCTTGGTCCCCAAGTGTTAGAAAACGATAAATAACTTCATTTTGGCCAGAGGTAGATATATCTTATCATCTATCCTCAAGAACACCACTTGGGAAGAAGGAATTTTGTGATTAGGGCTTGATAACCCTTTGATCCAATCATCCTTGGCACCACATCACCACCATCACCATATAGCCATGTTTTCTAGTAGTCATCCACCATTCTCAGACCCCAACAATCCATTTCTAGTACCTACAAATATATGTACTTGGAGAATCAACCATAATTCTCTTAAGAACTTCATATAAACCCCATTTCCAAACACCCCTGTTTGTACACCAATTGTGAGTTTCTGATTTCTGGAGTTCAGGAACAATACTTGGGTTACTACAGTAGGTTACGGGATATGTGGTTGCAATTGTATCATTAGTTTGATACTAGGTTATTGGTTGTGGAAAATACTTTATAAACACTTACTTAGGCGAATCATTGGTAACTTTCTTATTTATGTTTTGATGTTATATTCTGAGTTTAATCATTGTTATATGTTTATCATGATGTTTAATATGGAGTAGTCGTTTTTTGCTTGGTTTAGGTATACATAGAATACATGGAATTGTTTATCTAACCCGGTCGTGCAGAAAGTACGCCACACATGTAGAAATGTGTGGCGCACTTCTTGTCTGATTTTTAGTTATTCACATGGTTGACTTGTTTTTGTACTTGATACTATTATATTTGGCCATTGTTATGTGTTTGGTTCATTCATGATCATAATTAATACTTATATGATTGAATGATTTTCAAGTCATCTAGTAAATGAATCTTGATATTTACCTTGTAGAAATTGGTGAATAAAATACATACCAAACTTTATATGATTTTGTTTAGTGCTTGAATTATTGAAAACCAACATAAACTATTCTTAATGCTTTTGGTATGACATAATCTGTAGAAGGATTTCTTGTTATATTGAATAGATGTTACATGTGCGACTAGTAATGCGCATGTTGTCTTACATTGTTTATGTGCTTATAATCTATCCTTGTTAGTAGTCATTTTCATGATTCTTAGCCTATACCAAACTGTGACAACCCAAAATCGAGGTCATTACTTAATCTTATTTTACGATTATTTTTGAAATTTTTGGATGAGTTTGAACGATATTTATTTTTGAAGGTTTCAGTTTAAACCGATGTTGGAAGGTCAATATTTAATATTTATTAAGTATAAGGAGTATTAGCAAGCGTGATGTCGATGGATGCCAAATATTTTACGTTTTATTGTCGGTTGTTCTATTTTTATTTTTTTTTGAGGTTCTATTTTAAATGACGTGTTAAGTCGAGTCAAGAGTCGATATTATTATTTTTGAGGTACGTTTTAAATTTTTAAAAGTATATTTATGAAACCAAAGCGCCGTAAATATTTTAAAAATTGACTAATAGTTATTTCCCGCTTTTTAGCTAAATATTTACATTTCTAGCCACAACTTTCATTAAATTGAAACCAAGTCCCTACCCCACTATATATAAACTTAAACAAACACACACACATCACAATTTTCATTTCAAAATTTCACTTCCACCTCTCTCTCTCTCTCTTCTCTTTGCTGAAACATCACCACCACCACCAAACAAATACAAACTTCCATTTTTCTTGAGTTTGAGCTTGAATCAAGCTAAACTAACAATAGACCCAACCTTATTTTTGCATAAGGATCACATTGGTGTAAGAATTTCATACATGCAAGCAACTTTTTTTTATGATGTTGGTAGGTAGGAGATTTGATCATGCATGGCTTCATCTTGATGATCCATGGTGGTTTGTGCTAAAAATCTTGTTAGAAACTTCATTTTGATCTTATGATTTTTATTTTGATTATGATTTTTATGCTATGATTAGTGTATAATGATATTAGGGCATAGTAATGATCATTTCCATGGTTGGTTTTTATCAAAAAGTTGATTTTGTACAAGTTTTGAGTAGTCATTTTACAACAGTAAGTAAAAGGCAAAATCCGAATTTTTATGTTTTGAAAATGGCTTAACTTATAGCCTAGGGTTGTAGATAATTTTCTTAGCTTCGATTTGATATAAGGTATAGCTTCTAGCTCAAAACGAGCGCGAAGTTATGATGTTTTGAATGATCGTGTACCGGGAGACGAGTACCGGCACTACAAGTAGTTTTTGTCGATATTTGGATCAAATCCCGGGGACTCTAAATTGATGTTTTGAAAAAGGTAACCTACTGATAATGAGGTGTTTATTTGATTAGTCGAGTTTACTTTAAAACCCGAGTGTCGGTTTTGTAAACGGAGTCGTTTAAATAAGTTAAAACGATTGTATAAAAAAATTAACGTAAATCTGTCCGGATTTTGTAGTTTGAAAATGAGTCGGGTAAAGTACTTTAAGAGTAATTTCATTTAATAAACTTGTAAGAGGACTTTCTATATATAGTAAGTTAGTTTATCGAGTCGTTTCATAAACGGTTGACGAGTTTAAAAGGGGTAAATAAGCTAGTACATATAGTATGTACCGGCGAACTTTGTAAAAAGTATAAGATGGTTAAGTAATGTGTATTAAAGTATAATGAAGTTATTTATATCGTTTTATCTTGAGTCTATTGTGACTTTATGAGTTTAAGTTTGATGTTGTTATGTATGATTTATTTCTCGAGTCATTATTAACGAACGCGCCTTATTTGATAGGTAGCGGTTCTCGTGTTTGAAAGGCATCCATTACCGTCGACGATCATCTCGCTAGATCTCTTATACTAAGGTGAGTCTATAGCCTCGCTTTCTAATTGTTTTAATGATTTTAATACCCGCGAGGGAGATACATGCTATTTGAAAATAAATGAACACAAGTCATGAGTAATTATTAGACCCGAATGTTGCCTAAAGTTGATTTCATTGTATTGAGTAACTTGTTGCTAAAGACCCTAAATTCATGAGCCGTTAACTATATTCTGACTTGATGTTGTGAGTCGGGAATAGCCGCTTATTCTAATGGTAGTACTATTGGGTTGACCACCCTATCTGAGACCAGGGCATTACGTTGAGTAACCCGCTGGGAAGGATAATTTTACGTGAATAAGATTGTGGTATTCTAGCAACTGATACCCTAGAGGGGCAATGGTTTTATTCTAGTCATGCCGGCATTTGGCGTGGGTGACTATTGGTTAAGGGGTCGGTGTCATGAGCTTAAATACAATGTTCATTTATCATTGTTTTTACTGCCTTGAATATAGATTGTGTGTACGACAATTCTATAAATGATTATGATTGATTTTCTTCTTGTGTTCAAATGTGATTTGATAAACCTATAGTCTCGCTCAACATTATTGTTGACTCGTTTTATGCATGTATTTCAGGTAATAGGAAGTGATGGAGCATGGAGCTTTGCTGTGGAGGTTGTGGCTTGGCTTTTGGAAGAATGTTGGTCTAAACTGTTTTCTACCTTTTAATGTTTGAACAATTTACTTTATGTTGATGTACTGTACTAAACTTGTTGGTTGTTGGTCGAGATCCATGGGGACAAAACGCTTTACTCTGGTATCGTGTCAGTACATTTATGGGTTGAAATCTATGTTCTAGACCATTTATAATAATAATGTTTATATTTTATGTAAACGTCTCTATTTTGAGTCGTTCAATATATCTTGTGTGACGATGCTTGTGTCTAGCACCCAATTGTGTATTTCCGCTGCGCAATGTAAATTGGGGGTGTTAGAGATTGGTAATCAGAGCTGCAAGTTATAGAGAACTGGGTCGATTTTAAAAATTGTCCTAAACTATAACTTTGGTGTCGAAAGTATTTATTCTTCAAAAGCACACAACTCCTCTGCAACGCTCCGGTAAGATCACTTTTAGTTTTGTTTTGCATTGTAGATGTATCCCTCATAACTGAAATGAATTCCCGAGTATTTATTAAGTAAATACTACGATATTGTATTGGACTTATTTAAAGTACGCTGAGTGCTTGTCAGTATCATATTTTTTTGCGAGCATTGCATAAACATCATTTGCATTGTGTTGCATAGCATGGATAATGTATGACGTTTTCATGAGCATTGCATACTAATTATTATTTTATTAACGATGACCTTAAGTATCCTTAACCCTTATAATTGTAGAAAATGGCTGGTTTACCTCGTGAGGATGGATGGATTGATTTGACTAATGTAGTGGATGGTGAGGAAGTAGATAACTTTGGTGCTAGTAACGATGAGGAGCCTTTTGAGTTTTTAGATGATGGGATTCCACTTACTGCTGTTGGTCAGACAAAGCCTGAGTTGTTACAAGGTAGTCATGTTCCAAGGGTCGATGTTGTGCCACAGACTGTTCTAGATTGTCAGCGACCGGTTGTTCGTTCTTCGACTCCTACTTGTGATGCTTATATTAGTAGTTTGCCTGGGATTACATTTGCTAGGGGTGATGTTCCTGTTGAGTCGAGTAGGGCTGCTAGTGCCCGATCTATTCATGATGGTATTCCTAAGGTTTATTGTCCAGGTCCTAGGTCATATGATGATATTTTCTGGTTTCTTAAGAAGTTTGATCGGTCTTTGTTTGAGAGGTATTTGGTTGAGACTCGTGTGATTAGGAGGTTTGAGCAGAATTAGAAAAAGTTTGAAAGGTTTGTTGGTAGTGTGAGGAGGTCAGAGTTTGTTAGGGCGAGGGAAATGGATGAGGTTGTTAGATTGAGGTCTATGGTGCTAAATTTGAGTGGGCAAGTTGAGAGGTTACGTAGGTAGCAAGAAAGGAATGCTAGGTTGAGTGCGTGGTGTTTGCCGGTGAGATCTTTTCCTAGTCATGGTGTTGTGATTCGTGATGTGCCGAATCAGGTTGAAGCTCAAGCGTCGGTGAAGCCGAGTGAAGGAGGAAGTCATAAAGGGAAGGAAAAAGTGGAAGAAGAATCAGAGGATGATGATAGCAGCAGTGATGACGAGCCGGTGTACAAGAAGCTGCGAGGATGTGATGTTTAGTTCTTTCTGTTGTTGTTTTTATTTGGCCATGTTGTAATAGAACTTATGTAGACTCGTACTCTAGCTTGTGATGAAACTTAATGACTTTAAGTGTTGTGATGAAGGATTGTAGTGACATTACTTGTCACAATTTTGTGGAGATTTTCCAAAGCAATCCAAAATTACCTTCATGACTTATGATTTGTCTTATTAGTTCTTTTGTGTGATTGGTTAATGATTCATTGTGAATTGTGTTGTTGGTGCATGTAGTATCCATGTTACATCTTGACAGAGAAATCCTTCTTCTTATCTTGATATGAATACTTACTTGTTCTTCTTCTGTTATGGTGACAGGAAGGAGTTGGGAGGCATTTTTCTGACTTTACTAAATTACTGTTTGGTTAGTTTTCCTGTAAACATGCCGCCTAAATTGACGACTGCTACTGTTAATACCATGATTGAGCAAGCTATTGCTAGAGCTTTGGAAGCTGAACGTGCTACGAGGAACCAAGAGGCTGAGAATAGGAATGCTGCTGGTCAGGTTGGAGGGAATGCTGGAAATCAGTCTGGAGGTAATGCTGATGAACAAGCAGAAGGAAATGCTACGGGACAAGCTGGAGGTAATGTTGTTGTTCAGCAGGTTCAAAAGGAATGTTCTTATGCTAGTTTCATGAAATGTGGACCTACCCAATTTCGTGGTACTGGTGGTGCATTGGAATTAAGGAGGTCGATTGAGAAGATAGAAAGTACTTTTGAGATCAGTGGATGTTCAGAAGCCAGTAAGGTGAAATTTGTTGCAGCTACTTTTCAGGATGATAGGTTGAGTTGGTGGAATAGTCAAGTAGCTACTGTAGGGTTGGTTGAAGCTAATGCTAGAACATGGACTGTGACTAAGGGATTGTTGACTGCTAAGTTTTGTCCTGAAGAAGAGTTAGGCCAGTTGGAAGATGTATTGAGGTATTTGGTGTTGAGGAACAATGATATTGTAGCTTATACAAGGAGGTTTTCTAATTTGTGTTTGTTGTGTCCTGATGCGTTTGCTGATGACCGTAAGAAGATGAAGCAGTACATTCGGGGTTTATCTAGTAATATCAAGGGAGAAACTACTTCGTCGAAACCCAAGTCATTTGATGAAGTTGTTCAAATGGCTCATGCTTTAATGGATGTAAAGATGCAGGATCGAAAGGATAGTATTGCTGAAGGGAATAAGAGAAAGTAGGAAGCTGCACACTCAAGCCAAGGGCAGAATCAAGGTGGTTATCGTAATAACAATAACCAAGGACCGAATAGGAATCAGCAATACAATTTGAGAAGGAATGATGGTGTTCGTGCTGCCACAGGAAATCAAGGTAACAAGGTGAATCCAAAGTGTGGTCGGTGTAATTTGTATCATATTGGAAATTGTCCACCTGCTTGCAACAAGTGTGGGAAGCCCGGACATAAGATGGCAGATTGCAGAAATAAGGGTGTAGCCACTGGGGCTAATGCTGTTAAGGTAGTTTACTGTTCTGGATGTGGAGGCCGTGGACATAAGCAAGGGAATTTTCCAAGGGTTGGCATACGAAAGGGAGGCAATGTTGCTTCTGTTGCTGCTGGGAATGCTGCTCCAGCATATGTTGTGGGAGATGCTGACAAACCTCAAGGGCCGAACGTGGTGACTGGTACGTTCTTACTTGATGCTTGTTATGCTAGTGTGTTGTTTGATTCTGGATCCGATAGAAGTTTCGTAGATGTTAGATTCAGTCAGCTATTGGATAGAGAACCAGTAAGATTGACGGCTAGTTATAATGTGGAGTTAGCTGATGGTAAGGTTGTAAGCACTAGTTCTATACTGAAAGGTTGTTCCTTGAAGTTAGGTAATTATGTGTTTAGTATTGATTTGATGCCCATAGAATTAGGATCTTTTGACGTGATTGTTGGAATGGATTGGTTTGTTGGTAATGGTGTAGTAATTGTTTGTGGAGAAAGATTAGTTCAGATACCGCTAAGGAATAGGGTATTGACGGTGAAAGGTGATGAATGTATGTCTCATTTGAGAGTTGTTTTTTGTTTAAAGATGATGAGGTATATAGAAGCAGGTTGTGATGTGTTTCTTGCACAGATGAGTAATGATGATGTGAATGAAAGGAAATTGGAGGATGTGCCTGTGATTAGAGAGTATCCTGAGGTTTTCCCTGAGGAATTGCCAGGATTACCGCCGCATCGTGAAGTTGAGTTTCGTATCGATTTAGTGTCGGGTGCTGCTCCTGTTGCTCGTGCACCGTATCGTTTAGCTCCATCTGAGATGAAGGAATTATCTGATCAATTGAAGGAATTGATGGATAAGGGATTTATTAGACCAAGTTCGTCGCATGGGGTGCGCCTGTTTTGTTTGTTAGGAAGAAAGATGGTTCTTTTAGAATGTGTATTGATTATAGAGAGCTTAACAAATTGACTGTCAAGAATCGGTATCCACTGCCGAGGATTGATGATTTGTTCGATCAGTTGCAAGGGTAAAGTGTATACTCGAAGATCGATTTGAGATCTGGGTATCATCAACTGAGAGTTAGGGAAGAAGATATTCCTATAACCGCTTTCCGTACTCGATATGGACATTTCAAATTTCAAGTGATGCCTTTTGGATTAACAAATGCGCCTGCTGTATTCATGGATTTGATGAATCGTGTATGTAAGCCGTATTTGGATGAGTTTGTTATCGTGTTCATTGATTATATTCTCGTTTATTCCAAGAGTGAAGAGGAACATGAGAAGCATTTTATGAACAATTTTGGAATTGTTGAAGAAGGAGAAGCTGTATGCGAAATTCTCTAAGTGTGAATTTTGGTTGAAATCAGTGCAATTTTTGGGGCACGTGATTGATAGTGAAGGTGTTCGTGTGGATCCAGCTAAGGTTGAGGCAATTAAGGATTGGTCAGTGCCGAAGACGCCGACTGAAGTTCGCCAATTTCTTGGTTTAGCTGGGTATTATAGAAGGTTTATTGAGAAGTTTTCGTTAATTGCTAAGCCATTGACTAAGCTTACGGAGAAGAATAGAGTGTTTGAATGGGGATTGGAAGAGGAATCTGCATTTAGTATGTTGAAGGATAAGTTGTGTTCTGTACCGATATTGTCTTTTCCAGAAGGATCTGAGGATTTTGTAGTGTACTGTGACACGTCTCATAAAGGATTTGGAGCTGTGTTGATGCAAAGGGAGAAAGTAATAGCATATGCGTCGAGACAATTAAGGAAGCATGAAGAGAATTACACTACGCATGATTTAGAACTTGGGGCTGTTTTTTTTGCTTTGAAGCTGTGGAGACACTACTTGTACGGAACCAAGTGTGTGGTTTTCACTGATCATAAGAGTTTGCAGTATATTTTGGATCAAAAGGAATTGAATATGAGGCAAAGGAGATGGGTTGAGTTGCTGAGTGATTATGACTGCGAGATTCGTTACCATCCTGGTAAAGCGAATGTGGTAGCTGATGCACTTAGTAGAAAGGAAAGAGATAAGTCTATAAGAGTTAGAGCTTTGACGATGTTGGAGAGTGTCGATTTGATGGAAGAGATATTGAAAGCCCAAACTAATGGATTGAAGGAAGAGAACGTTGAGGCAAAAAATTTGGGTAGAATGTTGAAACCTTTGTTTGAAGTGAAGTCGAATGGATTGAGGCATTTTAAGAATAGAATTTGGTTACCGTTGTGTCCGTCTAAGGAAGATTCGTTAGGGGTGCGAGATTTGGTGATGAATGAATCTCATAAGTCGAAATATTCAATACATCCTGGATCGGACAAGATGTATCAAGATCTTAAGAGAGTTTATTGGTGGCCGAATATGAAGGCAGATATAGCACAGTATGTTAATAAGTGTTTAACTTGTGCGAAAGTGAAGGCTGAACATAAGAAACCGTCTGGATTATTAGTGCAACCTGAGATTCCTGAGTGGAAATGGGAGAAGATTACAATGGATTTTGTGACAGGTTTTCCAAGGACTGCAAATGGTAGTGATATGATATGGGTGATTGTAGATAGATTGACTAAGTCTGCTCACTTTTTGCCGATGAAGAAGACAGATAGAATAGAGAGGTTAACAACAGTGTATGTGAAGGAGATTGTTTGTCGACATGGTGTGCCTTTGTCGATAATTTCTGATCGTGATAGTAGGTTTACTTTAGAATTTTGGAAGTCTTTGCAGAAGGCGATGGGAACGGAGTTATGTTTGAGTACAGCATATCATCCGGAAACTGATGGACAAAGTGAAAGAATGATTAAAACGTTAGAGGATATGCTTCGTGCATGTGTAATTGATTTTGGAAATGGTTGGGATAAGCATTTGCCATTGGTTGAATTTTCGTACAACAATAGTTATCATTCAAGTATTAAAGCCGCTCCATTTGAAGCTTTGTATGGACGTAAGTGTAGATCTCCAATGTGTTGGAGTGAGGTAGGAGAAAGTCAATTGACTGGGCCTGAAATGATATTTGAGACGACTGAGAAGATTGTGCAAATTAAGAAGCGTTTGTTATCTGCTAGAAGTAGACAAAAGAGTTATACTGATAACAGAAGGAAACCGTTGGAGTTTGAAGTAGGAGACATGGTTATGTTGAAGGTATCTCCATGGAAAGGAGTAATACGTTTTGGAAAAAGAGGAAAGTTGAGCCCGAGATTTATTGGACCATTTAAGATTATCCAAAGGATTGGATTGGTGGCTTATAAGTTAGAATTGCCTGATGAGCTTAAGGCTATTCATAATACTTTTCATGTGTCTAATTTGAAGAAGTGTTTAGCTGAAAGGGATGTGGTGATTCCATTGGAGGAGATTCAACTTGATGATAAGTTGCATTTTATAGAGGAACCTATAGAGATAATGGATAGGGAAGTTAAGAAGTTGAAGCATAGTAGATATCCGATTGTGAAGGTGAGATGGAACTCTAGACGTGGGCCAGAGTTTACGTGGGAACGTGAGGATTTCTTTAAGGACAAGTATCCTCATTTGTTTAGGAAGGATTAAGCGCCGAGGACGCCGCTTAATATCTAATTTTGGTAGGTTCAATTGTTGTTCTCGATATCTTAACGAATTGATTTCCGGTTCAAAGTACGACTCAGTTGATTTTGGTAACACAAATATTTTTGGTTGATTTTAAATTAAAAGTGCAAAGACGTAAATAAAAATGACGTAAAAGTAAAATGGTGTTAAAATAAAATGGGCGTCAAATAAAACTAAGTCTAATTAAAAGAAAGGGTGAAATATTAAAACTTTGAAAAGTAAATTAATTAAATAACTAGAAATAAAAGCGTGACAAAAATTAAAATTGACAAGGTATTAAAATGAGAACGTAAAAATTAAACAAGACAAAATATAAAAGTAAACCCACCATCGGAATACATTCCGATCAGTACAATCGGAATGTACACAAACTCTGATCGGAATAAGGAATGGGCCTGGATCGGAATGTTGTCACCTTTCCAATCGGAATAACCAAACTTACCCTGATCGGAATATGCCTCGTCGGAATGTACTTACCTTTCAGATCGGAATGTGAAGAATGGACTCAGATCGGAATAACTGTCACTTACCTCCTGATCGGAATGCCCACAAATCTCCTTAATTGGAATATTAATTAAACCCAGATCGGAATGCACTAAAATTACACTAATCGGAATGTCAACACAACACCCTAGATCGGAATGCCAGTCGGAAAACCAAAACCCTTTTCCGACCAAGCCAAGGAGCTATGGTCGGAAAGATAAACCCTTTTCCGACCTGTATGGTCGGAATACAGTAAAGGGGATGAAAAATAAGCGAATCAAATAAGCTATAAACCGAATAAGCACAAGTCTAAAATCCTACACAAAACCGTATAAGAAAAAGCTAATAAGCTATGATTTAAAGACTTTTAAGAACACGAAATTAAAAAGATTTACGAAAACAAACTTTATATAAAAATTACTTTTATAAAAAACTTTAAAAAAAACTTAAATATGAAAACAAATAAGCTATAAAAATCAATGATCCAAAACAATCAAAAGCATAAAAACATAATCTTTAATCAAATAAGCAAGACAATGAGCATGTAAACAAACATTAAGAATAGAAAGAAAGGTAGAATGAGAGATTAAAACAAGAAAATTAAAGAACACTTATTTGGAAATTAAAGGTATTAAAAGTGCAAGACAAGTATTTAAATTGACATGTATTTAAGGAGCAAGTAAATAAAGGTGGAAGAACTAGTGTCACTCTAGCTAACAAAAACTAATGAAATGAAAATGAAGGCTATATATAGGAGATTAGGGAGGTGTTTAGAGGAAGCTTCCTCCCCTCTTTCCTTTCTTCTTAATTGCATGATCAAGTCCTTAAGCTTCTTTTCTTCTTTAATCTTCGACTTAAAGGACTTTGTCTCGGGATTTCTTTTAAACTCGTCTTTTAATTCTTCAGTAAATAAGACTTGAGTTCTTCGGCTTCAAGTAAACTTCCGTCTTTTGACTTTTTCTTCGATAAATCTTTATAATTGGTCTTGGACTTCCGTTCTTTTTGCACTCTTGACTTCTTGACTTCGTCTTTCATCTTTTTCTTCAATAAAAGCCGGTGAATGCCCGTGTTTTCTCCACTTTTCACAATTTCGTCCTAAATCACAAAAAAACACAAACCACGCATAATTCTGACATAAAAGACATAAAATACACGTTTTGGTCCGGTTATTATTGTAATTAAGTGGTAAAAAGGATGGGTGTTTACACACCTATCAAATCTCCTACACTTGACCATTGCAATGTCCTCATGCAATGCATTAGTTACAGAGCACGATTACACTTTTCATCATAATCAATCCACGTTGGCCTTTATTAAAGAGATAGAAAATTATAAACATTCAAAGGAAGAAAATAAAGAAATCAAAAACATACCTTGGGTTTTGAAAATGTCATGAATAATCATCATCCTCAAGTTTTCACTTTCTCCAAGCCAAGCTTAAAAACGAGATCATTGTTATTATAAGTTAGTAAACTAACACGAACTCATGTGGGCCAATTATTCACTTAGACTCCCTTATTCCTAGGTGTATCTCTTATATTTTATTGTTGTCTTGAATGATCACGAGGATACATTGTTTGACTTATTTCGATAGTTATTTAGTCCGAAAATAAAGTGAACGATTTAATCAATAGTTAGCTAAAGGACAAAATCTTTTAAAACTGCTTCTCGGGACCTCATAAAGTTCATATCTTGGCATAACTCGCTTCGCGATTTGAGACCTTTCTCGGACCGATATTTGGCAGCGACTTCATACTTCAAACCTTGAGAGACGTTCATGAAATAATGGTCTTCTCTTCATATAGGAATTTCTTCACTTGAACTTTTGAGAGATTCATACTTGGACCACGACTTCTTCATTTTTCTCCAATCTTTACTTTGGAATTTGATATACAACGATCCGCTTCCTTTTTGGACTTGGATCTATTTATCCTCATACCTTGTTATGGCCTTTTCGGATAGACTTCTCCATGACTTTTGGGGAGTTTTTTTTTTGCTTTTCGTCGTGTGTCTCGATCCTTCATATTGATTTTCGATAAATGATTCTTCACATCACTTTGGATCTTTAGCAACAAAATATAGCCCTCATGTCTTGTTAGGACCTTTTTGGACTCGCCAATCTTCGCATCCCGCTTCAATAAGTTATGCCTTGGCTATGAACTCTAATCCATACCGAGCAACTTTTAAACGATCTTGGGCTAGAAGCTAAGTAACTTTTCAAATCGTACAACCTTATTTATTGCAGATAAATTTATTAGCAAGCGATGGGAGAATAGGCTTATAATTAACTCACATAAATTCACGAAAGAATACCAAACTTATAATTGGCGCTATCATCTCTCGTTCTCCATAATATAAAATCTCAAAGAATTTGACTCGTGGATGCTTAGCCTATTAAATCAAAGTTTTGGGATTTCGAGTCACCTATAGGATCTTGCAAATTCTTAGACTTTTTCAAGTTTCGAAATCGCATTTTAAAGTTCCCTTGATAAACGACTCTCTAGAATCAATTATAGGAACTTTCGAAAAGTTCTTGTTCTTAACTCGTGAGAGTTAAGACTTTCGCGTTTTATAGCTCCCTATATAAAAGCCTAGCAAAACTTGACTTGGACACGTTAAGAATACTAGCTAGAGCAAACTTAGACAAGTAAACTCGGGTTGAGTCAAAAGATTCACAACGTTTTGAAAATTAAAACCACTTATTAAAATTTATTCTAAGCAAATAAAGAAAATAACTATACAAAAGTAAAAACTAAAAGGCCAAAATAGATCAAAAATTTTGAAAAATGTCGAAAAATTGATTTTCCGGTTAAAATGAGGACAAATACAAGGAAAAGGCCACTTAACTTCGATAGAAGTCCCCCCTACACTTAAGATAAACATTGTCCTCAATGTTTAAGCATGTGGGAGTAAACTCCCCTACACTTAGGACATTGTGAACTTTGTTTAAATCTTGCTAAGGAAAGGACAACTAAAGAGATTCCTATTTTAATATTGAAATATATGAAATAGAGAATCGAAAAGAGTTTAGGATAGAACTGGGAAAAAGGGAACACGGAATCACGGGTCGTCAAGAATCATCAAGAGTGGATCATTGAGCGCTCGAATCCCTAATTAGTAGAAGAGAGGAGAGAGCAAACACCAACGGGTCTCCTCTACACTTATGATAAAGAAAGCTAAAAGATAGATGCATGGGTTGCCTCCCAAAAAACGCTTGATTTTTGTTAACCGAGTCGTGAGCCTGACTCGACCTTGATCATCAACGGAACAAGCATGAAACATATCCACCAGGATCAAAGACATAGTTTTCGTCCATCAAATAGCACAAGCTTAAGGCGAACAAGGCAAGCCAAAGAAGAGTAGGAAAGGTTCCCTTAAGCAAAGATGGAGTATGGGGGAAGCAAGTATGGTGAAGTGCAAGCATGTCTTCATTAATTACAAAGATTTTTCCTTTTATTTCATCAGGTGGATACTAAGATGGTTGCAGAAGATCAATACCGGGGTCGAACACCTTTTCCTTTAAGGGAAAATAGCACTCAGGCTTAGCAGAATTTGAAGAAGATCCGCGAAAGATATGCACAACCTCGTCCTCAGAAGGTGGACAAAGAGGTGTTAACTCATACGTGCTGCGGATGTTGGTGTCGACCGGTTGCTTCTCCTTTGAAAGAATTTTCTTCAAATCCAAAGTAGGATCAAGACGATAATCTTCAAAATCTAAAGGAGGAGCATCACTCTCATGAGGGAAGTATGTATTAAGAAAAGTAGAGAAGTCTTCCTCAAATGAGTAATCGTCCAAAGTAGGATCGAGTGATGGCAGAGGATCTTCATCATGTGAAGAATCACTCGAAAGAGTATCGGCCTCATCAAAATCATCATATGTGGGCAGGTCGGGATACTCGGAAGTACAATCATCAAAATCATCCGAATCTGAGCTAGAATCATCATCATAAGCATCAAAGATCGGTGAAGAATCATAAATGGGAGAAGGTTCCAAATTGGACGGAGAATCATCCACATCATCGTGAAATAGTGGATTATCATTGCAAGACTCGAATAGAGGATTGTTGTAAACGACAAAGTCATCGAGCACATTAATCATATTCACTGATTCTCATCCAAAGGATTTGCTTGTAAGCTTTCCCATTTTAAACACTTGTGCATCATTCCCAACTCTTAAGATTAACTCACCTTCGGCAACATCAACTAAAGCTCGTCCGGTTCTCAAGAATGGCCGACCAAGTATTAAAGGAATACGAGGGTCCATTTCATAATCAACAACGACAAAATCAATGGGGAAAGTAAATGTGCCAACTTTGATGAACACGTCTTCGGCTATACTAACAGGGTAAGCGAGAGTGCGATTTGCAAGTTCAAGACTCATCTTTGTTGGAGTAAGGTCGGGAAATGATAGTGTTTTCCAAACACTCAATGGCATCAAATTTATACTGGCCCCGAGATCAGCTAGGGCAGTAAATTCTTCAGTTTTGTTAAAAATGCACGGCAACACAAAACGACCGGGATCTCCAAGCTTTTCTGGAAGTTCTTTAAGAATAGCTGTAGAACAGTTTTCATTTAAGCGTGTGTTGGCGAGCTCAATCAACTTCTCCTTTTTGTTAAGCAATTCCTTGAATGCTTTCACAAATTTCGGCATGTGGACCAGTGCTTCAACAAGGCTAATGTTGATGTTCATTTGAGAGAGCATCTTCATATAGCTCGACACTTGACAGTCATTCTTGGTTAGCTCGTTGGTCTTGCCTAAGCGAGAAAGATAAGGAATATTGGGTTTGGCTGGTGAAGGTGCAGGTGTGGGTAAAGGTTGAGATGTTGAAGGTTCCTTCCTGGTGACATCGTCATGACGAGGCGGAGACGGTAATGGTGCACTAATACTAGGTGTAGGAGGAGTAGGGATAAATGGTGGTGGAGGAGGTGTAGATGATGGTGGTGGGATAGGTGGGCCTATGATGGTGACTCCACTACGGGTAGTAATAGCACTCACATTTGCTCGCGGATTGGTGACGGTGTTTGAAGGTAGAGAACTCGAAGTAGAAGGTTGAGCTGCGGGCAAGAAACTAGCCAGCATATTATTGATATCATTCGTTTGATTGCTGAAGGAGGATTGAATATTATCTCGAAGCTCGGATCTTATCTCATTCCCTTGCTTGGTAATATCTCCTTTCATATTGATAATTTGGCTCTGCAGATTCTTGATTTGCTCACCTTGGGTTCTGATGATGGCTTCAACATCAGGATTAATGGGTGGGATTTGTTGACCGGGTGGGTGATAAGGATTAGAAGCTCTTGGTGGGATTTGGTTGCTTCTATTGTAGCTGTTGTTGTTGGCGGGGTTTTTGTTTTGAGGAGAAAAACCGGGTGAAAGGTAGTTGTTTGATCGGTAACTCAGCAAATTTCTATCCCCTTGAGGTCGAGCTTGGTAATTTTCCGATGAATAATTACCATAAGCTGCATACACATTTTCCGGATTTCCTTGAGTAGAAGGACAATCGGTGTATGGGTGTGGACCGCCGCATGTTTCACAAGAAGGTGCAACCGCTTTAACTTGTTTTTGTTGGTTTGAACCGAGAAGCAATATACTTTTTCTCATTTCAGTCATCATGCGGGTGAGTTCGGTCATATCAGGGTTTGATGAAGTGGAGGAAACATTGACTCTCGGGTTGTTCCTTGAAGAAGCGGAGGAATCCCAGTTTTTGTGATGAGTAATCATGTTCTCAATAAGCTCTCTACACTCCTCGGGTCTCCTTCTCATAAATGTTCCATCGGCGGTTGCATTAATCGTATCACGATCACGAAAAGTCAAACCGTTGTAGAAAGTATCAATCAATGTGACCGGAAGCATGTTGTGGTTTGGACATCTATCGATCAAGACATTATATCTTTCCCAAGCATCAAAGAGAGATTCATCAGGATCTTGCATGAAACCGTTGATTTGATTGCGAAGGCTCGTGACCATGGATGGTGGAAAGTAGCGCGACAAAAAGCGTTGAGTCATGTCATCCCAAGTGTGAATTGAATTCTTCGGGAGACGATCAAACCATTTCTCGGCATGATGTGATAAAGTATGTGGAAAGAGTTGAAGGCGTAGAACATCCATTGTGGCACCGGGAAACTTCATGCTTTGGGTGATTGTAATGAACTTGTCGATGTGTTTGTTGGCATCATCATCAGGCATTCCTCTAAAAGGATTTGTTTTCACTTGCTGAATCATGTGGTGCTTCAACGAAAACTCAAGAGCGTTGATTTGCATCGGCGCAATCGGTCCTCCTCGTCCAAACATGGTAGGTTGACAAAGCTCCTCCATTGTCCGAAGGTCGGGCTGTGGAAGAACATTGTTTTTATTATTGAGGTGCAGTGGATTATTGTTGTTTACACATGACATAGCTAAATCTTCTCGAGTCTCGGGCTCTTGATAATTAAAAGATCTAGTACGCATACACCTGAAAATGCAAAAGAAAAAGAAACCAAACACAAAGACAATATATATACACTATAAAGATAAAATCTTTTTGGATTTTTTGAAATTTTTAATTTTTATGGATTTTTAACAATTTTTAATTTTTATGGTTTTTTGAAAATTTTTGTGCAAGAAAATAACGCTCACGAATGAACGGATCCCAAAAAGCAACGCGTCTCTCACAGAAAACCGTTAATCTTTATGAAAAGAGCCGGCAGCGGCGCCATTTATTATCTAATTTTGCTAGTTTCAATTGCTGTTCTCGATATCTTAATGAATTGATTTCCGGTTCAAAGTACGACTCAGTTGATTTTGGTAACACAAATATTTTTGGTTGATTTTAAATTAAAAGTGCAAAGACGTAAATAAAAATGACGTAAAAGTAAAATGGTGTTAAAATAAAATGGGCGTCCAATAAAATTAAGTCTAATTAAAAGAAAGGGTGAAATATTAAAACTTTGAAAAGTAAACTAATTAAATAACTAGAAATAAAAGCGTGACGAAAATTAAAATTGACAAGGTATTAAAATGAGAACGTAAAAATTAAACAAGACAAAATATAAAAGTAAACCCACCATCGGAATACATTCCGATCAGTACAATCGGAATGTACACAAACTCTGATCGGAATAAGGAATGGGCCTGGATCGGAATGCTGTCACCTTTCCAATCGGAATAACCAAACTTACCCTGATCGGAATATGCCTCGTCGGAATGTACTTACCTTTCAGATCGGAATGTGAAGAATGGTCTCAGATCGGAATAACTGTCACTTACCTCCTGACCGGAATGCCTACAAATCTCCTTGATTGGAATATTAATCAAACCCAGATCGGAATGCACTAAAATTACACTAATCGGAATGTCAACACAACACCCCAGATCGGAATGCCAGTCGGAAAACCAAAACCCTTTTCCGACCTAGCCAAGGAGCTACGGTCGGAAAGATAAACCCTTTTCCGACCTGTATGGTCGGGATACAGTAAAGGGGATGAAAAATAAGCTAATCAAATAAGCTATAAACCGAATAAGCACAAGTCTAAAATCCTACACAAAACCGTATAAGAAAAAGCTAATAGGCTATGATTTAAAGACTTTTAAGAACACGAAATTAAAAAGATTTACGAAAACAAACTTTATATAAAAATTACTTTTATAAAAAACTTTAAAAAAAACTTAAAGATGAAAACAAATAAGCTATAAAAATCAATGATCCAAAACAATCAAAAGCATAAAAAACATAATCTTTAATCAAATAAGCAAGACAATGAGCATGTAAACAAAGATTATGATGTCCCATATATTTAGATGATTAGAGATAGAAAATAGATGAAAAGATGGATTCCTAGAGAGATAAAGTAGTGAGAGAAAGTAGAGAGGATTAACTTGTAGAATATTAGATTAGAAGAGAAAATGAATCACCAACCCTCCTAACATGCTAGGAGGGTAGTATATATAGTCCACCCACATGCGGGCTTCTTTATGGACTATATGGTTTGGGCCGGGCTTTCCTTTTGGGCTTTAGTTACTTATTAATGAACTTTAGCCTAAAGTTAAGCCCGTATAACACGACTAATATACTACCTATTACAACGTTCTAAAATACGATACATAATAAACATATGACCGAGCATTCTTGTTTGGCTCAATATTTTGAGGCTAACAATCTCCCCCAATGAGAGGTCATAAACCTTAGTCATTTAGGAAATTTGTAGAGATTACTAATCTCGCCATAAATGAGTCTTGAACGTGTAATGGTAGTCTTGTTCCTTCATGCTGTGATCATTGAGCCTTTGTCGTTGTCTTTCGACTTTGTCTTCAAGCTTGAGATCTTCAAATCATCCTTGACTTGTCTTTGCCATCTTGCGATCTTGTGTCTTCATCCACATGCTCACACTATTAATTGTTGAATATGTCTTTAGGCATGAGTATGTGGTTTTGAATCTTTGACTTTGCTGTGTACACCGTGACGCCACCTTCTCGAGACAAAACATAGACACGGACTGAATGGATTTGACATTCGTCCTAAATCGGTAGCGTTTTACCTCCGGTCGGTGAAGACCGTTATACGATATTAAATACCGTACCTGTGATCAGGTAGATTCAATTAGGAATCTCCTTGACAGGGTTTCGCGGCAGTACTAGCCGTTCTCTTTACTCGACCGTCTCAAAGCAAGACTGCGAACATAAAGAGTGAATCAATTGGATAAATATCCGCTTGATTAAAGTCATCAATTCAAATTCCTGGAACAAGTTTGATTCATTAAGAATCTTACCATTGTTGCTTTCCAGTTGACACAAGTTTGATTCATAAGAATCTCACAAGTCACCTACCGTAGCGTTGTTTGATGTTGACGCTAGAAGGATTTCCATTCGTCACTGTGAATATTAATGAATATCACTCTGAATGTTCTGGCAAGACCATAAAGATATTGCGTAGAAACCTGAAACGAGTTTGAATCAATTCAGAATCAAACCACTGTTGCTTTTCAGTTTTACATATGTTCAATTCATAAAGAATCTTGCATATGACCTACCGCAGTGCTGTTTGATGTTAACACTGGAAGGATTTCCACTCATCATTGTGAATACTAAGTAGTATCACTCTGAGTGTTCTAGCAATATCGCAAGGATATAGCATAGGACTCTCTTGATCTTCATCCGTGTGTCCTAACGAGATTTGATTGATCTCTTGGCTCTAGACTCGATTTGTGCACTTTTAGTGGTCGGAGGCTGGAGCAGATGCCACCTATTCAATATCAACTATCTCGAAGTGAGAAAGTCAATAGTAGTCATGTTGTTCTCCGTGAAGATAAAACAAACTTCTTTTGAGAGAAGCCTAAGTAGCTAGGAAAGGGTTGTGCTTCACATCACTGGGTCCATGATGAGTTTGTCTTCATGATGAGTTGAACCGGTTTCTGCCTAAGTTGTATGGAGGGCTTCTTTCTTTACACCCTTTATCCTTACATTTCTTTTTCATTCTTCAACCCCTTCAATGCTTACCAAGACATCATTACTAGCACCTTGTTGTGATTGTTCCAGTGCTAGCATTAGTAATTAGTCGGCATTCAGCTACGTTCACATTCTACTCCATCTTTCCTAAGGACTTCTAATAATCTATTGGATTGTCCCTGGGAAGATCCCTTCGGTTCTGGTTGGATCATAGGACTTAAACCTAACCACCCTTTTGACACCAACAACGTCGTGAATTAAAGATGTTGTAGGTATTTTATCGTAACCATGAAAACCACTTTAAATTCTAACAAAGTGTTTGAAAAACATTTAACACCTTGCTAGTTTTGTTGTTTTTAGAAATGCTCCGCCTTCACATGTGCATCGATAATCGAAAATGTTTCGCACATGTAGGTAAGAGTTAAAGTGCTTGAGTCTTATATTAGATCACATTTTAATCACATTTTCTCCCCCTATCTCTAATATATAAAATCTTTTGATATTAGAGATACCAAATTTGATTAAAATATATTTTGAAAAAAATAGTCTTGAAATCTCTGGGAGAAAGATGTGTTAATCTTTTGCATGAAGTTAAAATACTCTCCCTAAAAAATTGATCCAATTGAATTGTCATTGTGAGGATATGATCCACATTTCGCTTTTTGAGGATGGGAGTTGTTGAACACACAATTTTTGAAAGATTTTGAATATCATTGAAAAATTCTTGAAAAATTATGTTCAACGCTTTTTGAAAAATCAATTCTTTTTGTCGAAAGGTTTTTCTGAAGCATAAACTTGAGTTCATAGACTTTGAATGTCTTGACGAATCCACTCAAGTGTAAGAAGATTTCTCTTCTTTTGCTGAGGGTAAGGGTACTAAATCGTACACTCCCCCGTGAATATCGATCCGGGTTGTAATCTGAAATTGATTACAAGCCATTGTGTTGAGCTCAAAACGTTGAATGTTTTGTGACTAGCTCAACCCGTGATAGATTGCTCTACCCGTTTGTTAGGATAAGGTATCTTTAAGGATACACTTTCCTTTATTTGAGGTCCGAGTTACAGTCTGACATTTAACTGTAAGTCGTTTACATGAGCTTAAAAACTTTGAATGTTTTTATCGAAAGCTCATGACCGAGAAATTTAAGTTTCCCGTTGTTGAGGATAAATAATCATCGTGATCAACTTTCCTTTCTTTGAAGTACGAGTCACAATCTGAGGTAATTGTAAATCATTTTACATGAGCTTAAAAACTTTGAATGTTTTTAATATAGCTCATGACCGAGAAATCTTGAGTTTCCCGTTTAGACGATAAGTTATCATCGGGATGAACTTTCCTGTCTTGTGAGCCCGGGTTACAGTCTGTGAGTTGACTATAAGCCATTGTGTTGAGCTTACTTGTGAAACCCCTGAGACACATATTTCTCTGATATTTGTTTGTTCAGCAACCAAACTCTGAGAGTGTATTTTGTTGAACGGTATGAATAAGGAAAACCTATATGTTCTTGTTGAACCGTTACTCGATTACCTGCACTTTCATCAGTAGTTTGTATGCTTGCATGTGGGTTAGCGATATCTTGATGAGAACCACGTGGGGGTTCACTTTGAACCTTTATCGTTCTAGAGGGAAATATCTTTCCAGTAGGAACCCATTTAAGACCAGTTGTTTTGAGGATTCTACCCGTTGGTATCCACTTTAGGCAAGGTCTTGGAAACGAAGTTTTCTCATACACAGCGGAAGACTTAATTGGAGAAAATCTATTTCCTATCGGGTTCCGTCCTTGAGATGCTCTAGCGTTTTGGTTCACCTTGTTCAGGACTTTTGTGATACAATCATCATGAATGGCATTAAACACGCATTTGTTACATTTCGTGCAAACGAAGTGCTTAGCATCTGAGAAGGATCTAGTGTTCCTAGGATAGGCTGATTTGGGCACATCATAGAAGGGTCTAGAATTCCTAGATGTGTGATTAGCGCTCCTAGGTTTCGGTTGTGTCCTATCTCTTGCTTGTGTTTTTTATCTTAGCATCCTTAGATATCTTTTATGACCCGTGTCATTTGAACTACTCTGAGGCATGTTCTTGGAGCTATTTCTAGAGTTGCTTGAAGCATTCATGTGATTGGGTTTTGCATAGGCAAAATGTGTTAAGGGGGATCTAGATAGTGAAGTGACAGTTTTTGGAAAATTGCTACGCACGTCAACTTGGGATGCAAACCTCGAGTTCGATGTTTTGGGTCATTCACATTTAAACGCATTCGGTTGTCTAGCAACTGAGCGGTTTCTGGATGGTTGAGTAGGAGGTTTCCCCAAGATTGACTGATTTTCTATCTTAGAATCCACACTATTTCCTTTTAGCTTCCTTAATTCATTTTTCACCGCTGTTAATGCAAAAACCTTTTCTTGAATCTGAGCTTTCAATTGCTCATTTTATAGAAGTAATTGAGCGACACGTTGTTCTAACTTAATGTTCATATTATCAAATATGTCGTTATCAGCATTCGCGTCATTACTATCTACATTGTCGATAGGTTGCACAGATATTTCACTTAATGAAGCAGGCGGAGGACTTAGATTTTGAGAAGCCAACTTTGATTCCAACAAATTTATTTGTTTCACAAAATGTTCTTTTCCCGTATTAAAATCTTGAATCTTACGATCCAGTTTTTGTTCAAGAACAACGTTTGCTTTTTCAAGTTTTTCAAAATAGGCCTCAAATTTGTCATTTTTCTTTGAAAAATCGAGTTTGGCATCCTCAAAATCTTTTGTCTTTTGAGCTAACATAGTTTCAAGGTCATGAATCTGAGAATCATACACAGCAGTTAATTGTACCTCAGCCATCGGCTCTTCATCATAAATGGGTCTGATATCTGCATCATTGGCGGGTGGATCATTCCCTAGGTCGTGGATGGTTTGTTGTTGTTCTGATTCTATCCCGCTGCTTTCTGTGATAATCAAACACTTATCCAATGTTTGACCATTATCGACATTGATCTCGTTCGTCTGCATCACTCTTTCATTCACCCGTCTTTCAACTGGTAGTTTATGACGTGTTCTTTCGGCAATTAACTTCCTTACATCTCTCATGTGTTGAAGAAACGTCTCCTTGAATTCTTGAACTTCTAACCGAGTATATTTAAAGAAGTATTTGTTTATGAATTCTCGATCATAGTGTACAGACACCTGTGTACCAATGAATTGCTGAAACTGATTTTCAAGAACCAAAACGGCATCTATGGATTCAACCTCTTGAAATTCATCGTTGGCAAGTTGTTGTTCAAGGTGAGCTGCATTGAGTAACATTGTTCTTGTGAATGTCTCAACATCTTGACCAGTTAATGACATGAATACCCGTTTGAATCCAAGTTCGACGCGAGTGCCTTTTAAATCGTCATTTGAAATAACTTGAAGGTGTGACTGGAGTGATCTAAAGTGTGTCATGCATCGTTCTTTTGCAACAGACATCTTGGATTTGAGTGCATGTACATCTTGTGTTACAGAATACATAATGGGTGACACAGTTGATGAATTGACTTTGGATCTTAAGTAGATAAGGTGTGATTGGGTTGTGGTTTAAATTCTGAAAATTACGATTTTTCTTCAGTCCGACAATAAATTCCTCAGTCCGACAAAACGGTAAACCAAAAAACTATGAATCACCAAATTTTTAAAATGAGTTAGAAATAGCCAATAACTAGTAGGGAAAAATTTTGAAAAATGAAAATTTTTATGAAAAATAAAACCTAAAAAATTTGAAATTTGGCCTAAAAATTTGAATTTTGGTCCGAAAATTTGAATTTTTGGTCGAAAATTTTTTCGCATCGCCAAAATTTGAAATCGAAGCTTAAATGGCCTAAAAATGGTCTAGGAAAAAATAAATTTTAAGATGGTTTTCCCGCCAAAAAACTTTTTTTTTTTTTGGAAACGATGTTCCGAACCTAGTCTAGATAGTGGCTAAGTCTAAAAACGCTTCGATCAAAAAACTGGTTGAATTCCGCAATGGGTGCACTAATTCCGCAATCCACACACTCATATGATTTCGCAATCCCAAAAAAAATTCAAGATTCCGCAATTACACAATTTCGCAATTAAGTGAATAATTTCGCAATTAAGTGAAGAAATTCGCAATTCCTGAGCAACAATCCGCAATAACAACCAAATTCCGCAATTAACTCATAATTCCTCAATTAATGCATTATTTCGCAATGATCAGTGAAGTGTGATTCCGCAATATCCTGTAAAGCCCTAATTTCGCAACTTTCTGATATGATTCCGCAATTGAGTCAAAATCCGCATTTACTTAACAAACACAAGATTTCGCAATACGGTTTAAAGTAATATTTCGCAACTTTTCAAGGTACAATTCCGCAACTTTATGCAGGAAGTCAATTTCGCAATTAAGTTCAAAATTGCGAATTTGTACCAGTTTTCCTACAAAATAGGAACAAGGATGAACACTTATCAAATACGTGATTTCACACCAAAAATCAAGCCAAACACCACCAAATTTCGTGTTTTTAACCGATCAAAGTAACCCAAATCACTACCACGCCTATGTAGATGATTTGTCTACTCACGAACTCCACAAAAACACAAAAAAACGTGATGATTAGAGCTTAAAAATCAAGAAAAATGCACGAATTATTAAAGGAGAATCAAAACCAATCACGTATCTACCACATGGCGATTGATACCAATTGATGTCCCATATATTTAGATGATTAGAGGTAGAAAATAGATGAAAAAGATGGATTCCTAGAGAGAGAAAGTAGTGAGAGAAAGTAGAGAGGATTAACTTGCATGATCAAGTCCTTAAGCTTCTTTTCTTCTTTAATCTTGGACTTAAAGGACTTTGTCTCGGGATTTCTTTTAAAATCGTCTTTTAATTCTTCAGTAAATAAGACTTGAGTTCTTCGGCTTCAAGTAAACTTCCGTCTTTTGACTTTTTCTTCGATAAATCTTTATAATTGGTCTTGGACTTCCGTTCTTTTTGCACTCTTGACTTCTTGACTTCGTCTTTCATCTTTTTCTTCAATAAAAGCCCGTGAATGCCCGTGTTTCCTACACTTTTCACAATTTCGTCCTAAATCACAACAAAAATACAAACCACGCATAATTCCGACATAAAAGACATAAAATACACGTTTTGGTCCGGTTATTATTGTAATTAAGTGGTAAAAAGGATGGGTGTTTACACACCGATCACCGCTTCTTTTAAGAAGGGGGGATGTGACAACCCAAAATCGAGGTCATTACTTAATCTTATTTTACGATTATTTTTGAAATTTTTGGATGAGTTTGAACGATATTTATTTTTGAAGGTTTCAGTTTAAACCGATGTTGTCGGTTGTTCGATTTTTATTATTTTTGAGGTTTTATTTTAAATGACGTGTTAAGTCGAGCCGAGAGTCGATATTATTATTTTTGAGGTACGTTTTAAATTTTTAAAAGTATCTTTATGAAACCCGAGCCCCGTAAATATTTTGAAAATTGACTAATAGTTATTTCCCGCTTTTTAGCTAAATATTTACATTTCTAGCCACAACTTTCATTAAATTGCAACCAAGTCCCTACCCCACTATATATAAACTTAAACAAACACACACACGTCACAATTTTCATTCAAAATTTCACTTCCACCTCTCTCTCTCTCTCTCTTCTCTTTGCCGAAACATCACCACCACCACCAAACGAATACAAACTTCAATTTTTCTTGAGTTTGAGCTTGAATCAAGCTAAACTAACAATAGACCCAACCTTATTTTTGCATAAGGATCAAATTGGTGTAAGAATTTCATACATGCAAGAAACTTTTTTTTACGATGTTGGTAGGTATGAGATTTGATCATGCATGGCTTCATCTTGATGATCCATAGTGGTTTGTGCTAAAAATCTTGTTAGAAACTTCATTTTGATCTTATGATTTTTATTTTTATTATGATTTTGATGTTATGATTAGTGTATAATGATATTAGGGCATAGTAATGATCATTTCCATGGTTGGTTTTTATCAAAAAGTTGATTTTGTACAAGTTTTGAGTAGTCATTTTACAACAGTAAGTAAAAGGCAAAATCCGAATATTTATGTTTTGAAAATGGCTTAGCTTATAGCCTAGGGTTGTAGATAATTTTCTTAGCTTCGGTTTGATATAAGGTAGAGCTTCTAGCTTAAAACGAGCGCGAAGTTATGATGTTTTGAATGATCGTGTGCCGGGAGACGAGTACCGGCACTACAAGTTGTTGTTGTCGATATTTGGATCGAATCCCGGGGACTCTAAATTGATGTTTTGAAAAATGTAACCTACTGATAATGAGGTGTTTATTTTATTAGTCGAGTTTACTTTAAAACCCGAGTGTCGGTTTTGTAAACGGAGTCGTTTAAATAAGTTAAAACGATTGTATGACAAATTAACTTAAATCTGTCTGGATTTTGTAGTTTGAAAATGAGTCGGGTAAAGTACTTTAAGAGTAATTTCATTTGATAAACTTGTAAGAGGACTTCCTATATATAGTAAGTTAGTTTATCGAGTCGTTTCATAAACGGTTGACGAGTTTAAAAGGGGTAAATAAGCTAGTACATATAGTATGTACCCGCGAACTTTG
This sequence comes from Glebionis coronaria, assembly GCA_025667525.1. Classification (NCBI taxonomy): domain Eukaryota; kingdom Viridiplantae; phylum Streptophyta; class Magnoliopsida; order Asterales; family Asteraceae; genus Glebionis; species Glebionis coronaria. The sequence continues at coordinate 13,183,452 of CM046876.1, forward strand.
TAAAAAGTATAAGATGGTTAAGTAAATGTGTATTAAAGTATAATGAAGTTATTTATATCGTTTTCTCTCAAGTCTATTGTGACTTTATGAGTTTAAGTTTGATGTTGTTATGTATGATTTATTTCTCGAGTCATTATTAACGAACGCGCCTTATTTGATAGCAGATAATGGAACCGAATTTGTGAATAAAATCTTGCGTGATTATTATGAAGAAGTCGGCATATCTCATGAAACATCCGTTGCTCGCACTCCACAACAAAACGGTGTCGTTGAAAGGCGAAATCGCACACTTATGGAAGTTGCTCGAACGATGTTAGTTTACGCAAAGGCTCCATTGTTTTTATGGGCAGAAGTAGTATCTACAACAGTTTTCACCCAAAACCGGTCACTAATTCGTAAACGCCATGGTAAAACACCTTATGAGCTTCTACATGGAAAAGTACTAGATTTATCATATCTTCATGTATTTGGCTCTCTTTGCTATCCTAATAATGATTGTGACAATTTGGGAAAACTTCAACCCAAGGCTGATATTGGTATTTTCATTGGTTATGCACCCACAAAGAAGGCATACCGAATCTAAAATCGTAACTCTCGTAAGATCCTCGAAACTATGAATGTTGATTTTGATGAGCTAACGGCAATGGCTTTTGAGTAAAGCAGCTCTGAACCCGCACTTCATGAAATGGGACCCAGTAACATTAGCTCTGGTCTTGTCCTAAACAACAGTACTTCATCATCATTTACACCACCTTCTAGGAATGAATGGGATACATTGTTTCAACCGTTCTTTGATGAATTCTTTACTCCTCCAAGTATTGTTGCTCCAGAACCTGAGGTAATAGCTCCGGTTACCGAAGTTGTAGCTCCAGCAATCGAAGCATAATCAGATACGTCCACACCTACAATTTGTCAAGATACATCTTCAGCGAGTAATTCTCAACCAACACATGTATCAACTACCCATGTCACGCCTATTGATGATGAAGAGGATGATGATGATCACGACTTAGAATTTGCTCAAATGCGTGAACTTCCATTCTTTGGTGTACCAATTCTCGACCATAATCAAGTCGGGTCGTCCACCTCAGAGGAAGCTCCTACTACGGTCTACTCCAATCCACGGATTCGTGAACATGACAGCAAGTGGACAAAGGATCATCCTATAGATTCTATTATTGGTGACCCTAATCGTCCGGTATCCACACGGAGTCAGTTATAAGAAAGTGCAATGTTTTGTCATTTTGATGCTTTTCTTAGTGAAGTTGAACCTAAGACGTGGCAACAAGCATTTACCCAATCTTGTTGGATAGAAGCTATGCAAGAAGAACTTAATGAATTTGTACGTCTTGAATTATGGGAACTTGTCCCATGCCCGGATCAAGTGAAGTTACTCACTTGGAAATGGGTTTACAAGGTGAAACTTGACGAGTTAGGCAGAATATTGAAGAACAAAGCTCGACTAGTAGCTCGTGGATACAAGAAATTATTGGGCATCGATTTTATGTAATCCTTTGCACATGTTGCCCGTTTGGAAGTTATTAGACTATTCCTCGCTTATGCGGCCCACATGAATATGATCGTCTATCAGATGGATGTGAAGACAGAATTTCTTAATGATGAAATCAAGGAAGAGGTCTATGTACAACAACCGGATGGTTTTGTGAAATCTAAATATCCTAATCACGTGTACAAGCTTAAGAAGGGTCTCTATGGGTTGAAGCAAGCTCCACGCGCGTGGTATGATCTATTTTCACAATTCCTCATTAAGCAAGGCTTCGCTAAAGGCAAGGTGGATCCCACGTTGTTCCTTCAGAAACGAGGTAAAGATATGATTATCCTACAAATATATGTTGATGATATTATATTTGCTTCCTCGACCTAGACCTTATCGGATGAGTTTGGGACACTCATGTCTTCCAAGTTTAAGATGTCAATGATGAGTAAGGTATCATTTTTCTTAGGACTTTAGATATCTCCATGTACCAAAGGCATCTTTATCAATCAATCCAAGTATGCCCTTGAATCGCTTAAGAAATATAAGATGGACTCATGCGACCCCGTGGATACCCCAATGGTGGAACGAACTAAGCTAGATGCAGATCCACATGGGATTTCCATTGATCCGACACTTTATCATGGAATGATTGGTAACCTTTTGTATATCACAGCTAGTTGACCAGATCTTTAATTTGCCATATGTATGTGTGCTCGGTATCAAACTAGGCCTACTGAGTTACACTTAGCTACTGTTAAACGGATCTTTCGGTATATTAAAGGAACCATTAATCGGGGACTTTGGTATTCAAAGGACTCATCGATTGCACTTATGGCATATGCAGGTGCGGGTCACGCGGGTTGTCAAGATAAGAGGCGTAGCACAAGTGGAACTTTGCAACTATTAGGAGATCTCCTAATTAGTTGGGCATCTAAAAGGTAGAAAAGCGCTACAATTTTAAGTACGAAAGCAAAATACATAGCTATGTCCGGTTGTTATGCTCAAATTCTTTGGATGAGATCGCAATTAACCGACTATGGTCTAGGTTTCAACAAAATTTCGATCTACTGTGACAACAAAAGTGCAATTCCCTTATGCTGCAACAATGTTCAATTCTCCTGGTCGAAGCATATTGGCATTCACTACCAATTTATCAGGAGCAAGTGGAAAAAGGAGTGATCGAGCTTTACTTTGTCCGATCTGAGTATCAATTGGAGGATATTTTCACGAAGGATTTAGATCGCGCTCGAATGGAATTTTTGGCCGACAAGCTAGGATTGAGAACATTCTCGCCAGAGACTCTAAAGGAATTGGCAAATGAAGAGAAAGAATAGTGGTGGTAAGCTATTCTTCATATCCTTGGTGATCATCTGTATATATTGTTTATATTTTTATCCGTAAAAGCAAAATAAAAAAATATAAAACCATATAAAAACCCTAAAAATTGAAAATTTCATAAAAATCCAAAAATATTTTTACTTTATTTTGTAAAGGCATGTGTTTTGGTACGATAATATTTACGGCCTTAGAAATGTTGATTAATATTCACACGGCGCCATAAATAGAGTTCTAACAAAAGTTGTAAATATTTCATAAAACATGCCTAAATGGCTTGTAGTTTCTTCTGACTGCAACCTGCTTTTCATATTAAAGTCAAGTATTTCTTATGAAAGCTTTGGCTCAACAACGGGAATTAATTTTCTCATGCATGTTTTACTTTATAACCATGTAAGGGATTGTGTTTACATTATAACACAATCTAACACGAATATATGTACGCATCTGTGCATTTATTTGTTAAAACAAGAGAAATCTTGTTTTTATGAAGTTATCATCTCTACAACCATAGCAATCTACAATTGGTATCTACATACAAGACGATGCGACTACTCAAACAAAGACTACAGTTCTTTCGATAGAACACGGGTTAACAATTGAGGGGGAGCAATTGTCAAGCATTCAGAATCTTCGATGCCAAAAGTGCAAAGTTCACTAATTGGTGTCAAGACAACAATACCAATCGTACATGTGGTGTCAAGAGATGACTTCAGACACGACGAGGCGACTAACATATCCCGACAAAAAACATGTGATCTTATCATATGATGTTCTCATCAATCAGGTCCAACCTTGTCAATTTATTCTAATATGGTGAATTTGTGATCATTTTACTAATCGATATCATATCTCAACATTTGGTATCATGAAGATAAAATGGACTTGCATTTTTCTTCCCAAAAACTTTCTTAAAATATTATTAAATCAATTGATATTAAAAACATCGATTGGATTAATATTTCTAATATGGGGGAGAAAATGTGATTTAATATGGGAAATGATTAATCAAAAACGGTTTGACTTAACGTGATAGCTCATCCCAACATGTGCGAAATGTTTTTTAATATTGTGGCATATGTTAAGTGGGAGCAAAATGGATTTGCAATATCAAAATGGATTTCATGGTGATTTATACTTACCCTCAACCCATCTATTTCACGATGATGAAGATTGTGGTGTCATAAGGATGGTAGGATAGGTTAAGTCCAATGATTCTTCCAAAACCGGGGGAATCTTCCCAAGGAAATTCCATAACAAGAAATAGTAGTCCTTAGGAAAGATGGAGAAAGATTGTAAATGTAGCTGAATGCTGACCAAGTACTTAAGTTAGCACTAGAACAATCACAACAAGGTGCTAGTTATGACGTATTGGTAAGCATTGAAGGGGTTGAAGAATGAAAAAGAATTGTAAAGATAAAGGGTCTAAAGAAAGAATCCCTCTTTACAACTTAGATAGAAACCAGGTCAACACATATGCTATTTAGATCATTTTTAATGATGCTTGATATTGAAGATAGACATCATGGACCCAGTGATGAAATGCACAACCCATCCCAGCTAACTCAGATATCTCTCAAAAGGTATTTGTTTTAATCACATGGAGACAACACATTATCTATCGATTTATTCACTCCGAATATATTGGTATTGAAATGCTGGCATTCCTCTCCAGCCTCCGATCACTAAATATCCAAGATGCACGATCGAGTCTAGAGCCATTTGAGATCATCAAATATCTCATTAGGACACACTTCCATATTTCCTTGCTTCTTCACACACTATGAAAAGTAAGAAATATATTAAGAGTCCTACATAAAATCTTCATGATCTTGCCTGAACATCCGAGTAATACGCGAGTATTTACAACGAAGATGGAAATCCTTCTTGAGCAAACATTAAAAAGCCCATGGTAGGTGACTTGTGCGATTCTTTATGAATCAAACATGTGATAACTGGAAAGCAACAGTGGTTTAATTCTTAACTGTATTTAAACACGTTCCAGGCCTCTATGCAATATCTTAGTAATCTTGCTAGAACACTCAGAGTGACACCTTAGTGTTCACAGTGATGAGTGGAAATCCATCAACTGTTAACCTTAAACAGCACTTGGTAGGTAACTTGCAAGATTCTATATGAATCAAGCTCGTGACAACTGGAAAGTAACGATGGTGCAATTATTTAATGAATCAAACTTGTTCCAGGAATTGGAATTGACGGATTCAATCATACAGATAACTTTATCCAAATGATTCACTCTTTACGTTCACAGTTAGCGTTGGACGGTCGAGTAAAGAGAACAGTTTACCCGCGAAATCTTGTCAAGGAGATTTTTAATTAAATCTACCTGTCACAAGTACGATATTTAATATCATCCAACGGTCTTCACCGATCGGAGGTAAAATGCTACCGAATTAGAATGAAATGTTTAAAGCCATTTCGTTCGTGTCTACTCGTGTTCCTACATTTGGAGACGGTGGTGTTGCAGAATCCGAGAAGAAGTCGTCCCCGCATGCTTATACTTCATGCACTTAATACTTCATCTAATTCAAGAAAGCCTAAAAGTCAAGTCTTCCGCTGTATCGAACTCTGAAACTTTCAAGAATTACGAAGGTATAAGTATGTGGGACATGATGTCACGAGGAGGCCGATATAACAAGTGATGATGCACAAGATCAAGGCAAGAGATTAATACTCAAGATTATTATCAAAGATCACATCAACATGTTCACCAGAAATGAAAAAGAAAAGAAAGACGAAGACTACGAGCTCAAGACAAGCATAGTATGCTAGGTTTATTTTATTATTGTAACTTGGGTAACGCCCTTGTTTGGAGTGACCTCCCTTAGGGGGAGATTTTTGGAAATATGTTTTACGTATTAGAAAGGATCGGTCACTCCAACAATAGTCTATGTCGTAGCTCGTAGTTTAGCTCTATTAGTATTATTCAAACAAGGCCAAGACAAGCCCACAGCTTGTGTGAGGCCGGCGGCCCATTGTAAGCCCAAGCCCATCTCATGGGCTTGGGTATATAAACCCTCTTCTTAGTTTGAGAGGGTGTGGTTCACTTTCATTTTACACATAGTTAAAGTGTGTTTATTCATGCTTTCTCTCTAAGTGTGTGTGTGTGTTCTCACCATCTTTCTATCTCTTTCTCTCTCTAGATTAAGCATACATTTACAATATTCTACAAATATCACCAAACAAAGAGGATGTAACGGAATCTAATTGTTCCTTTGAGTTAGCAGGTATAGATGTAATTATCTTAGATTTGCTATCAGAAGAATTCTTAGGCTTCCAAATTTTCTTCCTAGTTATCGGCTTAGATTCTAGTTGTCTAAGGTCCTGAGGTACTTCTTCACTGGTAGGAACAATAGTGGAGGCAGACCTAGTTAAAGGGTGATTTTTCCATTTTTAGTGCTAGTGATCCTATTTAAAGGATGCTGAGACCTTACTTTAGTGGATCTGATCCTAGTTAAAGGGCACTTAGTTCCATTTGTAGTAAAGGTCCTACCATTGGGTAACCGTTGCCATCCAATTTGGGTGAATTTCTTCCCCGTTAGTTTCCATTCAATATTGTTCCTAATGGCATACATTTCATTAACATGGTCAACAAGGCATAAATCATGACGCTAAGAAAACATGCATTCATTACAATTCCAACATCTCAAAATAGAATTCACATTTTGCTTAGGCTTCCACATAGAGACAGAACCTTTTGTCTTAGCTACATGATTCCTTTTATTTAAATATGAAATAACATTCCTAGTGTGAACTTCTACTTTCTTTTTCATAGTACTACTAGTGGAAGGCTTGCTCCTATCTTTCTTTACTCGAGATCCTTCAACCTATATAGATGCATTTACTCTTGTAGAAGCCAAGGGAACATTAGTGACAGATTTTGATTTAGCCTTGATGGGTGTGTTTAAAGTAGGCTTAGCTCCTGGGGTCTTATTGATTGGAGTCATGGCAATGGTGGGGAGTTGTTGTTTAAGTGGTGCAGGTATCGGTTGACCGATATATACTAAGTTTGCCAAACAGTTTTCAATGCGATCCACATATAGGAAAAGCTTAGAAGATGACTTGTGGGATGTAGTTTACGCATATCATCAATGGTATCTCTAGCTAGATCTGCATGTTCTAAGGCATTTTTCATGTAGGTTGCAAACTTAGTTGGACTATGCTTAAATTTTGGGTCCCGATAGAGCACACATGGGTTGGGAGTGGGAGCACTAGAGGACGGTGTAGAGATGGTAGCTGAGTTATCAACAACTTTTCGTCCTTTGAGTTGAAGTGTCTCCTTTAATTCAACTATAACCATGTTTTTATCTATGAGCTGAATATTTAGGTCAGAGATTTCCTCACATTTCTTGTTTTGTTGGTCAATAAATGACTTTTGCTTTGCCGCATTAAAAGCGAAGCGTTCTTCTATTGAACCAGAAACTTGTGAGACACCCTGCCATACTTTTTCATTCTCCCCTAGCATAGAAGTAACTATTTTCTAGGGCATGGTTTTTAATCTCTACAGCCTCTAGTTCCACTTTCTCTGCTAATGATTCTCTCTTAAGTCTCATAACTTCTTCCTCTAATGACTGAACCACCTGAATCATCTTTTCACTTGTCTCAAAATTGTTTCCACAATCCTTTGTTTTTGAAAGAGTTTCATTTTTGGATTGGTGTTCAATTTCAAGAGATATACAATTGTTGATGCAAAAGTTGGTTGATCCTTGCTAGACCCAAATTAGGCTCCTGCACCAAGTGAATTGTTTGGTTGGGATCCTGCACACTAAACAGCACGCGTTAGGCTTACCGTGGGAAGGTTTCCCACGATTAGACTCCAGCGTGAGAGTAAGTAATCGATTTAGGGTTTATGTGAGTTTAGAGTATAAGTCGTAATACATTTGTGGAACCTTTGAGGGTTCCTTTTATAGGCAGTGAAACCCTAATGGGCTTTCACTGATGCTTCGGCCCCAAGGAAGAGATAACTATCAAAATTAGAATGATTGTTATCTTCTAATTTTGGTAGTGAATATCCTCCTCCATTGGGATAAAGATATTCCTAGACAGAATATTATTCTGTCTAACCCTATGTCGGCCGTACCGGGCCGTGGGCCACACACATGCGTGCGGTCACTGTTCATCCAAGCCCATAAGCCTGAAGGACATTACTCCACCCATCTGTGATGGGCCGGATACGGGTAGTACCCGTGGGCCAGGTTCATGACCCGGATGGGGACTATACGTCATCATGTCCCCCCAGTCTAGTTGTTACAACCAGAGGTGTAACCTCTAGACTACCAAGATGCTCCCCGGACGTACCAAGGAGACAATAGGGAAGGATAAGTTGTCCAAGAATTTGTATTGGCCGCACGTGGCAACCTGGCTGAAGAAGCTATTTCATCAATATCTCAGCCGCATATAGCGACCGAGACAAATTAAATATAACATTAAATGTCAAGTCTTACGTAAGAGCCGCATAACCCGACATTAATAACTGTTCATCTGACTTGTTTGATTGACAAAAGTGCAAACAGTCAGAACCTTGAGCAGTGCAAACGTTTGAGTCAGAAGTGACCCGTGGGTCCCGCCTGACGTTTCACTTGCCACTTTCCCCCTAGCCACACGATTAAGAATAGTGGCAGACACGTGTCACACATCCAACAGGTCGTGCCCCACGAGGCAACCCTATAAATAAGCCACCCCCACGGCTGTGTGAAACACACAGTTATAACCTCCATTTCTGCCATTTAAGCTTTCCTCTTAGCTTGACCCAAATACGCACGGATCCCTTCACACGCAGGTTAGAACACCACGACCTTACACTTTTATTTAGTAATGGCTCATAGAAACAGCCCTACTATTGGATCCGTGCTGAATGTTATGACCCAAGACCAATTAAACCACTTTTGTACAAACTATTTCATCCCTACCAACCTACACCCCTCACTTCCTGGCGCCGGAGACCTCATAACTGAGGCTCCAGCGGGTAAGATTGGCCTGTATACTCGCCTCTTTGATGCGGCTAATTACCGCATCCCCTTCACCCATTTCCTTGTAGATCTGTTAGGATACTATGATGTACACATTAGTCAGCTCCACTGCATAGGTGCCTGTAAGATTAGTCAATTCGAGATCCTCTGCCGTGCTAGGAGAATCCCCCCAACCGTAGAATTATTCCGGCTCTTTTATGTTCCCAACATAGTAAACGGTTGGGTATCTTTTAAGAAACGATCCTCCAACAGTCCCCAATCGCACAATAAACCAATGGATTCATTGAAGAACTGGTATGATCACTACTTTTTCATTGACGCAGTGGTATGGCCGGGCGATTACACTTTTAGAACTAGGATACCTCACGACCCTAAGCCGCACACAAGTACATGCAACCCCCGTCATTCCCAAGAGTTAGATCTGAATAGGAACGGTTTCCATAGAAGCCTTCCCGAGTCATTCCTATGTTTGCTAGCGATTAGCCGCAATTACTTTGGTCCATCCAATAGGTATCCCGTTTTTTGGAGAAGGCAGGGTGATGGTAGGCTAACATCTGTACGCAAATCATGTATTCAATTATTTGATAAATAGCTAACATATGTTGTTTTGTGTTGGGCAGAAATGAACTTCTTTGGACTATTGCGCCAGGGCGACCCGAAGCTTGTACCGGAGGGTTACCATCCTCTCCGTGAGAATGAACGACCCCTTCTTGAGCATACCCGAAACGTGACGGTTGCTCTTGAAGCCGTTCCGGATCCCCACTCGAACGAGGAAGAGCATGGAGACAATGGTGGTAGTGATAACCAGATGAATGAAGGAGGAGCCGGGCCCTCCTCACCACATAGGGAACAGCAGGGGGATAATATTGACCTAACCACCTCCAGCATTCGCCGAATGATGGGTGATGATGAGGAAGAAGTTCAACAAGTCAATTTGGAAGACGAAGAAGAAGTGGAAGAAGAAGTCGAGGAGGAGATCGACGAAGCAACAGCTTAGCCCGTCGCCAGGCGTACCCGAAAAAGAAGCAACCGCGCGAGGAGAATTGCTTCAGTCGATATTGGCGAACACAACGCTCCTGCCAAGAGACTTCGAGAAGACCACCCCTTGTATCAATCTGTCGGGAGTGCTACCCAGGGTTCCGAGGCTATTCGGGCCGCACATGTCGATCCCATCACTCAGATTGCCCCAACCGCCTCCGAATTAGCAAGAAACGACATGTAAGACTCCATCCTAATATGTAAGAATGACAAATTTCCTTGTAAGCAATACTTAAGATATTTCCCAATACTTGTTACACAGGGACGACCAGACTGGTGCCGCGCCTCCTTCTGACACCCAAATTGATAAGGGGAAAGGAAAAGAAGTGGAAAGAAACCCCACGGCCCCCACAAAGTCCGGCCCTGTATTTGAAGAAGGTTCACCCACAGCCTCCCAAGACCTCCCAGCGTACGGCCCCCCTCAACCGTTTAATCCTGTATGGAATATCACAACGACATCACGAATGAGGGACGCCGAGGAGTGCCGGGAGTACCTCAACAATTGCATACCACCAGGCTTGGTGCGAGAGGTAATTGCGCTCAGCCATGCAGACTTGGCGGATGAGTATAATGGTGCCTTGGTACACCAAATGGCGATGGACACCTCGATGAGGGTAAGGTTTGAAGCCGCCCTTGGGCATGTTGAATCTCTCAAGAGGAAAGTTGGACGGAGGGAGAAGATGATTGTGGATAACGAAGCTCAGATTGCAGACCTCCAATCCCAACTGGCCAGCGCCGAGGCGACCATAAAAAAGCAGTCAGTCCGTGCGAATGAATACGACCAACAAGTGGCCAATCTTGAGTCACAACTAGATGCTGCAACCACCAAGGTACATATCCGTGTCGTACCACCCATATTCTAAAAGAAATATATTCTAACACTTTATTTCTTATAGGTAGCCACGGCGGAAGCTTCTGCCCAGTCGTACTCCAGCAAGGTAGATGTGCTTAACAAGAAACTAGAAGACGCGCACCTGGCCGTCCAAAGCATGGAGAAGGTACAAGGGGAACTTGCTGATGAGAGGGCTGTCACCCAAGAGCTGAAAGAGGCATTTGCCCAAAAAGAGTTGATGATTGATGCCCTCACCGCTGAGCGTGACAATGTGCTATGCCCCCAACTGCTAACAGCTATTGCTGGCCGTAGGTGGATGGTCGCATGGGGCACGCCTGGCCGTCATGAAGGTCTTAGAGGCCCCGGAATTTGTGCAACAATTTGCAAGCCTTGTGTCCAATGGTATTGATCATGGACGTCACGAGGGAATGGTTGAGGCCGTTGATCTAATCAAGAAAGGGGAAAACGTTACCACTCATGCCTTCTTTAATCCTGAAGTTGCTAACAAGATGACTGCTTCCATGGCCGCAATGCGAGATCTGCACTATCCATTGTTGGATGAGCTGGAGGCCACCAAAGATGCATCAAATATGGAAATCATGGAAAGGCTAAGTCTTAGTGCGTTCTCCCGTGCTTCCTTCACTCCATCCCCCAGCCACCTGACGCTCCCCATATACGAGGATGTAACCAGGATCGTGCTTGATGAAGAACCCTTAAGTGTCGTGCTGGAGAGGAATGCGGCTCAAGCCCAGAAGCGGAAAGAAAGTGATGAGTGGTTGTCGTGTCTGGTCGAGGAACAAGTGGAAATGGGTAAGTTTTTCCCCCCTATGTAGGATGCTCCTACTTTATGATCCCTTTCAGACACTTTGGTTTGTAACCTCTGAATATTTATTGTTTCTATTCGTCCGTGCATGTACACGGCTAACAACATTTGTGTTTTGTATATAAGTCCATAAGTGACCACGGCAATTTTGTTATCTATTTTGGAAACTTGTGTATTTTGACTGTGTTTAAATATTGTACCACAATACTGCATGATATATCACGTCTTACACACAAAGAGAGAAAATACATACAAGTCTATAATTTACTAGACATGTGTCGTGCGTCTTTTCTATGCGGATCACAGTGTGACTACGGCATATGAAACTTACCCCAACGTCTTGTGAGTAAGGTGTCTAGTAAGGATACATGATCCGTGCGGCTGGGGTTGCATCCCTCTTACGCGGCAAGTTGAATTAGTAGGTTCACTTAATCCTCTTACCTCGCCTGGAGGCGTATAGTACATGTACAGTAATTGAAAGAATGCATATGAATGAAACATGGCATATTATAATATAAGTAAAATTCATAAGACTAACAAAAAATGTAAAAAAATGATTTGCACGAACCAAGCCGTGGGGCTAGCTAGGCGCCATGGCATTTTATTAGAACGTTTACACATTTGTTTGAACAATAATGACAAGTCCTAAAAAACAAGAAAGGAAACTAAACAAACATAAGAAAAACAAAACAGATAGACCGCATGGTTCTTTATTGAGACCGCATATAGCGAAGTACCCATGCGGTAGCTGTAGCTTTTAAAGAAAGCACCTTTTGAGATTGGAAATATTCCATGTGCGCTCTAGGTCGCGGCTATCCATGTCACGTAACTTGTACGCGCCTCATCCCAAGGCTTCAGTGACTTCATATGGTCCTTCCCACTTAGGGCCCAACTTTCCTGTATTCTCCGCTCGACTGGCTTCGTTAGCACGATAGACGTAATCTCTCGGTCGAAAAGAAACACCCTTGACCTTGGCGTCATAATAAGCCTTCATCTTAGCCTTGGACTTAGCCTCATTGATGGCTGCTATTTCCCTTTTTTCTTCCAACTGATCCAGGTTGATTCGCAGTTGTTCATCGTTTTTGACGATATTAACCTCCGTCGTGCGGATGGTAGGCATTCCTATTTCTGCTGGTATAACAGCTTCAGTCCCGTAAGCTAATGCAAATGGAGTATCCCCGTTGGCTGTTTTGATCATAGTTCTATGCGCCCATAGCACATGTGATAACTCATCGACCATTTGCCACTTCGTTCATCCAGACGCGCCTTGATGCCATTCCCCAAGCTTCTATTTGCTCGTTCGACAAGGCCATTTGTTTGCGGATGCTTAACATATGTGAAGCGCCGCTTGATGTTCAATGATGCGCACCAATCTTTGAATGGGTTGTCCGTGAACTGCTTGCCGTTGTCCGAGATGATTTCTCCTGGCAGACCAAAACGGCACACAATATGTTCCCAAACAAACTTCTTAACTTGTTTTCCTGTGATAGACTTGACTGCCTTGGCCTCTATCCATCGTGTGAAGTAGTCCATTGCAACAATCAAGAATTTAACTCCCCCCGCAGCTACAGGAAATGGTCCTGCAATGTCGATTCCCGACTTATAGAATGGCCATGGGGACGTGATAGGTGTAAGCTCCTACTACGGGTGCCGCGGTACTGGCCTATGCACTTGGCAATCACTACACTTGCGAATCATGTCGCGCGCGTCTCTGTGCATGGTAGGCCAATAATATCCTGTTCGTAAGGCTCTAGCTACCACGGATCGTGGACCCGCATGCATGCCGCACAACCCTTCGTGTATGTCACTGATTACGTAAGCGGCCTGACGTGGTCCAACACACCGCAGCCACGGCTGCAAGAAAGAGCGCTTATAAAGGATGCCTTCTCGAAGTTCGAAATGCTGCGACTTCCTTCTGATGCGCCGTGCTGCTTTTTCCTCGTCCGGAAGGGTCTCACTAGTCAAATAGTTGATAATCGGGGTCATCCATGTCAGTCCATCCTCCTCAACTATAGCAGCAACCTCCCCTTCCGTTATAGATTTCTCCTTGAGTATTTCCACCAAGACTTGTTTAGACAAGTGAGCGAAGCTTGTGGATGCGATCTTGCTAAGAGCGTCCGCCTTCTTGTTCTCGCCCCTTGGCACCTGCGTGATGGAAAACTTACTGAAAGTCGCGATTAGCGACTTGACTTTTTCCAAGTACCTGACCATGTTGTCCTCCTTAGCCACATATCCACCTAGAATATGGTTCACGACAAGCCGTGAGTCCACATAGGCCTCAAGGTTGCGGATCCCCATTCTAGCGGTGATTTTCAAACCCGCAATTAATGCTTCATATTCTGCTTCGTTATTAGTGGTCGTGAACTCAAAACGGAGGGCGTACGTGAATTCCATTCCTTCTGGATTTGTGAGGATGAGACGAGCTCCGGACCCGTCCGTACACGAAGATCCGTCCGTGAACAACACCCATGGTTCTGCTGGAATCTCGTCTTGCTTAACGATTGGCCCTTCCTCATCTGGTTTCTCGATTAGGAAATCCGCCAGGATCTGGCCTTTCACAGCCGTCCTTGGCCTATAAGATATGTTGTGCTCCCCCAATGAGATGCTCTATTTCTGTAGCCTCCCTGCCACGTCCGGTCTAGAAATAACCTGCTTGATTGGCTGATCCGTAATGACCACAATTGGGTGCGCCTGAAAGTACCCGGCGCAGCCGCTTTGTAGCAAACACTAGCGCTAATACCAATTTTTCCATAGAGGAGTAATTCAGCTCCGGCCCTTGTAGTGTTCTACTTATAAAGTAGAGCGGAGTTTGCACTGTATCTTTGTCTGTCATAAGTACCACGCTTATTGCCCATGAGTGGCTGAAAGATACATAATGAGTTCCTCCTTTGGCCGGGGAGCTACTAGCATAGGGAGGGATGCAAGATGCTGCTTGAGTTGGCCGAAGGCTTCCTCGGCTTCCTTCGTCCATCGGAAGTCTCCCTTTCTAATGCACTTCTTGAGCGTCTTAAATAGGGGTAATGACTTCTCTGCGGATTTAGATAGGAACCTATTCAGCCCGGCTAGCTTCCCATTTAAGGATTGCACCTCCTTTGGTGTCTGAGGGGACGGCAGTTGTATCACTGCGTCCGTCTTCTCTGGGCAAGGTTTGATGCCGTTTGGATCAATCAAATATCCAAGGAACATTCCCTCCGTTGCCCCAAACGTACATTTCTTTGGATTTAACTTCATGTTAATCCTTCTCAGCGTGTCGAACGTCTCTTGGACATCCCGGAGAAGTGCCTCCTCCGTGTGACTTTTTATCACCAAGTCATCCACATAAACTTCCAAGTTGCGGCCTATCTGTGATTCAAAAGCTTTGTCCACCAACCGCTGATATGTAGCACCGGCGTTCTTCAGTCCAAACGGCATTTTCGTATAGCAATATACGCCCTGGCTCGTATGGAACGCCGTTTTTTCTGCATCCTCCTCCGCCATCTGTATTTGGTGATACCCTTTATATGCGTCCAAGAAGCATTTAAAAGGATACCCACATAGGGACTCCACCTTACAGTCGATTTCCGGTAACGGGTAACAGTCTTGTGGGCAGGCCTTGTTTAGATCCGTAAAATCTACACACATGCGCCAACTTCCGTCATGTTTCTTGACCATGACCGGATTGGACAACCACTCGTGGTAGTATACCTCGCGCATGATGCCTGCATCCACTAGTTTCCGTACTTCATCCAATATCACTTGGCTGCGCTCAGGCGCCTGGCCGCGCTTCTTTTGCTTAATGGGTTGGTACCCTTGGCGGATCTGGAGCTTATGCTCTGCTATCGCACGTGGCACGCCTGTCATATGCTTTGCCTCCCATGCGAATATATCTAGGTTTGCACTTAAAAGAGAGCACATGGCCCTTTTGCCGCTATCCGAGAGCGCCCCTCCTATGGATACCTCCTGTTCCGGATAGTCAGGGTGAATGGCTACCTTCCAATTGGGAGGTGGTGATCCATCCTTGGGTGGAACAGGTGGAGCCGGTGTTGTCACGGTGTGACACTCGGATGCTGGTACGACTGTGTTGTAAATGGTAACGATTCCCCCCTCAACGGGGAATTTGATCATTCCGTGCGCCGTAGAGGGTACTGCCCGTATAGCCAAAATGCCTGGTCTGCCTATGATCCCATTATACGGAGAGTGTGAGCGTATCACCATGAAGTTCATCCACGCTGTAGTGGAATTTTCCTCATTCCCAATGGTTACAAGCAAACGTAATTGTCCTATCGGCCAGATAGTGTCTCCACTAAAGCCAGTAAGCGGCGACGTGGCCGGTACTAATTGGCTTCTTATTTCTGGGCATAACTGCACGAAACAGTGTTCATACAGTACTTCTGCTGACGATCCTCCATCCACATACATGCGACGAATGTTGTGTGTTCCAATGCTTATCTCAATAGTGAGAGGCGCATCAATCACATCGCTTGTTGTGATGGGAGGGAATGAGATTTCCCTGCCGCGTGAAAATTTTTGGCCCACTTTCTGCCTCGTGTGGCGCTGTCTGGATTGGATCATGTATATAGTCGAAGGTTTGTCCTTTTGGGGATCCTTCTTATCATACTTCTTGTTGTTGTCTTTTCCATCCTTCCAATCCTTAACTAGGTGCTTGAGTTTACCTGATTTGATCAGTGACTCGATATGCCTCTTGAGCTGGATACATTCCTCCGTACCGTGGCCTTTGTCATTATGGAAATCGCAGAAGCGATTTCCTTGCCGACGTTCCGGCGGAGTGGTCATTGGGGGAGGCCTTGGGAAGTTCGCCCCCTCTGTCAGCAAGATCTCCTGGTAGGACATCTTTAGGGGGGTGAACTTATCGTCCTGCCGTCCTCCTTTGCTTTGGCTCTTATAGTCTGAGCCCTTGTTATTGTTCTGATTGCCTTGACCGCCCGACTGTCTCCGGGACTGATCATTTGACCGGTACCCATTTCCTCGGGATGGGTAGGCCGTTGCAACAGCTGTTTCTCCTTCTATGAAATTTCTGACCCTTTCCATGAGGTCATCATATCTCTCTGGACGCTTGTCATTGAGGCGTCTGATCAGTTCTCTGTCTATTATGGCGTGTATGTAGTCAGAGATTTTCAAGAGCTCCGGCTTGGTTCTCGTGCGCGTGCACTCATCATTGAAGCGTTCAGTGAAGGCTTCTGTGGACTCCCTCGGCCGTTGCTTGACAGTTTCCAATGAGACCGGATCCCTATTATACTTCTTCCTTTGAGTATAATTGTTCTCAAACACAGTGCGTAGTTCCGTGAAGCTATCAATGCTCCGTGGAGGGAGTGCCTCAAACCAGTCACGGGCATTTCCGATCAAGGTCGAATTGAACATTTGGCACCATATGGGCATGGGCCATCGCTCAATTTTAGCCTGTGTATCAAATATTTTAAGGTGATCCACCGGACCCATCATAAGTCTTGATACACGCGGCATGCGACGTTTGGTGTCCTCGGAATAGTTCCGTATCCGGAGGGTGAACGGGTCTTCCCTGGGATCCGCCCATGGCCGGGTGAGTCTAGGGTCATCCCATGGTTCACACCATGGACGCGAAAGATCATCCGCTTCCGCATCTCGATAGTAAGGGCCACCATCATACTCATCATTGTTTGGTGGTGGTGGAGGGGTGCGCCTAGGCCGGCGACGCTTAGGCGGATGGTCATCTGAGTCCTCTCCGGACGGGTCCGGGGACGGCGGTGGTGCCCCATCCTTTGAATAAGGACCACTTTTTTGGGACGAACCAGGAGCCTTTTTCCCAATGTTCATCCTGTCCCACACACTCGGGCGACGTGCGGTTCGGGCCAGCTCTCGATCTGGTCGTTCGGGTGAGCCATCCGACTTTTCTCCCTCTCGTGACTGCATTAGTTCTTGCATGAGGCGATCTCCAATGCGCTCAAACACATTCCGGGGTTGAGGAGTTTCCTCAAAGGTGCCCTGTTCCTAAGGTCGAGCTCTCCTTTTCCTCTGATTTTGGGAGGAGGTGATTGGTCCGGTGTCACCAAAGTTGAGTCTGGACTGGAGGTTCCTCCCCAGGTTCAACCTTGATACGATCCCCGGGATGATCCTATCGATGTTCTGCGTGAGAACTCGAGTAAGATCCTCCTCACTGAGTGGTAGGACATCCACTTCTTCCTCCGTCGAGGGTCTGCGCGATTCCTTGTTAGGAGGGTTTGGCGCACTCCCCGGGTCAGGGTTATCCAGGGTTGAGGTAGGTGGGGGTGTCATGGAGATCGTGCTCGTCGCCCCCAGGGACTGAAAAATGCCACGGTTACCAGGCCTGCCTGCAAGGCGGCTAGGTGATTGATTGGGATGAGAATTCCTTCCCCTTGGGACTTCCGGTTCCCGGGATTCGCATTCCTGGGGTTAGCTTGCGGATGCCCCTTCGTCATTGGAAGTTCAAGATGAGGTTTTGTTCTAGCTTAGTGTAAGGGTCCCACGGAAGGCGCCAACTTGTTGATGCAAAAGTTGGTTGATCCTTGCTAGACCCGAATTAGGCTTACTTCGGGTTGGCTGGGCTCCGGCTCCTACACCAAGTGAATTGTTTGGTTGGGATCCTGCACACTAAACAACACGCGTTAGGCTTACCGTGGGAAGGTTTCCCACGATTAGACTCCGGCGTGAGAGTAAGTAATCGATTTAGGGTTTATGTGAGTTTAGAGTATAAGTCGTAATACCTTTGTGGAACCTTTGAGGGTTCCTTTTATAGGCAGTGAAACCCTAATGGGCTTTCACTGATGCTTCGGCCCCAAGGAAGAGATAACTATCAAAATTAGAATGATTGTTATCTTCTAATTTTGGTAGTGAATATCCTCCTCTATTGGGATAAAGATATTCCTAGACAGAATATTATTCTGTCTAACCCTATGTCGGTCGTACCGGGCCGTGGGCCGCACACATGCGTGCGGTCACTGTTCATCCAAGCCCATAAGCCTGAAGGACATTACTCCACCCATCTGTGATGGACCGGATACGGGTAGTACCCGTGGGTCGGGTTCATGACCCGGCTGGGGACTATACGTCATCAACAATGTTGTTGAAGCTCGTCAAAATGTTTTGAAAGTGAGTTATAAGAATCTTGATGCTTTAAAAATTCAGGGTTAGATTCGTGACAAGAATGATTATCTACATTATTCATAGGTTCAACAATATTTACAAAGAGAGCATGCACATCATCACATTTGTTCACAATAGATGTAATCTCAATAGCACATTCAATATTCACAACTTGCATCACATCGATAGACACCACTTGTTCCAAGAATCGTACATATTCATACGAAATCTTTTCTTTCTCTAGTAAATGTTGCTCATCAGCATCATCCATTTCATGGAAAACTTTTTGAACTTCAGCCATTTCGAAATTAAGATTATCCCCGAGATCTAGAAAACCCTCTTTATGATTGTTTATAAACGGAACGATCTCGATCTCAAACACCAATTTCATGTGTTCGAAAGCCCATTCTCTAGCGGTTTGATCCGTTGAAGTCGTACATTCCTTAATGACCTTGTCAAAACCGGTAAAGTATCCTCTAATCTCTTTCAAGCTTAGCAATACTGTACTTACCAGTGGAAGACTCTTTGGAATTTCCTTGGGTTCATTCGGATTGACAAGTGTAGGAAATATACTAGGGTTTTCTCTAGTAGACATGTAATTTGGTGTATGGATAAATTCCCTTTGTATATTAAAGCGAGTTCTAAAATCCGTTTTTGCATACTCTTGATTAAGTTTATCATAATCAAACTTAGGATATTCCAAAATAATTTTTGACCAATTCTCGTCAATGAGTGATATATACTCGGAAACATTCGAATTACCAATCGGGTCTAAGACCAAACCTAATTTAGTTGCATTATAAATCGTGAATTGTGGTTAAGAGCTTACTTTGCATAACCCAGATTAGGTGGCAGGTCTATTAGACGCGATAGAGTAAATTTCACAAAGGGTGAATGAAACAAGTGTACTAAATGTGAAGTGGAGTACTGTTTTAAAAGCAAAACTTCAGTCTGTTTAATTTTCTCAAACGTCTTAATTTCGTTTCGACCCTTTTAGACTCGAGAGTTTCGAAATCCGTTAGTAGTTTTTGAAAATTTGTAACGACTGATTCTTTTTCTTTAAGTTCTTTTGAAAGATTTTCTCTTAAATGTTCAATTTCTAGCAAGTTATCCATTTGAATTTTCCTAAACCTATCAAACTCTGGATTGGTTAAGGTATTGGTCAAGGGAGTTAATTCCAATGATTCAACCTTTTCCTTGTACAAAGCAAGCTCGGCAGATAATGTCTGATTAACATTGAGGGTTCTAAGGACCGTATTATTCATATGGCCAAGCATAGATGCCGACGCCATAACCAAATATTGTTGAGTAGACAATTTGTAGATGTAATAGCTACCGGATATGTTTCACTCAAGTTCTGGGGACAGGCATTGATATCAATATCATTGTTTGTCTCCTCATTTGAATTACTAACTACCGGAGGCTATTCCGGATCTTACTAACTACCGGAGGCTATTCCGGATACTCAGACACTTGCTCAACTTGATAAGGTACAATAATAGTATCATTGGCAGTATTTGGTACCTCAGAGATTTGATCAGAACCATAGAGTGAAAGATTTGCCATGAGAGCTGCCTTGGTGGTATTGAAGTCATCACGGTCTGAATCTTATGCATCAAGATCATCACATTGATATGTTGCATTTGGAGTGAAAGGCGTTGCGAGTCCCTCATTTTCCGTAACTCATGGATCTGCTAGAAATGCTAACTCCTCCTCATCGAGCTCTTAACCTTGTGCTTGAGCATTAACCAAGTAAATCTTTTCTTGAAACCATGTACCATCCCTCTTCCTCTTTGGTTTCTTACACTACCGAGTGATGTGTCCTTCCCCTTTGCAGTTATAGCAGATGATCATCTTCACTTTGCCAGTGTTGCCTCCTCTTAGAGCAATGTTAAATGGGCGTGCACCAGTATTGGATGAACTTGGTTTCCCCTGAAGTGGTTGCACAGTAACTCTACCATCTTAGATTGTTGCTTGTTGACGAGAGTTAAAAGAATGTCTCAACTGATTATTTGTTGGAGATGGTCCTCTATAACCTCTTTTGTTCAACGTTTGAGTTATGTAGGCGGAAATTTGTGCTAGTACATCAATAGGATTATCCCCTTGTCTGAACTTAGGAACTGGAACCTCATCATCACGGTAGAAAACTGGTGCTGGCGGAGCTACATACACACTTGAAGGAGTACTGACATGTTGTGAATAGTAGGGTTGAGGAACTTCATGTTGCTGGTAGGTGATAACAGGATTTGTTGGTGTTTGATAAGGATAGTATGGTTGTTGTGAGTCACGTTGTGATGATGATGCTGGTTGTTGATATTGTTGCTGATATGATGTAGGTGGTTGTGGTAAGATCGAATAATATGGAAAGCTTGGAGTCTGAAACATGGGCTTGTGATAACATTGTTGTCCCATAGCATACGGAGTGTTGTTATATGACAATGTTAGATGATGTGCCATTAACGCCAATGGTTCGGAATAAGATCCTTGATCTTATTCCCGAATCAATTAACGACATGCGTTTCTAGAGCTCATGTTTCTCTTGTTGCTGCAAGAAAGCATAGTGTTGATCTAAAATTTATTTGTGCAAATCCCGAATCAATTTGACGTCATTGACGTGTTGGCTCCACTCTAGGGGGTAACGTGTTCAAAAACTTGGTGTTGAGTTGAAACTGAGGAATCGTGAGATTATACACATTCAAATCATTCATCAATGTAGTGAAGCGCCAGTAGTAGTCATGAAGTGTTTCTCCTGGAATGTATGAGAACCTATCGAACAAGTCATAGAGTTGACACTCTCGTTCCTGCTTGGAAAGTGAAGTCCCTTGTAATAAAACCGTTAAGCGATCCCAAAGTTCCTTCGCTACCTTGTGTTTGCTTACCATTCGATAAATATCAGGTGGAAGAGCTTGAAGTATGGTCTGAACGGCCTTCTCATCCGCATCGGCAATGATTTGATTGCCAGCCGTTAATTCATGAAATAGCCTTGGCCGAGTCATATTATCTACAGTAACTTCTCCCCAATCGAGTGCACCTTGCTCATTGGATTGAACCATAAGTCTCCCACTGGGTCTACCCATAATATAAGACATCATGCGACCTTGCCATGCTTCAAATAGCTCTTTGATAAGCAACGGTGGACGAGTATCGGTGCCCGATATGATTGAAAGTTCAGTAAGCGATGTCATTGTAGGCATGTATGAATGTGAATTCTATTTTAATCCCTTAAAGAAAGATTACCAAAATGATCGAGCAATGAAATAAGGTTAAGTGTTTATTGTTGTTGAAACACGATGTTGTTATCTTATGGTTGTGTGTTTTTGTTAAAGTCTACAAAGAAATGAAAATCCTCTAAGTTGTGCAAATTCTATCTAAATACCCAAAGAGTCAATCTATCGCAATGCCAAAAATTCAATCCGTCGCAATGTCTAAACAAGTATCTATCGTAATGCACACGAATGGAACTGTCGCAATACCCACACAACAGTCTGTCGCAATGCACACTATTAATTATGTCGCAATACCCACAGAAAGACTGTCGCAATGTACACTATTAACTCTATCGCAATACCTTCACAAAGTCTGTCGCAATGTTCACGATTGACACTATCGCAATAGAAACAAGGATTCTGTCGCAATAACTCAATAGAATAACCTGTCTCAATCTTGATCGCTGTAAAACCCGCATGCTTTTACCATGAACAATACACTTAGTAAACGTACGTACATATTAAAACTTTCCTTTTATACCATGAACACGTGTCACGATTAGTAATTACAGAAGTTATGTACGTATTGTTACACGATAAGTATTAAGTACGTGATAGTACACGATAATTATTAACAATAATAATTATAATCAGGAACATGAAATCATGAACGTCTAATCACGAACATATGTTTACGTATTTACGAACAGTAATACGATAAATATCGTTACGTACAAGTATTTAGCAATAACAGGAATAATTAATAATAACGTAACACGTAAACACGAGAATACGAACACGTAATATTTTAGGCACGGGAAAACTTCTGGTTTCCCTATGTGGGCCCCATTAGCCGCGGACATCAAGAGGATAAAGGGGCCAAGCCCACAATATTGTTACCAAAATAGAAATGTGGAAACACAATATTCATTCACAAAATATTAAAAACCCTGTCTTCCTTTTTCTTTCTCTTTGGCTGCCGGCAACACAACACAAAGGAGGGTGTTTGATTTGATTTTTGTTTAAGATATTTAAGCATTGTGTTCGTGTGATCGTTCTCCTTTTGTTCCACGCGTTTGGTAATCTGTAAAAACCTTTCTTTTTATTCCTTTTTATTTAATTATGAACATTTTATCATGTGTTATTAAAAATAAGATTAAGAACATGTTATAAATGATGGTGGGGGGAATTAAAAGGTGTTTTTGGGTTTCGTTTTGCTCGAACGACACCCAAACTGAGAGCCCATGGCTATCGACGTCTTTGGTTCGCACCACCATCCGAGACTTATGTCTCGGTGTGGTTGGTTGTGGTTCGGCAGCAGGGTACAAGGGACCCCGACATGAGTCGGGGTGTCCTTGTGGTGTTTGGGGGTCTCGGTAGCAAAAAACAAACACCACCGGCCCAAGCCGGTGGCTAGAGTGGGTCAAGCAAGGGGACAACGCGCAGTAGTGGCAACCACCGGCACACAGCCGGTGAGAACCCGCTGTTGGGCAGCAGTTAGCCGAGACAAGACCACCGGCTTATGCCGGTGGCAACATAACAAAAACAGTGGCAACCGGCCAAGCCGTTTTGCCACTGTTAAGGGGTGTTTGGTTCGGACTAGTTCAAGGGGGTTTCGGGTCCGGTTCACGACATGTCTATATTTAATACACGGGTCCGGTTCATGAATAAAATATGTTCAAGTATTTTATTTTACAAGTGTTTACTTTAACAAGATATTAAATTAATTAAAATATGACATGTAAATAATTTAATTAAATCATGGACTTAGGTTAATTATTTTTAATAAATAATACATGTTTTAACCTAAGTATTTATTTATTTAATTTAAACTATAGTATTAATTAATTATTAAAAACATAGAATATAATTAATTAATAATCATGACTTAGATTATAATTAATATAATATTAATACATATTTTAACCTAAGTATTTTATGCACTTTAATTTAATTAAATCACGCATATATTTAATTTAATCATATAACCTGTAGTTTATTAATTTGCATGTTATTATTAATAAACTATACTATAATCACATGACTTATGATATTTAATCAGTAAACTTAAGTTTATATTATTAGCTTATTAATTCAGCTTATTTTTAAATATAGAAACTTTCTAATTTCTGAATCTTACTATTTTTAGAAACTTTCTATTCTTAGAAACTGGTATATCTTAAGAATTTAACCTATTTTTGGAAACTTTCTACTTTAGGAAACCTACTAATTTTAGAAAGTTACTTATTATTACACAACAAGTATAGTAATACAAGAAATACAAGTAATACTTAATCAGAATACATAGAAACATGATAAACATAGCATAACTTTAAAATCAGTTAAACAAGACAAGAACATATAAAACAAGCTAAGACACGATATAACTAGTTAAGTACTCCGTAAACAGAATACTGATGCATGTCCCCTGTTTATGTAGCATTAGTCAGATCGGAGTAGGACTTCCATTCGTTCGTCTTTTTTGTTCACTGTACACAAGGTACGGATTTCCCGTCCTTTAAGTATTGACATTCTTTCCTTATTAGGATTCCCTGTTTGTAGCCAACTGTTTTCCCAGTATTTGTTTTATATGTTTGATACTTATGTTAGAATAAGAGCTTAAGACATATACATGCATGACCAGTGTCACCTAGTTATGGAGGTACCATAACCATAACACTAGAGGCACTAGTCTTATGACTTCCCCACGGCAAAGTGATTGCTCGTGGTGTCCCTTTTCAGCTTTGGCCATTATATTATATTATCATGTGGGCCGTATGGGTGCATCCTAGTTACATGTTTACCAGTAATATAAGAGTGAATGCGATGTGTGCCTTACATCCTTCACTAGGAGTTGATCCCTCCTACCCAGATTATTTAATTAGAGGCAACCCCTCTAATTTCATGACGAGGTCTCCCCTCCAAGTATTCCTGCACGGTGGAACCTCATGACCTATATGCTATTTGGCTAATTAATAACAGATTTTCATAGAAAGATAAGTCTTTTCAAACTATAAAACTAGTTTAATGAACATGAATCCAAATTGCTTAGAACTTATATTATTCCGCTACTATTAGTCTTATTTATGTTCCACCCATTCATACTATGTCGTATATCCGTGCACTGAGCGTTATGCTCAACCGTTACTTTCCTTTCCATGTCCTAAAACAGCAGGTACCTAAGGACGGACTCGAGCATTTGGAGGAAGTGCATAGGATGGAAGCTGCCATAGACTTCTTCTCCTTTTTACCTATATACTTATGCTGGTCTAGTCTTTCCTAGTGCATTTACTTTATTTATGTTTTGGGCTTATGTTTGGGAACCGATGTTTGATTCTGATTTTCCCTAGGTTCATGTATGTTTTACCACATATTACCTTGCATGCTTTGATGACACGCCATAATTACGCGTAACGGTCCACTTATCAAAGTGGGGTGTTACAATTATGGTATCAGAGACAAGGCTTCAACCTGTAGGCTCTAAAACTCGACCTGTGACTAGCGGGTAGTCACCAAAAGCTTTTGAAGTCAACGCTTGTTATTCCATGTATTGATGTTTTCAGCACGTTGTTGTTTTAACCATGATGTTTTCATCGGTATTGTTTTAACTAATATGGATGAACAACCGTCATCCATACTTAGTTATGTGTCATTGTTTCATGCATGATGTTCCTTGTGAACTGTGGCTAACGTGGACTGAACCCCAGTAGTTCATAATTGGTCACATAAAAAAATTTATGTTAAATTTTGACAGCTTAGTTTCACTCATTTATTCCATGTATTATTGTTGCAAGTATTTTGACTAAGTAATCGTTGGTACAGGACTGGCCCTATTTAGTCGCATGTGCTTTTATCGAAACTTTTAACTTTGGGACCGACCCAAAGGCGTCCCCTAGCCATGTCTTTTTTTAGGTGAACTGACCATTGGCGTTTACCCTCGCGCATATAAAAGTTTCCATAATGCATCATGCACCCATACACTGTTTTCATGCATAAATTTTTTTTTCATGTTTATATGCATAAATTTTTTTCATGATTATGCATTATGTCCTAATTAATGTCATATTTTATTTGTGAACCGACCAATGGTCGTTTACACCAGCGATTTTCGGATTCATTTCATTACAGTCATATATATTTGTTTTTATGTCCCCTCATTAGTTACTATGTTACTATGTCTCTTTATGTCAAGTATGTTTTCATACTATCATGGTTAACTTCGTTTTCATGTTGATTATGTTTTATACTCCTTCATGTTAAGTTGTTCCATGTTTCTTCATGTTGATTTCGTCTTCATGTTGATTATGTTTACGTTTCTTATGTGAATTATGCTTTCATCATGTTGATTATGCTTTCATGCAAGACATTGATGGATTTCATTGAAATCCTTCTTTCACGATTGTCATGGTTGGTTTTCATTAATCGTGCTTTCAGGCAAATCATCGTTAAATTTTGTTTAACCACACTTTTAGCATTTCTCTACAACCAGAATGATGTCTATGCTGGCATTGCCAGGTTATCATGATGGTTTTCTAACCGTTTAACAAATTATTTCCTTTAAAATCATGACAGATAATCGACCCCATACCGATCATTTCATGTACATTCCATGTGTACTCCATGTACTGTATTCCATGTGTATTACACGTACCTTAATCCATGTGTATTTCACTTGCAACACTTCACGAGTATTCGCTTGTCGATTCTGAATCATCTCAGGCGTATTCCACTTGCTGATATTCAACAAGATTGCTGATGCCACTCATAACTTGAAGATGTTACTAAAGGTTGATGTTGCTGATTTTTTTGAGACGCTACGAGATGTTGATGTTGTTCACAACCTAGAGATCTGACAACACGAAGACAAAGGCGTTGGATCAAAGCGATCAGACGAGAAGATGCTTAATACAAGGGTTTACCTCGTAATAAAAAGATTCGTTATTCCGATCTCTTCGAATTGATTATTGGTAGAAAGTGCGACTCAATTGTTCTTGGTGGAAAAATAAAAGGGTTTGATTATCTATTTTAATCTAAAAATGAAAATGTCGTTTAGTAAGCAAATAAAAATGTAAACTTTAAAATTTAAACTAAAACAAAACAAGTTAAAATAATTCTAAGTAAAAAGGCGGGAAAAATAAAAGTTTAAAAACTGAAAGTACAGAACCTTATCCGGAATAATATCCGAATTGTGATCAGAAGGGCTATCCGGAATAAGTTGGGAGACTTATCCGAAATGCTGGGCAAAGCCTATATTCGGAATAAATTGATGCAGCTTATCCAGAATATTCAACTTCTGCTTATCCGGAATCAAGGGTTGAGGTACTTAATCGGAATAAATTCTTCGTGCTTATCCGGAATAACTTCGAGCTTCTTATCCGGAATAATGACTTTGTGCTTATCCGTAATGGTGGAAATGTAGCTTATCCGGAATACTAAATTGAAGCCTTATCCGGAATAAAATTCTACAGCTTATCCGGAACTCGTCTTAGAGGTGTTATCCGGAATAATACAACTACTTCTTATCCGGAATGACTTCTTCGGGATCTTATCCGGAATAAAGTTGTGATGCTTATCCTGAGAAACTAACTGACTGGCTTATCCGGAATAAGTGCTCCGTAGCCTTGTCCGGAATGTTCTGATGCCCACTATTCTGAATAAATCTCTTATCCGGAATAACTCAAAGTAACACTATCCGGAATACTTGAAACGTAACTTATCCGGAATAAACTATTAAGAAGCTAATGCGGAAAGTGGTGGAGACTGATATCCGGAAAAAGAGGGTTTAGTACCTCTTGTCCGGAAGAATGGGGAGTTGACAGATTTCGGAACAAGGAAAATTAGCAATAAGCAAAAATTAGCTAAAAATCAATAAGCATTTTACCAAAAACATAACCAAAGGATTTTAAGAAAAAGTAAATAAGCTAGAATTTGCAAACTTTTAAGACTCTAAATAAGCTAGAAATCAAGAAGCACTTTTTATAAAAACTTAAACTTGTTAAAAACAACTTATTTCTAAAAGCTATTAAGCATAAAGATTATGAAAAATAAGCACTTTTATATAAAATCTTTTAAGATCACCATTATAATAAGCACAACCAAATAAGCTAAACAATCAAACCATCAACAAGATTAAGATAAAACTACATGATTATCAAGATTAAGTAAAAGATTAAGAAAGGTAGAATGAGAATTAAGGAAATAAGCTTGATTGATTAAAGATTAATACCAAAAGATTACAAGATTAAAGTTGATAAACTTGGAAAACTAGAGAGAAGAAAACTTAAGAAAAACTTGAAAACTAAACTACTACTAAAATTAACCACCTAACCACCCTCCTAATGACACATTAGGAGGGTATTTATAGGAGGTGGGGAGATTACATGCTTAAGCTATCTTATTTCTTTCTTCTCTTCTCGACTCGACTTAATTTCTTTGTCTTTCTCGACGTCGTCTCGGGATTAGTCGATATTAGTTGAACTTGTCTTATAATTTTCTTCTATAATTAGACTTGAGTTCTTCGACTTCATTAAACTTCCGTCTTTAGACTTTTTCTTTGATAAATCTTCAGAATAGGTCTTGGACTTCCGTTCTTTTTGCATTCTCGATCTTTTGACTTCGTCTTTAGTCTTTTTCTTTGATAAAAGCCCGTGATAGCCCATGTTTTCTTCCTTTTGCATCTTTTGGTCCTAAAACACAATAAAAACACAAACCACGCATAATTCCGACTTTTACGACATAAAATACACGTTTTGGTCTTGTTATTATTGGAAATGAGTGGTAAAAGGATAAGTGTTTTCACACTTATTAAATCCCCTACACTTGACCATTGCAATGTCCTCATGCAATGCACTAATTTCAAAGCACGGTTTACATTTTTCATCGTAGATAACCCATCTTGGCCTTTATTAAATGCTAAACACTAAGGAAACTATAAGAACAAAACAAGTAAGAAATCAAAGACTTACATTGGGTTTTTGGTTGTCATGAATGTTCATCATTCTCAAGTTTCACGTTCCCCATACCAAGCTTAAAAACGAGATCATTGTTATTATAAGTTAGCAAACTAACACGAACTCATGTGGCCCAATTATTCACTTAGACTCCCTTATTCCTAGGTGTATCTCTTATGTTTTATTGTTGTCTTGAATGATCACGAGGATGCATTGTTTGACTTATTTCGATAGTTATTTAAGCTGAAAACAAAGTGGGACGATTTAATCAATAGTTAGCTAAAGGACAAAATCTTTTAAAACTGCTTCTCGGGACCTCATAAAGTTCATATCTTGGCATAACTCGCTTCAGGATTTGAGACCTTTCTCGGACCGATATTTTGCAGTGACTTCATACTTCAAATCTTTGAGAGACGTTCTTGAAATTATGGTCTTCTCTTCATAATAGGAATTTCTTCACTTGAAGTTTTGAGAGATTCTTCATATTTGGACCACGACTTCTTCATTTTTCTCCAATCTTTATTTTGGACTTTGATATACAACGATCCGCCTCCTTTTAGGACTTGGATCTATTTATCCTCATACCTTGCTAGGGTCTTTTCGGATAGACTTCTCCATGATCTTTTGGGGAGTACTTGCTTTTCGTCGTGTGTCTCGATCCTTCATATTGATATTCGATAAATGATTCTTCACATCACTTTTGGATCTTTAGCAACAAAATGTAGCCCTCATGCCTTGTTAGGGCCTTTTCGGACTCGCCAATCTTCGCATCCCGCTTCAATAAGTTATGCCTTGGCTATGAACTCCAATTAATACCAAGCAACTTTTAAACGATCTTGTGCTAGAAGCTAAATAACTTTTCAAATCGTACAACCTTATTTATTGCAGATAAATTTATTAGCAAGGGATGGGAGAATAGGCTTATAATCAACTCACATAAATTCACAAAAGAATACCAAACTTATAATTGACTCTATCATCTCTTGTTCTCCACAATTTAAAATCTCAAGGAATGAGACTCGTGGATGCTTAGCCAATTAAATAAAAGTTTTTGGTTTTCGAGTCATCTATAGGATCTTGCAAACTCTTAGACTTTTTCAAGTTTAGAAATCGCATTTTAAAGTTTCCTCGATAAACGACTCTCTAGGATCAATTATAGGAACTTGCGAAAAGTTCTTGTTCTTAACCTGTGAGAGTTAAGACTTTCGCGTTTTAAAGTTCCCTATATAAAAGCCTAGCAAAACTTGACTTAAACACGTTAAGGATACTAGCTAGAGTAAACTTGGATAAGTAAACTCGGGTTGAGTCAAAATATTCACGACTTTGAAAAATTTTAAACCACTTTATTGAAAATTTATTCTAGCAGGGAAAGAAAATAACGAAAACAAAGGAAAATACTACTATACAACTAGGCCAAAATAGATTAAAAATTTTGAAAAATGTCGAAAAATCAAATTTTCCGGTTAAAATGAGGACAAATTCATGGAAAAGACCACTTACTTCGATAGAAGTCCACCTACACTTGATATAAACATTGTCCTTAATGTTTAAGCATGTTGGAGTAAACTCCCCTACACTTATGACATTGTGCACTTTGTTTAAATCTTGCTAAGGAAAGGACAACTAAAGTGATTTCAATGTGAACATATAAGATATGAAATATTGAATCACGACAGTTTTGGGATAGAACCGGGAAGATGGGAACACGGGATCACGGTTCGTCAAAAGTCATCGAGAATGGATCTTTGAAGCTTTAATCCCTGCACAGAAGAAGAAACAAGACAACAAACACATACGGGGCTCCCCCTACACTTATTATGAAAACGATAAATGATAGATCAACGGGTTGCCCCCCGAGAAGCGCTTGTTTTTTATAACCGAGTCACGAGCCTGACTCGACCCAAAACTAGTTCATGGGAAACATGGTGATGGATGGAATCATCTCATAAGAGATGTCCTCACCAAAGTACAACTTCAAACGCTGGCCATTCACCTTAAAATTGGGCCCATTTGGCTGAGAAAGCTCAATTGTGCCATAGGGAAAGACTTTGGTGACAGTGAATGGACCAGACTAGTGGCTCTTCAACTTGCCCGAGAAGATCTTCAACCGAGAGTTAAAAAGTAAGACTTGATCACCAACGTGGAACTCTCGGTTCTTAATACTTGCATCATGGATGATCTTGGTCTTCTCCTTGTAGATCAGTGAGTTCTCGTAAGCTTCATTCCTCCGTTCATTAAGCTCGTTGAGTTGAATCTTCTGAAGATCACCGGCTTTGTTGATGTCGAAGTTAGCCCACTTCAAGGCCCAATATGCCTTAGGTTCCAGCTCAATAGGGAGGTGGCATGCTTTCCCGTACACAAGACGATAAGGTGTACAACCGATCGGCGTCTTATAGGCGATACGGAAAGCCCACAAAGCATCGTCAAGCTTATCGGCCCACGCGGCACGATGCTCTTCCACAGTTCTCTCAAGAATTCACTTCAATCCGCGGTTAGAAATCTCGGCTTGACCATTGGTTTGGGGATGATAGGCGGTGGAAAGACGATGATTAACACCATACTTAGCCATGACTCTTGCGAATTGATCATTGCAAAAATGAGTCCCGCGGTCACTGATGATAGCACGAGGAACACCAAATCGAGCAAACAGCTGCTTCAAAAAGTTCACAACCACCCTCGCATCGTTCGTAGGGAGAGCCTTAGCTTCAACCCATTTAGAAACGTAGTCAACGGCTACGAGGATGTACTTGTTCCCTTTGGAGGATGGAAATGGCCCCATAAAGTCGAACCCCATACATCAAAGATTTCACATTCTTGTATGAAATTTTGAGGCATCTCATCTTTATGTGTGATCTTGCCTTGTCTTTGGCAAGCATCACAATGTTTAACCATGTCGTGAGCGTCACGATAAATGGTGGGCCAATAAAATCCAGAGTCGAATACTTTCTTCGCGG
Organism: Glebionis coronaria; assembly: GCA_025667525.1. NCBI lineage: Eukaryota > Viridiplantae > Streptophyta > Magnoliopsida > Asterales > Asteraceae > Glebionis > Glebionis coronaria. The sequence continues at coordinate 13,215,155 of CM046876.1, forward strand.
TGTAATTGGGACCAAAGTGACCATCGGTGGGTCCTTTATGGCAAGCGTCAAGGATTTGTACCGCTACCGGCCCATCAACACATCGACGAATGACAAGATCCGCACATTGTTTGAAGAGGTAAGGGTTGTCCCAGAAATAATGTTCAATATCTTAAAAGAACTTTTTCTTTTGTTGGGACGTTAACCCTTCCTTGAGAATTCCACCCGCTAAGTAGTTTGTAATGTCCGCAAACCACGGGGTGTCATCAAGATTGGAGTCGATAGACATTAAGGCCTCAAGGGGGAAAAGAGTCATTGATCTCTTGATTCAGATGATCCCCTTGATAAGGATCCTCAAGTCTACTTAGATGATCCGCGGCTAGGTTTTCGACTCCCTTTTTGTCACGAATTTTAATGTTGAATTCTTGAAGGAGCAAAACCCAACGAAGAAGTCTTGGCTTAGAAACTTTCTTAGTCAACAAGTACTTCAACGCGGAATGATCAGTGTAAACGATGGTGGTAGAGAGGACAAGATAGGGGTGGAACTTTTCAAAAGCATACACTACAGCTAAAAGCTCTTTTTCGGTAGTGGTATAATGCAATTGAGCCCCTGTCATTGTCTTGCTAGCGTAATAGATTGGTTGGAAGTGTTTGTTCACTCTTTGGCCCAAAACCGCTCCAATAGCAAAATAGACAAGAAATATTTTTGGTTTTTAATGTTTTTCTATTTTTTTGTATTTTTGAAAAAAATTTAATTTTTATGGATTTTTGAAAGATTTTAAAGCAAGGCAAATAACGTTCAAAGATGAACGGATCCCAAAATCCAACACGTCTCTCACTAAAAACCTTTAATCTTAACGAAAAGAGCCGGCAGCGGCGCCATTTAATACAAGGGTTTGCCTCGTAATAAAAAGATTCGTTATTCCGATCTCTTCGAATTGATTATTGGTATAAAGTGCGACTCAATTGTTCTTGGTGGAAAAATAAAGGGTTTGATTATCTATTTTAATCTAAAAATGAAAATGTCTTTTAGTAAGCAAATAAAAATGTAAACTTTAAAATTTAAACTAAAACAAAACAAGTTAAAATAATTCTAAGTAAAAAGGCAGGAAAAATAAAAGTTTAAAAACTGAAAGTACAGAACCTTATCCGGAATAATATCCGGATTGTGATCAGAAGGGCTATCCGGAATAAGTTGGGAGACTTATCCGGAATGCTGGGCAAAGCCAATATTCAGAATAAATTGATGCAGCTTATCCGGAATATTCAACTTCTGCTTATCCGGAATCAAGGGTTGAGGTACTTAATCGGAATACATTCTTCGTGCTTATCCGGAATAACCTCGAGCTTCTTATCCGGAATAATGACTTCGTGCTTATCCGGAATGGTGGAAATGTAGCTTATCCGGAATACTAAATTGAAGCCTTATCCGTAATAAAATTCTATAGCTTATCCGGAACTCGTCTTGGAGGTGTTATCCGGAATAATACAACTACTTCTTATCCGGAATGACTTCTTCGGGATCTTATAAGGAATAAAGTTGTGATGCTTATCCTGAGAAACTAACTGACTGGCTTATCCGGAATAAGTGCTCCGTAGCCTTTTCCGGAATGTTCTGATGCCCACTATTCGGAATAAATCTCTTATCCGGAATAACTCAAAGTAACACTATCCGGAATACTTGAAACGTAACTTATCCGGAATAAACTATTAAGAAGCTAATCCGGAAAGTGGTGGAGACTGATATCCGAAAAAAGAGGGTTTAGTACCTCTTGTCCGGAATAATGGGGAGTTGACAGATTTCGGAACAAGGAAAATTAGCAATAAGCAAAAATAAGCTAAAAATCAATAAGCATTTTACCAAAAACTTAACCAAAGGATTTTAAGAAAAAGTAAATAAGCTAGAATTTGCAAACTTTTAAGACTCTAAATAAGCTAGAAATCAAGAAGCACTTTTTATAAAAACTTAAACTTATTAAAAACAACTTATTTCTAAAAGCTATTAAGCATAAAGATTAAGAAAAATAAGCACTTTTATATAAAAACTTTTAAGATCACCAATTTAATAAGCACAATCAAACCATCAAAAATATTAAGATAAAACTACATGATTATCAAGATTAAGTAAAAGATTAAGAAAGGTAGAATGAGAATTAAGGAAATAAGCTTGATTGATTAAAGATTAATACCAAATGATTACAAGATTAAAGTTGATAAACTTGGAAAACTAGAGAGAAGAAAACTTAAGAAAAACTTGAAAACTAAACTGCTACTAAAATTAACCACCTAACCACCCTCCTAATGACACATTAGGAGGGTATTTATAGGAGGTGGGGAGATTACATGCTTAAGCTATCTTATTTCTTTCTTCTCGTCTCGACTCGACTTAATTTCTTTGTCTTTCTCGACGTCGTCTCGGGATTAGTCGATATTAGTTGAACTTGTCTTATAATTTTCTTCTATAATTAGACTTGAGTTCTTCGACTTCATTAAACTTCCGCCTTTAGACTTTTTCTTCGATAAATCTTCAGAATAGGTCTTGGACTTCCGTTCTTTTTGCATTCTCGATCTTTTGACTTCGTCTTTAGTCGTTTTCTTCGATAAAAGCCCGTGATAGCCCATGTTTTCTTCCTTTTGCATCTTTCGGTCCTAAAACATAATAAAAACACAAACCACGCATAATTCTGACTTTTACGACATAAAATACACGTTTTGGTCTTGTTATTATTGGAAATAAGTGGTAAAAGGATAAGCGTTTTCACACTTATTAATGCTTCACCACCAGAAGATTTCCATCACAAACCATCCCAAATTCTTAGTTACATGTCACACGCCTTTCAGTTGACTTTTAGTCATACGAGTGAGAACCGGTACTAGCCGACCACTCAGCTGATTAGTTACATGAATCATCGTCAGAAGAATGACCATCATGGATCTGACAGACAAGACGATAGTAACTATTACTGTGACAACAACAATCCTAGAAATGGAAACAGAAGCTCTGGCCACGAACGTGATCAGAATTACAAAGGGTCAATAGTCCAACCGATCCTCTAATTCTGGCATAATAACCTAAAATTTGTAGTTCTATTTGTCTCACACCTCGAGACACATGTCAAGACATCAATCAAGACACATGTCTCATGTATACTTTTTGAAGATACATGTCAAGACACAAGTCAAGACACATGTCATGCTTATATTTCCCAAGACACGAGTCATGACACATGACTCACGTCCAATTCTAGAACATCCATAAGAAATTCAGGATACCCTCCAAAGCGTGTATCCATTTTGTTGTGCCATGTATAAATCAGACCACAAGAGTTTCCGTACCATCATCGGTGTATCAGTGAGATCTATCACGTTTTCTCAATGACACTTTCATTTCGTGCACCCATTTTTCATATACTCATGACCATAAAGGACGCCATTCGTATCACCCATGTATACAAGGTTTTCCTTTAGCCTAATGATAAGATCCAAGCTGCTAACACATTACCTCAGACAGATGCGAGTTGAATTTAATCCTAATTATGGACTACGAACAGCACACCATGCTACGATTCATGATTATGTACAGCAATGTTCAGGCTCCTGAATACATTCAGCATGGTTTTCCATCAGGAAACTTTGTACAAATTATCTATGCTTTACAAGCACATGCTTTGTTAGCCATGCCTTCTAAAATTTTCTAGCTGTCAGTTAAGCCACGACCACTGAAGTCCTTTTATGCATAACTAGTCGATTATTCCAAAATCTTCCCACACATTCCAAAAGAACCATCAAGGAGAAGGACGGTAACATGAGATTATGTGTCGACTACCATCGATTTAAACAAATCACCATTCATAACCGTTATTCTCCTCCACGTATTGACAACATGTCCAATCGACTTTAGGGTGTTAAGCACTTTCCCAAGATCGGATTCATGATCATGCTGCCAACAGTGACGAGTAAAAGAGCAGGACATTTCCATGACTGCTATTCGTACACGACTCGGTTATACTAGATTCATGATTTGGTATTAGTCTCATAAACGCTCCAGCAGCATTATGGACTTAATAAATTGAGTTTCCATGAACTCATAAATAAATTCATCAGTGTTTTCATCGAGGACAACCTGGTTTTCTCGAAGTCTAGAGAAGAGAAGGAAGACCATATTTTCACTATGTTGCAAATTCTACGACAGGAGAAATTTCACCCCAAATTTTTCCAATATAAATTCTGGTCGATTATAGTGACACGCTGAATCACATGGATTCTCACGGTTAATGCTATCAGGACTCAGCTTATTCGTAAAGGTGAGAACCCTACACGGTATTAGGTGTTCTAAGAAAATCCTACGCGAAAAAAAGTCTATTTGTGGAGACTCGTAGTTTTGCAAACTCCTATGTATCGAGTTTCTATGAAGCAAGATACAGTTACGTTCACGTACGGTTCCCTGAGAAATCTATGTACCTGTCATACCTATAGGCTAATGATAGAACATCAACAAACTAGGATGTTTATCCACCATCAGATATTGTGATCAGAAATGGGACAAGATCTCCATGGATTTTGGTTACCAAATTAAAGCAAACTCAGAAGAAGCATGATGCTATCTGGGTTATTGTCAACAGTTTGACCAAGTCTTTAGAATCCTTACATCCACAAGTATTTCAGAGCCAGCAGATTGATCAGACATGTTCCAACCAAGGCTCTTCCAATCACTTGGTAATCCCTCAGCTATCGGGCCAGACAAAGGTTCGATTTTTTGCTCCTTATTCACGTTCACTTCCTTGTTCAAATTTTACGACTTGCTTTCACACTCACGTTCATGACACTATTTACGTTCATGATCGTATTCTGGCTTATGATTTTACGTTCATTTTTAGTTCTGGTAAGTTTTGCAAGAACTTGAGAGACCAGACTCAAGTTTAGTATAACTCTCTATCCTCAGACAGACGTTTCACGTCATATTCCACGTCTCACCTTATAGCAATTGGCGTTACTGCCGCCGTATTCCATGTTCACGATATGTTTCATATGTCATGTTCATTCCACATTTCTCATATCATGTTCACGATATGTTACACGTATCATTGATCACCATATGTTTTCTCATATTATATTCACCATATCTCCACGTATCACGTTCACAATTGTTCACGTATCACGTTCACAATTGTTCACGTACTACGTTTTAGTATGTCTAGCGCATCATTGCTAAGATGTTACTATTTGCATGTTATTATTAATAAACTATACTATAATCACATGACTTATGATATTTAATCAGTAAACTTAAGTTTATATTATTAGCTTATTAATTTAGCTTATTTCTAAATATGGAAACTTTCTAATTTAGGAAACTTACTATTTTTAGAAACTTTCTATTTTTAGAAACTGATCTATTTTAACAAGTTAATCTATTTTTGGAAACTTTCTATTTTAGGAAACCTGCTATTTTTAAAAAGTTACTTATTATTACAAAACAAGTATAATAATACAAGAAATACAAGTAATACTTGATCAGAATACATAGAATACATGATAAACACAGCATAACTTTAAAATCAGTTAAACAAGACAAGAACATATAAAACAAGCTAAGACACAATATAACCAGTTAAGTACTCCTTAAACAGAATACCTATGCATGTCCCCTATTTATGTAGAATTAGTGAGATCGGAGTAGGACTTCCATTCGTTCGTCTTTTCCGTTCACTGGACACAAGGTACGTATTTCCCGTCCTTTCAGTATGGACATTCTTTCCTTATTAGGATTCCCCGTTTGCAGCCAACTGTTTTCCTAGTATTTGTTTTATATGTTTGATACTTATGTTAGAATAAGAGCTTAATCCATATACATGCATGACCAGTGTCACCTAGTTATGGAGGTACCATAACCATAACACTGGAGGCACCAGTGTTATGACTTCCCCACGGCAAAGTGATTGCTCGTGGCGTCCCTTTTCAGCTTTGGCCATTATATTATATTATCATGTGGGGCTAATGGGTGCATCTTAGTTACATGTTTACCAGTAATATCAGAGTGAATGTGATGTTTGCCTTTCATCCTTCACTAGGATTGATCCCTCCTACCCAGACTATTTAATTAGTGGCAAGCCCTCTAATTGCATGACGAGGTCTCCCCTCTAAGTATTCATGCACGGTGGAACGTCATGACCTATATGGGCTATTTGGCTAATTAATAACAGATATTCATATAAACATAAGTCTTTTCAAACTATAAAACCAGTTTTATGAACATGAATCCAGATTGCTTAGAACTTATATTATTCCACTGCTATTAGTCTTATTTATGTTCCAGCCATTCATACTAAGTCATATATCCGTGCACTGAGCGTTATCCTCAGCCGTTACTTTCCTTTCCATGTCCCAAAACGGCAGGTACCCAAGTACGGACTCGAGCATTTGGAGGAAGTGCATAGGATGCAAGTTGCCATAGACTTCTTCTCCTTTTTGCCTATATACTTATGCTGGTCTAGTATTTCCAAGTTCATTTACTTTATTTATGTCTTAGGCTTATGTTTAGGAACTGATGTTTGATTCCGGTTTTCCCTAGGGTCATGTATGTTTTACTACATATTACCTTGCATGTTTTGATGACACGCCATAATTACGCGTAACGGTCCACTTATTAAAGTGGGGTGTTACAATCGCAATATGGATCGCAATGCATAAACCCTAGGCTTTGCGATGAACAACACTGCTACTTTGTCGCAATACGTGACCAGTTCCAAGACTTTAGGTAAAAGATTGAGATTTTTTACAAGAAATCCGTGATTTTAACCAACCCAAAGCACCCAAATCTCTACCACAACTATGTATAAGATATATGGATCACTTGGAATAACAAAAACACGAAAAAAATTTGAAACTTGGGTAAAAATCAATCAAAAACACATGAACACACTAAAATAAGCATGAACAACACAAAACCAACCTCTATTTCATCCCATGGCTCTTGATGCCAATTATAGAAACTTGGTAATCTATTATCTATCAAGAGGTTTGATGTTTCTAGAGAGATAAAGTAGAGAGAGAGATGAGAGAAAATGTGAAAAGTATTATGTAAAAATAAAACAACCAACACCCTTTTCCATGAAGGAAAGGAGTTTATATACCCAAGTCCCTTAGTGGACTTGGGCCTCCGGGCCATGAACATGCTCATGGGTCGGGCTAACATAAAATATAACTAAATTATACTACGAACCCTTAACTATATTGTTGGAGTGACGGAGACTTTCTAAATATGAAAAACGTATTTCCAACAGCTTTTTGGGTGATTCAAAAGCCCAATATTAAGTAATCAGAGTCTACTTCTCAAATATGCAGAGTGTATGGTCGTTTGGGGTAAGTATCTTGGTCGAAATCGTTATACAAGTGACGGGATCAAGGCTGATTTTTAGGTGGTCGGTTGTAAACTTATCTTTTGGGAGTATTGGGATACTTAGACTTTGGTTTGTGCCTTGGGATAATCGAGAGGGCTTTTCTAAAGGTTATGTGAGTCTCATTTAAATAGAGAAGTCATTTTAGGTTGGTTAAGGTAGCTTTCTAATGTGAAACTTTTCGGTAGAATTTTCAATATAATCTGATGGACAGAAGTATATATATATATATATATATATATATATATATATATATATATATATATATATATATATATATATATATATATATATATATATATATATATATATATATATATATATATATATATATATATATATATATATATATATATATATATATATATATATATATATATATATATATATATATATATATATATATGTATATATATATATATATCATGGGGTTAAAATGAGTAATAAATTTGGAGAAAATTTTGGGACACTCCAAGGACATGTAAGGATATAGGATTTTCATTTCAGAGGTGGATTATGAGTTTAAATGGGGGTATCTATGTATGTTTTTTAGCACTAAAAGTCAGGAATGTTTTTGGGAAAAATTTAACGGTTGAGTTTATGAGTGAAACTAGCGTACGACAAACTTAGGGGATTAATGTAGGACTGATATAAGATAGATACTAGATGTATCCATTATGGGAATTGTTACATTGATGAAGGAGTAGAGTCCTTGGAATAACGTTGATGTGTGTATTTTCGAATGTGTTATGGATATTGTTTGATCGCACGTGGACTTTTGGATTGCTATCGCAAGGTGAGTTTCATAGTCCCTTGTTTTGTTTACATGTTTTACTCTAGTAAGGGATGGAAATGATACTTGTTTTATTGTATGCTTTGAAAATTGTTTTTAAAGAGATTTGGACATCAATGTGCTATATGTAACTTGCACAATTGTGATTGGGAGTGGTAAGACTACATACGGGTTATGTAGCACACATTTGGTAGTGGTAAGACTACATACGGGTTATGTAGCGCACCTTCGGGAGTGGTAAGACTACATCAAACACTTGTGTAAAATGGTGCGTGTTTGGATTAAAAGTTGGTACATGATTGTTTGCTTGCATGTATAAATTGTTGTCCATATGTGAAATGATTTTGTTTTTATTGAGGCACGACAGGTGGTCTATTTTCGTGTCATAAACAAATGACTCTCACCAACTTTATGTTGACGTGTTTTAGTATCATTTTAAGGTTTGCTTAGCGATGATAGAAGCTTTAGAGAGTGAAGGATTAGAGAGACCGTAGGCTTGCATTGCGGAGTTTATGTTTATTTGTTTATTTTGATGTTGTGCACTATATGAGATAGTTGAATGTTTATGGTGTTTTCATAACACGCCCTATTAATATATGTCATCTTTTAGTGTATTCTTCATTGTGACACCATTGTGTTGTCACGATGTCCATGAAGTTTCACCTCGCGTTTCCGCCGAGGCGGGCTGTTACAGTATTTAAAAGCTAAACCCAAGGTGAATAAATTTGGTTTTAAAATGATTAAGGTTTGAGGGCGAGTCATTATAAAGAAAGTGAGTTTGATGCAAGGAACTCAAATTTGGATGCTACGCGTACAAAGAACGAATAAGGCAAACTCGAGGACGAGTTTTTTAAGTGAGGGAGAATAATGCGGCTTAGGAAAATGGAAAGTCACAATAAATTTCTTGTTTAACAATAAATTTTGGTTAGGAAAATATTTAATTTCTAATTTGAAATAAAATTAGAGAAAATGAAAAGTCTCTAGTTTTCCTATGAATATGAGGTTTTTTCTTTGTAATTGAGATATCTTTGAGTTTTGATGATAAAAGTTTTTTCTTTGTTCTTGGCATTTTGCTAAGATTCTCTTAATAATTGATATTTTTTGAATCAACGATTATTAGAGTTTGTCTGATTATCAGTATTCTTCTATAATCAGCGACGGTTAGAAGATGTTGATTCATACGAGTACCAACTAATTAGAAAATATTTTATTTCTAATTAGTTATAAATTTAGGGAAAACGAAAAGTCTTTAGTTTTCCTGTAAATATGAGGTTTTTTTGTAATAGAGATATCTTTGAGTTTTGATAATGAAAATTTTTGCTTTGTTCTTGGCAGTTTGCTAAGATTCTCTTAATAATCGGTATTCATTGAATCCAACGATTGTTGGAGTTTTCCAGATTATCTATATTCTTCTAGAATCAATGATAGTTGGAAGATTTTTTCTGGTATTCGTGTGAATCAATGATAACGCCCAAATCAAACATGTATTGATAAGCGTTATCTTCACTTTTAAAATAGTATTTGTGGTAATAAACGGACTTTTATTGCTAATATTGTGCAAAGTTCCGTTCTTGTGTTTTATAGCTAGCATGGACGAAGAAACGCCTAGAAAAGAATAAAAGGCGAGAATTGGTGGCGAAAAGATTAATGAAGCATGGAAGTATAAGCTCTCGTATGAAGAATAAAAGAAAATAAGAAGTCTTGGTAAGTTTGGAAGAAAGAAAGAGGAAAAAACAAAGTAAAAGGACTAAAAGGAAAAATGGGAAAAAGGGGCCAGTTGCCACCACTAGAATTAAAAGTTGCCACCGACAAAACTTAGCCAAGTTTCCTCTGGCAACTCTCAAAACTGTCACTAGAAAAGTGTCAGACAGGCTGAGGAAGAGTCACATTAAACCACTCCTTAGCTCACCACCATCAATAGGAGGCTGATCATTTTTCTCCCATAATCATTCCCAAGCGTTTTTGCCTCTTTTCTAAGGCTAAATTATGTATATAATAGACCTTAGGGTCATTTTTATTAGTGTGCTTAATGTATAGATCATTCTAACTCTTGACAAAGGTTAGAATACCACTCCTACATAACCCAAGTTATAGTATACCCTGTTTATCCTCATAGTAGGGACGAATTTCGCATAGGAGGAATTTGGTTGGAGGTCGATTGATCAATTGGAGGCTTGGAATTGCTCTAAATTCTATTTTGTTATTTCTTTTGTGTTGGAAGAACCATTTGGTAAAACTCTTGCACTTGAATTGATTTTCCTTTTAATTTAAGTATTGTTGAATGTTTGATATGATTATGAATTATGGTGAAATGTGTTTCAATACGAATTCCAAGTAGTGTGATATGCTTGTGTGCTGAACATGGATTCTAAAGGAGAGTTTGGTTTTATGATCAAGGGAATGGTTGATAATTTCTATTGAGTAAATCTATTGGGTTTTTATGTTTGATAATTTCTTGAAACATGTCTTGATAATCAAATGAAATATAGCTTTTTATTGGATTTAGAGGTCGAAAGGATTTCCGGTAAACTATGTTCCAAAAGATTTGTACATGAGTCAATTTGGTTTCTTGGTGATTCACACTCACCTTGACGAATTGGTTAAAGGAATTTGTCAATAGATTTATCTTGGGTATAGGTCGAAAGGACCCATTTAAACCAAACTAACCGCTTTGTATTTTCTAGAAAATGGAAATTATAATGAATTGGAATAGATAATTATAAAGGGTTTGTCTAAATCAATTTGTTAACATGGATTCTATGAAAAATACCATGGAATGGAGTCCACATACTTTAGATTTGTGATTCATAGTTGCTAAACGCACACAAATTATCTCTCCTACGGATGAAATGGAATTTACACAACTATTACTTTTAGTTATGATTTCCTTTACAATATTAGTTCTAGCGGTAATATCGGTAGTGGCAATCCTATTACTTACACCATCTACATGTTTGGAATATACGCAAATCCCATGGGACGATCTTGACTTACCCGACTTTGCTACAACTGAACAAGTATACTTGCTCGTATGCGTAGTTAAGGAATTAATAAGTCTTGTTTATAATATTAAAACTAAGAGTGCAAGACACGCATGAAGTTTTTGGCTCCGCTGCCGGGGATTTGCATATTTCATGTTATAATCATTACAAATTAGTAGTGGTGTAAAAACTTAGTTTTTAGTCTTAATAAAAATTGAATAAAAATAAGTTTAGGATTTGATAATTATATAAAATGCTTGAATAAAATGTGCCTTATTTTTATTTGCATTTGTCATTACATATGTCATAAGCTCATACTCATAAAATATTTTAAAAAAGACAGAATAGAAGCAATAATCTAGTGTTTGGACTAGGCTTTAATTTGTTAAATTAAAAAGTTACGTGTTTTTGGTTTTTTTAATCTTGTTCGTTTAATGAAAATCTTCAAAAATAAATGTTTAGAAAAAATCAGAAAATTGTGGTTAAAAAGAAGAGGTAAATCAAAAAGAAAAAAAAATTGTGCTGGTGAGTCGCCGCCGGCAGAATGTTGTTGTCGGTCGGCAACTTGGATTCTGAGTACCCCTCGCCGCCGGCAGAAAATCTTGCCTGCCGGCAGAAGTGACACTGTGAACGTGTCGCCGCCGGTAGAATAATCTTGCCGGATGGCAATTTGTATTCTGTGTAAAAAAATTATTATTATTTTTGTTTATTTGTTTGTCTAATTTGTTTTTAGGGATAAGATTGTATGCTTATTTGTATGTTTTAACTAATGCTAACCCTAACATTTGTGAACTTTGTTATTTTTGTTTTATTCTTAAAGATGGATTCTCTTAGCGAAATTTCCGCATACCTAAATGGATTAGAAGGAACTTAGTGACGAGTGTGAATCAAGCATTACTAAGCCGGAGAAGACTCAGGAAGAAAAGGACTTGTGGGAAGCTTTGCCCCACAAGAGTGTGATAATAAATGAAGAAGGGTGTGAAAAAACCATCTTTCAACGTGCCACATATCGTTGGTGCACTAAGCCATTGATGAGGTTTGCTATTCCATGCACTGTTGACAATCAAGGAGCATGGGACGCTAAGAAAAACATAACCTATCCAACCAACTATATGATGGAACAAATGTTAGGGAAGCTTGGATTTGTGATACTAGGCTATACCAAATATGGTAGGCGTGTTGTACGAGACATAAGGGTGGACATTCATGGCTATGTGTTCATGATGGACTTTTACATCATTGACCACGCCAACATTGGTGAGCCGTCGGTGGTCTTTAAGTATGGGTTTCTTTGGGAAACAAGGTGTGTGGTAGATTTCGAACAAGGTACGCTTACGGTCAATTTGACCAAACTTAAAGGAGAAAAAGATGATTACATTGAGTTCTTGATTTAAGATGAACCCAATGTTTAAAGTGAAAGTGAAATAGCCAAGATGGGTAAGGTAAAGCGTAACAAGAATACGAAGGCAAACAAGCTCACTCCGAATCATTACATGCCTATGCAAGCCGAGTTTGAGGAAGGATCTCCTTCCACATTCGTGCCCAATCCATCACCGTTATCTTATCCTCTTTCCAACAAGCAAAGAGAGAGGATAATGATAGTTTTAGACAAGAAGGATTCTGAGCTCAAGGAACCAAAGCATATTTTGGAGGTTTTGGGAAATTATGTAGGTTATTAAAAGAAGCTTGATGAGATCAAAATGGGAAAAGCCCGTTTGGAAGGAAAAGACTTTAACGAGCATATCAAGGATAGGATCTGTTAGCCCTAAAATGTGAGCGCCATTAACGGAATTACATTAGATTTAAATAGGCAAGACACGGAGGGAATATTATTGTTAAGTTGTCAACGTCACTCTTTTTTGGGTCTATATATACCCCTCCATACTTCCATGGAGGGGTGAGGATTCCCATTTGTTTATTTTCACTTCTCTCTCTAAAATAAACACACTATTTCTTCTTGGTACTTTCTCTCTCTAAAAATGTCTAAACATTTTTTCTATCTTCCCCGACCTCCAGATCACCTTCTTGTTAGCTTGAATCTTATATATTAACAGGATCATTGAACATGGTCTACCCAAAAAGATGTTGAATCTCGACAATTTTGTCCTTCTAATCTTGATTAATGAGACCACACCGTTTGATGCATTAGCCGACACGGGGGCTAGTGTGAGTGTTATACGTATCAAAATCTTGGCTTAAGTAATCTAGAGCCATACTTTTCAAATATAACCATGGTAGGTAACTCTCAAGCCAAACCCATGGGTTTGGTAAAGAATGTTCGTGTCCAAATAGGATTCTAAGCGTATGTTATGGATTTCCTAATCATGGATATCCCGGAAGACAAGTACCTACCATTAAAATTGGGGAGTCCCTTCCTAAAACATGTGGAGCCATTATTGACTTGTGTCGTGGTACCCTTTCACTTAACGATGGTGTCACCGTTCATACCTATGTGCCTAGACCAAGGGTAAAGCCTTGGTATTTTCACTTCGAAAGCGAGATGGAAGATGAATGGTTGAGTTGTTTTGAAGTAGGGAGAGATGATGATGGTTACCCTATGCATGGACTGTTGGGAGAGCCATACTTGGAGTGTGACGATGCTATGGAGAGGGCTTTCGCAATCGAAGCTTACTTCAACCTGTTCAAAAATATATTAGTCTTCAAGAAGATGACAGATTTCTTGGGGTCATTATCGATACAATTGAAGAACTTAGATTGGGGACCGAACGGGGATAGCACCTATATGAGAAAAGAGGGTGATAAATTTTGGCATGTGAAGATTGAAGTTACAACGTCGTGTGGTAATGTGTACACGAGCGGATTAAAGACGAAAAACACTAAGACGAAACTACCAGAGAAATTTAGAATCGATGACGTTTTCGATATGGAATACTTCATGGATTAGAAGGAAAGAAGACATCAAGAATAAGACGAAGATAAGGCTTGTTCTTCTTTAATTTTTATTTTTTTATTACTAACACTTTGGTACTATTTTGGTTAATTTCTTTGGTGGTTTGACCATTTTGGTTATTTTAAGGTTTTTGATAATTTAGTTGATTTAACTTATTATGTTCTTTATTTATTTTTTTAGGATTTTATAAATGTGTTGTGAAACTTTGAAAATGTTGACAGAATAAAACCCGTTAACAGAAATCTGGGAATTTTTGAAGGTACCACCAACCCCTAAATAGTAGTTCAAGGTTACTTCTCCCAAACACACACAACACACACACACACAAACGCAGGAAAAAAAGAGAGAAGAAAAAAAAAATCTTAAGTTTTTTTTAGAAGATTAAGATGCCACCAAACAAGGTAATTAAATCCTATACCCATCTTTTGATTTTCATTCTTGATTCAGGATTCTTGGGATGAGTTAGATTGAATTGATTAAGTATGAATTATGGAATTAGATTAAGATGTGTTAATGAATGTGGGAAATGGAGCCGTTGATATTGTAAGGGTAGATTAGTATTGATATGATGATGAACTCAAGTAGGTTTTCATCAATCTAGTTGTTTTTTTATCTTTAGGATTTATTAGGTAGTCTAGGATGATGATAATTAGAGATTGTAGATGTTAATATTTTTTATTTTGATATATATTAGAAGGTTAATTTCCGGAAATGGATGATGTTCATAGTTATTATGATCCATTTTGGGAGTGTAGGGAAAATTAGAAAGTGTTAGTAAGGATGATAAAAAAAAATATATATATATATATATATATATATATATATATATATATATATATATATATATATATATATATATATATATATATATATATATATATATATAAAATTCAAGTTGTCGCCGATAGAATACCATTGCCGACCGGCAACTCGCCTACTGTTAACCCACTGCCGACCGGCAGAAAAATCTTGTCGGTCGACTTTTTCGATTTAGTGTCACACTTGCCGCCGGTAGAAAAATCTTGCCGACTGGCAAAACCCATTCTGTTAAAAAAATTATTTTATTTTGTTTGAATAGTTTTATAAATTATGTGCAAATAGGATTCTTGGTTTTATATGCACTAACATACTAACATTTCGAGTGTTGTAATTGTTGTAGAACAAAAGACGACAATGCCACCTAACCCATTGATTGCAAAATATAAGAGGAAGTATAGTGAAGAAAGCGTGTTGCCATACAAGTTGAGGCATGTGGCACATGAGCATTTGAAGTGGAGAGGTTTAAGTGAAATGGAACGACATTCTTACAACTTGAGATTCTCAACGTTACAAGGGAAAACCTTTGGCGAACCTAGGATCGTTGATTGGGGTTTACTTAAGAAGTTTGGCTGTGATGAAGCTTTGAAGGAAAAGTTGAGGATGACATATACTCATAGTTCGGGGATGACTTTCAAGGACTATTCGTTTGAGAAATCTTTGGACGTATAAGGTGAGGTATACCCTGAGTTATGTCTTGAATTCTTTTAAATTTTTCATTTTAAAAAGGAAATTGGAGATGCAATGAAAGAATTTTGCATTTGGTTTAGATTATGTGGGGGAAATTACTGCTTCACACTAGCACAGTTTGGATAGGCATTCGGATTATATGATGAAGAAGAGTTGGATAACCCTTTATTTGAACTAAATTTTCCTAAGTTTGAAACTAATAAGATTTTTTAAAGTCGATTGAATATTGGGGAACCATAGTTGAACACACTGCAGAGAATAAGAAGATTGGGTCGATTAGGGACCCAATCATGAGAATATTACATAGGTTCATAGTGGGGCTAATTGAGCATCGAACGGGAACTAGGGAAAGATGCCAAAACACGGACCTTTGGTTAATGAGTGTAGCTAGTGGGGAAAGGAAAGTGAACATAGTACGGGATATTGCCGAATACTTGTGCAAGCGATCCCCGGGATTGAAAATTGTGAGTGAAGTATGTGGAGGCCACTATGTGACTTGGATTGCTAGGAGGCTCAATATTTTTAAATAATAATGTGATCAAGAAGTTATCAGAGCCACTTGAGAATGAAATATGGGATGTAAGAGCTTTGGATAAGGAGTTAGACAAGAAAAGGAAGTGTCTAAGAGATCCGGAGCCATTGCAACAAAGAGCTAGTGAACAAAGATATGAGGAGCATGATACTAGTGGGGTGAACTCTAGCTGGGGAGATTGGAATGCAAGTTTGAGTGAGGTGGAAAGAATGATGATATGGAGAGACACCATGACAATAAGGAACAATTAAATTCTTGAGCATTCCGTGCCAATTCTACATCACTTGGCGGATGAGGCACGTATTAGCTACCTAACCTATGAGCCACCAAATGTTCCATCGTACCTATACCCATATGTACGATACCCCTATCCTCACACACATTATCCTAGTAGGAATGAAGGTAACTTTGGAGGAGATGGAGTGTCCGTTGAAGATTACTTGGATGCGGGTGCGGGTGCATATGGTGGAAGTATCTCTATTGTTCTAAAAAATTTGATGTTGGAGGATCAACGAGAGGAGCTCATGATGATGATGAAGATATGGAAGATTGAAGACACCATATCATGTGAAGTTTGTAAGATATTATTTATTTTCATAAACATTTTCTTTTATTTGCAAGAATTATGTTTGTAGTTTGTTTAACTAAATGTTTTAGACAATTTGGCAATTTTTATTATATTTTATGTTATTTGGCTTGGTAAAAACATTTCTTTTGTTAGTGCAGTATTTGCAGGAATTGACTTATGAACTCAACATTGGTGGAAAATATGGAGTTTCTATAGAGTCATGAAGCAACAAAACCACATGGAGTTCATATTATTAATTCGGTAGTATCGTTTGACCTTATTTTTCCAATTTTCTTATACTTTTAAGTTCGTTTACTACCATTAAGGGCAATGTTAAACTTAAGTGTGAGGGGATGGTCAAATAGTAAAAATGGTCTATTTTTTGTCAAATATGGTTACTTTTCGTAGGTTATAAAAAATCTAAAAATTAGTAAAATTTTAAATTTTAAATCTTTTATTTTAGTGGTATTTTTAATCTGCACTGAGATCACAATTTTTGTGATTATGACAAGAATAGATGATAAAAGGCAAAATATCTTTAAAAGTTGTTGCTAATCACCTATATTGAGAATTAGCTACTCTAGTTTGTATTTTTTGTAGCATATGCTCATCCAAAGTGTGAGGGGATTGCGAAAAAAAGAAGCAAATAACCAATGAGCTATAAATTATGAAGATGAAGGAAGATGAAGTAAAATGGTAGTATAGATTGGCCAATGTGTCAAGACATGATACTTGAAGTTGAAAAAAAATATTGGAGGAAGGAAAGACAAGAGTGGTATGATGAGAAAGGTGGATGTGATCATTTGGTGATTAGTGTTTTTGCTTTTATGTATTGAAAAACAATAAATACCTTTTTGATAAAATTGTCGGGTGCTCACGTCCCCATGTGATTACTATATGTATGGTACTTTTTAAGTCTTTAAATTTTAAATAGATTTAGAGGAGTCAAATAAAAGTCTGAGTTTAAATTTTGATTTTGGTTTTACTTTACTTGCTCGATGGCGAGCAATACTTAAGTGTGAGGAGATTTGATAACGCCCAAATCCAACATGTATTAATAAGTGTTATCTTCACTTTTGATATAATATTTTATTAGACGGTTATTGTATGGCCCAAACCCGATTGGGGGTTTGGGTCCATTAGGGTTAGGTTTGCTTGTTCAATAAGATGTATGTGTTATAAATACATTGGCAATCTTCCTTATGTAATCACACAAAATATTCGATCAGTATATTATATCTTTGATGGTATCAAGAGCAGGTTAGATCCACCAACAAAATTTCTCATCCTCCGGTCATCGGCCTACATGTCGGTGATCCAGCGGGATCCACGTTATTTTTCGCTTTATTGCTTTTTCTTTTACTAGGATCGTGTCTTTGTATCCTGCATAAACCCTAAACCCTAGCCGTAAAAAAATTGTGTTCAGCCACCTTTAGTCAACCATTTTTTTCCTTCATTTATTTGTGTTCGTTGTGTCAAATATCTCATTGCCATTTTTCGAAAATAGTTGGTTAAAAACTGCAGCACCTACCTAAAGGCAAAGCAAGCCACGCAAAGGAGGAAGTCGAAAGCAGCAAACAACTATGCCGTAAAATACAATTATATTTTTGCTCAAACAAAAAAATGAAGAAAAGAAGATGCGGGTCTCAACATTTATTCCAGCTTGAAAATTCGGAAGCCTCTCGTTCAACTTGCGGGGATTATTAGACGATTATTGTATGGCCCAAACCCGATTGTGGGTTTGGGTCCATTAGGGTTCGGTTTGCTTGTTCAATAAGATGTATGTGTTATAAATACAATGGCAATCTTCATGATGTAATCACACAAAACATTTTATCAATATATTTTATCTTTCATATTTGTGGTAATAAACGGAATTTTATTGCTAATATTTTGCAAAGTTTGGTTCTTGTGTTTTGTAGCTAGCACGGACGAAGAAACGCGTAGAAAAGAATAAAAGGCGAGAATTGGAGGCGAAAAGATAAACGAGGCATGGAGTATAAGCTCTCGTGTAAAGAATAAAAGAAAATAAGAAGTCTTGGGAAGTTTGGAAGAAAGAATGAGGAAAAAACAAAGTAAACGGACTAAAAGGAAAAAAAATGGGAAAAAAGGGGCCAGTTGCCACCACCAGAATTAAAAGTTGCCACCGGAAAAACTTAGCCATGTTGACGCCAGAAACTCTCAAAAATGTTTTCGACAAAGTGTCAGACGGGCTGCGGAAGAGTCACATTAAACCACTCCTTAACTCAGCACCATCAATAGGAGGCTGATCATTTCCCTCCCATAATCATTCCCAAACGTTTCTGCCTCTTTTCCAAGGCTAAATTATGTATATAATAGACCTTAGGGTCATTGTTCTTAGTGTGCTTAATCTATAGATCAATCTAACCCTTGACAAAGGTTAGAATACCACTCCTACATACCCCAAAATATAGTAAACCTTGTTTATCCTCATAGGAGGGACAAAATTCGCATAGGAGGAATTTGGTTAGAGGTTGATTGATCAATTGGAGTCTTGGAATTGCTCAAAATTCTATTTGGTTATTTGTTTTGTGTTGGAAGAACTATTTGGTAAAACTCTTGTACTTGAATAGATTTTCCTACGTTCGATATGATTATGAATTGTGGTGAAATGTGTTTGAATATGAATTTTGAGTAGTGTGATATGCTTGTGATGATCATGGATTCAAAAGTAGAGTTTGGTTTTTTGATCAAGGGAATATAATTGGGTTTTTATGGTTGATAATTTCTTGAAACATTATTTGATAATCAAATAAAATATAGCTTTTTATTGGATTTAAAGGTCGAAAGGAATTCCGGTAAACTATGTTCCAAAAGATTTGTGCATGAGTCAATTTGGTTTCTTGGTGATTGACACTTACCTTGACGAGTAGGTTAAAGGAATTTGTCAATAGATTTATCTTGGGTATAGGTCAAAAAGACCCATTCAAACCAAACTAATCACTTTGTATTTTCTAGAAAATGGGAATTATAATGAATTGGAATAGATAATCATAGGTCGAAAGGGTTTGTCTAAATCAATTTGTTAACATGGATTCTATGAAAAATACCATGGAATGGAGTCCATATACTTTAGATTTGTGATTCATAGTTGCTAAACGCATAAAAATTATCTCTCTGACGGATGAAATGGAATTCACACAAGTACTACTGTTAGTTATGATTTCATTTAGAATATTAGTTCTAGCGATAATATCGGTAGTGACAATCCTATTACCTACACCATCTACATGTTTTGAATATACGCTAATCCCATGGGACGATTTTGACTTACCCGACTTTGCTACAATTGAACGAGTATACTTGCTCGTATGCGTAGTTAAGGAACTAATAAGTCTTGTTTATAAATTTTGCAAGACGCGCATCAATCAACACATTCAATTAGTGTGTACTTTTTTATGCTACATGAGTTGGTATCAAGAGCCGAAGTTTCCTGATTAAAATGTTTCCAAGGACAAGTGAACGTGGGGAGTTAGAATATCCGTTCTTTGAGGGTGATGGTTCATGTTTTGATGAATGGACACGTCGATTATCAAGGACCTCCACTATTTGATGATGCCCATATGATAAAGAGAGTGTGGGTGGAGATCTTGGAAAAAGATTTGTTGACAATCACACAAATTTTCAAGAGGGTGAAAATAATATGTCATTTTTTGTGTTTTTTTGTTCGGGTAAGAAAACAACATCGAATATGTCGTAAGTGTTGATCTTTACTCTTCAATGATCCAAACTACTATAAGTATTGATTATTCAAAAATCATAGATTCAAATCTTTATGAGTTAATATGGTTGCGAAAAGTAACTTGGTCGATGATAGTATTTTGATTGGATAAAAATGTCAAGAAGGGTATTTAAAAGATAAACCTATGGTCAATAAATTTGGTTTTAAGATGATTAAGGTTCGAGGACGAGTCATTCTAAAGAAAGAGAATTTAATGTAAGGGAAACAAATTTGGATGCTAAGTGTACAAGGAACGAGTGAGGCAAACTCAAGGACGAGTATTTTTTTAGGTAGGGAGAATGATACCGGTTTAGGAAAACGGGAAGTCGCTATAAATGTCTTTTATAACAATAAATTTTGATTAGGAAAATATTTAAATTCGATTTAGATATAAATTTAGAGAAAACAAAACTTATCTAGTTTTCTTATATATATATATATATATATATATGAGGGCTTTTCTCTGTAATAGAGATAGCTTTCAGTTTTGACAGTGAAAGCTTTTGCTTTATTCTTGGAAATTTACTAAGATTCTTTTATTAATCGGTATTCGTTGAATCATATATTGTTAGAGTTTGCCTGATTATCAGTATTATTCTAGAGTCAATGATAGTTAAAAAATTGTTTCCGTTATTCGTGTGAATGAACTGATTAGTGTGTTAGTTTTTTTACAGTATATCAACTTCTCAATGTGTAAGGTCGTGAGAATTATGATAAATGATGAAATCAAAGGCATCAACTTGTGGAGGCCACTTTTGCATAATATCTATTAGAAAAACTTGGATTCGAAAATGCTTCTCGCCACGCACCATAGATCATATGGAGCACACTATGTTGTAATCATTGTAATGGTAATTTGATATTTAGTAAAATCTATTACAGCAAATAACCATTTGTGCATAGTAAATTGAACATTGAATGTGTCATTATCCTTTTTAGCAATATTTTAGTTTTATGTGAAGTCAATTTTTGGGTACATGTCATGTATGCATACGTGTAAGCGAAATGTTATATGTCACCTTCAGGTTTTTATAGTACATCAAAACTTCACTTGTTAGTTTTTTCATTCGTCGTATATTATTATTGGATATTAGGGTTCACATCAATGTGACTGCTTAATATATACCTCGTTAGTACTGTTTCGAATTATAAATATTACATATTACAAATATTCATAGTAAAATTACAATTAATTTCAAAAGTTACGATCTATTCACATTACAGTCGCTAAACATTACATAACAATTACTTCCAATTACATTACAATTGATTCCAATTACATTAAAATTACTTCCAATTACATTACAATTACTTCCAATTACATTACAATTTTCTTAACATGTTCCAATACCCTTAAAGGTATTTGCTAACCCAGCGCTCCCTTATATTCTCGAAAGTGTGCGTAAATTGTGTTCTTTGAGTGATTGCTTTAATTTAATATCTTGTCCCAGCATTCTATTGAGCTCATTGACAAATCTGTCCATGGTCGTACTTGGTAAGCATATAGATAGTACAATGCCAGACTCGCCATTATGATTTGTGTAAGGTACGTAGAAACTCTTAATACTAGAGATCATTCCTATTTTCACTTTGACAGGCCCTCCATACACTGGCTTCCCCCACCCGAACTCAACTACATTAAATCCAACACGAGTCAAGTCTGATACAAGGTAGCTTCTAACAACTGTGTAATGAGGTCGGCCTTTGGTTACCATCAAATCAGCTATAGATCTCATGTACTCCTCAGTGACATTAGATTTTGCCTTCATCACGAGCTCAAGGGCATGGCTTAGCGGTTTGGTTGATAGGTCTCTAGCCGTGGAAATGGCGACAGGAAAGGCAATAGCATTCCCATAGTATTCTATAGGAACAAAAGAATTAAACTTACCACGAGCATTGATAACGCATATGATACGCATCTCTTCTTCAGGATTTGGTTGGAGTGATATGGTACGACAACGCCAAAGGCAAGCGGTTAGCACCTCAAATGTAGAACATTTCTGAAGGTGGGGTGGTACAAACCTTCGTAGGGCTGTAATCTCAGCAAGTCCAAAGAAAAATGATCTTTCAATCATATCATTTAGTGGGATCATTGTCTCATTGGTGTCTTCCACTTCAGCATACTCATTATGAGTGCATGTAACACGAGGGGGGTCCCTAGCGAAAAGCAACTCCCTTTGCCACACAGGTAATATCGATGGCTTTGACACACCTTGTGCCATTTCACCTAATCCAGTCATGAACTGTACTATTCCAAATGCATCACTCATGGTATGGTTGAGTCGCAAAGCAAAGATAAAACCACCGCATAGTAATCTTGTCACCTATAAGTAAACTAAGTTAAATTTTTGTATATATATAATAAATTTAATAAGTCAAAAATATTAAAATGACAAAACATATGATGCACAAACTAATACAAATTTATCGTATACTATAAATAAAGAGGTGCAACAACGATCCTACTAACAATATTGAGCAACCATAACACAACCTAAAAATTAGTTTATTGTGTATAATGATTAGATAACCACTTTAGTTCAACTAGATGAGCATATTTGCATAACAACCAGTGGCGGACATACAGCTTAGCTTCGCGGGGGGCAGCGCCCCCCATAGCTAAACTAAAACGACGAGATTATAATGTAGTTTTTCTTTAATTGCGAGTGTTTTTTTAAAATGCCCCCCACTCGAAATT
This sequence comes from Glebionis coronaria, assembly GCA_025667525.1. Lineage (NCBI taxonomy): Eukaryota > Viridiplantae > Streptophyta > Magnoliopsida > Asterales > Asteraceae > Glebionis > Glebionis coronaria. The sequence goes on from CM046876.1 coordinate 13,238,262, forward strand.
GAAATTGCCCCCCACTCACATAGTAAAGTCTAACATTTAACACTTTAAAACCTAAAAATGCTCTATTTTTATGTTAATCGAATTTTAGTTTTTCGCTTTACTGTCGTCAAAAAAAATTTGCCCCCACATTTCAAATTCCTGCGTCCGCCACTGATAACAACATGGTTTTATAACGATAAAAAAGTGCATGGGTTATAAACAAAATATAATAAAAGTTTGAGGATTTGAGGATTAAACATAGTGTTTTGAAACCCTGTTGCACACAACTGGTTCTATTCGAAAAACGACTGAAATTAAATCGGATATTATATTTTCAAAACCCGATTACACTCACTGGGTTTGTAGTGATACGGGTCAACTAAGACGTTCTGTTTTTGTGAAAGACCGGGTTGACCCTATGATCGAACCAATAACCCGATTACTTGACTGGGTCAATTAGAGATCCGATTATTCAACCGAGTCGATTGAAAACCTGATATAAGAGTGTGTTAATACTCCCTCCGTCTCATAATAATAGTCCACCGACCAAAAACACGCAGTTTAATAAAAACATCACTTTTTCAGTTTTCTCTCTCTTACTTTTTACACAATTACAATTATACCCTTAACCAATTAATTTACAACTTCTTTATTAGTTGTAATAATACCTTAAAGTAAGGGTAATATTGTAAACTTGATCTACATTTCTTATCTATTTTTGGACTGGACTATTAATATGGGACGTCCAAAAATAGTAACATGGACTGTTACTATGGGACGGAGGGAGTACTTTGCAGTCTTACATATGACTTTCTAAAATAATGTTAGAACTTTCAAAAATACATTCAACTCTCACTTTCAAGAAATGAATGTAAATACATTATATATAGTAAAGATTAAGATAGTAGTACGTAGTTAAAATTCTTTACATGAAAAATAATAGGTTAAGTTTGTGTTCTTAGAAGGTTTTTTTTGTTTGAGATGTAAAATGTTTTGTGAAATTTTCACTTTAAAAAATGATAGAAAATAAATGTATGATAAAAGTAACTATTGTGATGGAGCAGTATCTAGAGATAAATTTTTTAAAGTATATTGTTTTGTTAGCAAAATGGAGTAATATCTTATTTTTTATGATTATGAATTTCTTTTAATAATATTTTATAAGTTTTATATGTTAAGCAAAACTTATTTTTAAGTGGCTTCTTTTTAATTAGCATAATCTCTTACCAATCGTGTGTGCTACACATGTCTTAAGTTACTAAAACAAAATTTGATGAAAATGTATACTCATTACGTCTAAGTGTTTTGTTTGACTTTTTAAAATCAACTAATTCAACTTTATTCTTAAACATATTTATTTTATTATATAATACGTGAAAAATTATATAAATAAAAATATATTTAAAACTTAATCTATTTTTATTTTATGTACCAAGTTGTTGTTGAGATATGCGATCGTTTAGCCATCGGTAAATGCGTGAGCCTATCGGGGGCACACACTCAATACGGAGAACACACGTTTATTTACGTTTTATTATTTATAATTAAACGTACAATAAAAACTTTACGTTTTATTTAATTAACGGTGGTTTAATTAATTACGGGATTTAATTAATTAAAGGCGAGTGCGTTATTTAAATTTAAGGAAGGAAAACGACTTCTAGAACCCTCCGGTGCCATATAGGCGGCCGATTATCATTAAGGGTCTAGAAGATCCTTTGTTTGGTGATCAAGTAATTAAGTTACTTAATTTAGGTGTTGGGTTGGGCCTAATTAATTTTGAGGAGGTTCAAGGATGTGTATAAATACAATCCCATACCCCTCATAATTTTTCATCCCCTCTTTCTTGTTTGTTGTAGCCGATCGACACAAACACCCCACACCAAACCCTTACGAACTTTTCCTTTAACCCTAAATTCACTTAAAGTGTAAACCTTTGCAAGATCAACTACCTTAGGGTACTTACTTGTGAAGTTTCTTAGCCTTACACTAAACCTTTGATCCTCGTATCAAAGTTTTGGTCTCTTGTTTGGTTCCCCTTGTGGTTCGTCCAAACCCTAACCCTAATTAGGGTTTCCGGTGAATTTTTCCAAGTATCTTGTTTCTATCTATAAACCGTATCCTTAACCTATTAAATTAGGGTTTTGGATATTAGGGTTTCTAGTTGCAAGATAATCGAAGTGAAGTTACCACTAGCATCGTGGTGTGTTCGTTTGACGTGTCGTGTGAGCAATCGCTAGAGGACGGTTACTTTACCGTTGTAGATTCAAGATCAAGATCCATTAATTGATTTATTCAATTAATTAAAAGGTTGGTTTTAATATTGTTTTATTATGTGTTAATCATGAATATTATACTAGATCCATTCCGCTGCGCACTCGTAGTTAATGGTTTAACTAGTTCTAAATCCCAACAGTGGCATCACGAGTCAAATCGTATGGCATTCATGGGTTACACATAGAATAAAACACGCTTGCTTCGCTTTAAAATCTCTTTTATTTATGTTTTTATGACAACTACATGCATACTTGTCATAAAGTTTTAATCTTGATCTAGATCTATTAAAATTGGGTAGGTTAAAATTGAACCGGTTAATAATTACTTTTGTTTTTTATTATCCGTCAAAGACCCTTGCATGTCACTTTTGTGATACTTTGCACGTCATCAAGTACCTTGCTCGAAAACTTGATGAGGGTCTTTGGTCCTCAATTTGGGGAAGACTCATTCGAGACTTGGATCTTATATGATTTACCGCTTTCATATAGAGTCTGTCTTCTGCTTCTACCCCCTTCTGTCTGTTTTATGTGCTTATTTGTTTTCCATTATGAATTGCAAAACGAAATAACTCAAGATTCTAGGAATCATAAAAACGAATGGTACTTATATCGAAACTAGCTTTAAAACTATGTCATATTAATACACCATATTTTCCTTGCGAATCGGCTATGTGTTATTTGTTAAAATCTTGATTTTCTGAACAAATATTAATATTGACATAAGAACTATGAAACTTGGTTTTATTGTATTCTAATTGTTTTGCGAAATCATATTGTCACTCGAGTTGGGCTTACATACCGTAATGATGGCTTATAAACTATCTTCTCAACGACGTGATTTGCAAGAATAATTAGTTTACAATACTCAAAAAAATACAACACCGTTTTGTGTCTTTACTAATGATGGACTTGCTATTGCACTTCGTGCTCTAGTCGAGCTATCTAGGGTTTGAGAAATCTTTAATCTTCTCCCGTGTTCCATAGTTGTTTCGACACCTATGGAATAATTATCCCAAGCACTTGCACCCTCGGGTGCATGAAGAGTAGGATATAGGGTTTGATCTCTCTTTAATGTTCTCCCGCGGTACAACACGAATGAACCAAAAAGTTAACAAATTGTTTTCTTAACTTGTGATAAGAGAATGAATTGCATGCATTCTTTTACACACTTTGACATTTGTTTTTTTAAAACTTATGTGATACCTATTTGAAATTTTTTAAGTCTATGCCATCCAATTTAGAAGCACTTGTAGTTGTTTTTCGTCAACTGGTCAGACCTAGGGCGAATTACATACCCAAGGCGATCTTTGTCACTGGTCAGACCTTTGCCAATAATTGCTGCTTCAAATTGGTACGACTTAAAGTCGAGTTCCCGGTCAGATTCGGAACCCGAGGCATAAAGATGAGATGAAACATACTCATGACTTTATTATGTGTAGAACAAGTTTGTTTGAGATGTTCAAAGGTTCTCGAAAGAGATGAGAGAACATCCCATCCAAACACTCTACGACAAAATAAACTTCATGAATCGTCTCATACAAACTAAGAGTTGCACTTGTAATGCAATTAACGCCCGTCGCTTACCTCTTGCCCCACTTGAATACTAGACGGTCGGACCTCTAATATTAAGTGGGAGTGCAAGCAAGGATCTTAGTCTCAACATGATTAATTGGGTAGTTAATTCTTTGAGAATGTAATTATCGAAAATACTAATCGTTGAACTTTTATTTTGTAGATGAATAATCAAAACTCTTTCTTAAACAGCACGGTTGTTAAGTCATTCCTTGAAAAGATGAAATTGACTGAGAATAACTTTGTTGATTGGTATCGTGCTCTTCGGATAGCGCTCGAAACTGATGACTTGGTTCAATACCTTGAGCAACCAATTCCTGATCTACCTGCAATTCTGCCTCATGGTCATGAAGGACCAGAGCAAGACCCGGATTTACATCCAACTTGGGTCAGAAGGTCACGAGAAATCGCTGGCCTTATGCTCATGACTATGTCCCCTGAACTCCAGAAACTTTTGGAGGGTCACGGCGCATGGTCTATGATGGAAGAGTTGAAGACCATGTTCACTGAACAAGCTGATCAAGAACTCCTTGATGTTGCACGTGCCTTTCACGCGTGTAAACAAGAGGATGGACAATCTGTGAGCTCCTATGTCTTAAAGATGAAAGGGTTCATAGAGAATTTGGAACGTTTGGGTCACCCCATGTCCTTGAAACTTTCGGTCAGCCTAATTTTAGCCTCACTGAATAAGGACTATGATAGGTTTGTGCAAGACTATAACATGCATGGCCTGGGGAAGACAATACCTGAATTGCATGCCATGCTTAAGTTGCATGAGAAAACGTTGCCAAAGAAGGTTGCACCTGCTACTCCTAATACCATTAATGCTATTAGGGCAGGAAGGGTTCAAAAGCCTAACAAGGCTAAACCGTCTAATGCTGCAAAGGGTAAGAATCGTGGTAAAGGGAAGAAAGTAGCTAACTTTACTCCCAGAGCCAAGATTCCCCCTCCACCAAGGAAAGAGAATCCTGCTAAGGATGCCATTTGTCACCAGTGTGGTGAAATTGGTCATTGGAAGAGAAACTGTCCAGAGTATCTCACTGAGTTGTGGAAGAGAAAGAAGTCCTCGCAAGGAGCTAGCACTTCAGGTATCTTCACGATAGAACTCTTTACTTTTCCTAATAAATCTTGGGTTTATGACACTGGTTGTGGTACTCACATCTGTAATACTACTCAGGGTCTAAGGATAAGTAAGAAGCTGAAGCCAGGAACTTTGAATCTGTACGTGGGCAATGGTCATCGTGCCGCTGTTGAAGCCATTGGTGTTTTTCAATTATTTCTCCCTAGTGGACTGGTTGTTATGTTGAATAATTGTCATTATGCACCTTCTATTTCTAGAGGGATTGTTTCAGTTTCATGTTTGTATGACGATGGATTTGTTAATCGTTTTGAGAATAATGCAAGTATTTCGGTTTCGAAAAATAATATGTTTTATTTTAATGCTATTCCTAGTAATGGTATTTATGAAATTGATATGTGTGATTCTAATGCAAACAATAGTTCTATGTATGCTATGAGCAACAAAAGGGCCAAATCTAATTTGGACTCTACATTGCTATGGCATTGTCGCCTTGGCCACATAAGAAAAAAGCGCATTAAGCAATTACAATCTGATGGATTGCTCAAGTCAAACGATGATGATTCCTTTGACAAATGTGTTTCATGCTTATCTGGAAAGATGGCACGTAAACCTTATTCACATCAAGTGGAGAGGGCTAAAGATCTACTTGGACTAATCCACACTGATGTATGTGGTCCATTTAGAACCGTGTCAAGACAAGGTGCAAGTTACTTCGTCACTTTCACTGACGACTATAGTCGTTATGGTTATGTTTACTTGCTAAAGCATAAACATGAAGTGTTTGAAACATTTAAGGTGTTTCAAAAGGAAGTAGAAAATCAACTCGGTAAAACCATAAAGGCACTACGATCTGATCGCGGAGGTGAATTTATGAGTTATGAATTTCTGGAGCATCTTAAGGAACATGGGATAGTTTCCCAAAGAACTCCTCCATATACACCACAACAGAATGGTGTGTCTGAGAGGAGAAATAGAACCCTACTTGATATGGTTCGTTCCATGATGGCCCAAACAGCTCTTCCTAAATCCTTTTGGGATTATGCTCTTGAGTCTGCTGCTCGCATACTCAATATGGTTCCAACTAAGAAGGTTGAAAAGACTCCATACGAAGTATGGTATGGGCAAGCCCCTAAGCTGTCTTACTTAAAGGTCTGGGGATGTGAGGCTCTTGTTAAGCGTGACACGCTTATCAAACCTGACAAACTAGAGCCCCGATCTGTTAAGTGTATATTTGTAGGTTACCCAAAGGAAACGATGGGTTACTCCTTTTACTACCCACCCGAGAACAAAGTATTTGTTGCTCGTAATGCTGAATTCCTAGAGAGCAATCTTATGAATCAAGAAGCAAGTGGGAGTATAGAGGATCTTGAAGTAATTCAAGATGAAGATATACATCCTTCTGAAAACACTAGCAATCATGAAGAGGATGATCAAGAAATTGATGAACCTATAAGTGATATAGCTCCCATTCGAAAGTCTACAAGGACTAGGCGTGCTCCTGACCGTATGTGTTTATACATTGACGCTGAGGAACATGAGTTAGGGGATCATAATGAACCCACTAACTTCAAAGCTGCATTGGCAGATCCTGAATCTGACAAATGGCTGGATGCTATGAATGTGGAGATGCAATCCATGAAAGACAATGATGTCTGGATCTTAGTAGACCTTCCCCCTAACGCTAGAACTGTTAGTGGCAAGTGGTTGTACAAGAAGAAGACCGACATGGATGGCAATATACACACCTTTAAAGCTCGATATGTAGCGAGGGGCTTCACTCAAACCTTCGGGGTTGATTATGAAGAGACCTTCTCTCCTGTTGCGGATATCAAAGCTATAAGGATTCTTTTAGCCATAGCCGCGTTCTATGACTATGAGATTTGGCAAATGGATGTTAAAACCGCCTTCCTCAATGGACTGCTTTACGAAGAAGTCTATATGAAGCAACCTGAGGGTTTTGTAGATCCAAAGTATCCAAACCGTGTATGCAAGCTTCAAAGATCCATTTATGGACTTAAGCAAGCATCAAGGCAATGGAACAAGAGGTTTGATGATGAAATCAAGAAATTTGGTTTCAGTCAAAATCCTGATGAGCCATGTGTATATATCAAAGCTAGTGGGAGTAGCGTAGTGTTTCTTGTCCTGTATGTTGATGACATATTGTTGATGGGAAAAGACATTCCAATGTTGCAAAGTGTAAAAGCTTACCTTGGAAGGTGTTTTTCCATGAAGGATTTGGGAGATGCTGCGTATATTCTTGGAATCAAGATCATACGTGATAGACCTAGACGGTTAATTGGTTTATGTCAAAGTGCTTACTTAGATAAGATTTTGAAGAAGTATAACATGGACAACTCCAAACGTGGCTTTGTTCCCATGCAAACTAAATCAAAATTATCTAAGACTCAAGGAGCATCAACACCTGATGAGGTGAGACGCATGCAGAGAATTCCTTATGCTTCGGCAATAGGATCAATCATGTATGCTGTTAGATGTACGAGACCTGATGTTGCGTTCTCGCAGAACATGACTAGCCGATTTCAGCAGAATCCTGGCGATTCTCACTGGACTGCTGTTAAGAACATTCTGAGGTATCTTAGGCATACCAAAGACATGTTTCTTGTTTATGGAGGAGGTATGAAAAGAGAGCTCAGGGTTGCTTGCTACACTGATGCTAGATATCTTACGGATGCTGATGACACGAAGTCTCAGACGGGATATGTTTTCATGCTGAACGGAGGTGCTGTAAGCTGGAAAAGCGCAAAGCAGACCATCCATGCAAACTCATCTACAGAGGCTGAGTATATAGCCGCTTCGGAGGCTGCTAAAGAGGCAGTTTGGATTAGGAAGTTTATTTATGGGCTTGGTGTTGTTCCCACAAATAATGAACCTATGACGATGTATTGTGACAATACCGGAGCCATTACTATAGCTAATGAACCAGGAATCACTAAAGGTGCGAAACATTATCGTTCCAAAGTTCACTACCTCAGAGAAGTGATTGAACTTGGTGATGTTAGTCTGGAGAAAGTTCACACAGACGACAATTTAGCTGACCCCTTCACAAAGGCGTTAGACCTCAAAAGCATTCCATGTTGACTCATGGAATTGGTTTGCTTCCAGCTAATAGTCTCATGTAATCTGTGTTAATCGAAGTATTTGGATAATTTGGAATTGTAAGACAATTTAATTATTTTCTGATGAATAAAGATATTTGATGTTTGTTATCTTCATATAATTATTGTTGCCTTATGTTTGTATGTTTAAATCCTTGAATAATTTAATTATTCTAAACATGTCCATTGTCGGTTAAACAATATGGGAATATTGTATACATTAAGACAATTATGAGTGTTGGTTATATATACTGGTGTATATGATGGACGGTTTCCAACCAAACTCATATGTTATTCATTGATATGAATATTGGACAACCCGAACTTTCGAATGGTTACTTTTGGATCCGTTGTCATGAGTAAATTCGAATACATAAATGGTGAGGATTAGGTCATCCTTAGACTTGAGATGCAAACAAGTTGTGCATGTGTGGATATCGCTTCTTGATTTTATGTCCAACGCTAGTTCGGAAGATCTAGCTATAACGACTCTAATTGGAAGTGTTGTGAAGCAGCATCCACAGACACTTGCAGTCAATATAGAATTCGTTCCTCCACTGATATAGTGCAGTGAAGTACCCTGGATCCCCTCCAGAATTAATTAGGTAATTGTATGGCCGTACCCAAAATGTAATCAAGATGATGCTTGTTACAATTTGGACTATCTAAATTAATTTGTAAACGAGGAATTAAAGTTAAACTATATGGAATGAGTTAGGATCCATATCCATGGTTTAACCGGTACATTGTAACGAAGGGATGATTATCAGCAAGCTCAAATAATCGTACACCATTACTAGTCTTTAAGATCTTATTCTTGAAACTATTTAACTCAACATTTTCCGATTATAATGAAGTGTTGCTAGATGCTTCATTATGGACGCTGTATGTCTAAACTCTCACAAGTGGGAGCTGTTGAGATATGCGATCGTTTAGCCATCGGTAAATGCGTGAGCCTATCGGGAGCACACACTCAATACGGAGAGCACACGTTTATTTACGTTTTATTATTTATAATTAAACGTATAATAAAAACTTTACGTTTTATTTAATTAACGGTGGTTTAATTAATTACGGGATTTAATTAATTAAAGGCGAGTGCGTTATTTAAATTTAAGGAAGGAAAACGACTTCTAGAACCCTCCGGTGCCATATAGGCGGCCGATTATCATTAAGGGTCTAGAAGATCCTTTGTTTGGTGATCAAGTAATTAAGTTACTTAATTTAGGTGTTGGGTTGGGCCTAATTAATTTTGAGGAGGTTCAAGGATGTGTATAAATACAATCCCATACCCCTCATAATTTTTCATCCCCTCTTTCTTGTTTGTTGTAGCCGATCACACAAACACCCCACACCAAACCCTTACGAACTTTTCCTTTAACCCTAAATTCACTTAAAGTGTAAACCTTTGCAAGATCAACTACCTTAGGGTACTTACTTGTGAAGTTTCTTAGCCTTACACTAAACCTTTGATCCTCGTATCAAAGTTTTGGTCTCTTGTTTGGTTCCCCTTGTGGTTCGTCCAAACCCTAACCCTAATTAGGGTTTCCGGTGAATTTTTCCAAGTATCTTGTTTCTATCTATAAACCGTATCCTTAACCTATTAAATTAGGGTTTTGGATATTAGGGTTTCTAGTTGCAAGATAATCGAAGTGAAGTTACCACTAGCATCGTGGTGTGTTCGTTTGACGTGTCGTGTGAGCAATCGCTAAAGGACGGTTACTTTACCGTTGTAGATTCAAGATCAAGATCCATTAATTGATTTATTCAATTAATTAAAAGGTTGGTTTTAATATTGTTTTATTATGTGTTAATTATGAATATTATACTAGATCCATTCTGCTGCGCACTCGTAGTTAATGGTTTAACTAATTCTAAATCCCAACAGTTGTATATAAGACTATAACACATAGAAAAACAATTAAAATTTCTCTTTCCATTTATAGTACAGTAGTTTGCGAATCACTAATGTGTTTTTACCTTGAAAGCTATATAAAACAAACATATGAAATTTATCTTATCAAATTCGTTTAGCAATACTAGTAAATATTAATGCTACCTGATAATTTGATTATTAATTTTAAAATAGACCATCAAAATTCAAATCAAATTTTCACATTTAGAGTGTACATCATATGAATGTTTGTGGTATACGCATCATTTAATTTACTATAGTCACGGATACGATATTTTGAATCGAACGTGGCACGAAAAATGTATTAGTTTTGAAGTTGCTCAAAATCTAACTAAGTTTCTCGGTTAGAATATTATAATGTAATTTCATTAACTAATGACCGTTTGGCTGCGTCAGAAAATTTATTCACAATCTATGTAACGAAGTAATTAGAGACCAGTTATCTCAAACATTTATTTACTTTACTTTTTCATTTTTAAAGTTCAGAAAGAAGTGCATACAACTATATTAAGTAAATGATGCATTAGCCAACATAAATCCTATTTTAACAATCACTGTGTAAGGTTTCTTAGTTTCTTACAACGTCAAATTAGTAATTGGCTCAGTTGTAATTAAGTTAACATAAACTACGGAAGAAACACTTAATTAAGTAAATGTTTTAGCATGTAAATAGAAGTACATAGTTTGAACTAGGGTTGAGCATCGATACAGGACCGGACCAGACCGACTAAGATCGGACCGGACAAAAGACCAAAATGATCCGAAATCTCAGACTGAGACCGGACCAAAATAGTCCGGGCTGGTCCGGGTCGGTCTGGTTCGGTTCGGTCCTCGATCCGATCCGGCCCGGTTCTATTAAGCATAATTGACAAGATTTTTGGTAAGACCGAATCGGATCGGACCGGACCGAGGACCGAAATGGTCTAAAACACCGGATCGAAATTATTCGGTCCAGTATGGTTCGATTTGATTCGATCCGGGTCGATTTTAGATCTGCCATGCCATGCTCAGCCCTAGTTTGCACGAAAGTGTAACATATATATAAACTTAAGGGTTTTTCATACAAACATCTGCTACTAAACACCATAGAAACTATAAACGCATAAAATTAACCTGAATGAGTAACAAAGGTGAATCTAGGATCCCGCAAGATCCAGGAACATCATAAATAAGTTCCTCCAAACAAGGAAACGGAGGCTGAAGTTCATCACCGAATTGCTTCAGTGTCACATCAGCCTCTGCTTCAATAAATAAAACACCTTCACCAGTACAATCCACCATCAACTTTCTTGCTGGACCTTCTTTAAGTCGTCCAGCAAACGGATAGTAAAACACGAGCACCTTAGCAAGAGCCTCCCTGATCACACTCACAGGATCCTTGTTTTTCATATTTGCACTTCGTCGATAAAAAAAGATGTTTTGAATTTGAGAACGTAGGCTTTCTTGATCATCAATGTCCGAAAGAGGCTTGAGTTCTCGTGGCGTAGGTGACGCTGGAGCAATGAGCTCTGGTGTACGTCTACGGACATTAAAGGTCAAGAGAGGTTCAGTTTGTGCCATATGTGTTTTGTGTTAGTTTGTGTCTTATTATTTGTGTGTGTACTTGTGTCTTTTACGAAGCTATATTTATAGAAAGTTATGTATACACATAAACATTTTATAAAACTGGATCTTATAAAAAGACATGAAATTGAAAGATTCAAATTTTGAATGGGCTATGCACTATTATATTTTCATGTCCTTCAAAGGAGTACATCAATAGAGACCTAACCCTTTTTTTTAGGCTAGGCACAACGCTAATAGGTCGTGACTTAATTTTTTTATCCGGCGACCTAATGTGACCTATTAGTCACAACCCAACGACCTAATGCGGTCTAGTTCTATTTTTTATTTATTTTTTAATTCAATAAAAATAACATTTTATATTCAATAAAAATAACATTTTATATTCAATAAAAATAACATTTTATTCCAAAAAAAACATTTTATTTCATACAACACACATTACACTAAAAACAAAAACATTACATAAACTAAAAAACATTACTAAACATTAGAAGTAAAGAGGGTATAATGCATTAGCTAAAACTAACTCCAAAAATTGTCAAATTAATATATGTTGTGAGGAATTAAATAAAGCTCAATATGTTAAAATTTAGAATTTTTTTATAAAGTTTATATAATTAAAACAGGATTAAAACATGTTAAATTTTAAAAAAAAATTACAAAACACACATACACAACCCATAAACACACAGACACAAACACAAACACAAACACAAACACAAACACAAACACAAACCAGTCGTGTGTAGAGTCGATTTTCCCTCGATCGATTCCGACGACCGAATCGCCGCAACGAGACGACTCAGTCGCGACCGACTCACGACCAAAAAAATTCGGGTGCATTGTGCCTAGCCTTATATGATGACTGCATTTTATATATGCAAGTTGAAACAAGCATGCTACATTAAGTGACAAAGAAACATATCATAGCTATCAAAAAGTTGAAATAATCACCGTACGATCCGGTTAGAGTTGAAACAAGCATGCTACATTAAGTGACAAAGAAACATGTTTTAGCATATAAATAGAAATATCCCTACTATAAATAAACATGTAAATAGAAATATCCCTACGTTAAGTGACAAAGAAACATGCTACATAATTAACTAAAAGTTGAAAGGGTTCTACTATAAATACCCTTACCCACTAAAAAGTACCAAAAAGATACAAAAGATTCTTTTTATTCCCTCCCTGGTTCAACCATACAAAATTTGAAATAATCATCGTACGATCCGGTTAAATGGCTTTTTAGGGGTATGTATAACTTCACCCAAGTTGAAATAATCACAGTACGATCCGGTTACTGTATATCGAGACAGATAGCACCATTTCAAGCGTGTGTTGGTTCCATAACAAGTTGAAATGAAAAGAACTAGAATTTCTTGATTAACTTTAACTTTGATTGCTTCATTACATAACAATGACATGGTATTTATAAAGCATATTAATAAAACCCTAAACCTAAGATAGATAGATAGTAATGGCCCGTTCGGCCCGACCCATACAACCCCGGGTGTATCATTCCACACTCCTTCGAATCCACCCTGCCGTCAAGGTGATGTCTTAAAAAGCACACTTGATTCCGGGAACCCTATCCTAATCATAGCGCAAACTCGCCTTTCACTCCTGCGGTTACCCTGTCTTCCGCTACCACAAGCAACGCCCTTTTTCCTCTTCCCCCTTCCGCTACCTTGAACATAACACAACACCCCATTTCGCCCACTTCCGCTGCCCAAGCTCTAATACTCCTCACTCCTTCAAAATTCTCCTTTCCCTCAAGGTGATACGAAGAATATGTCGATTGGGAGTTCGAAATTGATTCCCACACATTCGGTTGAACTAAATTATGGATGCGCCAAATATCCATATGAGCTCATGAACATCATCGATACCAATTCTTTTCATAGTTGGAGAGTTAGCGATTTTTCATGTTCAACCAAAGAAGTGAGTGCAGAACTATTTTCGTTGTCCGCTATTCCCTCCGCCCCGAAGCTTTTGAATCATCACTACCATCCTTAAGTACTGATATCACTTTATTCCACTCATCCTCGTCAACCTCACACACTTCAGCGCCAACCATAAGAACTTCATCAACGCTCCCTTTATTTTCTAAAAACTCGTCAAACTCGTTAAGAACTTCCATGCTTCCCACATTACTCTCACTAATATTAAAAACACCGTCCATCGCGCCACTAACCTCAACAACACTAACATCTTCATTAACATCTAATGACACTTGAACCACGTATGGAGCTTCTTCACTTTAACATGATAAAACGAAATCTAATTTTTCTCCAATGCTAAGCTTTTTCCCTTCAATTGCCGCAAAACTAGCCTCCATTATACATGCTAAGGAAAAGGCTTCTCCTAAATTTGTAGGCGATGACCTTAATAGTGCACATTGTAGGAGCGATTTAAGGCCACATATATAAAAATATTTTAGTAAATCCTCAGACATCCTTGTTACACGATCTTCAAGTATCACAAATTTACTCTCATAATCCACCACGGTACCTATATGCAAGAGCATAGATAACACATCCCTATCGTTGTTGCCTGATGCCATAGCAACAAAAAAAACAATTTTTTTTTTTCGGATGAACGGTTCCATGTGAACTATAACGTCGATGAATAGTAGCTGGAAGAATAGTATCTTCGGATGAACAGTATCGCCTGATAAAGAATACCCCCGCCTAATGAACAGTGTTCTCGATGAACAGTAATTTTTTTGAATGATTGGAACCCTGGATCAAAATCCCTCAACAAACTGAGGGCTCTCAATGAAAGCACCAATTGATACAATCCGGTTAGGGTGTATTTTGTAGAGATAGCACCACTTCAAGCGTGTGCTGGCTCTATAAGAACTTGAGATGAGAAGAACTAGTATTTCTTGATTAACTTTAACTTTGATTACTTGATTACATAACAACGACATGGTATTTATAAAGCATAGAAATAAAACCCTAAACCTAAGATAGATATATAGTAATGGCCGTTCGGCCCGACCCATAAAACCCCTGGTGTATCATTCCACACTCCTTCGAATCTACCTTGCCCGCAAGGTGATGTCTTGAAAAGCACACTTGATTCTGTGATCGCATTTCCTAACCATACCGCAAACTCGCATTTCACTCCCGCGGTTACCCCATCTTCCGCTACCACAAGCAACGCCCTTTTTCCTATTCCTTCTTCCGCTACCTTGGACATAACACAACACCATTTTGCCCGCTTCCGCTGCCCTAACTCGAATACTCCTCACACCTTCAAAATTCTCCTTGTCCTCAAGGTGATACGAAGAATATGCCGACTGGGATTTCGAAAATGATTCCCACACATTCGGTTGAACTAAATTATGGATGCGCCAAATATCCATGAGCTCATGAACATCACCGATACCAATTCTTTTCCATAGTTGGAGAGTTAGCGATTTTTCATGTTCAACCAAAGAAGTGAGTGCAGAACTATTTTCGGTGTCCGCTATTCCCTCCGCTCGTGTCTTCGGACCCGAAGCTTTTGAATCATCACCACCATCCTTAAGCTCCGATATCACTTTATTCCACTCATCCTCGTCAACCTCACACACTTCACCGCCACCCATAAGAACTTCATCAACGCTCTCTTTATTTTCTGAAAACTCGTCAAACTCGTTAAGAACTTCCATGCTTCCCACATTACTCTCACTAATAATAAAAACACCGTCTATCGCGCCACTAACCTCAACAGCATTAACATCTTCATTAACATCTTATGACATTTGAACAACGGGTGGAGCTTCTTCACTTGACCATGATAAAACGACATCTAATTTTTCTCCAATGCTAAGCTTTTTCCCTTCAATTGCCGGAAAACGAGCTCCATTATACATGTTAAGGAAAAGGCTTCTCCTAAATTTGTAGGCGATGACCTTAATAGTGTACATTGTAAGAGCGGCTTAAGGCCACATATATAAAAATATTTTAGTAAATCCTCAGACATCCTTGTTACACGATCTGCAAGTATCACAAACTTACTCTTATAACCCACCACGGTACCCATATGCAAGAGCGGAGATAACGCGTCCCAATCGTTGTTTCCTGATGCCATAGCAACCAAAAAACAATTTATTTTTTATTTTTGGATGAACGATTCCCTGTGAACTATAACGTTGATGAATAGTAGCCAGAAGAACAGTATCTTCGGTTGAACAGTGACGACGGATGAATAGTACCGCTTGATGAACAGTGATCTCGATGAACAGTATTTTTTTTTGAATGATTGGAACCCTAGATCAAATTCTCTCAACAAATTAACGGCTCTTAATGAAAGCACCAATTAATACGACCCGGTTAGGGTGTATTGGTATAGATAGCACCACTTCAAGCGTGTAATGGCTCCATAAGAACTTGAGATGAAAAGAACTAGAATTTCTTGATTAACTTTAACTTTGATTGCTTGATTACATAACAAAGACATGATATTTATAAAGCATAACAATAAGACCCTAAACTCAGATAGATAGATAGTAATGGCCCATTCGACCCGACTCATACAACCCCGGGTGTATCAAATCATGCGGAGGATCGTCAATTACTCAGTTGGCCATGCCTAAGAACAGTTAATATATTTGTAACAAATCATGGCCGTATCTCAATTGGCCATGCCTAAGAACAGTTAAAGAAGAGGAAAAGAAGGATCTGGAATACCCCTGGGGGATCCGATCCGTGGAGAAGAGAGAAAAAAGGAATAAAACATTCTTGCCTAATTTATGATATATCTTGGGCTCCAAGTTTTGGGACCCTACATAAACACATAAGGTGTCTCATAATTCTCTATCCCACAAATCTCTCTCCCTCTCTTTTTTGCGATCAACGAACACAACCTAAGGGTGTTTCATTTGGTTTCTTGTTTAGTCGAGTCCTAGCCCCTCTCTCGGGTTGTTGTGTCGATTTTTCATTATACGTTCACGCTCGTTTTATACGTACTAGTATTACGGTTAACTCGTTATTATACATGTGTGCAAGAACAGAATATTATCTCACTGTGGATTATATCTTGGATCGATTAACAAAACGGTAAGGGGTTAATCATTAATCCTCATAAACCCTAATTGGTGATCTGTTCTTATTCATTGGAATTGCATTGCAAAAGGTACATAATCCTAATTCGATTAATTATGAATTTGTTATTATTATGATCTTGTTTTTTAACGTTTCCGCTATTACGTGCTTTGATTTTTAACTATATTTTTATAATTGTGATAAACTTTATAAACCTTAAAAAATGTACTCCCTCCGTCCAATAATAAGTGTCCACTTTAATTTTTTTGTCTTCTTTATTCAACTTTGACCATAAATATCTTCATTTGTGTTATATAATACCGGATTAAAACTATATGTAATGAAAATGCATTTAAATATCAATCCAAACATATATTTTTCATCAAGTATTGTATAACACAAATACATATATTTATAGTCAAAGTTGAATAAGAAAGACCGAGAAAAATCAAAGTGGACACTTATTATGTGACGGAGGTAGTATCAGTTTTCAAGTTGCTCAAAATCAAAACTAAGTTCCTCGGTTAGAATATCATAATGTAATTTCATTAACTAATGACCGTTTGGTTGCGTCAGAAAATTTATTCACAATCTATGTAACGAAGTAATTAGAGACCAGTTATCTCAAACTTTTATTTACTTTACTTTTTCATTTTTAAAGTTTCGAACAAGACCTAAAAGAAATAAGTGCATACATATGTTTCTATATATTAGGTTTCTTGGCCAACACTGTCAGCCCAAGAGCCCAACTATAAACGTTTCTTTCTCACCTCAAAGTTCATCACCATAGTTTAAAACCAACCATATTAAGCATGTGGAGGATTTTGCTAAGAAAAAAAGAATAGACATTATAACAATGATGTCATTAGCCAACATAAATCCTATTTTAACAATCACTGTGTAAGGTTTTTAACAACATCAAATTAGTAATTGGCTTATTTTAACCTCGTAACCATTTCTAATCATTGTAACGTTTGTTGCTAGCTTCTTGTTAGGTTCTTAATATCAATTGTCGTTTCAAAAAAAATATATTAAGTTAATATAAAGTACGGAAGTAAATATTTTGAACGAAATCCCCTTGGATAAGTCCGTGTCAGTCAGAGTTATCCCAGGTTGGTCCTCTAAATAACCTAGGCCTATTTTATTATAATACTCCATTTGTGAATTAACCAGCTTACCCAATCCTTTAGAGGATTTCTGCCATTGATTAATCACTTCTCTTTCATTAAAAAGACTAGCTTTTAAATCATCATTTTCTGTTGTGACTTTCATAAGTTGTTTTCAAAAGCTTTAATAGACACATATTTTTCTCTCATTTGAAAAGTCAAAATCCTAATTTTCTCTTCATAGTTTTGATGACCCTTTTGACACAAACCTATATTATCTTCTAACTTATCAACACCTTGTTTAAAAGCATTAACTTCTACAGTACATGTGTTTACTTTTCTATATTGTTCCTCAAGTTCTACTTTTAGAATATTAAACTTAAGAACACAATCTTTAGAACATGGATGTACCTCATTGTCTTCATGAGAAAGAGCCATTAAACCTTGCTCTTCTTCTTCATCATTGGTGTCAGTCCAATCAACCACTCCATCTAAAGTCACCAATGCCTTAGTTGTCTTAGGACTCCATGGATTTCTGCTATCACCTTTTGGAAGACTTTCAGAGATTCTTAGGTTGGTTCTATTGCTGCTCTTGAACTTCTGGTTGCTACCTTCAGCTTTTTCTCTTTTGCCTTATCTTAAAAAGTGTCCAAGCTTTCCATAGTTGTAGCATTCAACCTTAGACTTGTCATATCTTAATGGTTCATAAGAATCAACATTTATCTTCCTTCTAGTCTTTTTGTAGAATCTGTTGGATCTAACTGAGACCATTGCAGCTTGCCATTTGAGATCCATCTCTTCAATATCATCATCTTCCATTTGGAACAGATCATTAAGAGTCAACCTAGGTATGTTTTCTTGTCCAGCAAAAAATGGAAAAGTCATCATTTTCACTTAATAATGGTGAGCTCTAGATCATTGATGGACTGTTTCCGGTACTTTGAGGATAAGTACTGCTTATTGGTCCATCAGCAGTACCTTGAAAGTAAGTACCGCTGCTTGATCCACCAGCGGAACCTTGAGAGTAAGTACCGCTGCTTCCTTCTGACACAAAGGCTATGTTAGACTTTGATATAGATGCTTTTGGTGGCTCAATTCCCTTGACATCCATATCACATACTCTGAGATTGTTGTAGAGATGATCAAAAGATGTAACATCTAAATAATCTCTTGTGATGAAGTGCATAGCCATCACCTTCCACTCTAGTCGAACTCCTATCAAGAACTTTAGATTAGCTTCTTCATGAGAGATCACTTGTCCATGAACTGCTAATTGAACAAGCAGTTTATTGAACCTTCCATAACCACTATGGATTCCTTCTGCACTGGAGATAGAGAAGTTATCAAACTCTTGTTTTAAGACTAGTTTTTTCATCTTCTTATATTTGTCGTTGCCTCCAAATCTAAGTTTGATAGCCTCTCACATAGCTTTTGCATCTTTGTAATGATAAAGCTAGGTAGTATCTCCTCTGAGAGTGTCATAGCTAAAGCAGTTCTGGCATTTCTTTCTCTGATCTCTGCTTATATCTCTTCAGAAGTGACAGCAGGCGAAGTATGATCTGTGTGGTTCATGTAATGTTCCATCTTCATAGCCCAAGTCTCGTAGTTATCACTTTTGAGAACAAGAAGCTTTACAGCAGATAGAGTATGGGGAGTAGATGTAGTTTGTGTGGCTACACCTTGTGTAGTTTGTGCAAATGGTGGCTGTAGAACCACTAGAGCAGGTTGCACAACCTGCGGTTGTCCTTGTGGTACTGGATCAGGGATTGGAATCTCTTCCAAGTGAGGTTGTTCACCGGATTGAGACATAGTGTGAGGCTTTTTGTGGTTGAGGTATTGTTCTTCTTATTCAGAGTTTCTCAACAAGCTCTGATACCACTTGTTGATCCCTTTGAATGGATCTATATTATGTTAAGAATTTGTACAATAACTTGTAATCAAACTAGAGCACTTGAGAACTCTTACTCAACTAAACAAGTTATGTGGAATCTAACTTATAATGCAAAGAAGAATAAAATTACTCTAACTATCCGATTTTATATTAATCGACTTTCTAATGAGGTACCTATGTTTCTTTTATAGTGTAAGGAACGCTAAAATATTCTATTATAATAAGTATATCACACACGGTATATTATTAATATTCTAAACTATTAAGTATATCACATAATATACTCTAACTATAACTATGACATATCTTTTCAAAAGATATATTCGTCTAATCTTCTTAGCAGTACTTACATTATAACAAACGATAGTTTACATATACCGCGTTAACACTAACGGTACTTGCTAACACTAACAGTACTTGTACTTGTACTAACGGTACTTGGTACTTTACAATAATTCCCAACAACAGGTATATGCATAACCCTAGAAAAGGACATTGGCAAGCTGTGAAATGGATACTAAGGTATATCCATAACACAGTAGATGTCGGGTTAGTATTCGAACATGGAAATAGTCAATTGGTGGCAGGATTTTGTGATTCTGACTATGCTGGAGATTTAGACAAACGAAGATCTACTACGGGCTACATTTTTACTCTAGCAAAAGCTCCGATTATTTGGAATTCTACCATACAGTCAACTACTTCTTTGTCAACTACGGAAGCAGCGTATATGGCGATTACAGAGGTTGTCAAAGAGGTAATGTGGCTTCAAGGGTTGCTCGTTGTACTTGGAATTAATTCGAAATTTGTCATGATGCATTTTGACAGTCAGAGTGCAATTCACTTTGCGAAGAATCAAGTTTATCACGCAAGGACGAAGCACATTAATGTTTGTTATCATTTCATACGAGAGATACTCGAAGAAGGTGGAGTTACAATCGAGAAAGTTCATACTTCTAAGAATCCTTCTGATATGCCGATTAAAATATTAGCTGGGATCAAGTTCAATTATTGTTTGGACTTGATCAATGTTATGAAAACATGAAGGTTGGTTTAAAGCCTCCACACGATTGACGGCGAGATTGAAGACTCATATTCGCCAAGGTGGAGATTTGTGAGAATAATGGCTCATACATGCATGAACTAGCAATTTGATTTGCAACTTGGCATGAATATTGAAGCCTATAAATAGAGGCATTTCCCTTGTAGTTTAGTATTAGAATATTAGAATATATCTCCTGTATTATGTATATATGGAATGTATATTGCATCCATAATTATCTTATAGTTAGTTAGGATGGATATGTATTAACTCTTGTATATAAACCCCTTGGAGATAATGAATGAGACACGATCATTCTCTTACATGGTATCAGGCCTCCCTAATACCTAAACCTAAAAATCAACTCCTTCATTTTCTAATCATCTTATCTTCAGTTTTTAGCCTCTCTAATGGCAGAACAAAAGATCCATCCAGCCCTCGCTATCTCCAGCATCAAAAACATCTTTACTGTTGAACTCAGTTTCGAGAATGGCCAGTACCTATCTTGGTCGGAACTTTTCAAGATCCATTGTCGTGCATACAAGGTTATTGACCACATCATCCCCCCACCACCACCCGCTACTTCTTCCACACCACCACCAAAAGATGCCCCTCAACCCAAAGTTGTTGATCCTGAAACATGGTCGACCTTGGATGCTATCGTCCTTCAGTGGATCTATAGCACCATCTCCAATGACCTAATGCATATCATTCTTGAACCCGACACCACCGCTGAGAAAGCATGGTCACGCTTGAAAAATATTTTTCAAGATAATAAGAACTCCAGGGCTGTTTATTTGGAACAGGAATTCACCAATACACGTCTTGACAACTTTTCTTCCGTTTCATATTATTGTCAAGAACTTAAGATGCTCTCGGATCAACTCACTAATGTTGGAGCTCCTGTCTCCAATAATCGTCTTGTCTTGCAACTCATAGCAGGTCTCAACGAAAGCTATGATAATGTTGTAAGTTTCATTCAACAAAGCGATCCACTACCACAATTCTATGAAGCTCGTTCTAGGTTAGTTCTTGAAGAGACTCGCAAAAACAAACAAGCAGCAAATGCTTCCATTGCTTCTGGAATAGCCCTTGTTGCCGCTGCTGCTCCCTCTACCACGCCAAACCACAAACATCAGAACAACACCACTTCTAATTCTCCCAACCTGTCACATCAGCGCAATGACAGCTTTAATCGTGGACGTGGCAGGAACAATGGATTTCGTGGTGGTGGTCGTAATGGTGGTCGAGGTCGTGGACGTGGTCGTTCTAATCAGCAGTCACAATATCAACAATGGACTCCATATGGTCCCTTGGCTTGGTCTCCTTATCAGTGAGCCCCACCACCATCGTCTTTTCCAACTACTCCATGGTCTCGCTACACTCCTCCACCTTCTGGACGCCAAGGTATACTCGGCCCAAGGCGTGCTCAGACATATGCTGCATCTGCAGTCCCTATTGAACTTGATCAAGCTTTCAATACTATGTCTCTTAATCCTCCTGATGATCAGTGGTACATGGATACGGGTGCTACTTCACACATGACCACATCCCAAGTTACTTTCTCGTCTTATTTTAATTTGAGCATTCCAAAACACATACTCGTTGGTAATGGTAATACCATTCCAATTCGTGTTGATCCCAAACTTAGATCGATTTAGCTTTATGTATACGAGATTAGATCAAGTAATACACTTAGAGAAACCTTTGTATATGTATATATCAATCTAAGTGTTATGCGGAATTAACACTTAAACAAGAACACACAAGATGTAAACAAACTTTCTCTTTGATTAATGATATCAAACTTGCTTACAATGAATTTAGTTTACGTATGAAAACTTATGAAAAACTTATGAAAAAATTATATTGAACATTAACCTAAAGGTCTTCTTTTATAGACATAAGAAGCCTTGTACAATAATCTACGTATCAACTATTCTAGGTAAAGATAAATATAGAGAATACATTGGTGTTCCTATCTTTACTAGAAGTAATCTAGAATACAATAAACGCGTAGAGTATATCCATCCATTAGTGCTTGTCTTCAATGCATCAACGCTTGACTTTGTCTTGTCAACGCTTGAGCTGTCAACATTTGTATTACTCATGTCAACGCTTGTTTTACTCTTGTCAGCGCTCAAGTAGACTGGCTATAATTTATTCCCAACAATCCTTCCCTAAACTTGATATCTACTCTAGTAATCAAGTTTCTAAATAAACATTAAGAACTAGGAGGAATCTTACAAACCTTCTCATATTGGTAATAAATAAATCTGATCAAGTCTTTTGCCACGTCACTTGAATAATCAATTTACAGCTGAGTGTTCTTCATCTTCTCCAAGACTTCCTTGGACATGAAGTACTGACCATCCACAAGTAGATACTCAGCAAACTTTGTAGAACTCAAATAATAAACACCAGCAGCTGAATACAATCTCCATTGAAGACCACTGAGATCATCTTCAAGATCCTTCCAAATAGCAGGATCTTCATCAATTGGTCCACACATTCTCTTGAATGTTGACCACAATTTTATTCCATTGACTGAAGTTGGTGCTTCAGTCATATACTTGGCCTCTAATAACCTCCATAGGTATACCAAGTCTTCTCTGTCAAAACTTGCAAACAAAGATATAAGGGTGGTAAAAGTGTGAACCTCTTTTCCATACCTGCCAATCTTCCAAAACCCACATTCATCTTCTTCATAGCTTATAATTGGGTTTCTGGAATCAAGTGGTAACACTTGTACCATATCTGAAGCTTCTAATAGTAAGAGCTTGAGGCTCTTTCTTATAACAGCTTCACTTGGATGTAATGGATCTATATCTTTGGGAAACTCAAGAGAAACTCCCTTTTTCACTGGTCTGGGAACAAACATTGCCATCTTGAGCTCTATTTCCTTTGCAAGTTCTTCCTTTCTTTCATCAGAAAGAAGTCTTAGAGTGTTTGCTTCCTGCACTCTAACCCAAATGGGTTAAGCTCTACATTCCAACTCATCAAATGTCAACCCAGTCAATTTCTTATAAGTCCATCCTGTTCCATGACACCTGAGCAGCATGAAGTACAACTCCTTTCTATCCCTTTTCAAATCTGAGAGAACATTGCTTGCTTTGTGTTTCAGTATGACCTTGCAATCCTTTTGTACTCTGAGAAGAATCTCCAAACACCATATTTGATCTGAAATGGTCAAATGTGGATTCTCTATACACCTTTCTTCCCAAGCATGGTACATCTGAACCACCTCTCGCATATCAAAATCAACCTGCAATTTCAACTCATTCAATTTCTCCTTGGCCAACTCCTTGGCCAAATCTTCTCCATACTCAAGTCTTTCTGGCTGTTCTATGATCATAACACTTGAGTCTGAACTGACTTCATCACTTCCTTCTTGCTCTTCTGAAGTGACAACAAAAGGTGATTCACCCACCTGCTTTCTTTCTTGTTCCATAATTTGTGCAGCCAACCTTCTATCAAATTCAAATTATGCTGCATTCTTTGGAACAACTTCTTCTACCATAATACCCTTACCCTTATCTAATGGATCAATTGTTGGTAAGGTAGATGGTAATACCTGTGAAGAAACCTCTTTGATGATAGACGATGACTGGAATACATCACCCTCATGTGCAGGTCTGTCAACGCCCAATTCTGCTTTGTCAGCGCCCAAAATACTCATGTCAGCGTTCAAATTCTCCTTGTCAACGCTCAAATTTCCTGCCTCAGCGCCTTTTGTAATTTCCTCCAACATGGCTGTAAATGATAAATTTAAGTTTGTAGGAGAGACTAGAGACGTATCAAAACCTGTATGTGCTTCAATGACAGCAATCATAGCTGGGGTTAGGGGTAGGTCACGATGTGGGGGTGAGTTCATCTTCATAAAGATTGCTTTCTTTTGCATAGGGATCTCATAAAAATCATCATGATCCCTTGTGTAGTATCCTTGGACATCAAAAACCATTTGTAAAAATCTGGGATAAGCTAAAGTCATTTTGTTCCCTTTATTTTTACACATGCCCTCGAAAATCATTTTGGAATAATTAAACTTTTGCCCAATAGCAATGCACACAATAGCACTTGCAATAGATCTATTGATCTCATTGTGTGCGGTGCACTTGGGACTCAAACATTGTAGGAGGACATGTATTAGGTACTTCCAGGCTGGGGGAAACTCCTGTTTATGATATTTATTTAAAGTTCCTTGAGCAGGAAAAGGATAACCCAAAGCCCTTAGTCCCTGTTCTATTTCACTAATGGGAAGGGTGGTTATTCCATCAGCATCATCAAGATGCAAAGCTTGGCGTACCAAAGCTTCAGTAACCACCTAAGTTCTCCCATGAACAATAGAAGATAATGTAGTCACTCTATTAACTGTTGAGGAACTAACATTGTTCCAAAACTGTTTAATATGTATGACAAGAATGAGTGGTGCATGAGAAAGAGCATACCTAAAAGGGGATGCGTTCAAATACGCCACCATTTGTGTGAATTGAGGAAACAGAGTATCATCAGCTTCAAGATACGCGATCATGTTGTGTTGACTTCTGAATCCCAATTCCAAATCTGATGGTTTAAACTTTGGTGCCATTGTTTGAAAGCTGTGAAAATGATTGATAAAGATGAAGTTGATAAGAGAAAATTATGTTAGACAAGAATAATAGGTACCCTGTTTAAAAATAGGAGCCAAATATATAGGAGAAGAAAATGCATGTGATTGGCCTAAAAATAGGCAAGTATTTTCAAAATGTAATCATAAAAATATTGAAAAAGAATAAGTTTATCTCATGCATTAAATGAAAGTTATCAGCTCCCAAAATTACGGCCTAAAAATATGTCAAAAAGTAACAACTGGGTAGGCGCCACTGAGTGCCAACGGTAAAAAAATAACCTATCAACGCCCAACGGCTATATTCTTGTCAACGTTTGCCATAGCCATGTCAGCGTCTAAATTGGTCACAACAACGCTTGGAAAAATACTTGTCAGCGTCCAAAAATAAAAATGTTTAAAAATGAAAAATGACCTTAACAAAGTAATCTATCCTAGAGAAGATAACCAAAAATTTGATAATTATTATAGGGCGGCAAGCACTGTCCAGTTATGCACACTTGCTTATGCAAGATAGACATATCAGTCCTCTAGTGTCCCTTGCTAACCAAAACTCTTAACAACTAAGTTACCTTATAAAATTCCTTGTTACTCCCAGGTAAAACCCATGATAAAATCATTCCTAAGTCTTCCAACAGACCACAACCAATTCTAGGCCAACAATGTCTTGGCAGCATGCATAGTATATCAACTTTGCATGCTACAGTGCCTCATGATTTAGTAAAACTAACTCATACTCACCTATGGACACAATCTAGAATTGTGATAAGAGTATCATAAGGATACCCAAAAGTCCTAAAGGTTCCTAAAACCTCCCCTTAAATTGTGATACATATGTTGCCAAAAATATGCATGAACATACAAAATTTTATGCATGAACATACAAAATTTATGTCAAGATAGGAATTGATAATTCCAACCATCATCCATAAATAAAAACATGTCCAAATGCTTCTCCAATGATCCATAAGCAACTCTGTATCCAATGGTATACTGCTAACACCACCTGCTCATTTAGATTGAAAACCACAAAACTAACATTGTTGCTGACAACGCCCCGATAACACATAACAGCGTTGAGGGAAGCTTTGTCAGCGTTAGATAAATATATTGCTGACAACGTCACAAAAACACTTATCAACGTTCAAGCAACCTTTGTCAGTGTTAGAAAAATATAGTGGAAAATCTAAATCCTCAAAAAGACTAATAACAATGCATTATCCTGTACATACTTTTACAAAAAGACTCCAAAACACATATTATGTGAGATTGATCATTCCAATACTTGTTACTAAGTATTGAAACCTCCCAGCATCAAAAGGTTTAGTTAGTAAATCTGACACATTCTCCTCTGTGTCAACCATGTCTGGTTGTATTAAACCCTTTTCAAAACAATCTCTTATAAAATGGTGTCGAATTTCTATATGTTTAGTTTTAGAATGATGTACAGG
Source organism: Glebionis coronaria (assembly GCA_025667525.1). NCBI lineage: Eukaryota > Viridiplantae > Streptophyta > Magnoliopsida > Asterales > Asteraceae > Glebionis > Glebionis coronaria. Next base: position 13,264,899 of record CM046876.1, read on the forward strand.
ATTCTTAATAATGCATAAAGTGATGTTATTGTCAACAAATATCTTGGTATGCATGAAATTGTACCCATATTCTAACAGCTGGTTTTGAATCCACAAAACTTGTCCACAACAAGCAGCTGTAGCCACATACTCAGCTTGAGTTGTAGAATTAGCCACCACTGTTTGTTTCTTGCATTGCCAAGATATCAACCTGCTCCCAAGAAACTGACATCCACCAGTTGTGGATTTTCTATCAAACTTTTCACCTTCATAGTCACTGTCTGAATATGCAATCAGCTCCAATGGTGAATCCTTTGGGTACCACAAACCAAGATTAGGATAGCATCTTAGGTACCTAAAGATCCTCTTCACAGCATAAAGGTGACATTCCTTAGGAGTTACTTGATGGCGTGCACAAGCACACACAGAAAACATGATGTCAGGTCTGGAGGCTGTAAGATACATTAATGATCCAATCATGGATCTATAGTGCCAGACATCAACATCTTTCCCATCTCCAATCTTTCCCCAAGGGTGTTCTATATCCATAGGAGTAGTAGCCCTCTTTTCATGTGGAGAAAAACCAAACTTCTTCAAGATCTCTGCCACATACTTATTCTGGGAGATGAAGATACCATTTTCTTTCTGCTGAACTTGTAAACTAAGAAAGAAGTTCATTTCCCCCATAGCACTCATCTGGAATTTGTCTGTCATCAGTTTGGAGAAATCCTCACTCATCTTTGGATCAGTAGACCCAAAAATGGTGTCATCAACATAGACCTGGACCAGCAACACATCCTTACCTTTCTTCTTTGTAAACAGTGCCTGATCTATGGTGCCCCTCTTGAATCCATTGTCCACCAAATAAGTAGACAAAGTACCATACCATGCTCTAGGGGCTTGATGAAGTCCATACATAGCCTTCTTGACTCTATACGCCTTGTCTGGATTCTCTGGATCCTCAAAACCAGGAGGCTGTATCACATATACCTCCTCAAAAATTGTTCCATAGAGGAAGGCACTCTTGACATCCATTTGATAGACAGTGAAGCCCATGCAGGATGCATAGGCTAAGAAGATCCTAATAGCTTCAATCCTTGCAACGGGTGCAAAGACCTCCTCATAGTATATCACTTCCTCTTGTGTATATCCCTGAGCCACTAATCTTGCCTTGTTTCTGACCACAATACCTCTTTCATCTCTCTTGTTTCTTAGAACCCATCTTGTCCCAATAGGTCTGACATATCTTGGACAATCAACCAGCTCCCAAACATCCTGAATTGCAAATTGGTGAAGCTCATCTTGCATTGCTTCCACCCAACTTGGTTCTTTGAGAGCATCAAATATTTTCTTGGGTTCCTGTTGTGATAGAAAACAGACAAACAAACATGCTTGCACAAGAGGGGTATCAACCTTCTTGTGTATATTAGCAATAAACCCACCAAGACCTTGATGAGATCTTCTAGTCTGAACAGGAGTCATAATATCACCAATGATTTGAGAAGTGGGGTGATTCTTCATAGTAGAAGTGAGAACTCCTCCTTCAAAAAGTTTGGTGTCTTCAATCTCATTCTCCAAGTTGCCAATATCTTCTTCATCAGACTCTCTTTCATCAACATGAGGATGAACCTCTTCATATCTATGGGAAGGTTCACCCTGTTCAAAAATAGAAGAGAAAAGATGTGCAAAAGTGGTGTCAACGCCTGAACCTTGGTTGTCAGCGTTGGGGCTAACAACGCTTGAACTGTTGTTGTCAACGTCTGAGCCATCAACGTCTGAATTGGTCTTGTCAGCGCTAGATTTGCCTTTGTCAACGCTTGAAGGATCATGCATGTTGTTGTCTGGTGGTACTTGAAAACCACCATTATCTCTTCCAGCAGCAGCAGCAGTAGCAAAAGCATTTGTCCATATGGGAATTGTGACATACTCTTGTATAGGAGATGACTTTTCGGCTTGTGATCCAACCTTTTCATGAACCTGTGTACCTGAAACATCAACAACTTGTTCTTCCACAACATTTGAAGTTACCTTCACAATGTCTGGATTAGTGACAGGCATATAATTTAAAGTCCTAGATAAAGGTTCTAAGTCAAACAACAAATTTGGACCACTTTAAGGATCACTAAGTTTATTCTCTAAAAACCTAACATGTACTCTTTCAAGTATACGTTTTTCCTTTTTAAGATAAACCCTATATCCTTTGCTCTGCATTGAATACCCCATGAAATAGCCTTCATCACCTTTTGCACTAAATGTACCTAAGGCATCACTAGTATCTAAAACTACTACATGACAACCAAAAGGTCTGAGAAAACCAATATTAGGTTTTCTTCCCCAAAGTAACTCATAAGGTGTTTTGTTCTGTATTTTGTTGACCAATGCTCTATTTTGAACATAGCAAGCTGTATTAACAGCCTCAGCCCAAAAGGCTATTAGGAAATGAGCATCAGCCAAAATGGTTCTGGCTGCTTCAATTAGGGTTCTATTTTTCCTTTCTACAACCCCATTTTGCTGAGGGGTTCTGGCAACACTAAATTGCCTAGTAATTCCTTTCCTGGCACAAAAATCATCTAACACCTTATTCCTAAATTCACCACCATTATCACTCCTAAGCATTTTAACTTCATTGCCTTTTTTCTTCTCAATCTGAGTGATAAAATCAATTAAAGTGTCAGCAGTATCACTCTTCATAGCTAAAAAGATGGTCTAAGTAAACCTAGAAAAGTCATCTGTGATGACAAAACAGTAGGACTTACCATTCAAACTTTCTATATTGGTTGGACCAAAGAGGTCAATATGAAGCAAATGAAGAGGTTTAGTACTAGAGTGCACCTGTTTGGTCTTAAAAGAGACCTTGTGTTGCTTGCCTTTAAGACATGCAACAGAAGAGTGGTCATTGTGGAAGGCCTTTTCAGGCAAACCATCAACCAAGCCAAGTCTCACAAGCTTGTTTATATTCTTAAAATTTATGTGCCCTAGTCTCCTGTGCCATAAATTACTCTCATCTACTGAAGCTTTAGCATAAAAACAAGACATATTGCTGTTCATTCTAATCCCATTCAGATTCACATTGTATATGTCTTTATGCCTAGGTGTTCTATAGTCAATATATTTCTCATCAGGGATCTTATAATCCTTGCTTAACACCAAACATTCAGTATAAGTAAATAGAACTTTATTTTTGTTATCACAAACTTGTTATACACTAAAAAGATTGTAATCAAGTTCCTTTACCAAAAATACGTTCTCAAAACACAAGTTCTTGGTGAGAAGGGTTCCTTTGCCTGTGATAGTACCATATCCGCCTCCAAAGTAAACCTTATCACCATCCTTAATGGGAGTGAAGTTGGTCAAATAATCTTCCTTCCCTGTCATGTGCCTTGAGCATCCACTATCCCAATATCCAAAATTATTGACCTGTCTTTGAATGCCCTGCACATAAAGAAAACAAGTTAGTTTTCTTTGGGAACCCAAGCCTTGGAAGACTTGGATTCATCTGGTTGTTCAACAAGAACAGACTTGGTTCTCATAACAACCCCATGTTCATCCCTCTTTGGATGAAATACCCAGTTAACCCCAATAGGTTTTGTAATGACCTTTGAAATGTAATTAAATCTGTTGCAGGTCATTGAAATCCTATTATCATTAGGGTTTTGATCATTCTTTGGTCTCCATGTTAAGCTTGAAGAAGCTTTAGACCCCTTACCCTGTGGTTGCAAATATTTGTGTCTGGTCACGTTTCTGTCAGCGTTGGATTTGGTCTTGCCAATGTTGAAATTTCCCTTGTCAGCGTTGAACCTAGGGTTTGCTACAGAAACCCATTGCCTATTAGACCAAGTATTTGTCTTTTGAAATGGCCTTTGTCCATGAGTGTTAGACCCTCTAGTGAAGAATGGGGCAGGTCTAACAACTTGTGGACTTTGCTGCACACAAGGTTTGGGTCTGACAACGTTTGACTTTCTAACAACGTTGACTTTGTTCCTGTCAGTGCTGAATTTGAGAGCGTTGACACACTTATATGCTAAATGTAAAAAGCTACCACAAGTGTAACAGGCTTTTCTAGACACAACTCTAGGTCTAGAAGAGAAGAAGCATGTTCCATCATTTCTAACTTGGCTCTTAGGTGACCTAGTATTCCTATACATCTCTGCATACTTAATGCTAGGTTTTCTAACAGTGTTTGAGCCAAGATCAACAGCCTTACCAGTGGTTGGGTTTGTTACTTTAATGGGAGTTGACTCATTAGGACTTTCACATAACAAGCCACCCTTAACAAATAAGTTAGGGTTGGCTTTCTTCCATTCATTCAAGTCAGTCAATTTTTGTTGATACTCTTCAACTGGAGTAATGACTCTTGGTGGAGGAATGAATTACTCTTCTTGGAATTCTAGTAAACCAGTCCAAGATAGGTCCTTTTGTTGGACACCATAGAAGTCACCAGCTGGTGGTGGAACAAGAGTATAGTCTTTCATCCCAATCCCAGTCATGTCCTTAGGATCCCTTTGTTTATTGACACATTCACCTAGGGTTTGTGAGGCCTTATCAAATCTTTGTATTTTAAGGTCAACATTATCCTTATTCTTAATGGCCTCATCTAATTTAGCCTGTAACTCACTATTAACCCTTTCCATGATGCTCCTAATATCATTACTAGCTTTTAACTCATGTTTTAAGATGTTTATTTTATCTTTTAAATCAAATTCCATTTTCTTGTATTCAGAAACTGTCTTCTCAGTTTGAGTGAGAGCTAGTTGATAATTTGACAGTTTGCATCTCTCAGTACTCACATTATCTAATAATCTTAACACTTCTTTGTTAAGTTTCTCAGTATTTAACCTGCAACCTTTACTACAAAAAGCATCATTGTATACCTCATTATCAGATGAAGAGGAGAAGTGTGCCATGAGAGCATATTGAACATGCTCTTCTTCTTCTATTTCGGCAACCAAAGCTTTATCCTCTTCCACATCCTTAGCCAAATATCTCCAATCCCATCCCATACCATCAATTTCTTGAACAGCAACCATGGCCTTGGGATCCTGAGCCTTAACAATTTGGCTTGAGGGTTTGCCAGCATCAGATCTTCTAGGAGATCTGCATTCCCTCGTGAAGTGCCCCATACGATGATAATTGTAGCATTCAACCTTGGATTGATCAAATCCATTAGTGTCCTTTGCATTGAAGGTCATCTTCTTCTTGAACCTTCTATTCCACCTGTTTGCTCTTATACTAGCAAGAGCCATGTTCCACTTAATATCCATTTCTTCCAAGTGCTCATCACTTATCTGCTCAAGATCCTCATATGTAATCACTGAACCATTGGGCAAAGAAGCAATATAAGCACATACAGTATCCAGATCCAAACCAGCAGGTTTAACTCTTGGTGAGTCACTCTTGTCAGCGTCTAAATATGAGGTGTTGACAGGACATGTTCCAGCATTGACACATGTTGATCCAGTAACTGGATGTGTGTAAGAGTCCTTCTGATTAAATTGACATTCACTATGTGAGAAGAAGGCCATGTTGCTGTTGGTAGACTTGCTTCCATGCTCCAAAAGAGTTTCATTCTCCAACAGTCTCAGTTTGTTATAGATATCATCAAAATTAGAACTTTTGTGAGTGTTGTTGGCAAGAATAGATCTTGCCTCAATCTTCCATGCTTCACCAAGACTTTTAAGAAAGGTAGCAATGGTGTCAACGTCACCAACTTGTGTCCCCATGAAGGATAACTTGCTGGTAATATCAAGAAGTCTGCTTCTAACACTGCTAAGATTTTTATTAGGTTGAGCTTTGAAGACAGCATACTCATGCATGAGTTACTTCTTCTTTTCTTCCTTAGTATCAGCATTGCCACCATATGCAACTTCAAGAGCTGCCCAGAGATCCTTTGCAGATTCATAACCTCTATATGTATGCTGGTTTTCTTGTCCCAAAGAGAGTTTCAGAATGTTTAGGGTTTTCATATCAACCCTTTTCTATGCTATGTCTTCGGCAGACACAGCTCTACCATCATGAGGCTTTTCTTTCTTCTTTTGAACATCCAGCAACAGCTGCTCTTCCAGAAATAACATCAGCAATCTTTTGAGCTTTATCGAATGTGTTTCCATATTCAATAATCTCCCAAAGGGTGTAGTCATAGATCCCCAGATATTGCTCAAAATTAAATTTCCACAATTCAAAGTTGGTTGCATCAAGCATGGGAATCTTGATGTTAGGTAAAGGTGAGGAGGAGTTTACTTCTGGATTAGACATGATGTTTTTAGGGTTTTGAGAAAATTAGGGTTTTGGTGATTTTAGGGTTCTTGTGTTCTTTAAGATCAAAAGTTCCTCAACAAGCTCTGATACCACTTGTTTATCCCAAACTTAGATCGATTTAGCTTTATGTATACGAGATTAGATCAAGTAATACACTTAGAGAAACCTTTGTATATGTATATATCAATCTAAGTGTTATGCGGAATTAACACTTAAACAAGAACACACAAGATGTAAACAAACTTTCCCTTTGATTAATGATATCAAACTTGCTTACAATGAAAGTAGTTTACGTATGAAAACTTATGAAAAACTTATGAAAAACTTATATTGAACATTAACCTAAAGGTCTTCTTTTATAGACATAAGAAGCCTTGTACAATAATCTACGTATCAACTATTCTAGGTAAAGATAAATATAGAGAATACATTGTTGTTCCTATCTTTACTAGAAGTAATCTAGAATACAATAAACGCGTAGAGTATATCCATCCATCAGTGCTTGTCTTCAATGCATCAACGCTTGACATTGTCTTGTCAACGCTTGAGCTGTCAGCGTTTGTATTACTCTTTTCAACGCTTGTTTTACTCTTGTCAGTGCTCAAGTAGACTGGCTATAATTTATTCCCAACAATTCGTGGCTATGTACATATGCATCTTCCCCCACCTTACCCTCCTTTACATTTAAAAAATGTCTTACATGATCCTCACCTTATCAAAAACCTAATATCTGTTCGTCGTCTCTCCACTGATAACAATCTCACTATTGCTTTTGATCCATATGGTTTTTCTGTTTACAATTTTCAGACGGGGACACCAATCATGCGGTGTAATAGCATTGGGGATCTATATCCAATCACCAATTCCACACTCAAGCTACTTACCTCGCCTTCTACCTTTGCTGTTTTTTCTCAAGATCTATGGCATCACCGTTTAGGTCATCCGGGCGCTAATGTATTACGCTCGCTTAAGAATAAAAATTACATTAAATGTAATTCATCCAGGAGCTCTTTTTGTCAATCTTGTGTCTTTGGCAAACATATTAAACTACCATTTTCGGATTCATCTTCTTTTACTTTGATGCCATTTGATATATTGCATAGTGATTTATGGACTTCTCCCGTCTTAAGCTCAGGTGGTCATAAATACTACATTTTATTTCTGGACGATTATTCTAATTTTATATGGACATTTCCACTTGCCCAGAAATCACAAGCGTATACTACCTTTATATCTTTATACAACTTAATTCGTACACCATTTAACATAAATGTCAAAACCTTCCAGTGTGACAATGGCACTGAATATAACAACTCTCACTTTCACCAATTTTGCAAACAAAATGGCATGATGTTTCGTTTTTCTTGTCCCCACACCTCCTCTCAAAATGGCAAGGCCGAACGAAAAATACGAGCCATCAACAATATTATCCGCACCCTCTTGGCGCACTCCTCTATGCCGCCAAAATTTTGGCATCATGCGCTTGAAATGGCCACCTACATCCTCTATATTCTCCCTAGCGAGCTTCTAGATCACCACTCACCAACACAAATATTATACAAACGTGTTCCCACTTACACCCATCTTCGTGTTTTCAGGTGTCTATGTTATCCTCTTATTCCATCCACCACAATCAATAAACTTCAACCACGCTCTTCTCCATGTGTGTTTTTGGGATACCCGTAAAACCATAGAGGATACAAATGTTATGATTTAGCCACCAATAAAGTCATTCTTTCTCGACACGTTATCTTTGATGAATCTCAGTTCCCATCTGCCAACCTACATACTCTAACACCCCCCACTTATCGTTTCCTTAACCATGGTGTTCACCCACTCATTGCCCCATTTATTTCTTCAAAAACAAACACTAATGGGACTGACCTTGCGCCACAATCGAGTCAAACCACTTTTCCACACCAGCCTACATCTCCACACCAGCCTACATCTCCAAAAACAAACCATCAGCCTACTTCGCTCCAAAATCATATCAACCCACCGGATCCTCCTGTACCTCTAAATCACAACACAGTCCCATCTCAGTCTGGTCCTACTACATCTCCCATCAGACCGTCTTCTCAGTCCACCTTCATCAACTCACCTCAACGACCCATCCTTCTATATGTAAGGCGTCGGTGTACCATCTCTCGCCCCACGAAAACCGTACGTCCATCCACTACCTCCACTACCCCTACCCCTACCCTTGCTCGTACCATTCACACGCGTAGCATGTCAGGTATTTCCAAACAAATAAAACAAATAAACCCTATCAATCTTGCAGCCATCATCTCTCCTTGTCCAGTTCCCCGTAACCCGAAAGATGCTTTGTCTGATCCAATTGGAAAAATGCCATGATTGACGAGTATAATGCTCTTATTGAGAATAAGACTTGGGTACTTGTACCTCGTACTAATGATATGCATGTTATACGTTCTATGTGGATATTCGCCATAAAATGCGATCAGATGGTTCTTTTGAGCGATACAAAGCTCGCTTGGTTGGTGATGGCAGGTCTCAACAAGTTGGAGTGGATTGTGATGAAACTTTTAGTCCCGTGGGTAAACCCGCGACTATTCGTATGGTTCTGAGTTTGGAAATTTCCAAGACTTGGTCTATCCATCAATTGGATGTTAAAAACGCTTTCTTACATGGTACACTTCATGAAACCGTATACATGCATCAACCAATGGGTTTTCCTGATTCTAAACATCCTGACTATGTGTGCTTATTAAAGAAGTCCCTTTATGGCTTGAAGCAAGCACCTCGTGCTTGGTACCAACGTTTTGCAGATTTTGTGTATACGATTGGTTTTGTCCATAGTAAATCAGATCATTCTTTGTTCATATACCAAAAGGGCACGGACTTGGCTTATCTTCTACTTTATGTTGATGATATTATCCTTACCACATCTTTTGATGCACTTCGACATTCTCTTATTGATCTTCTTGCTCAAGAGTTTGCCATGAAGGATCTAGGACCATTGAACTATTTTTTGGGTATTGCAGTTCAACGACATCAACATGGACTATTTCTTAGCCAGTCGCAGTATGCTTCAGAAATCTTTGAAAGGGCTGGGTATGTCATCATGTAAATCTTCTTCCACACCTGTTGACACTAAGGCCAAACTGAGTGCTAATTCTGGACATTCTTATTCTGATCCAACGCACTATCGAAGTCTCGCGGGGGCTTTACAATATCTTACATTTACACGCCCCGACATCTCTTATGCCATGCAACAAATCTTCCTACACATGCATGATCCACGAGAGGAACACATGACAGCGCTTAAGCGTATCATACGCTATGTTCAAGGTACTTTACATTATGGATTACATCTTTATAAGTCACCCTCTTCCGCTTTAGTCTCCTACACCGATGCTGATTGGGGAGGGTGTCCAGATACTCGTCGCTCGACCTCAGGGTATTGTGTATACCTTGGTGATAACCTGATTTCATGGTTTTCGAAGCGACAACCTACACTTTTACGCTCAAGTGCTGAAGCGGAATACCGCGGGGTTGCTAATGTGGTTTCCGAGTCTTGTTGGCTGCGCAATCTTCTCCTTGAACTACATTGTCCTCTTCAAAAGGCCACTCTTGTTTATTGTGATAATGTGAGTGCCATTTTTCTTTCGGACAATCTGGTACAACATCAACGTACCAAACATATCGAGATGGATATTCATTTTGTATGTGAAAAGGTGGCACGTGGTGAAGTTCGCGTTTTACATGTTCCATCCCGCTATCAGATTGCCGACATTTTTACCAAAGGCTTGCCTCGTGTTTTGTTTGATGATTTTCGAGACAGTCTCAGCGTCCGTCCTCCTCCCGCTTCGACTGCGGGGGTCTATTAGAATATTAGAATATATCTCCTGTATTATGTATATATGGAATGTATATTGCATCCATAATTATCTTATAGTTAGTTAGGATAGATATGTATTAACTCTTGTATATAAACCCCTTGGGGATAATGAATGAGACACGATCATTTTCTTACATTTAGACACACTAAAAACACATACAAGTATACTTGTTGTGTAGTTTTTTTAGCTCTCTTTTTAGTTCTTAGTTTGTTGTGTGTTTCTATAAGAAGTATATGAAAAGTTTGGTATTCCATTCTTGGTTTATTTTATATTGTCTAATTTTCAAAAAGCCGTTTGGAGGTAAGATTATAGTGTTGATTTTATTACACTCTTTACCTAATCGATGAGATATTATAGCGGTTATTCCACAACAATATTGTCATGTATGCTTCTTCTCTTACAGCTATGGTAAGTACTTCATATCTTTACAATTCTTTTTAGCTACTACTATAAGTTACAGTAAGACTGGTGGGACTGGGGTGAAACCCACTCACCGCCACCTCAGCGCCACCTCAGCTTTTTACCAAACTCACCAAACTCACCCACGGAGATAATGACACTCACCCAAACTCACTCACACTCACCTTTCATACCTATTTTTTATTATTTAAACACACTCCACTCACAAAAATACCCACAAATAAACCTAACTTCTAAAAATAAAAACACTTCGGGCCTACAGAACTTAAACTCACCTCGGTGAGTTTGGCCCTCTTTTTTTTCTTCTGGGGAGTAAGTCGCGCGTGACTTTTATGGGGGGAATGGGGGTCACCCGTGAGTTATAGTAACTCACTCGTGAGGTTATAACCCACTCCCACCAGCCTAAGACTTAAAGAGTTCATATATAGGAGTAATTATAATATGTGCATGACAAACACTTGCTCTAAGAATTCATTTTTTTTCTCTGGTGCTGTAAGTAAGGGTAAAATTTAGAAATAATAAATATCTCACTATTAAGCTTAATACCTTGTATTTTTCTTATGTTATTTTTTTATATAATAAAATAATTAGATTATTTGAGAGTTTTATTGAAAAGTGGAGGTTGTAGGAAAAACAATTGAACTAATCAAATCACTTGATTTTGACACATAAGCAAAATCAAATGATATGATTGGTGGTATTAAGTCAAAGTTACATTAATTTAGTCAAAATTAAAAATTTTGGTGGAAGAATTTCATGAAAACACACAAAAATATATGTGTCAAATTTGTGAGACAAAAACTTAGAAAAAGAGGAAGAGATTAATAGAATTTTATTGGTTGAATTTTAAATAATTTAGATAGACTTAAATGTATACTTATAATTTTCCATGTTTTTAGTAACTTAAGAAATTAAACAAAATACCCCTTAAACTTTATACCCTTTATACTTTATAATATAATCAAACATATAAGCATTAAATGTTATTAAAAATTGTCTTTAATATACATAAAATCCCAATAACGAAGTTATTACTTCATTTATCGTTTATGTTTAAGTCCCGTTACAAAACAAGCAATTAAAATAAATCACTTGTCTATTGAAAAAAAGAAAACGCACTACATATTTTGTCGACACATTTATAATTTTGAGATAAAATGTCATTATATGCATATTAATATTTTTATAGCAGCTCAGTTACTTTTTTTTTCATCTTGCAAGTGATGAAAATTTTAGAATGTTTTTTTTAAGTCTTAACAAATAGTGATGCTAATACAAAGGGTTTCAACAATTTCTATTATAAAGTTTTTAGATGTTTAATATCACCGGGTTATGTTTTTAATTATCTGTTCAATTCGATTGAGTCATTGGGTCACATAATCAATCACCTAGTTAATTCAATTAACCCACTCGAGTTTCAAATAATATAATTCTTTTATTATAGTAAAATCGAGCGATATTATTGATCGAAAAAAGTCAAAATTCAATTCAGTTTTCAAAATTAAAAGTTTTAGTTGAGGAAATTGATGAAAACACACAAAAATATATGTGTCAAATTTGTGAAAGTAAAAAACTTAAAAAATAAGGAGGGGATTAACACAACTTTAGTGGTTGAATTTCAAATAAATTAGATGGACTTAAGTGTGTAAACTTATAATTTTTTATATTTTTAGTAATTTTAGAAAATAAACAAAATACATCCTTAAACTTTATACAGTCTAAACTTTATATTTTAAAAATACAGCATATATGTTATATTAAAAAAATTAACAAATCACATGATTATTAATCTTCAAATAAAAACACAATTTATTGTCTAATTCTATTTGACATTTAACAAAAGGGGTATTTGCTTGAGCTTACATGTAACTTATGAGCTTATTTGCGTTTTAGCTTATATTTTATAAGCCCCATTTTTGACTTATTATGAGATTTACGAGGTTATATAAGTTTATCATATTATAATAAGCTTAAATAAGCCAACAAGTCTCAATATAAGCCAGAAAATTGAGGCTTATATGAAATATAAGCTAAAAACAAATAAACTCACAAGCCACATATAAGCGTAAGCAAACACCCCTAAAATCAAGTAACATATTAACTTGAATATAAATATCAAAATAAATGCATAACCTCAAATATCAGTGTGAGATGAAAATAAATAGACGAAATTCTACATATTATAACATATATTTTTTCAGCTCGCTTTATGTTACTAAACACACAATGTTTAGAAAATGATAGCTACATTTCAGTTAAACAAAGTCAAAACCTTTATGCAACAAATATTTACACCAAATATCAATTAATATTATTACATAATAAAAAATTATGTAAAACTCGTTGGTGCATGAGCATCGTAACTCTTTAGGTATTGAAAATTAAATTTTTTTAATAGATGATATTAAGCATTACAAAATCATGAGTTTATAAATCATGTACGAGTACTCTTGATTAATACTTATGATATAATTATTTAGAATAAAAATATTGAGAGTAAAAAAAGTGAAATCCGAAAAATTAAAATTGAGGTGAGTTTATTTTAATTTATACGGTACACAAGAAAATAACAACATAATCAAACATATAAACAATAGTTGTTCTTAAAAAAACATATATAATATACATAAAATCGTATTAACGAAATTCATACTTAATTTATCATTTATTCTTTAAGTCTCGCACATGCACGAGTATTAAAACTAGTAATACTTTTTGTTCCTGCAAACCATGGGTTACCTTTTTTTTTTACTTTTTTTCTTGATTTTCATTTTTGGATTCCTATATATTTCTGGTTTGCAAAAAACAAAGTCTTATCATTAGGGCTGAGCATCGATTAGGATCGGTCCAGACCAAGGATCGAAATGGTCTTAAACCCCGGATCGAGATCGGACCAAAATGGTCTGGTCCGGTCCTATTAGACATAATTGACGAGATTTTGGTAAGACTGAACCGGACTGGACTGGATCGATCGGGTCGAAGATCGAATTGGTCCAAAACTCCTGACCGACGACCGGACCGAAATTGTTCAGTCTGGATTTATCCGATCCGGTCCTATTTAATTTTCCGGTCCGAGTTGGTTTTGGGTCTGATGTGCTCAGTCCTGAATGGACCTAGTGCAATAAGCTAGTAACCAAAATAAATGTACAACTGGAATTCTAAATTTCATGTGCAATTCATAAAGTGATCAGTGCGTGGAGTGTGCTTGATAATTACGATATCCTATAGTTTTTAATCAAGTACTAATACTCTAATTAAAAGTGGCTTAATTTATAATGAGAAGTTAATGGCTGTCACACGTTGGTGGAATTGTTTAATGACCAAATTAATTAGTATTTAAAATATAATATAATTATCTCACTTGTCTTTTTTTTTATAAAAGGTTCTTACCCTGGTAAATATAGTCTTTTAGAGTGTTCTGTTGGTAAATTTTTATTTATTTGAGATCGTGTACTTATATTTTTTATGCCATGTTTTTAGTTTGTTGTATTCTGATGTAATTTACTACGTAATATAACTGTAATTATCACTTGATTAATGAACTAATTACATAATTATGCAGAGATTAGTGGTGACGACTAAAAGCGTAGAGTACATGCCGTTTCTACTTTCGCTCTTCATGTTTCTCAACGGCAGGGTTTGGACATTCTATGCCTTTCTTGTAAAGGACTGGTTCCTCGGAGTAAGTTCACCTTTCTCGCTCTCTATATATACTCTCACATATAGATGCACAAATATGCATAAACGATGGACAGGCAAAACTTGACTTAAATGAGAATATTAAACACTCAAATACACCTAGCCACACGAAAAACTTTTGTAATTTGATGTAAAGTATGAAAATAAGGATCTGGATGGATATTGTCGACCACATCTTATGTAAGTCCCACATTTGATAATCAATATGACAAGAATCTAAAGAGTTGTCCCAATTAATAATGATGATACATAAACATTTTATGTATGCAACTTTTGTTTGCTACTAATGGGGTAAAACAATCTAACAATACAAGGGGTCAAAATATAGCAATATATTGCATCATTAAAAGATATTCTTAGTAACTATTAACAAAACATATTAAAAAACTATTCCTGAAATAAATTTCTGTATTTTTATCTTGGCAGATAAAGGTCATATATTTTATAATCATTATGTGACAGAGAGTACTTTGTCGAATTATAAGGATTGTTATCTTTGTTATATTTTGTATATTGTAATGAAATATAATAAAATCATTTCCAAGTCAGAGGTGTTTTAAAAGGAACCACGTTATTTGCAAGTTATATATATTATATTTCATCAACCATGTTACTTCAATTCTTAGGTTAATTAATTGTGAATTGCTTTTAATATAAGTCATCTAACATAAGTCTGATCTTTCAAAAATACAAGACCATATTCATATCCCTTGTTTTAGAGCATATTAAGAACTCTATTATTTGCTACTTTGAAAGCTTAAGGGCAAATTTTATAAGACTGTAAAAATGAACCATGTTGCTTGCAAGTTCAATTTATTAGGTCCTCAGCCATCTTACTAAATTCTAAGGGTATTTTTTTCCTTTTTTTTTACTAGGAATTACTATCGGTGGAATCTTGATATGAGGATGATATAAAATTAAATACTCCTTTATCAATATTATCTCTTTTGTTTGATATAATTTTTTAAAGTATGATTATCAAATAAATGTAAACCCTACTATTTGTTACAAAAATATTAAAATATTTTACCAAAATTTTTAATACTCCGTCACATAAAAAAAATATTTAATAAATTAAGTAAAAAGAACTAACTCTTACAGAAATGGTATGAGAAAAGTCACCAACTCTTTCTCCCATAAGTTTATGATTATCATTGCATTATTTGATAGTAAATTTATTAACTAAAACACTTGTAAAAAATTTGAATGTGATTGTTTGATTTTCATACATAGATACACCCTTAATCCTCTTACTACAAGGCATCTAATACAAGATTTGTATTCTAAACATAAACGGCCTAAAAGAATATACAACCTTCTATAATTTTGTGAGATCAATTATAATTTTGTGCGAATTTTTTGTCACAAACTTTTGGTCAACATATTTCAAGGATATTCGAATATCTTAAACATATGCTTGCTAGGTTTTAACTTTTACAATGTATGTAATGTATCACTTGCTTGATTATTACTCTCTGTTCAATATTAATAGTTCAGGTTACTATTTTTAGACGTCCCAAATTAATATTCTAGTTCAAAAATAAATAAGAAATATATATTAAATTACTATATCACCATCATTTGAGGGTATTATTACAAAAAATAAAAAAAACTGTAAATTAATTGGTTAAAGGTAAAGTTGTCATTTTAAAAATAAAAAATAAAAAACTGAAAACTACGTGTTTTTATTAATATGAGATGGAGAGAGTAATATCTTTATACACTACATGCAGTGGCGGAGCTAGAAAGTTCGGCTTGGGGGTCAAAATTTGATATTTTTTATAAACTCCATTATAAAATGGTTATTAAGAGAGTCAAATTTAAAAAAAACCCGAAATTTTTTAAAAATTTACACTACGATATTTTTGAAAATTTAGGAGTGTTTTTTTTTGTTCAAAGGTCCTTACCCTAGTAAATATAGTGTTTTAGGGTGTTTTGTAGGCAAAATTTTATTTTTTTGAGATTGTGTACTTATATTTTTTATGCCATGTTTAATACATTTTATATTTTTATGCCATGTTTTTAGTTTGTTGTATTCTGATGTAATTTACTACGTATATAATTGTGATATATTACTACATCAGTAGGTTATTTGATTTTTTTTTGAACGGCGATTTTATTAAAAAGCAACAACACAAAACTAGCAAGAAGCTAGAATTACACGATTAAACTAGGATTCTTTAACCATTCTATCCAACTAAACTTAGATTTAAAACGAGAGCTAATCCACGTATAAGAAATTTGAACCACATCATCAAACACATTCGCCTCTTGGATCACTTGATCGCTGAATAACTTCTTGTTCCTCAAGTTCCAAATCTTCCACCACAAAACATAACATATGCCTTCCAGGAATTGTCTCGCATCTTTCTTCAATCTTAGAGCATCCACCCACGACTTCCAATCATCAAAGGAATTCCACATAGCAGGCTCCAATTCCCACCATCGAAAAACCTTAACCATGACACTCTTGACAAGTCTACAATTTAAAAACAAGTGACAGTTTGATTCCACAGCTTCTTCACAAATCGGGCACATAATCGACTCCAAATCTATACCCCTTCGGGACATCCGCAGCCTAGTCGGCAAACCATCATGAAACACTTTCCAAGCATGAATATTAATTTTAATCGGGACCTCTTTAATCCATCTTGTTTTCTGAGCAGCCACCGGTAAATAGTTATCGTCAATTATGATACGAAGAGAAGCTACAGAAAACACACCGTCACCTGTCAAAGACCATGACCACCTATCAGAAGTATTGCTAAAACTGACCCCGTCAATTACATCTTGAAGTAAATTCAGTTGAGTCAATTCCACTCCTCCCCTTGGATACCGACGCAACGACTGCATCAAATTCTCATGCGAAAATTTATCGCAAACAGTGATATCCTTCATATTTTCCAAAGCATACACACGAGGAGCTAAATCTTTGAACTTGATATCACCTCTCCATCGATCCTCCCAGAATAACGTATCATCACCATTACCTATCTTACGCTTAAAAAGGGACATAATATCAATACCTCGATTTTTAAGAACCTCCACTTCACGAACAATGTTAATCCATATAGATGGATACACCATAACAGCCTTCGCTCCAATTTTTCCATCTACCCCATGTAAACCTTTAATAACACGTGCCCACAAAGACTTCCCCTGCGTTTTGAATTTCCACACCCACTTAGCCATAAGCGCCCTATTAATAGCATATAAGCTTGAGACTCCCAAGCCTCCACGTTCTTTAGACCTCAGAGCATGTTTCCAGCTTACCCAACTCAGTTTATTAGACTTACCATCAGCTCCATTAAAGAATCTTGCCCGAATAGCTTCTAACTTGTTCAACACCTGCATTGGAACTTTGAACATAGACATTTGGTATATATGAATTGCCCCTAGAACAGATTTGAGCAAAGTTAATCTACCCCCTATCGATAAAGTCTTTAACTTCCATCTCGACAATCTCTGCTCCATTCCTTCAATCATATCAGTCCATTCATTAACACGGGACATGAGACCCCCCACTTTAGATCCAAGGTACTTAAACGGGTGTTTAAGAACATTACAACCAATATTATTTGCAGCCTGCTGAACTAACGAATTCACCACCGAAATTCCCATCAGCTTACTTTTCGACATATTAATCCGGAGGCCCGAGGCATAGTAAAACACACGAAGAACCTTTGTCATGATACTAATATTACTCGTACACCACCTGCCAATAAAAAGGGCATCATCCGCGTAAAACATATGAGTCAAATGTAAATCTGCCCCGATCTTAATTCCAGCAAACAGTCCCTCATCCACGACCCTTTGGAAAGAAACGTGAAGACTCTCCATAACCAAAATAAAAAGAAAGGGAGATAGAGGATCTCCTTGCTTGAGACCTCTACCAAATGGAAATTCTTTCGTAGGGTTTCCATTAACAAGAACCGATCCCCTTGACGATCGTAAACAAGTTTGAATCCATTGTCTCCATTTATCCCCGAAACTAAACTTGCCTAAAATCTCATCAAGAAATTCCCAACTGACAGAATCATATGCTTTTTCAAAATCGACTTTGAAAACCATAGTTTGTTTATTTCTCATCTTGCACCAATTAACAATTTCATTAAGAATAAACGGCCCATCCAAGATTTGTCTATCCGCCACAAATGCTGACTGAATTTCATTGACTAAATCCCCAACAACTCCGGCAAGTCTATTGGCAAGAATCTTAGCAACAATTTTATACAAGCTACCAATTAAGCTTATCGGACGAAAATCTTTAACCATATTAGCATTTGGAATCTTAGGAATAAGAGTGATGAATGATGAATTACCTCCCTTAGGAATATGACCTTCATATTATTAGAATAAAAGAAATTGTAATTCATATTATATTACATAAATCGTTTGTTTCGCAATGTAATTATCACTTGATTAATGAACTTATTACATAATTATGCAGAGATTAGTGGTGACGACTAAAAGCGTAGTGTACATGCCGTTTCTACTTTCGCTCTTCATGTTTCTCAACGGCGGGGTTTGGACATTCTATGCCTTTCTTGTAAAGGACTGGTTCCTCGCTCTCTATGCTCTTTACATATATAGATGCACAAATATGCATAAACGATGGACAGGTGAAACTTGACTTAAATGAGAATATTAAACACTCAAATACACCTAGCCACACGAAAAACTTTTGTATTTTGATGTAAAGTATGAAAATAAGGTGCCGTTTGGTTGGGCATATTGGAGGATATTCAAAATTTTGACATTTTAATTTCCCCCAAATATTGTGTTTGGTATTACTAACGAATGAATTTTAAATTCCCCGAACTCCCAAAATGAAGGATATTGAAATTACTCCAAAAAGTGAGGAATTTTAATTTACTTGAAAATTTTATTTTATGAACTTTTTTCTAATAATTTTTATTCGGGTTTTTATGTTTATAAAAAAAGCCATAAAACTTAAAAAATTTATATAAAAATTATTTTTTCGGTTTTTACTCTTTAAAATAGCAAAAAAAAATAATATTAAAAATTTGTAGAAATTTTTTTATAAAATTTATAGAAATTTTTAATAAAATTTATAGGATTTTTTTACAAAATTTATATAAATTCTATAAAAAAATTATTGAAATTTTTTATAAAATTATAAATTTTTTTTTTTAAATTTTTATAAGTTTTTATAAAGTTTATTTAACTTTTTTATAAAATTTATATAAAACTTTTATAAACTTTTTATAAAGTTTTTATAAACTTTTTAAATAAATTTTTTATAAAATTTATAAAAAGATTTATAAATTTTTTTAAAAAAAGCTATATAAATTTTTTTTATAAAATATATATAAAAAGTTAAAATTCGATTTTTAATTCTTAAGAAATTTTTATAAGATTTAAATAAATATTTTTATAAAACTTTTATAAATTTTTTATACATTTTTTTATATATTTTTTATAAAAGGTTATATAAACTTTTTATAAAATTTAATGAATTTTTTTTATAAAATTTATATAAATTTTTTATAATATTAGATGATCTTTTTATAAAAATTTTATAAGATTTATATAAAAAATTTATCTCTTTTTATAAAATTTATAGAATGTTTTTTACAATTTATATAAATTTTATAAAAACATCCTATAAATTTTTTTTATAAAATTTATATAAAAAGTGAACATTTTATTTTTACTCTTTTAAATTAAAAAATTTGTCTAAAAAAAATTATTCGTTAAAACTATTACAAATTTTTGTCAACCAAACAGGATTAGGCATTTTAAATTCTAAAATTTTAAATTCTTGGGAATTCTAATTTACTAGATATTAGAATTCCAGAATTTTAAAATTTTGAACCAAACGGTCCCTAAGGGTCTGGATGGATATTGTCGACCACATCTTATTATGTAGGTCATATAAGTCCCACATTTGATAAGCAACATGACAAGAACCGGTTGCTACTAATGTGGTAAAATAATGTAACAATACATTCGTCACTACAACACAAGTGGGCTAATGTTACAGTAGGAATCCGTTACAAATCCGTTGCAAATGGTCATTTGCAACAGATTTGCAACGGATTCATACCGTAGCGTTAATGCTCCATAGACATTTATATTGCAACGGATATCTAACGGGGTAAAAATATTGCAACGGTAGTTGTTGCAAGAAAGTTGCAACGGATAATATTTGCTACGATATTGCAACTAATAAATTTGCTGCGGAATCTTATTTTGACTGAAATGATTTTGTTACAATTCCATTACAAAAAAAATTGTACTTTTACAAAAAAAATACATTTCACTACTTTTCCGTAATATATAAATTATCTAAAATTAAATAATTTCAAATGCACAATCGAAACCCAAATTAATAATTAGACAAACATCAAAATATTATAGTACATAATCCATTAAATCGTACCAAATGTGCCAGGTTCTAAACTTATACATGTGTAAGAAACTAAATCCTACCGAAACAACCACTTTTTCACAAATTGTGGATAATTTACCAAGTTTACCAAATCCATCGCAATACTTCAAAACAAAATGTGTATGATACATGATGTTTACCTTAATTAACACAGAGATTATGCGGTATGGGGAGACGTAGGTTGATCCCTCATCTATGCCAACGCCTCAACGCGAAGCTTGCCCTTTGTGTCTTTCTTCATTTCTTCTTTATTGTCTCAAATTTTTCTTCGTTTATCTTTCTATGATGAAGCTCATTATTTTTCTCTCTCGCTTGCTCCAAGTTCTTCATGGATTTTTCTTAACACTTTAGCCTAAAAAACACTTAGAAGTAATTAGAAAGAAAACACAAGGAAGCTAAAAATTTACCACTTGTGATGTAATGATAAGAATCTAAGATGAGATGGAATTGAACTTGCTTGAACCGAATATTTGTCGAGATGCAATCAATAATAAGCATTCAGAAAAAACGTTCAAGCAATGAAACTACTAACAAAACAAGTGAGATTGATAAAAGAAACTACTACGACATGGTAAGACTTATAGCAACTAACCAAACTCACCTTCCCCTGTTATTGAAAAAATTGTATTGATGCTAACGACCAAGAAACTGACATCAACCATTGGAGCAACAACCAGACTTCTAAGCATACTTGACCAGTTGACCTAACATAAAATGCAGAAACATATGGGGGAGGCTCCATACTCAGAGATGAAATACGTTCTTACTTGGCCACTTTTGATTTCTCTACACCAAGTCCTACGCTACAACATTTTCAATCTAGTTTGACAACTAGTGTTCTTATATTCAAATGACAAAAGCAAATGTAAACAAAACAAATGAGACTGCTTGTTATATGCGTATAATCAGACATCAATGCCATATAATAAGACAGACCAATCAAATTCCTTTCGAAGTTCACAAAAATTTGTAGACGAAACGGACACACCAAACGACATTGCTAACTACTCGGTACAATATAATCAGCCATCACATAGTAAAACTCAGACCTGGTGAACTTGATAGTTGTTGCCAAGTAGAATATACTGGAATTAATCTTACGACTATTTTACACAAAATACAACACCATATTAATATTATATCACCTTTTTAGTACATAATGTGTTTTGTTATAACTAAATTAGATACGTTATGAAAATAAAAAAATAATCATCTAACCTTTTGAATTCATGGATGTTTGGTATTGTCATTACGAGTAAAAGGCATTCCTTGTAACAAAAACTCGGGATTAGATGCATTGTATGTCTAAAATGTATTTCCCCTATTAGTTGGAGTAACTTTGATCAACAATTCCTCGTTATTCCTATGACTCTCAACCATACCTTATTGATATTTCTTTTGTAAAACAGTCCCAGAGTAACAATTACGAGTTTAGAGTTTAATAGAGAGTTATTAAAAGTGGTTAATTAAAAAGAGGTTTGGATACTTACTATATGATCATCATGTGCTTGTCTTTAACCCATCTCAGCTCAACCGCCTGACCCCGACTTGATTCTTCTAACTCATTCAACTTTCCCACCTTTAGTTGACGGATTTGACCCGACTGACCAATTTTCCCCAACTCATTGCAACATTATAATATAACCTACAGATTTAGGATTTACAGCAAATAGTTAGAATCTTAAATCTATTAGACATTCGAAATCCAATAAAAATCCATTAAAAATCCATAATAAAGTATTTAAAAATTTATAGTGGAGTTATATATAGAAAAGAAATAAATAAAAAAATTTATTTTTTACCATTGCAAATCCGTAGAAATTATTTTTAAATCATACAAAAGTTTGAAATAAAATATTGATAATAAAAGAAATTGAATCACGATCATTTTAGTTGCAAAATCTTTCTTTTATATATATTTTTTTTCGAATCTATTAATGATTTTGCAATAGATTTGCAACGAACAACTAAAAATAAACTGAAATTAAATTATTATAGTCAAATTCATTAACGATTTACAATGGATTTGCAACGAACAATTAAAAATAAATTGAAATTAGATTATTATAATTATTCCGTTGTAAATCCGTAACATTTATTAAAAATTTGTAACGGATTTGCAACGAAAGCTAATAATATTTTATTTTTAAATACTCCGTCGCAAATCCATTACAAATTTCAAAGAAGTTTAACGGATTTCCAACGGAAAAGTTTAAAATAAATATAAAAGAAATTACTTTAATTTTTGCAACGGATTTGCAACGGTTTTTTGTGCCATTGCTAATCCATTGCAAATATGTTGCAATCCCGTTGGAAATTTGCTACAGAAAACTTCCGTTACAAATTTTCGTAGCATTTGCCCTGTTGTGTAGTAGCGCGTTACATTAAAAGATATTTTTACTCGAGCAGAATTGCGTGTCGTTGTTGATTATAAGATATTCTTAGTAACTACAATAAGTAGTAACAAAACATATTGAATAACTCCTGAAATAAATTTTTGTATGTTTTATAATCATTATGTGACAGAGAGTGCTTTGTGGAATGGGCTAAGTATAAATATGGACACAAAGTACACATATAGTCCTCTACTTTGATTTTTTTTTTAATTTTAAAAAGAGACTTGTACATTTGATCAACTGATCTACTCATTTAAATTTTTCCACGTACACAACTGATCAACATTTTTTATTAATATCTTCTCCCAAAATTTGATTTACACATTCTGACGTTTTTACAGTTTCATTGATCAACCGACGGCAGATCAATTGATCAACCTTCTTTTTTTACTTTGGAAATTGAAAAAGTAACCCAAAAAAGAACACATCAGTTACTTTTTCAATTCCAAAGTAAAAAAAAAGAAGGTTGATCAGTTGATCCGCCGTCGGTTGGTCAATGGAATAGTAAAAATGTCCATATGTGTCGGTCAAACTTTAGGAAAAGATATTAATAAAAAGGTTGACCAGTTGTGTACGTGATAAAATTCAAAGTGGGTAAATCAGTTGATTAAAAGTAAAAGTTTCTTTTAAAAGTTTGAAAAAAAAAGTCTGAGTAAAAGACTATTGTGTCCATATTTGTATTTAGCCCTTGTGAAATTATAAGGATTGTTATAGCGACATTTTGTATATTGTAATGAAATATAATTAATCATTTTTATGTAAAATCAGACTTGGTGTTTTAAAAGGAACCACGTTATTTGCAAGTTATATATATTATAGGGAGTTGATATGTACACATATCAATTTGATTCATACACATAATATTATTTGTAAAAAGACTTTTATGCCCTAATATGATATATGTGACCTCTTTTGTATACCGTGAGATATTCTCCTCCTTCACCATGTGATTCGCCCATTTCAACAACTAACTTATCCTATTATATTATCACTACTCATTTTACTGAATTAATAGATCGAACATATGTTATTGGTTATTTGGTTTTCATGTGCTGTCCTATGATCTTATTCAAATACATTTTTGTATTGTTCACATAATTAATTTATGCATATGCATGTTCGTGTTCACTTGTAACTTTTAATATGCATACTTAAACTTATGACATTACATAGGTATTGAGCTATTTTTTTGTTTGATGAAATTTAAAACATAGAAAGTTGTTATGATCTTGATATTATGTAAAGTAATCCCGCTGGTGCAAAAACTGACATTGTGGTGAGATTGTAGCTGCCAGAAGGAAGCGATGGTTCATATGGAAGGTTAGCGGAGGAAATAGACATGCTGCAAAAATAAATGATGAGTTGTTGTATAAGAGAGGGTATAATAGTCTATTTACAGTTGATGTTATGTACATGAATCAAATTAATATGTGTAAATATCAATTCTCTAACTAATAAGCCTAAAAACTGGCAAAAGCTGATTAAGATATTCTAAACTGTATGCTTATCTTAGATATAAATTATATGCACCATGACAAAAGTTCTGCAAGGAATGGTCTCCCAAAAAAGATAAAAAGATTCAATCTAAGCCGTTCATCTAGAAAACAATCGTGTGGTTGAGATATAATAAGATGGGCATTATAGTAATTTCTCATTTTCTCTTAACCCAATTCACACGGATCAATTTGTTTTCTTTCATTTCCACATACCCTCACACACACTCCCTGCTTTTAGAAACACATACACCTACACAACCACCACCGTCGGCGTCACCCCATCGCTGACACCACCGGTTGCAACCCACCCCACTTGTTACATACAAACACACTACGAATTAAACCTCAATCAATCTCCGCTGTCACAACACCATCGTATTTTGCCATCGGCGCCACAGTTTGCCGTCGTATCCATGGTTAATGACCAGATGCAGGTGTTGATGATCGAGTGGGTGATTGTTTCTTGCTTTACGTCATTGATTATATTGAATTCTTCACTGAAGAACTCACAAAACTAGGCCTCGATGGATGTTGTTTGTTGTACATTATTTTGACACTTTTTAGGTGTTATAATTGATATATGGAAATCTCATATTTTATTTTGTTTGTTGTATGATCAAAACATAAGTCGTGTCTTATTACTTCTATGCTATATTTGCTACTTTTATTTGGGGATGTGAGGTACGAGTAGGGGTGGCTAAATGGGTGGATTGGACGGGTATAAGTAGTGGGTTAAACATACGTTGATTCATGGACGCGGATTAAATAGGCAATTTTTAGTATTTGTACCAAATCGACTTTAATCAAATGGACATTATACCAAATGGACTTGAGTCAAATGGATAATATTAAAGGAGAAACAAATAGATTCAAGATCAATTAATTGACAAAAAATAACTATCACATATTGTTCATAATACCTATTTATTTAACCCAATGCTTTTATGGTGTCTAAATAATTCAACTAAAATAAAAGTCAATACTCATTTAGTCCATTAGGTAAAAAATATGGTCCAAATAAGCCAAATTTAAACATATGGACATGATTTGTCATCACTAAGTACGAGGCTACACAGTCAATTTTCAAGTTTATGTTGTATTTCTAGTTTACATATACATGTTGCATGCATAAGTTAATTTGTTTAAGTGTATATCTAACGTAATTTATAAGAGATAATATATTTACACTCGCAACATAACTCACACTCTCCTACTAATTTGTTGATTTTTGGCATGAAGAAGTTGGCGTTTTACTTTGTCTTAACTAACATGTTGCATGCATAAGATAATTTGGTTTTTTTAGCTATTACAATATGGTTGCACTTCCATACGAATATCAAGTTTGAATAACGTTGCATAAAAAGAGCTTGAATAAGACAGATGTTTGTTTGTAACGCTTTAACTTTTTTCAATAAACTCACTTTAGATGGATCACATATGATTTTGTTTGAATCACATGTGATTTTGTTTGAATCACATGTAATTATATTAATATATTAAAATGTCTGTTATAAATTATAAAACTAATTAGCTTTTAAATAACATGTGATTTGTTTGAATCTCCTGTAATTTTGCTTGAATTACATGTGATTCGATAATAATTACATGTGATTCAAATTTTAAAACCTTAACTTTTTTTAGCAAACCCACTTTAAATGAATCATATGTGATTTAATTTGAATCTCATGTGATTCGATGATAATTATATGTGATTTTGCTTGCATTACATGTGATTCAAACATTTCAATACCTTAACTTTTTTTAGCAAACCCTTTAGATGAATCATATGGATTTAATTTGAATCACATGTTATTTAGTTTGTCAATATATAAAATTGTCATTCATGTAAAATATATAAACCAAAATATATAAACCAAATTGGCTTTTGAATAACATGTGATTTTGTTTGAATCACATGTGATTTTGTTGGAATCACATATAATTCTGCATGAATTACATGTGATTTAGTGATAATTACATGTGATTTTACTTGAATTTCATGTAATTATGTTTGAATCTCATGTAATCTATTTTACTTATTATTTAATCAATTAACCTAAAAATATGCTATTTTTATTCAAGTAACAAACATATAATACATTAAAATCAAATTTTATCAAGTAACTATTAATTGGAATAAGTCTCTGATTATAGTTGTTTCGGTTTCTTACTTAATCATAAAGATAATATACATGTTGCAAAGGTAAATCACATGTGATTCAATCTGAATCACATGTAATTTATGTATGAATTACATGTGATTTGGATTATTTTCATATTCGATTTTATAATATGTTATTACACATTAGCTTGTTTGTATTACGTACTTTTTGAAACACATGTGATTTTATTTGAATAATATGTAATTGTGTCAATATATTAAAATGATGTTTTCATTCATGTAAATATATAAAACAAATTGGCTCTGAATTACATGTGATTTTGTGTTTGAATTACATGTGATTGGGTTATAATTACATGTGATTTTTCTTACATTACATTTGTTTAAGAATTTTGAAATCTTAACATTTTCTAACAAACCCATTGTACATTAATCATGTGATTTGGTGTGAATCATATGTAATTATGTCAATATATTAAAATACATGTGATTTACGAACCCAATTTAAATGAATCACTTTAGTTGTGTTTAAATTACATGTGATTAGGTTATAATTATATGTGATTTTTCTTACATTACATGTGTTTAAACATTTCGAAATCTTAACATTTTCTAATAAACTCATTGTACGTTAATCACATGTAATTTGGTGTGAATCATATGTAATTCTGTCAATATATTAAAATACTTGTGATTTATGAACCCACTTTAGATGAATAACTTTAGCTGAATCACAAGTGATTTACGAAAATCACAAGTGATTTTTTCGTAAATCATCACGTGATTTACGAAAATCACACGTGATTACGAAAATCACACATGATTTACATTTTTGAACAACAAAAGACTAGAATAATATATGATATGATTTTATTTTTCTATATCAAATATTCTCATGCAGTTTTCCATTTTCTATAAACTTTCGTGGCTATTTGTTAGGAACGAGAAAAAAATCATACATATTAATAATGAACGTAAATAATGTTAAAAATATTTTGTTGTCATTCATATAAAATATAGAAAGTAAATTGGCTTCTGAATTACATGTGATTTTGTTTTGATCACATGTAATTTTACTTGAATTACATGTGATTCTCTATGTGTTTTTACATGTGATTCATGTAAAATATATAAAGCAAATTTGCTTTTAAATTAGTTATGAGTTTATTTTAATCACATGTAATTCTGCTTAAATTACATGTGATTTAATGATAATTACATGTGATTGATCCGAATAACAAGTTACTTATACTAAATCCAAAATCATAATTTTCGCCAAAACGTAAGTAATTTTTTTAAACACTCGTGGTTTGTGTCAAATGACTTGATTTTTACCAAATCACATATGATTCGTGATAAATTTTCTTTTTAATGATAATTCTATCGATATATAAAAATGTATGTTGTCATTAATATAAAATATATAAAAAACAAATTGGTTTTTAAAGTACATGTGATTTTGTTTAAATCACATGTAATTTTGCTTAAATTACATATGATTCAGTGACAGTCACATCTGTTATTTTCTGAATTACATGTGATTCGGTGATAATTACATGTGATTTTGCTTGCATTACATGTGATTCAAGCATTTCAAAATCTTAATTTCTAAACCCACTTTAAATGAATTACATGTGACTTTGTTTGAATCACATGTAATTTTGTCACTATGTTAAAATATCATTTTCCATTCATGTAAATAATATATAAACCAAACTGGCTTTTAAATTACATGTGATTTTGTTTGAATCACATGTAATTTTGATTAAATTACATATGATTCTTGATAATCACATGCGATTTTGCTTACATTATATGTGATCATAGCATATTGAATTACATTGATTCTTTGATAATTAAAATGTCTTTACATTCAAGTAAAATATATAAACCAAACTAGATTTTGAATTACATGTAATTTTGTTTGAATCATTTATAATATAGATTGAATTACATGTAATTCTGTCAATAAATTAAGTTGCTTGTCGTCATTAATATAAAATATATAAACAAACTGGATTCTGAATTACACATGATTTTGTTTGAATCACATGTAATTTTGCTTGAATTAATTACATGTGATTCGGTAATCATTACATGTGATTCAAGCATTTTAAAACTATAATATCTTCTTACAAACCTATAAGGTGATATGTTAGCCATCAGATTCCTAAACCCAACAAGACCCAACAATAAAGACTCTATAAGGTGTATGAATCCAGTAGATCAAAAAATAAAAAAGAACAACAACACAAGATATGTTCATCCCATCCTCAATTATCAAACCAAGTAAAACAAGAATGTGACAAAAAAAGAACCAACAACAATTATATACCAGACATTTAAAATATAAGACAAATGAGACTAAATTAATAGAAGAGCCAACAATGGTATTTCAAAGCAACAACTCACAAAATCAGAGTTTAGTATAATTTAAAAAAAATTAATTAGATGATTTGATCCATCATCTATCCATCTATCTGTTTAATAGAAAAAACAAAAATTAATTAAATACTATAGAAATATACTAGTTTTAACAATAAGAACCATACCAACCACATTACTTTTATCTATCAATAAGTTAAATCACATTACTGAGATTGATTGCCTGGGTAAAATTATGTGTTTTCCGGCAATGTTTTTGTGATTCCGACGAGTTTGTTGTTTTAGAATGAAGCAAGGGCGGTGGTTACGATTTCAGATGATGATGGTTGATTTTCAGCAAATTATTGTTGTGATTTCGGCGAGTGTCATTGATTTTCCGATGAGGGGTTGTGGGAAGTCAGGTGGTGTGTTTTTTTAGAGAGAGAAAAAAGTTTATCAAATGAGGTGTGAAAGGTGACTTTTTAGATTTATATATTTTCGGTAGATTAAATTATAGCTTTTGGATTAACTTTAAATGAACGGACGAGATGGGTTTTTTTTTTTTTTTTTTTTGATATCATTTTACAAGGATCTCAACTCTATGCACCATAAAGCTAATAAGTAGTCATACACATGTTGACCAAAAGTTTTTGACAAAAAGAAGGCACAAAATTCTAAGTGATCTCACATTAATTAAAAAGATCAAGACAAAGTAGATCTTAAATACATATGGAATGGTGTACCTTTTAGTAAGAGGATTAAGGGTGTACGTTTCTAAGTCAATCTATCTTCCGAGAGTCAACCGAGAAAACAGAAAGCGCGCTCGCGAGCTCCGGCTTCCAAAAGACCATTATTAGCGTGTAGTAGATTGACCCGAGTACGTAATACGCCAGTCGAGAAAAAATCCCATCAATGGATACGGTAGAGGAGAAAGTGGCCGGCCGCGGTGTAGAGCTATAGCTATAAGGAGCGAAGCTCACACACACCGGCTGATGTAGGGTTGGATAAAGTTGTCAATGCGAGTCACACGCAAAGTTTATAAAAATCAAACAATTACATTCAAATTTTTACAAGTGTTTAGTTAATAAATTTAGAATCAAATAATGTAATGATAATAATAAATTTATGAGAGGAAAAGTTAGTGACTTTTCTTATTTTATTTTCGTAAGAGTCAATTCTCTTTACTGTATTTATATTTAAATATTTTTTTTCTTAATATGATGGTGTAATTAATTTTTTTTTAAATATTTTAATATTTTTTTAGCATATAGTGAGATCTACATTTATTTGATAGTCACACTTTAAAAATCATATCAAACACAAGAGATAACATTGATATAAGAATTTTTAATTTTATACCATCCTCATATCAAAATTCTACCGATGATAATTCTTAGTAAAAAACCAAAAGCACCCTTAGAATTTAATAAGATGGCTGAGGATCTAATAAATTGCACTTGCAAGCAACATGGTTCATTTTTACAATGTTATAAAATTTGACCTTAAGCTTTCAAAGTAGCAAATAATCGAGTTCTTAAATAATATTAGTTGTGCATAATTGTATGCTCTAAAACAAGGGATATGAATATGGTCATGTGTTTTTGAAAGATCAGACTTATGGTAGATGACTTATATTAAAAAGCAATTCACAATTAATTAACATAAGAATTAAAGCAACATAGTTGATGAAATATAATATAGTTATTATATCAGCGCAACACTTGTTTAATTCTCATACATATGTCTCGTAGATTTTTGGCAACACACGACAACACACTTTCCACCTCTAATATCTGAGCATGACAGCTAGTTTATTTTGTTTCATCCGTCAACATAACAGTTTTCTATTTTTATTTCCAGTTGTGCCAAAATAGTTTTCTTTTGAAATATAGTTATAAGTAATGTAACGAATTCAAACATGCCTTGTACTAATCCGACATATTATGTTCATTACGTACCAAATGGAACTGGATTTATCTTTGGGTTCGCACAAGTCGCACTTTACTTGATTTACAGTCTAGACCATCTAAGATTATCACGGATGATTTGAACGGCGGATCGCAGCATCAACACCTACTCCAATCTTCAGCACCAAACCACTCAAATTTAGTATAAAAGATTTTGGTGCATACATGTTGATTCCAGCGTGCAAAAGATGAACATCGTGAAGTTTTTTTTGTAGCTTACCTTTATTCCGAATTTCGGTCTTACTGCTCACGTTTGAAAATTCTGCTTTTTATCATATAATCTAGATGTTTTTGTGAGAGTGTTGGCGAGCAATAATACTTATATAACAAATCAGCGTGAACATTTTTATTATCAATGAAATGTTGAATATGGTGCATACATTGTTTTCGAAAACCACACAAAAGTATTCATATGGGTAATCTGAATTCAAAGTGTCAAACTAAATTTTTTTTTTGCATGAAAAGTGTTGATTTCTATGGTTTTGTATAATTTGTGCTCTCAATTCCTCATTACATACTGACTTGATAAGAAGCTAACACAATAGGATAATTCTAAACCAACACTTGGGCCTCATAATCCATTAGGCTAATAGTTGCAATATTTTGTGATATACTTTCAAGATTGATATATGGGTCAAGTCTATATATTAGTAACGTACTTTCAAACTTGTACACATCTAGGTAATAAAGTACAAATATTACTAATATGGTCATTGAAACCGGCTGATTTTTTGAAATATAGGTATTGTGACCGGCTGATTTCCACCTGGATAAATAATTAGTTTTTATACTTCAAATAGATTTTTCTAACAAATTTCTACGTGCATATATATATATATACTCTCTATTACTAACAGATATTGAAAAATATATATGAATTTTTTTTTCTACTATATTCCATCAAATCGATGACCTTATGTAGTCTTCACATATAGCAACTCAAAACTATAAATATGGATTTTCACAAAAGCATCAAGTCAAATCAAAATCTGCTCCATCACCCTTTATACTTTATCTAATAAAACCCAACAAGATCTGGATTTTCACAAAAGCATCAGAACTATAAATCAATCAACCTCTAAAGTTAAAGGTGGATGTAGGGTGTAGCACTGGTGGTATTAGTGATTCTCGCGTAGGCGATGTCAATGGTGGTCGTGAAGGTTCTTTTGAACACATGTGCAACAATACATCTTGGTGGGGCTTTTATAAATAAAGAACTATCCTAGATCTAGAATATACATCTTTTATTTAGATTGTGTGATGGCCGAGTTAATACGATGGTTGCACATGGCGGCGGCGGGGGGAATGGCAGCCATGGATAAAAGTATGAATGTTTTGATAATGGCGAAAGATCTGATGTTGATGAAATGAGGTCTTTTGAGGATAAGATTTCATAGAATGGATAATCTCATAAAAGTATGAACTTGGATTTTTAAAATAGCTTTGTGTTTATGAGGTTTTACGTGTTTATTAGATTTTTTATAGAATGGATGCAGTTGTTCAGGAAGATGATGTGTAATACGTAAATTAAAAGTCAACATAGTCAAACTTAAAAAGGGGATAAAAGAATGACGTGTCGGTGATTATTGAGTTACAACCAGCTCTAAACCGGTCATATTACCCATATCTGTAAAATTCTGAAAGTTTAATGACTATATTAGCAATATTCGTATTTCGTTACCTAAATGTGTAAAAGATTAAAAGTAGATTAGTAATATATGGACTTAACCCTTGATATATAGGTGCAACTGTTGATCTTATGTGGTTTGTATAACCTGTAGTTAAAATTGTTTCGTCATATCCTTTAGAGTTTGATATGTAGTTATGGTAGGGAAATATGTTTATTTATATTTATAAAATCAAAAAACATTATTAAAATAACAGAAATTAAATAATAAACAAATATAATTATAAACGATAATTAAATAAAATAATAAAATGATAAAAGACTTACTAGATTGCCAGTTAGGATGAACTCACGAGTTGAACCACGTGTTTGACACGATTAGCAATAAAGAGCTGAGATACGTGTTTGACATGCGTCCCTTAAATAGATTTGTCGTTTGTTTCCAATGGTACAACAGCTAAAACCAGCGATACTCAATCGACTCATATCGTGTACAACGATACTCAATCGACTCATATAGTGTGAAACGATACTCGATCGACTCATATCATGTGAAACGATACCCTATCGACGTATATCGTGTATAACGATAACCTATCGACTCATATAGTGTACAAAGATACCTTATCGACTCATATCATGTGAAACGATGCCCGATCGATTTATATGGTATACAACGATACCCGATCGACTCATATCTTGTGAACAGATACCCTATCGACTCATATCATGTACAACGATACCCCATCGACTCATATCATGTATAATGATACCCTATCGACTCTTATCAAGTACAACGATAACCCATCGATTTATATGGTATACAACAATACCCGATCGACTCATATCATGTGAAACTATACCCTATCGACACTATATCGTGTACAACGATACCCTATCGACTCATATCGTGTACAACGATACCTGATCAATTTATATGGTATACAACGATACCCGATCGACTCATATCACGTGAAAGGATACCCTATCGACTCATATCATGTACAACAATACCCGATCGACTCATATCGTGTGAAACGATACCCTATCGACTCATAACGTGTACAACGATACCAGATCGGCTCATATCATGTGAAACGATACCCTATCGACTCATATCGTGTACAACGATACCGATCGACTCGTATCATGTGAAACATGACCCTATCGACTCATATCGTGTATAGCGATACGCTATCGACTCATATCGTGTATAACGATACCCTATTGACTCATATCCTGTACAACGATACCTGGTCGATTTATATGGTATAAAACGATACCCGATCGACTCATATCGTGTTAAACGATACCCTATCGACTCATAACGTGTACAACGATACCCGATCGACTCATATCATGTGAAACGATACCCTATCGACTCATATCGTGTACAACGGCCCCCGATCGACTCATATCATGTGAAACGATACCCTTTTGACACATATCGTGTGCAACGATACCCAATCGACTCATATCATGTACAATGATACTCGATCGAATCGTATCGTGTGAAACGATTCCCTATCGACTCATATCGTGTATAGCGATACCATATTGACTCATATAGTGTACAACGATACCCTATCGACTCATATCACGTGAAACGATACCCTATCGACTCATATCATGTACAAGGATACCCAATATATTTAAATGGTATACAACGATACCCGATCGACTCATATCGTGTGAAAGATATCCTATTATTTTAAGATAAGATAAGTTTCGCTATCGCTAAAGTGATTTACATAATAAAATAATAATAATAATAATAATAAAGTGATGGTTTAATAAAAAAATTAATAATAATAATAATAATAATAATAATAATAATAATAATAATAATAATAATAATAATAATAATAATAATAATATTATTACCTGCAACCTTCATCACCATCACGTTCCTTCATTTAAACCATCACGTTCTCTCTATCACCATCACGGTTTTCTTGTTATTACCCATCACGTTTTCCACTAACCTCACCCTTCATCACCTGCACCCTTCATCACCATCACGTTATCACGTTTTTCTTCATCACCATCATTATTACCCATCACTTTTTCATCACCATCATTTTTACCCATCACGTTACCACGTTTTCTCATTATTACCCATCACGTTTTTCATCTCCTTTTTGTTTTCGTTTATTGAACCTTTTCTAACCGTTTTTCATCCTTTTTTTGCTATCATCAATTTCTTATCACGTTCTTTAATTTATTCGTTGGATTCCTTAATTACTGGTTTTCTTGAGTGGGGTCCACCTGACACGTTCATCATCCTTCCTGGTTTCGTTTTCATTATTAACTAAGTTGGCGGGTGGGGTTCGGAGGTGATTTGCAGGTGGGGGCTGTTGTTTGGCTCAGGGGTGGTTGCTGTTGGTTGCTGATTGTGTGTGGGTTCATTTAGGAGTGGTTGCTGTTGATTGTTGTTCGTTTAGTCATGTTGTTCGTTCAGGAGTTTGTGGGTTCGTTGTTAGGATTAGGCGTGGCTGCTGTTTGGTGGTTGTTAGTCCTGCTGTTCGTTTAGTCCTGCTGTTTGGTGGCTGCTGTTGGTTAGGGTCCTGTTTGGTGGCTGCTGTTTGGTGGCTTCTATTTGGTGGTTGCTGGTTGTTTGGTAGTTGTAGGTTTGTTTGGTTAGGCCCTGTAGGTTCGTTTGGTTAGGGTTCTGTGTTCGTTTAAGGGGATTGTTGGGTAGGTGCAGGGTCCTGTGGTTCGTTTAGGGTGTTGTGGGTTCGTTTGGTTGCTTGCTGGGTGTTTGTTTTTGGCCTGCTGGGTTAGGTTCAGGGGTGATCGGTGGTTGCCTGCTGAGTGTTTGTTTTTGGCCTGTTTGGTTGTCTGGGTAGCTTGCGATGGCTGTTTTGATTGAGGCATTTGGTAGGTTGTTCGATGAGTCTGGTGGTGTTCGCTTTAGATTAGGCTTGGTGATTGTTCGGTGTCATGGCGATTGTTCGGTTCCATTGTCCGTTTGTTGGTCTAAACGGATGTCGAGATGGTAGTGGGAATGGTCTTACTAAGTTATCTTTGATTATTCATCTTCGTGATAAACATTTTAGAGGCGATGCGCTAGCTTGTACCAAACATTTCATTCTATCCGATTTGGTTGTTTATGAGAGGGCCGAGTTAACCATTAAGAGTATGGGGATTTGGTTATGTGGTGGTTGTTTCACTACGCACACATTTCGGTCTAAGTGTCGGCATGGTAAGGGTTCGGATTTTGTACCACCTCCTGATTGTGGTGATGGTATTGTTCACTTTGTTCTTTATGACCTCCCTAAGCCTCTCGTTCCATCTTATACTTTTCTTCTTGTTAGTGGTGGTGACGAAGTTCGTGACTCGCATCCTGGTTTTGATTTGGGGACTCTTGATAGCTTATTTTCAAAAGGGTTGCGTACTGTTAAATCTATTCCTCCAAAGTGTCTTTTGGGTTTTTCTCGCGCCTTGAAAGGGGCCATGGACAGGGTGGTTAACAAACCTGATGACATATCTTCTTGGGTTTGTTTGCTTGTTTTGCCTCTTTTTCTGCTTAAAACCTTTCGTCCGAGAAGTAATCTGGAGTGCAGGTCCGTTATCAAGAGACAAAAGAAAGAGGAGTATATTATTAATGCTATTCGTTCTTGGGAGACGTTGGATGGTAGTTTACAGCTTCTTAGAGAGTGTTTGGCTGAACCTTCTCTCGCTTTGTCTGATGTTCTTTGTGAGGATAGTGGGTTGGTTGAGCAGAATATTAAGCAGTGTAGGCGGAAGATTTATGATGGGCATTATTCTGCGGCTGTTAGAGTTCTTTCCTCATCTGGTGTGGCTCCTTATAATGACATTACTCTTGAAGACCTAAAAAATAATCACCCTTTTGTTCATGCTCCTTCTTTGCCAGATATTTCTCTTGATCTTCATCTCCTTGTTGTTTCTCGATCTAGGGTTCCTGACATGATCAAGAGTTTTCCCCGAGGTACGTCTTGTGGGCGGGATGGGTTGCGGTCCCAGCACCTTATAGATTGTTTGAGTGGTTCTGCGGTTGCTATTTCTGATGATTTAGTTACTTCTATCACCCAAGTAGTGAACCTTTTTCTTGATGGGCGATGTCCCAAGGTGTTGGGTGAGTATATCGCCAGTGCTCCTCTCACTCCGTTGGTTAAGCCGGGTGGTGGGATTCGTCCCATTGCTGTTGGTACTGTTTGGAGATGGCTTGTTTCCAAGGTATGTGCTTATGAGGTTGGTCATTCTTTGGATGGGTACTTTGGTGATTTGCAGTTTGGGGTGGGGGTGTCGGGAGGGAGTGAGGCTATTCTTCATGCTGTGAATCATTTACTTGAGAGATATGGTGATGATGTCGGTTTGTCGATATTACTTGTGGATTTTAAAAATGCTTTTAATTTGGTTGA
Source organism: Glebionis coronaria (assembly GCA_025667525.1). Lineage (NCBI taxonomy): Eukaryota > Viridiplantae > Streptophyta > Magnoliopsida > Asterales > Asteraceae > Glebionis > Glebionis coronaria. The sequence continues at coordinate 13,301,887 of CM046876.1, forward strand.
TCGAGAGGTTATGTTGCGAGAGGTTCGTCTTCGTTGTCCCTCCATCTCGTCTAGGGTGGAGTTTTGTTATTCTAGTCCGGCAAGGTTGTATTACGAGGAACATGTTTTAAGGTCATGTCAGGGGGTGCAGAAGGGTGACCCTCTTGGCCCGTTACTCTTTGCTCTTGTACTTCAACCATTGATATGTAAGATTCAGGACTCCTTTTCTCTTTCTTTACAGGCCTGGTATTTGGATGATGGTACTATTATTGGGGATACTTTGGTTGTGGGGAAAGTTTTGGAGTGCATCATGAAGGATGGCCCCGTGTATGGATTGCATCTGAATATTGATAAGACTGAAGTTTTTTGGCTGACCGAGGATCCTCGCAGCATGTTTATTGGTGTGTTCCCAGATAATATTGCTCGACCTACGCGCGGTGTTAAATTACTTGGGGGGCCTGCGAGTGTAGATCTTGATTTTTGTAGTCAGCTTGTGTTGAAGTGTGTGGTTAAGACTATTGAGCTTATGGATGTTGTGGCCAAAATTAATGACCCTCAATGTGAGTTGCTGCTTCTTCGTTCATGTGCCGGTATTTCCAAGTTATATTTTGTTATGCGTACTTGTTCACCCTGTGCTTTTAAGTCTGCCCAAAGTTCTTTTGATTTGGCGCTCCGTTCTTCTTTGGAGCGTGTAGTTATTGCTTCTGGACCGGGATTTGGTGATTGGCAGTAGAGACTTGCTACATTGACCTTTTCCTTTGGAGGGTTGGGTGTTTATTCTGCGGGTGATGTATTGCATTATGCTTTTCTTGCTTCTCGGTTACTGTCAGCTGTTTTGTAGTCTAAGTTACTTCAACACACTGATATTAGATCTTATGGACTCCAGTTTGATGATGCCTTACGTGTGTTTAACTCGGTTATGGAGATTGATTTTCTAAGTAATCCGAGTGAGGTCGCTGCCCCCAAACTCAGGAAGAAAATGGCAGATATATATTTTGCTCAGGTTATTAAGAATGTAGAATCCACTTTCGCTTTATCTGCTCGTCAGTTGGCTTTATGGGTATCTCAGAGGGAGGATCATACGTCTGACTGGCTTAGGACGGTTCCTATCCGGGATTAGGTCAGACTATGAACAGGAGGTCTTATCGATGTGTTTTGTGTTATCGCTTAGGTATTCCCTTGTTCTTTGTTTCGAAGCCCTGTTCAACTTGTTCGAGAGTATTTGATGGGGATATTTGGGGATCATGCGGTATCTTGTGCTGGCATCGTTAGGATTAAGCATCGTCACAATTTGGTACGTGATACTCTTGCTGATATATGTTACCGTTCAAGGATATCTGTTGGAAGGGAAGTTAATATCGGATTAGATGGAGGACCTGATAAAGCCTTACGTCCGACATATATTTTATTTTATTCTTGGGATGGATGTAAAGATGTGTGCGTTGATCTGACTGGTTCTTCTCCTTTGACTCGTACGGGAATGAATGACTTTGTTCCTAGCCGAGCTATGATTGATGCTGTACAACGTAAACGATGCAAGTATTTGGCTAAGTGTGCAGCTCTCGGATATGGGTTTCTTCCTTTCTCTTTGTCTTCTCTAGGTGAGTTAGAAGATGCAGTTGCGTTGTTGAAGCGGATCCAAATATTTTCTAAGGCTCAAGACATTGGAGCGCGTGCTGCTGTACATATTTTCCATAAAGATTTTCTAAGGCTCAAGACATTGGAGCGCAGATAGTATCTCGAATCCCATCAAATTTGTTGTAAATCCCTTTTTGTTTCTAATAAAGTGATGGTTGAGTAAAAAATAAACAATTAAATAATAATAATAATAATAATATTGCTCGACCTACGCGCGGTGTTAAGTTACCCCGGGGGCCTGGGAGTGTAGACCTTGATTTTTGTAGTCAGCTTGTGTCGAATCGTGTGGCAAAGACTATTGAGCTTATGGATGTCGTGGCCAAAGTTAATGACCCTCAATGTGAGTTTCTTCTTCTTCGTTCTTGTGCCGGTACTTCCAAGTTATATTTTTCTATGCGGACATGTTCACCCTTTGCTTTTAAGTCTGCCCAAAGTTCGTTTGATATAGCACTCCGTCCTTCTTTGGAGCGTATCGTAATTGCTTCTGGACCGGGATTTGGTGATTGGCAGTGGGGACTTGCTACGTTGCCCTTTTCCTTCGGGGGATTGGGTTTTTATTCTGCGGGTGATGTATTGCATTATGCTTTTCTTGCTTCTCGGTTACATTCAGCTGATTTACAGTCTTAGCTACTTCAACACATTGATATTAGATCTTATGGACTCCAGATTGATGAAGCCTTACGTGTGTTTAACTCGGATATGGAGATTGATTTTCTAAGTAATCCGAGTGAAGTCGCTGCCCCCAAACTCATGAAGAAAATGGCAGATATATATTTTGCTCGGTTTATTAAGAATGCAGTATCCACTTTCGCTTTATCTACTCGAGAGATGGCTTTATGGGCATCTAAGAGGAAGGATCATACTTCTGATTGGCTTAGGACGGTTCCTATCTCGGGGTTGGGTCAGACTATGAATGGGAGGACTTATTGATGTGTTTTGTGTTATCGCTTAGGTATTCCCTTGTTCTCTGTTTCGAAGACCTGTTCAGCTTGTTCGAGAGTATTTGATGGGGATATATTTGGGGATCATGCGGTATCGTGTGCTGGTATCGTTGGGATTAAGCATCGTCATAATTTGGTACGTGATACTCTTGCTGATATATGCTATCGTTTAGGGATATCTGTCGGAAAGGAAGTTAATATCAGATTAGATGGAGGACTTGATAATGCCTTACGTCCGACAGATATTTTGTTTTATTCTTGGGATAGAGGTAAAGATGTGTGTGTTGATCTGACTGGTTCTTCTCCTTTGACTCGTACGAGGATGAATGACTTTGTACCTGGCCGAGCTGTGATTGATGCTGCACAACGTAAACGATGCAAGTATTTGGCTAAGTGTTCAGCTCTTGGATATGGGTTTCTTCCTCTCTCTTTTTCTTCTCTAGGTGAGTTACAGGAAGATGTAGTTGCGTTGCTGAAACGGATCCATAGATTTTCTAAGGCTCAAGACATTGGAGCGCACACTGTTGTACATATTTTCCATTGAATAGGTTTTGCTATTGCTAAAGGGGTGGGAGCGCAGATAGTATCTCGACTCCCATCCAGTGACCTTATTAAAAAGAATTTGAAGGTTCTTTGTGACTCAGGACATTGGGGTACGCGCTGCTATTCACATTTTTAATAGGATTAGATTTGCTATTGCTAGAGGAGTGGGGGCCCAGATAGTATCTCGGCTCCCCACTAACTTTTTGTAAATCCTATTATTCTAATAAAGTGATTTTTATAATTAAAAATAATAATAATAATAATAATAAACTGGCCTTATGTAAATCTCAAAGGGAGGATCACACCTCCGACTGGCTTAGGACGGTTCCTATTTCTGGGTTGGGACAAACTATGAACGGTAAGACTTACTGTTGTGTTTTGTGTTATCGGTTAGGTATCCCTTTATTTTCTATGTCGAGGCCTTGTTCAGCTTGCTCAAGGGTTTTAGTTGGGGATATTTATGGAGACCATGCGGTATCGTGTGCCGGTATTATTGGTATTAAACATGAGCATAACGTTTTACGTGATACCCTTGTTGAAATCTGCTATCGTTCAAGCATTCTGGGTGGCAAAGAAGTTGATATCGGGTTGGATGGGGGGTCTGACAATTCATTACGTCCAGCAGATATATTACTTTACTCGTGGGATGGAGGGCTTGATGTATGTGTGGATCTAACTGGGTCTTCGCCTTTGACGCAAATCGGGATGACGGATTTTGTGTCCGGTCGTGCGGTGGTTGATGCTGCAAAACGTAAACGTGTTAAGTATATGGCTAAGTGTGCGGCTATTGGTTATGAGTTTCTCCCATTTTCTTTTTCTTCTTTTGGGGAATTAGAGGAGGATGCGGTTGCTTTGCTGAAGCGGATCCGAAAGTTTTCCATGGTTCAAGACATTGGAGCACGTGCTGCTGCTCATATATTTAATATGATCAGTTACACTATTGCTAAAAGAGTGGGGGCTCAGATAGTATCTCGGCTTCCCACTAACTTTTTGTAAATCCTATTATTCTAATGCAGTGATGTTTTTATATATAGAATAAATAAATAAATAATAATAATAATAATAAAGTGATGGCATAATAATAATAATAGTAATAAATCTTATCTGTGTTTAACTCGGTTATAGAGATTGATTTTCTAAGTAATCCGAGTGAAGTCGCTGCCCCCAAACTCATGAAGAAAATGGCAGATATATATTTTGCTCGGGTTATTAAGAATGTTGAATCCACTTTTGCTTTATCTGCTCGACAGATGGCTTTATGGGCATGTCAGAGGGAGGATCATACCTCTGATTGGCTTAGGACGGTTCCTATCTCGGGGTTGGGTCAGACTATGAACGGGAGGACTTATCGATGTGTTTTGTGTTATCGAGGTATTCCCTTGTTCTCTGTTTCGAAGCCCTGTTCAGGTTGTTCGAGAGTTGGGGATATATTTGGGGATCATGCGGTATCGTGTGCTGGTATGGTTGGGATTAAGCATCGTCACAATTTGGTACGTGATACTCTTGCTGATATATGCTATCGTTCTGGGATATCTGTCGGAAAGGAAGTTAATATCGGATTAGATAGAGGACTTGATAATGCCTTACGTCGGGCAGATATTTTGTTTTATTCTTGGGATGGAAGTAAAGATGTGTGTGTTGATCTGACTGGTTCTTCTCCTTTGACTCGAATGGGGTTGAATGACTTTGTACCCGGCCGAGCTGTGATTGATAATGCACAACATAAACGATGCAAGTATATGGCTAAGTGTACAGCTCTCGGATATGGGTTTCTTCCTTTCTCTTTTTCTTCTCTAGGTGAGTTATAGGAAGATGCAGTTGCGTTGCTGAAGCGGATCCAAAGATTTTCTAAGGCTCAAGACATTGGAACGCGCGTTGCTGTACATGTTTTCCATAGAATAGGTTTTGCTATTGCTAAAGGGGTGGAAGCGTAGATAGTATCTCGATTCCCATCCAATTTGTTGTAAATCCCTTTTTGTTTCTAATAAAGTGATGCTAGTATAATAATAATAATAAAATAATAATCCTATTATTCTAATAAAGTGATGTTTATAATATAAAAAAATAAAAAATAAATAAATAATAATAATACGAGTGAAGTCGCTGCCCCCAAACTCATGAAGAAAAAGGCAGATATATATTTTGCTCGGGTTATTAAGAATGCAGAATCCACTTTTGCTTTATCTGCTCGACATATGGATTTATGGGCATCTTAGAGGGAGGATCATACTTCTGATTGGCTTAGGACGGTTCCTATCTCGGGGTTGGGTCAGACTATCAACGGGAGGACCTATCGATGTGTTTTGTGTTATCACTTAGGTATTCCCTTGTTCTCTGTTTCGAAGCCCTGTTCAGCTTGTTCGAGAGTATTTGATGGGGACATATTTGGGGATCATGCGGTATCGTGTACGGGTATCACTGGGATTAAGCATCGTCACAAATTGGTACGTGATACTCTTGCTGATATATGCTATCGTTCAGGGATATCTGTCGGTAAGGATGTTAATATCGGATTAGATGGAGGACTTGATAATGTCTTACGTCCGACAGATATTTTGTTTTATTCTTGGGATGGAGGTAAAGATGTGTGTGTTGATCTGACTGGTTCTTCTCCTTTGACTCGTACGGGGATGAATGACTTTGTACCTGGCCGAGCTGTGATTGATGCTGCACAACGTAAACGATGCAAGTATTTGGCTAAGTGTGCAGCTCTCGGATATGGGTTTCTTCGTTTCTCTTTTTCTTCTCTAGGTGAGTTACAGGAAGATGCAGTTGCGTTGCTAAAATGGATCCAGAGATTTTCTAAGGCTCAAGACATTGGAGCGCGCACTTCTGTACATTTCCATAGAATAGGTTTTACCATTGCTAAAGGGGTGGGAGCGCAGATAGTATCTCGACTCCCATACAGTTTGTTGTAAATCCCTTTTTGTTTTTAATAAAGTGATGGTTTAAAAAAAAATAATAATAATAAATAATTGTTCCCAAGGTAAAGATGCTTGCTTGGATGTCACGGGTGTCTCACCGTTTGCTGGTGCGGGTTTGGATTCGTGGGTCCCCGGGATTGCTTTGCGGACTGCTGCTCAAAAGCAAAGGAGGAAGTATTTTATATTTGTGCAGAGCACGGTTATTCGTTCATCCCTTTTGTCTTCTCTACTTTTAGGGAGCTTGACGGGGAAGCCTTGGTTACTCTTTCCCGTCTTATGCGCTTATCTGTTTGTCATTCTAATGATGCTAGGAGTGGATCTTTTCTATTTTCTAGACTTGCTTTCTGTATTCAAAAGGGGGTGGGAGCACAGCTTGTTTCGCGGCTCCCTTCCAATTTTGTGTGATTAATAAATAAAATATTTTCATATAATAATAATAATGATTTTGTACCACCTCCTGATTATGGTGATGGTATTGTTCACTTTGTTCTTTATGACCTCCCTAAGCCTCCCGTTCCATCATGTACTTTGCATCTTGTTAGTGGTGGTGATGAAGTTCGTGACTCGCATTGTGATTTTGATTTGGGGACTCTTGATATCTTATTTTCAAAAGGGTTGCGTACTGTTAAATCGATCCCTCCAAAGTGTCGTTTGGGTTTTTCTCGCGCTTTGAAAGGGGCCATTGACATGGTGGTTAACAAGCCTGATGACATATCTTCTTGGGTTCGTTTGCTTGTTTTGCCTCTTTGTCTGCTTAAAACCGTTCGTCCGAGAAGTAATCTGGAGTGTAGGTCCGTTATCAAGAGACAAAAGCAAGAGGAGTATATTATTAATGCTATTCGTTCTTGGGAGACGTTTGATGGTAGTTTACAGCTTCTTAGAGAGTGTTTGGCTGAACCTTTCCCCGCTTTGTCTGATGTTCTTAGTGAGGATAGTGGGTTGGTTGAGCAGAATATTAAGCAGTGTAGACGGAAGATTTCTGATGGGCATTATTCTACTGCTGTTAGAGTTCTTTCCTCATCTGGTGTGGCTCCTTATAATGATATTACTCTTGAAGACCTAAAAAATAAACACCCTTTTGTTCATGCTCCTTCTTTGCCAGATATTTCTCTTGACCATCATCTCCTTGTTGCTTCTCGATCTAGGGTTCTTGACATGATCAAGAGTTTTCCCCGAGGTACGTCTTGTGGGCGGGATGGGTTGCGGGCCTAACACCTTTTAGATTGTTTGAGTGGTTCTGCGGTTTCTATTTCTGATGATTTAGTTTTTTCTATCACCCAAGTAGTGAACCTTTTTCTTGATGGGCGGTGTCCCAAGGTGTTGGGTGAGTTTATCGCCAGTGCTCCTCTCACTCCGTTGGTTAAGCCGGGTGGTGGGATTCGTCCCATTGCTGTTGGTACTGTTTGGAGACGGCTTGTCTCCAAGGTATGTGCTTATGAGGTTGGTCATTCTTTGGATGGGTACTTTTGTGATTTGCAGGGGTGGGGGTGTCGGGAGGGAGTGAGGCTATTCTTTATGCTGTGAATAGTTTTCTTGAGAGATATGGTGATGATGTCGGGTTGTCGATGTTATTTGTAGATTTTAAAAAAATGCTTTCAATTTGGTTGATCGAGAGGTTATGTTGCGAGAGGTTCGTCTTCGTTGTCCCTCTATCTCGTCTTGGGTGGAGTTTTGTTATTCTAGTCTGGCAATGTTGTATTACGGGGAACATATATTAAGGTCATGTCAGGGGGTACAGCAGGGTGACCCTCTTGGTCCGTTACTCTTTGCTCTTGTACTTCAACCATTGATATGTAAGATTCAGGACTCCTTCTCTGTTTCTTTACAGGCCTGGTATTTGGATGATGGTACTATTATTGGGGATACTTTGGTTGTGGGGAAAGTTTTGGAGTGCATCATGGAGGATGGCCCAATGTATGGACTGCATCTGAATATTGATAAGACTGAAGTTTTTTGGCCGACCGAGGATCCTCGAAGCAAGTTTATTGGTGTGTTCCCAGATAATATTGCTCGACCTACGCGCGATGTTAAGTTACTTAGGGGGCCTGCGAGTGTAGATCTTAATTTTTGTAGTCAGCTTGTGTTGAAGCGTGCGGTTAAGACTATTGAGGTTATGGATGCTGTGGCCAAAATTAATGACCCTCAATGTGAGTTGCTGCTTCTTCGTTCATGTGCCCGTATTTCCAAGTTATATTATGCTATGCATACTTGTTCACCTTGTGCTTTCAAGTCTGCCCAAAGTTCTTTTTATTTGGCACTCCGTTCTTCTTTGGAGCGTATCGTTGTTGCTTCTGGATCGGGATTTGGTGATTGGCAGTGGAGACTTGCTATGTTGCCCTTTTCCTTTGGAGGGTTGGGTGTTTATTCTGCGGGTGATGTATTGCATTATGCTTTTCTTGCTTCTCGGTTACAGTCAGCTGAATTACAGTCTAAGTTACTTCAACACATTGATATTAGATCTTATGGACTCCAGTTTGATGATGCCTTACGTGTGTTTAACTTGGTTATGGAGATTGATTTTCTAAGTAATCCGAGTGAGGTCGCTACCCCCAAACTCATGAAGAAAATGGCAGATATATATTTTGTTCGTGTTATTAAGAATGCAGTATCCACTTTCGCTTTATCTGCTCGTCAGTTGGCTTTATGGGCATCTCAGAGGGAGGATCATACGTCTGACTGGCTTTGGACGGTTCCTATCCTCGGATTAGGTCAGACTATGAATGGGAGGTCTTATCGATGTGTTTTGTGTTATCGCTTAGGTATTCCCTTGTTCTCTGTTTCGAAGCCCTGTTCAACTTGTTCGAGAGTATTTGATGGGGATATATTTGGGGATCATGCGGTATCGTGTGCTGGCATCGTTGGGATTAAGCATCATCACAATTTGGTACGTAATACTCTTGCTGATATATGTTACCGTTCAGGGATATCTGTCGGAAAGGAAGTTAATATTGGATTAGATGGAGGACCTGATAAGGCCTTACGTCTGGCAGATATTTTGTTTTATTCTTGGGAGGGGGGTAAAGATCTGTGCGTTGATCTGACTGGTTCTTCTCCTTTGACTCGTACGGGGATGAATGACTTTGTTCCTGGCCGAGCTGTGATTGATGCTGCACAACATAAACGATGCAAGTATTTGGCTAAGTGTGTAGCTCTCGGATATGGGTTTCTTCCTTTCTCCTTTTCTTCTTTAGGGGAGTTATAGGAAGATGCAGTTGCGTTGTTGAAGCGGATCCAGAGATTTTCTAAGGCTCAAGACATTGGAGCGCGCGCTGCTGTACATGTTTTCCATAGAATAGGTTTTACCATTGCTAAAGGGGTGGGAGCGCAGATAGTATCTCGACTCCCATCCAATTTGTTGTAAATCCATTTTTGTTTCTAATAAAGTGATGGTTTAATAAATAAATAAATAATAATAATAATAATTATAATATATTAGATATTAGATATCTATTCGTATTTTTAATAGAATTGGTTTTGATATAGCTAAAGGAGTGGAGGCTCAGCTAGTATCTCGGCTCTCCACTAATTTTTGTAAATCCTGATTTTAATGAAGTGATGTTTATAATAAAATAATAATATGAATAAAATATTTTTTTATAAAAATATATATTAGTATTTAAAATATGCTTTTAATTATTAAAATTATTTTTACTTATATACATTTTTAAAGTAAAATATCACATTTATTTTTAAGTATACATATTATAATTTTGTCTAATTAAAAGACCACTTTTATATAACCACATTGCAAATATGATAAAAACAAAGTGCTAGTCTAGTTGGTAAAAGTGTTATCTCTTAAATTTTGTCAAGGACTAGAGTACGAACCCTTTTACTGGCGCTTTCTTTTTAATTTTCAATATAACTAATACTCTTAACACCCTTTATATATAACCACATTGTAAATTATTACAAACATAAAGGCTTAGTCCACTTGGTAAATGTGTTGTTAGCTGCGTCTTGCGTATTTTCGAGGTCTAGTGTTCGAACCCCGTGATTGACACTATTTTCTTATTTTCTAATTAACTAAAACTCCTTTCACCCCTTATATATAACCACATTTTAAATTATTACAAAAAACAAAGGCATAGTCTAGTTGGTAAATGTGTTGCCTTTGCGTCCCAGTTGTTGTTGAGGTCTAGTGATCGAATTGTGACTGGCATTTTTCTTTTTAATTTTCTATTGGGGTCCAGGGTTCGAACCCCGTGATTCTCTCTTTTCTTTCTAGTTTTTTATTTTTTTTAAATTTGTGACCATATGTACAAGATTTTTATTATACTTAAATAATGTGTGATAAAACTTGACTCTATGATTTAGTCACATAAACAAATACTTCATGTAACCATATATAGCATCATGAGTTTAACTACACAAATACTCAATGTGACTAATGTCGAGGTTAATGTTGACTGAGATCACATTTTGCTATCAATAACAGTCACGTGAAGATTTCACATGTGACTGCTTTGAATGTATTGGTCACACATAATCACATTATAATGTGGCCATAAATATCATTTAGATAGACATTCGTGAATTCTTGTGACTATTGTAAAGTATTTAGTCACATGATCGTGGGACGGTTTAGTGTGACCAAATATGACTCTTAGTCAAGTATTTGTCACTCTTGTAGTTATATGTGAATAACGCTTGAAACTTACTTTTTAGTTGTCACACAATAAATATTCATATGTGGCTAAGTGTTTAACAAAAAAATATTAGTCACGTTTAAATAATGTGTGACAAACGTGGCTATAATATTTAGCTACATACACAATTAACTCATGTGACAAAACATGAAATGTGGTCAGATTGTTCAAGTGTGTGACAAATAATTGTCACATATCTATGTGTATAGTGTGATTAATACTTCAAACTTATTTGCATTACATCACACGTCTCAAATTGGGAGTGGCTAAATATTCATCCTAAAATTAACACTTGCCCGTAGTCACATACATTTTCAAATGTGTGACAACTAGAAATCAAAATAGTCACACATACAAAGTAAAAGTGTGGCTGTGTATTTGATTCTGGTGAGTTTAGTCACATAAATATCTGACAGTGTGACTGTTCAAAAATCAGCATGTGTGACGTATTCCACTTTTTGTACTAGTGTCTTCTGAATCACTCTATGGCATTGTGACGGATGTAGTGTGGATATTGCTTCCACATGTTTCACCACACTTTGGAATATATTTTGGATTCCTTAGTTTAATTCCTCTTTGAGAGATATGATTTAATTGTGTCCATGAGTGTCATGGTCATAACTTCCACAGATGTTACACATGGGGTAATAGTGACAGTCCTCTGAAAAATGATTGTTCATACCACAATGAACACATGGTGGGAAAGGCATGTTTTGCCTAGAGTGAGATGTTCCAGTTTTGAGTCCATTAGCACTTGTTATGTCATCCATATATTCATTTTGCTCACAAGTGTGATGATCAGTTTTCTCACATTTCATATAGAATATGACTTTTAGTCAAGTCTCAATGAGATGGTTGTTTAGACCATATAAATGACAACACTTTTTGAATTCTATTTTGTATCTGTAATAAAGAGAACTAGGTGGTTCCTCCATGAATCAAACTTGTGTTTGTTGTTGTCTGAGTTGCATTTTAAGATCTTTGATCTCTTTCATGACAATAGACATTTTTGTGTCTCCTTCAGAAGCAGCATCCTTCAGTTTATTTTGTGAAACTAAAGAACTAGTTCCCTTTTGTGATCTCTTAGCAGGAGCTGAAGAGTTATTGGATACGTCAATTTTGACTTGCTTGGGATCACTACTTTTGTAACACCCTACTTGGATAAGTGGACCGTTACATAATAATTATGGCGTGTCATCAAAGCATGCAAGGTAAATGTCTAAAACATTAATGACCATAAAGGAAACCAGAAACAAACATCGGTTCCAAACATAATCTCCACACACAATGCATAAGTAAATATATATAGAATAAGGACTAACAATGTCCAGCAAAGTAAAAGCATGTAAATGCACTAAAATAAAGGAAGACACGGGAACCTCCATCCCAATGCACGTACTCTTGATTCCTAGCTTTTCCCTTTAAAAAAATGGAAAGAAAATACGGCTGAGCAATACGCTCAGTGTGCGGATATATGACAATGAAATGAAATAGCAATAAACATAAGCAAAGTACGAAATGGAAGTAGAGCGGAATAAGTGTAAGTCTTGGAAAACCTGGTGTATGTTTATAAACTAGTTTATATTCTGAAAAGACTTATGTTTATTTTATAAAATTGTATTTTAAATATGCCCAGGAGCCCATATAGGTCATGAAGTATCAACGTGCTTGAATACATAAAGGGGTTACCTCATCATGCAATTAGAGGGGTTGTCTCTAATTAAAAATAGTTTGTGTGGAGGGATAAACTTCATGTAACGGATGTAAAGCACACACCAAAGTTACCATGAAATCTGCTAACATGTTCTAGGATGCCCCCTTTCGCCCCACATGATAATAATATAACAGGCAAAATAACTGAAAAGGGATGTCACGAGCAATCACTCTCACCGCGGAAGAGTCATAACACCAGTGGCTCAAGTGTTATGGTTATGGTACCTCCAAAAATAGGTGGAACTGGCATGCACGTATATGGCTCAAGAAAATCTAAAATATTAATCATATTAATTACTGTTAAGTTTAAAGTAAACTAATGGGGAAAACAGATGGCTGCAAACGGGGAATCCTAATATAGGAAGAGAATGTCCTTACTGAAGGACATAATATCCGTACCTTGTGTCGAGTAATGAGGATGAAAACGAAAGTGGATGAATTACTCCGACTTCACGATAGCTACATAATAAAAAAGGGACATAAATAAGTTGTCTGTTTAACTTATACTTACTGATTATTAGTTTACTTGACGTGTTCTTAACTTGTTTTACTTGTTTTTGTTCTTGTTTTATTGTTTCATGTTTTATCATGTGATTCTTAGTGTTTCATGTGTTATTTAGTGTTTCATGTGTTACTGATTAGTGTATTTCATGTTTTATGTGTTATAGTACTTGTTATAACATTTTATGTAACTTTCTAAAAATAGCAGGTTCCTATATATAGTAACTTTCCAAAATAGCAAGTTTTTATATATTGTAACTTTTCAAAAATAGCAAGTTTCCATAAACAGTAAGTTTCCAAAAATAGAATGTTTCCATAATTAATAAGTTTCCAAAGATAGGAGGTTTCCATATTTAGTATGTTTCCATAAATAGCATGTTTCCATATTTAGTATGTTTCTATAAGTAGCATGTTTCCATATTTAGTATGTTTCAATAATTAGTAATATGCTTATTAAATAAGTAAGTGATATAAGCTAAAATTTCAATAAGTATATTATAAACCATGATTATTATATAGTAAAGTTTATTAATATTAAATACTTAGTCTTACCATATGATTATTAATTAATAATAATAATAATATATGATATTATAAGAAATTATTAATTATTAATATTACATGATTTATTAATTAAACTTTACCTTAATGATTAAAGTATAATTAAATTAAAGTATGTTATTAATTTAATTAAACCTTGGTTAAAAATGTAACTAATTTATTAAGCTAAGTTCTTAAATAAATTAATTAAATGTACATGTACTTATAACATGAATAATTATTTTTAATAATTATTTTAACATATAGTTTATTTAATTAAAGTGGCCATGTTTAATTATCATGATAATTATATTAATAATTTTAACATAGGTATTGTTTATTAATTAATTAAATTAACCATGTATTAATTAATGAAATTAATTAATAAAAATAGCATAAAGTAAATTACAAAAAGTTTAGCCAAACACACCCCTTTGGTATGTTCGGTTCTACCCGAGCCCCACAAGGACCCACCGAGACCATGAGAGGTCTCGGCTTCTCCTCGAACACCACACATCACCACAGCCTTGCGGTTGTGGTTGCTGTCCCGACCAACAGCAGCCACCAGCTGCTTTGTCGGTGCCACTGCTTGGCACAAAACACCCTCGAGCTTGCGCCGGAGTACCCCCTGTTGTGTGCTGCGTTCCCACCGAGAGCATCTAGCTCTCGGTTTGCCATTGATCACAACCAACAGCCCCCGTTTGGGGGTGTTGGTGTTGCGGCTGCCAATGAACACCAGCCACCAACCCCTTTGGGGGTTCGGCTGGCCGAGAACCAAACACCACGAGAGTCATGCGACTCTTGGTTTGTGTGTAAACCACACAACCAAACTTACCCGATCCCATGTTTAATCTTTTTAACAACATGTTTTTATTGATTGGTTTTTAATGATTCTTGAACAATGAACATAAATAAATAAAAAGATTAAAAGATTAGAGATACCGAATGCGTGAATAGTTTAGGGTTTAGATCACGAACACAATACCGTAAATAATTAGATCAAAAGCCAAAATATTGCTTATGTGTGTTGTATGACGCGGCCAAGAGAGAGACCAAAGAGAGTTTTAGGGTTTTAATTCTCTAAAAGTGTTTTTATGATGATCCCCTGGATGTTTTATTTGTTTAATAACTAGGATAGTTAACGGGTCGTGCCAATGCCCCTTTTGTTCTCCCTTTTGCCGTCCAAAACACAACACCCCTTTATATGTTTCGTTTTGTTTTTCGTGTTTAATTTTTATTACGTGTGTTCGTTGTTTTATATGTCGTGTTTTATTCTTGTTACGTTTTAAGTATTATACGTAAATACTTATCATGTATTAATAATAATATTAATATACGTAATACTTGTCGTAATTAATTAATATACGTAACATTTATATTAAATGTTCATGATTCGTGTTGTATATTAATTAGTCATAAAGTTTTAATTTGACCGTATTTTCATGTATTTAATGTGCTAAGGTATTTCAAAGCGGGTCTTATAACTCTTCCCCTCTAAAAGAAAAATTGGTCCTCGAATTAGAGATACGATAAGATGAAAAGGACATACCCTAATCATAGCTGAAAATGAGGGTAAGAAGTTCGGATAGACTCCTCCGTTTCCCAAGTGCCTTCCCGCTCGGAATGGTCCCTCCAAAGGATTTTGACGAATGGGAACGTCTTCCTCCTCATTACCTGATCCTGACGATTGAGAACTGCTACGGGTTCCTCAATATAGGATAGATCCTCACGAATCTGATCGAAAGGATACGAGATTGTGTGCAACAGATGATAATTGTAACCTCTGAGTAAGGATACATGGAACACATTGTGTACATGAGATAACTGAGGAGGTAACGCTACACGATACGAAACCTCACCAATATGCTTGAGGCCATGTGTTGGTGATACCTTAAGGAAAACATGTTAATATTAGGTTTTTAGCCAAGTATCAAAATTCGTTATTGTCCAAATGTTTTCGAATTGATTATTGGTAGAAAGTGCGACTCAGTCGTTCTTGGATGACAAATGGAATGGTTTGGTTGATTATCTATTTTTAAACTAAAATTTCGTTGAGTAAAATAAAAGCTTTAAAAATTTAAATTTAAAACACTTGAAAACTAGAAAATTTTGTAAAACTAGAAACTTTGTAAAAATAAACTAAGACAAAACTTGCTTAAAATAATTCTAAGTTAAAATGCGGGGAAAATTAAATTGAAATCTAAATAAGTAAAACAAGAGCCAAAGTAGATCGCAATGTGATCGTACCCAAATAGTACTCCAGATCGCACTCAATGCGATCGCAACCAAGGAGTCAGATCGTACTCAATACGAGGGGAAAGCGTGATCGCACTCACGGATCGCAACCACGATCACACTCAAGTGGATCGTAGTATGTGATCCTGGTATATGATCGTAACAACAATGATCGCAATCAATGCGATCGTAATCAAGGAATGTGATACGATCGCACCTACAGATCTCAATGAGTGATCGTGGTGTGGATCGTAGCCAAGAAAGAAGTTAGATCGCAATCAGTGCGATCGTAGTCAAGTGATCGTATCCAGGGAAAACCCTTCTAAGATCGCAAAGGAATCCAAAGAGTAACTTAAGCTGAAACGCATAAGCTGTTAATACGATAAGCACTTACCAACGTTTAGACAAGAGTAATGAAGCACAAATTCGAAACCTTTTGGAATACTAAGCACGTGAACTTAATAATCCGAACATTAAAACGATAAAATTTTCAAGAAAGCATAAAAGTAAACAAGCTAAACTTAAAAATAAGCCAATAAGCACAAAGAGCTTATAGCTTATACCGTATGAAAGCTTATGTAGGAATAAAAAAGATTAACTTCTTAATCACGAAAACATCAAAATCAAACACAAATCTTTAATATTTCGGATCAAAGTATAAATGAAAATCAAGAAAGGTAGAAAGAGATTAAAGAACAAAAAGCTTAACTTGAACTTGTGATTAATGAAATCCAAATACAAGGATGATTAAAAGCTTAAACTTGAAAGATAAAAAATGAAGAAAAGAAGAAACTTAGTGAGAGAAAGTTTGAAACTTTCTCTCTCTAAAAACTAGAAAGAAAAAATGAAAAATGAAACTAGCTAACCCCCCTCCTAATGTGATTAGGAGGGTATTTATAGGGAAAATGGGGAATGCATGTGTGCTTCTTTCTTCCTTTCTTTTCTTCTCGACTCGATTTAATTCTTCGTCTTTCTCGACGTCGTCTCGGGATTTGTCGATGTATATTGAACTTGTCTAGTAATTTTCTTCTTCTATTAGACTTGAGTTCTTCGACTTCATTAAACTTCCGTCTTTAGACTTTTTCTTCGATAAATCTTCAGAATAGGCCTTGGACTTCCGTTCTTTTTGCACTCTTGATCCTTTGACTTCGTCTTTTCTTGTTTTCTTCGATAAAAGCCCGTGAAAGCCTGTGTTTTCTTCCTTTTTCATCTTTTGGTCCTAAAACATAATAAAAACACAAACCACGCATAATTCCGACTTTTACGACATAAAATACACGTTTTGGTCTTGTTATTATTGGAAATAAGTGGTAAAAGGATAAGTGTTTTCACACTTATTAAATCCCCTACACTTGACCATTGCAATGCCCTCATGCAATGCATTAATTTTAAAGCACGGTTTACATTTTTTATCATAAATAACCCACCTTGGCCTTTATTAAATACTAAACATTTAAGAAAAATAAAAAGATAGAAACAAGTAAAGAAATCAAAGACTTACATTGGGTTTTGGCTGCCATGAACGTTTATCATCCTCAAGTTTCACGTTCCTCATACCAAGCTTAAAAACGAGATCATTGTTATTATAACTTAGCAAACTAACACGAATTCATGTGGGCCAATTATTTACTTAGACTCCCTTATTCATAGGTGTATCTCTTATATTTTATTGATGTCTTGAATGATCACGAGGATGCATTGTTTGACTTATTTCGATAGTTATTTAGGCCGGAAATAAAGTGGACCATTTAATCAGTAGTTAGCTAAAGGACAAAATATTTTAAAACTGCTTCTCGGGACCTTTTAAAGTTCATATCTTGGCATAACTCGCTTCACGATTTGAGACCTTTCTCGGACCGATATTTGGCAGCGACTTCATACTTCGAATCTTTGAGAGACGTTCTTGAAATTATGGTCTTCTCTTTATAATAGGAATTTATTCACTTGAAGTTTTTGAGAGATTCTTCATATTTGGACCACGACTTTTTCATTTTTCTCCAATCTTTATTTTTGACTTTGATATACAACGATCCGCCTCCTTTTAGGACTTGGATCTATTTATCCTCATACCTTGTTAGGGCCTTTTTGGATAGACTTCTCCATGATCTTTAGGGGAGTATTTGCTTTTCGTCGTGTGTCTCCATCCTTCATATTGATTTTCGATAAATGATTCTTCACATCACTTTTGGATCTTTAGCAATGAAATGTAGCCCTCATGCCTTGTTATGGCCTTTTCTGACTCACCAATCTTCGCATCCCGCTTCAATAAGTTATGCCTTGGCTATGAACTCTAATTAATACCGAGCAACTTTTAAACGATCTTGGGCTAGAAGGTAAGTAACTTTTCAAATCGTACAACCTTATTTATTGCAAATATATTTATTCACAAGGGATGGGAGAATAGGCTTATAATCAACTCACATAAATTCACGAAAGAATACCAAACTTATAATTGACTCTATCATCTCTCTTTCTCCACAGTTTAAAATCTCAAGGAATGAGACTCGTGGATGCTTAGCCAATTAAATCAAAGTTTTCGCTTTTCGAGTCGTCTATAGGATCTTGCATCTTCTTAGACTTTTTTAAGTTTAGAATTTGCGTTTTAAAGTTCCCTTGATAAACGACTCTCTAAGATCAATTATAGGAACTTGCGAAAAGTTCTTGTTCTTAACCCGTGAGAGTTAAGACTTTCACGTTTTAAAGTTCCCTATATAAAAGCCTAGCAAAACTTGACTTAAACATGTTAAGGATACTAGCTAGAGTAAACTTAGACAAGTAAACTCGGGTTGAGTCAAAATATTCACGACTTTGAAAAATTTAAAACCACTTTATTGAAAATTTATTCTAGCGAAGAAAGTAAATAACGATAACAAAGGAAAATTTACAAGGCCAAAATAGATTAAAAATTTTGAAAAATGTCAAAAAATCAATTTTCCGGTTAAAATGAGGGAAAATTCATGGAAAAGACCACTTACTTCGATAGAAGTCCCCCCTACACTTGATATAAGCATTGTCCTCAATGTTTTAGCATGTGGGAGTAACTCCCCTACACTTAGGACATTGTGCAGGTTGTTTAAATCTTGCTAAGGAAGAGACAACTAAAGTGATGTCATTGTGAACATATAAGATATGAAATATTGAATCACGACAGTTTAGGATAGAACCAGGAAGACGGGAACACGGGATCACGGTTTGTCAAAGGTCATCGAGAATGGATCTTTGAAGCTCTAATCCCTGCACAGAATAAGAAACAAGACAACAAACACATACGGGGCTCCCCCTACACTTATTATGAAAACGGTAAAGGATAGATCACGGGTTGCCTCCCGAGAAGCGCTTGTTTTTGTTCACCGAGTCACGAGCCTGACTCGACCCAAAACTTAATTCAAGGGAAACGTGGTGAGGGATGGAATCATCTCATGAGAGATGTCCTCACCAAAGTACAACTTCACGCGCTGCCCATTCACCTTAAAATTGGGCCCATTTGGCTGAGAAAGCTCAATGGTGCCATATGGAAAGAATTTGGCGACGATGAATGGACCAGACCAACGGCTCTTCAACTTGCCCGAGAAGATCTTCAACCGAGAGTTAAAAAGTAAGACTTGATCACCAACGTGGAACTCTCGGTTCTTAATCCTTGCATCATGGATGATCTTGGTCTTCTCCTTGTAGATCAACGAGTTCTCATAAGCTTCATTCCTTAGTTCGTTGAGCTCGTTGAGTTGAATCTTCCAAAGATCGCCGGCTTTGTTGATGTCGAAGTTAGCCCACTTCAAGGCCCAGTACGCCTTATGTTCCAGCTCAATACGGAGGTGGCATGCTTTCCCGTACACAAGACGATACGGTGTACAACCAATCGGGGTCTTATATGCGGTACGGAAAGCCCACAAAGCATCATCTAACTTATCGGCCCACGAGGCACGATGCTCTCCCATAGTACGTTCCAGAATTCGCTTCAATCCATGGTTGGAAATCTCGGCTTGACCATTGGTTTGGGGATGATAGGCGATGGAAAGACAGTGATTGAAACCATACTTAGCCATGACTCTTGCGAATTGATCATTGCAAAAATGAGTCCCGCGGTCACTGATAATAGCACGAGGAACACCGAATCGAGCAAAAAGTTGTTTCAATAAGTTCACAACCACCCTCGCATCGTTTGTTGGGAGAGCCTTAGCTTCAACCCATTTAGAAACGTAGTCAACGACTACGAGGATGTACTTGTTCCCTTTAGATGATGGAAATGGCCCCATAAATTCGATACCCCATACATCAAAGATTTCACATTCTTGTATGAAATTTTGAGGCATCTCATCTTTATGTGTGATCTTGCCTTGTCTTTGGCAAGCATCACAATGTTTAGCCATTTCATGAGCGTCATGATAAATGGTGGGCCAATAAAATCCAGAGTCGAATACTTTCTTCGCGGTGTAATTGGGACCAAAGTGACCACCGGTGGGTCCTTTATGGCAAGCGTCAAGGATTTGTACCGCTGCCGGCCCATCAACACATCGATGAATGATCAGATCAGCACATTGTTTGAAGAGGTAAGGGTCATCCTAGAAATAGTGTTCAATGTCTTTAAAGAACTTTTTCTTTTGTTGGGACTGTTAATGCAAGTGATGCCTAAAAACATTATTAGTGTTAACTAATCTTTCTTAGTTTTGATCACAACAAACTATACAACACATTTAGTGTAAAACACAAAATGAATTATTTAACTAACACTATCATCAAGGTAATAATCATATCACTAACCTTTCTTAATCATACTTAGTGATCATCAAAATGATTATTCTTAAAACTCACTTTTGTTAATATGACAAAAGACTTTTTAATAAACTTTCTTTTTTAGAAAATCTTTTATTAAAATGGAAAATGAAAATTTGAAAATGGCATATTCCAAATGCTGTTAGAATATCCTTTGAAGGCTTCAAATAGCTCAGATATTCCTACCCCACTAAAAGACAAAAAACGGAGCGTAATCTAGTGGCGGTACCTTAAGTACCTACGCGGTTCCTTAGCGATATGGAACCGCCGGGTGAGATAAGGTACAACGCACAGCTAGCCGTTATAGATCCGTTATACTTTGTCTCCTATAAATAGTGGGTCAAATCTCATTTTCCATCAAGCCTCTTGGACGTTTTTCTCAGCACCCTTTCTATTTTCTATAGCATAATCATTAGTAAATGATCACTTCAATTGTTAAGGATGTTTACATATGATTATCCTCTTGATCCCCTCCTTTACCTTGTCCAATGAGAAGATCACTCACTCACTAGTGTTGTGATAAAGATGAATCTATGAGTTAGTCATATTCATCATGATACCCTTTTTGTTTTAGTTCAATCCATTGTATTTATAAATACTTAGACTAGTTGTGTTCATCCAAGTTATTTGTGGATACTTGGATTTATTGTGTACATCCATTGCATATGTGTTTGCTTGGATTTGTGTTGTGTAAATCCAAGCTACATGTGTGTACTTGGATAAGTCTAGTTGAGTTGTAATAGATTTGATTAGTAGTTCTCACTAAACTATAAAGTGATGTGGTTGTGTCTTGTGAGTTCTCACTAAACTTAAAAGTGATTAGTAGTTGTGTTGTGTGAAGTTCTCACTTAGCTTCAAAGTGAAGAGTCGTGAAGATTGGTTCTAGCTTTCGATTAGAACTCGACATCTAGCCTTGTGTCGTAAAATGGTGAAGTAGGCAACATCGTGAAGATTGGTTCTACCTTAAGATTAGAACTCGACATCTAGCCTTGTGTCGTTAAATTGTGAAGTAGGCAACGTTGTGTAGATTGGTCCTAGCTAAAGATTAGGTCTCGACATTTAGCTTAGTGTCGGAAAATAATGTAAGCAACGATGTAAGGTTTTCTCCGCCGAGAAGGGAGCTTGTGGATATATGGAAATCTCGAGTAGGTGTACTCGAGGAGTAGAGTAGAAACGAGGATAGATCCTCGTTGTCGAACCACTATAAATCTTGGTGTCTTCCCACTAGTTGTCTCCTTCCTTACTCTTTACTTATTTCATTATCATTACACTTACCTATTATCTTTGCTAGTGCATTTGAATTGAACCTAATCATTATGCAACTTAGCTTCAAACTAAAGATAGTTTTGATACAAACCAAATTGAAAGTAATTTTAATTTGGTCACCAATCAAAGAGAAACTATTCAACCCCCCCTCCCCTTCTAGTTTCTACAGGGACGTCAACCCTTCCTTGAGAATGCCACCCGCTAAGTAGTTTGCAATGTCCGCAAACCACGGGGTGTCATCAAGATTGGAGTTGATAGACATTAAGGCCTCCAGGGGAAAAGAGTCATTGATCTCTTGATTCGGATGATCCCCTTGATAAGGATCCTCAAGTCTACTTAGATGATCTGCGGCTAGGTTTTCCGCTCCCTTTTTGTCACGAATTTCAATTTTGAATTCCTGAAGGAGCAAAACCCAACGAAGAAGTCTTGGTTTAGAATCTTATTTAGTCAAAATGCGGAGTGGTCGTTATAGACAATTGTGGTGGAAAGGACAAGATAGGGGCGAAATTTTTCAAAGGCATACACTACAAATCTTGGTGTCTTCCCACTAGGTTGTCTCCTTCCTTACTCTTTACTTATTTCATTATCATTACACTTACCTATTATCTTTGCTAGTGCATTTGAATTGAACCTAATCATTATGCAACTTAGCTTCAAACTAAAGATAGTTTTGATACAAACCAAATTGAAAGTAATTTTAATTTGGTCACCAATCGAAGAGAAACTATTCAACCCCCCCTCCCCCTTCTAGTTTCTACAATTGGTATCAGAGCGATGGTCACTCAAGATCTTTGAAGTATATTATACTTTGAAACTTGGATCGATCCATTGTCTCCTCAAATTAGAAGGTCAAGTTGTACTAAAGTTTCTCTTTGGTCAAAACTATATTTTCTTTGAAAATAGGTCTTTTAATTGATAATATTGCATCCCACTTTAGATTAGTAGCCTTTATGCATTCTAGATATACTCTTGAAATGTATCTACTAGTTTGCATCTTGCTTTGTGTAGGTACTCATGAAGATCAATCACTTAATTGGTTGTGGATTGAGTTACTTGCACTTGTAGAAGACTCATCTTCATTGATCTTCAACATCTTTGAATGATGATACCAAGATGATTGGGAATGATACTAGTCCTTGAAGACTTAGTACTCATCATAGTCATTGATTGGGCATAGCATTGACTCCTTGATGGACTGCTCTTTGTGGCCAAGGTACGCTTTCGTTCTTCCACACGCCCTTTGATCATTCTTTTGATCATTAGTTGACTATGTGCTTGCTCTTGGCATCCTTGCCTTGACATTTGTTTTTGGTTTGTGATTCTTTCCTTTTATCCTCTCAAACCTTCATTGCTTGGATACTTGACTCACTATGGTGATGTAGAGTGAGTTAGTAGTAGTTTAAAGTATCAAGCATGATTTCCATGGTTTGCACCCATAAGGTTAGTAGGCCCTTTGTGGGAGAGAAAGTGAATTAATGCCTTGCTCATATTTTGGTTTAGACTAAGACTATTATTGAAAGTGATCTTAGTCTATACTTGAATAATTACTTTGTGTTTATTCATTACCAAAACCGTTTAACGTTTCACCGGAAAGGCACGTCTTAAACCACTATATATGACACAACCTCTTCGTTACCACTACTTGAAGATTGTCATTAATCCCTTGAGCATTGGCCCTAGTCTTGAATCACTTCCCTTGACTTCTCTCCACTCTGCCGTTTTGCTACGAGTAGTCGTTTTTCCGTTTCGGTTCTTTTCGATCTTGATTCAACTCGTAATCCTTCATTAAAACATATTGCTTAGTGTGATGATGATCCAATGATATTCTAAAAGGTTCATGATATATTTTTAAGTATTTTAGAAAAACTTGGTTTTTAAAATTTGGCGTTTTTCATTGATAAAAACCAGCCTCTATAGGCGGTTCTTTATCTCTGGCGGCTCAAACCCGCGGTACCTTATCGATAAGGAACCGCGAGCAGTAAAGTTTGTCAGAGCGCCAATTTGATTATTTTATCCTTTTTCAAACCAAACCTTCTCTGTCCCAAAAACACACAACCGACGTTTTTCTTGTTTTCCACCATTGTTGAAGCTTCCAAAACCTTCAATCACTCAAATTAGTTGATTCCAAGTTGTGGGTTTCACTCATCCTTCATCTAACATCAATTAATTGTAAGTATTTTCTTTCAATTTCATCTATTTTGTTCTAGGGTTCATCCTTTCATAATTGGGGATTTTTAAAATTGAAATTGAATTAAAACCTTAATAGGAATGTGGGTTGACATGGTTATTTTACTATGATTCCTTAGGTTCATATTCTTTAAGATTTCACTAAAACCCACTTGTAGAACAAATCCGAATTTAGGCTAAATGATTTTAGTTAAAAGATGTATTTGAGATGAACCCATGAACAAATAGGTAATGACATTGTTAATGCTTACCTAAAAACCTTGTTTTGAAAAACCAATGTTCTAAGTCCATTGTTGATCCAACATAGTTCATATGTTTTTGGTAAATAATGGAATAGCTACATTGTGAACATGAGAATGATATGGATTCAATCCTTTGTTTGTCAAGAAATTGATATAACACATTCTCATATTCTTTGTTTGTTGATTTTAATTTTTCATATGAGTGATTGGAAAGATATTTTCGTGTTTAGGTACTTGTCATGTCTTCAAGATATCAAAAAGATCATGAACGAACACGAGCATACATGCCCTCTTCTCCTTTCCCTCATTTGATTCACTCTCACAAAAACTCGTCTAAGTCTCTTGAACATCGTTGTTTCCATGAAGGACGCATCGTTTGTTCCAATTTCGCAAATGAGTTTATTCGCTTCATGTTTAAGTCTATTGGGTTTGATTGTCTTCTTGATATAGATGAGCCAATATTTCCTTCGTTTCTTATGGAGTTCTGTAGCTCATTCACATTGATAGGCACCAATAATGGTTTATCTATACGATTTTCCATAATGGGGAAAATCATTATTTACACTCTTGAAGAATTCGGTAATATTCTTGGAGTGCCATCTAATGGTCAATGTCGATTCACCGATGCTTGGAGTATTGACTCTTTAGAATCGGCCCCTATTGATGCTCATTATGTGACTGTGCTTCCATCGTCTTCGGACATCATTCGTGTCATTTATAAACCTCGTGAACATCCTATTCTTGGTAAATCTCAAGGAGTTGTTCGAACTCTCTCCCCTTGGGAATTACTTACTAACGATCTCAATGATTTCATGATTCCTTGGCCAGAAATCATTAGGGAAAATGCAATGTGTCTGGATGGGTATCGGGACTTAGTTCCCGCTTGTCTTGCACATATGTTGTATTGTGTTGCTACTACAACTGTAACACCCCCAAATTTATACAACTCAATACAGCGGAAGACTCGTTGGTGTTACGGGATAGCACATTACTCACATCATAGACAACGCATAAAAATCGCGTTGTTTAATAATAAAAGCATTTCCATTCATAAATATCAAAGTTACATAGGTCCCAAGTCAATGTATTTCATACAGGATTTACAAAATATTTGAATGGAAATTAATATTTAAGTGCGGGCCATGAATTCTTGTTGTCTTCCCGAGAATTACCTTCAAGTACCTGAGATAAAACATGTTAAAAGAAAAGGTCAGCGATAACGCCGAGTGAATTCATAGAGTTTAATAAACCATCAATATAATATCGGTATAAAATTATTACCGAAAATCATTTTGTACAAATCATTTTAATAGGCTATAAAATAGCCAAAGTCATTTTATACAAATCCTTATCGAAAATCATAATATAGGCATTTGCCTTAAAAATCATTATACGAGCCAATGTCGTAAAAACATCATACAATACGTTTGATAACGTTGTATAGATTAAATAAAAACCGTTATATGAATATGGTTATATAAAACCAAAACACAAACATAATATCAATATTATGACCCCGTATTGCTAGTCAAACAATACGTCGTAATTCGGTGCGTCTAGTAGTATTTCGTTAATTTGGATTATTATAAGCCGCATGACATTGTTACCTTACTAAACCAAACAACGGGTGGCTAACCCGATACTCAGTTTGCCCATCTAAATTAGCGTGTCTTCACAAAGGTCACGCTATGGAAATCTTCTCATACATAAATTCTCTTACCAATCAATGTGGCACGACGGGGATCAACCGTCAAGGCGCGAACTGGGGTGATCGTCCCCAAATAGTACTATTATATGCATAAGCGTCTACCAAATCTCGGTAGTTCACAATTCATGCTAATGGGACTTTTAGTGACATAACCTAACTTTAATAATCCATTTGATTTCATCTATTGGGTCCTTTAATCATTTATTGGGTCATACAATCGGGTCATACAATTATTCGGGTCCAAATCAATAAACAAACAATCGGGACAAATGGTGTCCTATTTTATAAAAACTAACATGTTATCTCCCTCGCGGGTTTATAAAACATTTCATAAAACATTTAAAAGAGTGCGAGGCTATGAACTCACGTTGATGTGGGAAGGCGGGTTATCGGCAATTCGGAAGTACGGTACGTGCTTCAATCACGGAAACCTAGACAAATAATACTCGTCTTAGACTCTTGTCCAATGACTTTATAAAAATAACAATTATGTATACATATGATGATTTTATATATATGATGATCAAGTGGGTTTACATATTCTCATTTGCTCATTCTAGTGTTTATGTTTTGGTAACTTCTTACTAGTTTACTAGTTTTACCTATTTACGTGTTTTAGTTCCAATAAACTTATTATAAGTTCTTTAACTTGTATTACTCCATTTTATACTTGTATTATCAGTATTTACACTTTACATGTTGGGCCTAAATGGGTTAAGCCCAATAAAAATGTTTATAAGTGTTTTAGCCCATTTTGTTGTATTATTAGTCCAATAATGTTAACTTAGTCCGTTAATGTCCGTATGTTATATAGTTCGGGTTTTATTGGTTTTTACTTGTTATATATGTTTATATATCAGTATATGAGTTTTATAAAGTTTATATTAGACGGGTCCAACCGTCTAAGTTTTATTTAACAAAAACGTTAATTTTACGGTAATAGCCGAAAAAGTCGTAAAAATCATGTTTATAGTTTTATAACTTATAAAACTTATCAAATTACTATTTTTATAAAATTTACACTTATTTATCATTCTACATATTTATATAAATGTATTATATAAGTTAGTGGGTTTTAGTTCACATTTTATACTATTTTTAGTTGAGTGCTTATATAATACTATTATACTTTAATTTCCAAAATCTGATTTTTATTTTCATGTTCACCAAAACTGCCATATCTAAAGTTCTATATGGAGATAGAAGCTCAAATTTTTATCACATAAACTACATGATATGTGCTCCATTTAACTCTTCTATAGCTACTGTTGAATCAGCCTCTAAGTTTTTTCTAAAAATCGTCCAAAACAGTGAACTCAGATTTGTACTTTAAACTTGTTTTGATCATATCTCACTCATTACAATGATTCCATTGCATGGCTAACTCTCACATGTGTACAAGACCCATAGCTTATTGTATATCAATCTATTTAAGCCATTTCATCAGTTTATCATATGACTCTTTACTGTTTTATACAGCCATCTAAATTAAGCAAGATTTTAACCTTGTTTCTTATAGTTTTTCATCTTTTTAAGCATGTTTATCAAAACCAAATCCCTACACAATATTTTTAATCATCATTCATCATCATATACATATACATAAGTAAAATAAATACAAGATTACATAATCAAAAATAACAAGAGGATGAGGAGGACAATCTTTATATTACCAAGTTGATGTAGGTTGTGATCAAAACATGGATTTTGATGGAGAAACTTGTGGATAACCAAGACCATCTTCAAGACCACCTATCTTCATAAACTCCTTGTGGAAAATCAGCCCCAAGACTCCATGTAAACTCCTCCTTGGATGTTAAAACTTGCACCAATCTTCCTCTTTTTGAATGGAGATTAACATATGTAAGTTATAACATATGTTTGTGGTTAGAATTGATCAAGTGATGGTGGTTTGGAGGTGTAAATGGGACGGCACATATGGAGAGTGAGAGAGAATTGAGAGAGTTGTTTGCATGTTGAATGAAGCTAGTTGTTTGTGTTGGATGGTTTTGAGGTGGAAGAAGCTTAACTTGTAAGCTTAGTTTACAAGTGTAAGCTTTTAGCTACAATTTGGACACATCATGGGATGTGTGGCTAGTTAGGCCGGTTTTGAGTGGGGGTGGGACAAGTGTCCCACTTGTCTCATCCCCATTTATTTACGGGTACTCCTCGATTCTAGTTTCCTCGATTTACGTGCCCTCGGGTCGTTTTACGAAAAACTTTTTTATAAATTATGAATCAACGGCACAAAACGAATCTAATAAAAATTGTCTCATCAAAAACGGAGTTCGAAAACATAAATACGTAATCCTAGGGTTTCCGGTTTAGTCGTAAAGGACGTTAAATTAAAATCGTAAGTCCTAATCTCTTCTCGTAAATTTGTGAGTTTATGAACCAACACAAATTTAAAAACTCCAAAATAATATTCGCGGATAAATTTATTTTCTGAAATGTCGGACTGTCACCAAAAACGGTGTATGTAAACGTAAGCACGTAACGTAGAATCCTCCGGTTTAGACGTAGTCGATGCTACTTCAAGACGTAAATCCAAATTTCTTCCCAAAAATAAGTGAGTTCATAATGTAACATTAAAATAATGTTTTTAAATAATATTCGAGAATAAAATATCAACCATAAATTGACGGATTGTCACAGCATTTACCCCTAAACAGGATCTTTGTCCTCAAAGATCATCTTACCTTACTACTCGCTTCTTATAGAGTTAAAGCCATGTGGGTATTTCCTCCACATTCGGTCTTTTCCCACAAGTGTAATTTATTACAATACGCGAGTTTCATTAAACATAACTACGGGAATAAGATCAGGCTTAATGTTGACTTACTTTCTCTATCCATGATGTTCACGGGTTTTTGATGAATGCAACTTTTCGCCGATCTAAACTTTATTAAGGAATAGTTAGATTTTCACTTGATAGGCATTTTATCAAGTTTGATATACGAAACATAATTCACGCAGGTCTTGAAGTCCTAGGGTAGATCCAGCTTATATGCCTTTTAAACCAATCTTTTACATCATCTCAATGGTCCCATACAACAGGGACTTATATCCCGTGATCTTTTAGATCATCAATTCATTTTTTTTTATTTTTTTCCATGGTTAAAATTTTTGGCGTAACTTCGCTACCCATCTGGCACTTCAAGATCTACATTTCATATTCACATAACCTCCTGCCCACTACCGGTAGTCAATAATAAGATCCTAATTTCAACAATCATTTCAGGTCTCGCGGGTCGAGTATTTTGTAAGGTTAGGTTCGCCAACATAGGCAACCTTAAACCTAAAAGACATGTCCAACTCACAATGGGTGTATGTCGGGTGTCTTCATCCCAACTCCTGATTACAGATGCTCTCATATAGATCCTAACAAGATTCGATCTCGATCCTAACACGATAATTATCAATGATAATCTTTCCAAAGGAAAACGATTATACGGTTCATTACTAAAGGTCAATCATTCAAGCATAAAACAACACTTCTAGTATTTTGTATCGTTACTTTACCTCGTCCCTTCGATTGGGGTGGTACACAGTACTCTCATCAAGATTCGTTCTCAATGACTTCTGAGCAAATCTCTAGAAATTCGATGCGAAGCGAGGATCTTGATAGAGATGATCGATACAGGCACACCACGGTTACACAACTCCTTTAAATACAAAAGGGTCAATTTCTTCATCAAGAATCTATCATTAACAAGAATGATATTAGCAGATTTGGTCAGTCTGTCGACGGTTACCCAAATCGAATCAAATTCAGATGATGACCTTTGCAATAGTTAGACGTTTACTAATGTATGAGGCGATGTCTGCCATCATAATTTTCCATTTGTACAACTTCTTCAGATAAAAATACATTAAATCATAAATGTCATGAATAAAATACTTATACTTACAAGATTCCAACATAACTACATCTCACAATCTCCATATTTAGGCAACCACAAGTGGCCTTTTATACATTTAACGCCACCGGCTCCTCAATTCTAATGGTTCATATTAGCCGCGAACCCCTTTTTATTATCTATATTATCCTTCTTACAAGCATTGTTTATTTTTATATTGTTCGGCAATTTATTTTGCACCTTCATTATTAAGGAACATGTCCTAATTGGTTCTTCATCTTTTCCACATAATGTGTCAGTAATTATATTCACCTTCCTTGATGAAATAAATATCATGTCCGTACTTATTCAAAAATTATTCCTTCACATTTTCTGAGTTTTAGTTTCGTCTCAACTAACATTTCTATTAGTTTTACTCAATCCGACGTTTAAAGCATCGATAATTACTACAAGTAATTAAATAATAAATATTTAATTTTTATGAAACGTAAACGCAAAAAGTTTTTAAATTTTCTCAGTTTGTCCAATTATATAAAAATGTTAAAAATAAATTTGAATTTAATTAACAAAATTTTTGTTGATTTATCGTAAATAATTAGTAAGATCCGTAAATGTTCGAAAATCTTCGTTTATTCTTTGGTAAAAATTTTCTTAGTTGAAAAGCAAAAATTTTCTTTTCAAATTTGAAGTCATGGTTTAACGGTTTCCTCAATCCCTCTTAGGTTGTCTTGAGGTATACACAAACATTTACCCCTAAACAGGAGTTTAGTTAAATGATTTGTGTATAAGGGAATAATCCCTTAAAAATCCTTTGTTAAAACATTTGTCAAAACATATTTCCATTTTCTTTTTGGTAAAACCCAAAGTCTTAAAATGGCTCTTAATTTTTGAAGAGTCAATATAGATTCCATTATTTATTAATCACACAGTCAAATAATGTAAAGGATTTAGTCTTTAATCACATGTTAAATATTTAAGGTACATGTTTTTATTGTTCGGTCAATTCAGGGCAATCTATAAATAATTACTAACTCCTTCTTATACTTATAAACAAACAAATGGTCCTTAATGATCACAAGCATGAATTTATCAAATTACAGCTTACACACATGATTCACCAAATTTATGGATGCTACATGTGCATTAGTAAATCCAAACGACATAACATGAAACTCATAATATTCATTACAAGTTCTGGATGTAGTGATTGGAATAGATAATCTTTTTCGCGGATGCGAAGTTGATAATAACCATGCCGTGGATCAAATCTTTAAAACATACGCTAGAACCTTGTAAATGATCGAACAAATCTTCCATTTCGAGTTATGGATATCGTTTTCGATTGTCAATTTACTCAGTTGACAGTAATCTATAAATATAAGGAATGATAACACCATAGCTCTTCATGATGAAGAGCTTGGTAGAATAAAATCTTTCTCCGACAACTCTCTCAGTTGTACGGTAATTCCTTTAATTCAGATGGTGCTGACGTACAGTGCACAAGCCACAGGTTCAGCACCAGAAATATAATCAATACCAATTTCAACTTGCCTTAATGGCGAAAGTCTCGGTAATTCATCAACAAATACCTCCTAAAGTTTCAGATAACGGAAACATCTTTTAATACATTCACTTTTAAGTTCTTTCTAGATTATAATATTTATGACTAATTCACAATCATTCATGGTATAATTTTAAGTCTAAATACAGGATATCGTCATCCACCAAGAATTATTTATATCACTTTTGATAATCAACATCTTATCTTTTTAGGGGAATTCTAATCGAGTTCCCATCAATTAAGACAATGTCGTCATGTCACAATCAATCAATCCATTCTACTGGCACTATCAACTTTCCAGTTTCATTACCGTCGATAAGATGTGAACTTCTCAAAAGACTAATAATAACTCATAATCCTTCACAAATTCAAGGATATCAGGAGACATAACAAACCATAAAAGAGTAAGGTCAACGCATAATCTGCGAGAGAATTTCAAATAAGATACAGACAAAAACATTTAATGAATATGAATATATCCCATGTTTTCATAATTTGAGTACGCATTCGAAAGCTCCTCGGATCGTTACCCAGGTCATTCAAATGAAATCAAATAAAAAGAAATGATAAGAACGTCGATACATCCAGTCGGGTATCAACACTCGGTAATCAGATACTTTTCCTAAGAATCTCACTACGGGAGAATTGGACAAGAAAGAATTGTTAATTGTCAAATAAGACAATTTCCACAGATGAGTAAATTCGATTCAGAAGAATAAACAGTACGGGCACATATGTAGGTGTCCCTATCAATATGGCCCTATTTTTCACTTCTTGCAGATCTCATAAAATTTAATCTTTCTCAATCTTCAAAGAAAATGTAGTGTTTATTATTAAGTTTTATGGTGACTACTAATCAACCTTGCATGGTCCATTCCAAATTGTATGTAGGCGCGCAACTATATACAATTTCAAGATTAACGATGCAATACTCAGTTCGTCAAAATTTTATCATCATGTTAATAATAAAAACATTTTCATGCTTAATTCTTAGATAAGAATCAAAAATAAATTTAACAAAGATTTTCTTGGTTATGAAAACAATTAAGTTTTTCCAAGGTGTTTTATAAACAACTTTATTTCGATAACAATCACTTATAAATCTTACTTTGAGTAATCCCTTTTAGTGATGAAAATTCCATTTTTCCTAAGGAATACTGCTTTATCTTTATAAAAACAATGAGTGATCTGCAAAAGAGCGATGAAGAGTTGTTCACCGAGAACTAACTACAATATGATAGGAAATGAGCTTAGCCAAATAATCATGAGGTTCATGACCTCGATGGCACTCAAAAAGAATAATTCACAACGTAACTCAAATTAAGATGAGTACTTGTTCAATGTTTGCGTCACTAATGCGAACATTAGGATGAAGCAATAAAAGATAAATAACATCGATACATGTAGGATTTAGCAATCAAAGGTAGTCTTTTCATTAATCACAAACAAGTCAATTTGTACCGTAACACATTATGTGTCACTATGTCATACAATTCCAAGATCTCATCCTACCAACTGATGTCTCAGTTAAGTTAGGGATTATTTTTAAAAGATACCACAATGAATACTAATATACAAGAGTCATTAGGTGTTCCATATGTCCCAGAAGATCCATCGGTCTCAATTCAGAAGAAGATTTCTTCAATTTATTTCTTGGACATTGGGCATCCTCGTTAGTGGACAATGGCCTAGGAACAACACTTAACACGAATCAACAATCAATTAAAACCTTATAATTCAATCACAGAACTTAACGACTTCCTCCCTCTTAACAATCTCATATTCCATACGAGTTAAATTTTACTTCATTCAAGTTTCAATCAACTTATACTCAATGCGATATCCTACTTCATTCTCCAATACTTTCAACCTTATTCTTATACCTTCAAAGTGCAATAAAAGCTCGATATGAATTAACACTTAATTTCCAATCCTATAGCTCTTACAACAACAATTATCAAATGAGTCACTAGTATGAAATGACTTGATCATTCAACTAGACTTCTCGGAAAGGTACTAGTGGCATGAGGCTTTTGGGTAATGGTTCCAATGACAGCCTCAAGTGTAACATTCACCCTTTCGATTTCAATTTAAGAATTGGATGGCAACGAATCAGATGACATCTTTCTAGGTGGTAACGTTTTATCAAACTCCACTCTATAAGGAAAGATCGTCATGACATCGATATCAGTTTTAATCTCGCCAATTCTTTCTCAATATCACAATCAACTAATATCTACACTTCTACGAATATCAACCATTTTGTTGGGATCATAAATATCCACAACTTGGTTTAGATCTAGGATAGTTAGAATTCCTACGAGAATAGCTTCGATTATTTTACTAGGGGATTTAGGGTTTCTTGTGACAATCGACGTCGTATAAATACCTCGTATAAATATCAAAATAATCATCAAACAATCATGTAATAAAATTACATCATATATATATATATATAATTCAAGTTATATATATATATATTAAAATAACACTTCTCAGTCTGGCCTTGTTGGTAACTCGGGAATTCTTCGGCACCGTTATAGTCAAAAGATTTTTAGACATTTTTTTAGAAAAATGTTTATAATTAAAAGATTTTGAAAGGTTTTATTCAAAACCTTGGTTTTAAAAATCTTTCGTTCTCTATAACGAGAGCTTTGGTACCAAACTGTAACACCCCCAAATTTATACAACTCAATACAGCGGAAGACTCGTTGATGTTACGGGATAGCACATTACTCACATCATAGACAACGCATAAAAATCGCGTCGTTTAATAATAAAAGCATTTCCATTCATAAATATCAAAGTTACATAGGTCCCAAGTCAATGTATTTCATACAGGTTTTACAAAATATTTGAATGGAAATTAATATTTAAGTGCGGGCCATGAATTCATGTTGTCTTCCCGAGAATTACCTTCAAGTACCTGAGATAAAACATGTTAAAAGAAAAGGTCAGCGATTATGCCGAGTGAATTCATAGAGTTTAATAAACCATCAATATAATATCGGTATAAAATTATTACCGAAAATCATTTTGTACAAATCATTTTAATAGGCTATAAAATAGCCAAAGTCATTTTATACAAATCCTTATCGAAAATCATAATATAGGCATTTGCCTTAAAAATCATTATACGAGCCAATGTCGTAAAAACATCATACAATACGTTTGATAACGTTGTATACATTAAATAAAAACCGTTATATGAATATGGTTATATAAAACCAAAACACAAACATAATATCAATAGTATGACCCCGTATTGCTAGTCAGGCAATACGTCGTAATTCAGTGTGTCTAGTAGTACTTCGTTAATTTGGATTATTATAAGCAGCATGACATTGTTACCTTACTAAACCAAAAAACGGGTAGCTAACCCGATACTCAATTTGCGCATCTAAATTAGTGTGTCGTCACAAAGGTCACGCTATGGAAATCTTCTCATACATAAATTCGCTTACCAATCAATGTGGCACGACGGGGATCAACCGTCAAGGCGCGAACTGGGGTGATCGTCCCCAAATAGTACTATTATATGCATAAGCGTCTACCAAATCCCGGTAGTTCACAATTCATTCTAATGGGACTTTTAGTGACATAACCTAACTTTAATAATCCATTTGATTTCATCTATCGGGTCCTTTAATCATTTATCGGGTCATACAATCGAGTTATACAATCATTCGGGTCCAAATCAATAAACAAACAATCGGGACAAATGGTGTCCTATTTTATAAAAACTAACATGTTATCTCCCTCGCGGGTTTATAAAACATTTCATAAAACATTTAAAAGAGTGCGAGGCTATGAACTTGTAACACCCCCACAATTGCTATGCGCAGCGGAACTACAACAATGGGTGCTACACAGTATTCATTGCACACAAGATATATCAAACGACGCTGAAAAGACGTCAACTTAAAACTTGAAATTAAAATTGTTAGATGATACATGTCCATGGTTTTTCCAACCCCAATTAGTACATAGAGTTTAGCGTTTTCGGTCCCCATGAATCTCAACCCAAGAATTTCAGTTTACAACCACATGACATTAAACTTAAAAAAATTGTTTAAGTAGAAAAGGAGGGAAAAACAAGCGGACACCAAGCCGTACACACAACATCCATCCCATGCATGCTCCATCCTACACCTCAGCGGTTACCTGAAACACATGCCAAAATTTTGGTCAACGAAAACGTTGAGTGGAATTCATAGGTTTTTCAATCCATTTGAACGTATATAAAATAAAAACCATTCGTGATCATTTATAGTCTTGTCGATCAAACAAACTATAATCAGGATACTGACAATTGTGTTTAAGCTCATGACACTAATCCGTTAACTCAATCACCCGCGTAATAAATACCGGCGTGATTCAGATGAAACCAGTGCCCCTTCTAAAGGCATCAGTTGCAATTATACCTTATTTCTCATACAAAATAATCTACCGCAGAACTTACTAAAAGTACAGCTTCTCGGCTAGCATTGGGTCGTTAACCCCGTAGTACTACAAATTGCATAAGCGGCTATTTCCCCCTACTCGAGGGCAGGACAATAGTTAATAGTTCAGGATTTTAGGGACTTTTGCAACTTTGGTACTCAACACAATTTCTAAGGCAACTTTCGGGTCTAACAATCATTCATGATATACGTTCCTTTTAAAAACTAGCATGCATTTCCCTCGCGGGTAAAACAATTTGAAATAAATATAAGCGAGGCTATAAATTCACACCTTATATCTTAAGTAGTCGGTAGTTCGAGGGATGATCACTGACGACGAAACGGATGCCCGGTTAAATCAACACCTATCACAAATAACGCGTAATGAGTAATCTCATTTTAAATACTTACGGTACTGTATAAAATACATATATACTAGTCACTTAGGACAAGTATAACTCACGCCAAAAACAAAAACAACAAGTATCACACATTTTATACCATTCGTTCTCATTACTTATATTGTCCATTTTTACTCATTCTCGCCGGTACTCGACTAAAGTACGGGCTGTTTTACCTTATTTAACCGCACTTATAAAATTTGACAAAATTCTCAAAAATCCTATAAGACCTGTAGATAACATGTTTTTAAGCCCAATAAAAGTTTTTACTTTTACGACCCGTTACGCAACATTTTTCCAACACTACATTTTACGGGCTGAAATTGTACTTCGACCAATTTTGACCTCTTTGACCTATATGAAATGCACATTTGACTTCGTTGACTCCTAAGTCAACTTATAGACTCATTTTTACAGGTTTGGGACCAAATTTTGACCCTTGACCATTTACCAATTTATATTTGTGACCCTCGGGATTTGACTAAAACTTTACGTAAATTCGGATTACGAAAGTCCTCGTCTCCCGGTACTCGATCTTTAAAACCTCATAACTTTTAGCTCGTTTTGAGTCACGGGCTCTAGCTTATACCAAATTAAAGCTAGGAAGACCCTCTATAACTACATTTAGTTTTCAAGTCCTGGAAGAAAAATCATTTTTATGAAATGGACCTAAAGTTTCTGCCTAAAAATGACCATACCAAAAACACACTTAGACTCGATTCCAAACCTTCTAACCACCACTAACCATCATCCTAAGCCTTCCCAAACATATCCTAACACCAAATTTCAGTCCTACCCCTATTGATCAACCAATCTCAAAATCAAAAATTCAAAGAAATGAACATGCAACTAAATAAACCTATGTAAAACATCCTAAAACAATAAACCAAACACAAGAATAACACTCAAAATCAACAACCACCATGGCTCCCCAAACACCCCTTATGCCGTGGGGTTTGGGTGCCCCAATCACCACAACCAAATTGATTTTGGTGGGTTTTCTTGGTGTTTATGCATCTATAACTCATAAAATCAACATGCATTAGCACATTTAGCCACAAAAACGAATTTGGATCATCTTGAAAAATCTTGGAAAATTTTTGTTAGTGCATGTGGGATTTGAGCACATAGAAATGTAGGGAATGACCAAATTAGATGTGGTCTAACCTTAGTTTTTATGAAAATCAAGTGGAAAAAGATTTTTGGTGGATTTCTTGGTGTTCTTGGGGTGTCCGTCGGCTAGAGAGAGCAAGGAGGGAGAGAGAGTTTAAATTTTGGTGAAAATATTGTATGTGTTTGTGTTTGTGTGATTTTTGGCCTTTTTGGTGGGTTGGGAGGGGCCTTTTTGCAATATTTAGTTTCTTTTGGCCTTAAATGGAAAACGTCCTCAAAACTTTGCGGTTTCGACTCATTTGTCAATTTTGAAAATTTTACGGGAGTCGGAAATCTTCCCGAACGCTCCAAAATATTTTTGGGATACTTTAAATGTACTCGGAAGGCTATAAAACTCACCCGACTCAACTTAACACGAACCGTAAATAAAATTCTCGAAAAATTACATTATCGATAAATCGTCAAAATTATATAAAATTGGGCATCCCTCGGGATCGTAATCGTCATCGTCCTTCTTAAAACGTCAATCGTAAAAATTATAACCTCGAACATCGGCTTTAACCAAAATACTTATAAATATAGAATTTAAAATTTATTAAAAATTTCAAAAATTAGCGTAATTTAGGGTATCGTTAATGACCTTGATTCTAGGGTGTCACATCCACCCCTCCTTAAAGAGAGCGACGTCCCGGCGCTCGCCTCTTCTTGTACTCACATTTCGTGCTACTGGAACAGATGAGGATACCTTTCCTTGAAAAAGTCCTCACGTTCCCAGGTGTATTCCGGTCCACGCTTAGAATTCCATCGGACTTTCACAATAGGAATCCTACTACGCTTCAACCGCTTGACCTCCCGGTCCATAATTTCCACAGGTTCTTCCACAAAGTGCATTTTGTCGTCTAGTCGAATCTCGTCCAAAGGAATCACCAATTCCTTGTCCGCCAAACTCTTCTTCAGGTTCGATACGTGAAACGTGTCATGAATAGCACTAAGTTCGGTCGGCAATTCTAACTTGTACGCTACTGGTCCAATTCGTTCAACGATCTTAAACGGTCCAATATACCTCGGACTCAACTTTCCTTTCTTCCCAAAACGAATTACACCCTTCCACGGCGATACCTTGAGCATAACCATATCTCCAACTTCAAACTCCAACGGTTTCCTTCGGTTATCGGCATAACTCTTCTGTCGGCTTCTCGCAGCAAGTAGTCGGTTCTTGATCTGCACAATCTTCTCTGTCGTTTCTAAAACCATTTCGGGTCCAGTCAATTGACTTTCCCCTACTTCACTCCAACACACTGGCGATCTACACTTCCTTCCATACAATGCTTCGAACGGTGCCGCTTTGATACTCGCATGATAACTATTGTTATACGAAAATTCCACCAGAGGCAAGTGGCGTTCCCAACTTCCTCCAAAATCAATCACGCATGCTCGGAGCATGTCCTCCATCGTTTGAATAGTTCGTTCACTCTGGCCGTCAGTTTCCGGGTGATAAGCCGTGCTTAAACTCAATTCAGTGCCCATCGCACGTTGAAGCGATTTCCAAAATTCCGACGTAAATCTACTGTCGCGATCCGAAATGATCGATAACGGCACTCCATGTCTACAGACGATCTCCCTCACGTACACGCTGGCGAGTTTTTCCATGCTGTCCGTTTTCTTCATAGGTAAGAAATGAGCAGATTTCGTCAACCTATCCACAATTACCCATATCATATCGCATCCACTGGGAGTCCTAGATAAACCCGTCACGAAATCCATTGCGATTTTCTCCCATTTCCATTCTGGGATCTCCGGTTGTACCAACAATCCAGATGGTTTCTTATGTTCTGCCTGAACCTTTGCGCAAGTCAAACACTTACTAACGTAACGAGCAATATCTGCCTTCATATTCGGCCACCAATAAACTTTCTTCAGGTCGTGGTACATCTTATCCGATCCAGGATGTATCGAATACTTCGACTTATGCGACTCATTCATAACCAATTCTCGAACTCCAGGCTTTCCTTCCTCAGATGAACACAATGGTAACCAAATTCGATTCTCAAAATATCTCAGTCCGTCAGACCTAATCACGAAAAGAGGTTTCAACATTCGTCCTAAGTTTTCGGCTTCAACATCCCCTTTCATTAATCCTCTCTCCTGAGCCTTCAGTATAGTTTCGGTTAAGTCAACGCTCTCACTCATCACTAAAGCTTTAACCCTCAAAGGTTTCTCCTGTTCCTTCCTACTCAGTGCATCCGCTACAACATTCGCCTTCCCAGGGTGGTAGCGAATTTCGCAGTCATAATCACTCAGTAGTTCAACCCATCGTCTCTGTCGCATATTCAATTCCTTTTGATCTAAAATGTGCTGCAAACTCTTGTGATCAGTGAATACAACACACTTTGTCCCATACAGATAGTGTCTCCACAATTTCAACGCAAAAACTACCGCTCCTAATTCCAAATCGTGCGTCGTGTAGTTCTCCTCATTCTTCCTTAGTTGCCTCGACGCGTAAGCTATCACCTTCTCACGTTGCATTAATACCGCTCCATAACCTTTACGAGACGCATCACAATACACTACGAAGTCTTCGGTTCCTTCAGGCAATGATAAAATCGGTGCGGAACATAACTTATCCTTGAGCGTTTCGAAAGCAAGCTCTTCCTCATTTCCCCATTCATACACCCTATTCTTTTCGGTAAGCCTCGTCAATGGTTTTGCAATCAAAGAAAATCCTTCGATAAACCTTCGATAATACCCCGCTAAACCCAGAAATTGTCGAACTTCAGTCGGCGTCGTCGGTGCTGACCATTCCCTGATCGCTACGATCTTGGCAGGATCTACACGAACTCCCTCACTATCGATCACATGACCTAGAAACTGCACTGATTCCAACCAAAACTCACACTTAGAGAATTTTGCATACAGCTTCTCCTTCCTTAACAACTCCAAAATCTTTCTCAGGTGCTTCTCGTGCTCCTCCTTACTTTTAGAGTAAATAAGTATATCATCGATGAAAACAATAACAAACTTATCTAGATACGGCATGCACACGCGATTCATAAGGTCCATGAATACAGCAGGCGCGTTCGTCAACCCAAACGGCATCACTCGAAATTCAAAGTGTCCATACCGCGTACGAAAGGCAGTTACAGGAATATCCTCCTCTCTTACACGCAGTTGATGATACCCTGATCTTAAATCGATCTTTGAGTATACACTGGAACCTTGCAATTGATCGAACAAATCATCAATCCTCGGCAATGGGTACCGATTCTTAACCGTCAGCTTATTGAGTTCCCTATAGTCAATACACATTCGAAACGAACCATCTTTCTTCTTTACGAACAACACTGGCGCTCCCCAAGGTGATGAGCTCGGCCTAATAAATCCTTTGTCCATCAATTCCTTCAATTGATCCGCTAACTCCTTTAACTCAGATGGTGCTAAGCGATAAGGTGCACGTGCAACCGGCGCAGCTCCTGGCACTAAATCAATTCGAAACTCGACCTCACGGGTAGGCGGTAAACCTGGCAACTCGTCTGGAAAAACGTCCGGATACTCGCAAATAACTGGTACCTCTTCGATCCTCGCCTCTACATCACCATCGCTCGAAACTTGTGCCAAAAACACATCGCATCCGCTCTCTACGTACTTCATCATTTTCAAACACGAAATCACCTTCAAACGAGAAGTGCATTCGTCTCCCTTTATCTTCAAAACCTTGTTCCTCAACGGAATCTGAACCAATCTCTCGCCACAGACGATCATAGCACTGTGCGCCATTAGCCAATCCATTCCCACAATCACGTCAAACGATCCTAGTTCTATAGGCATCAAGTCGATTTTAAAAGCGTAATTTCCTAACTTCAAGGTACACCCTTTCAGTATAGAATTCGTACTAACAATTTTTCCATCGGCTAACTCAACGTTATAACTAGTCGTTAACAACACCGGTTTTCTATCGATATGACGACTAAATTTAACATCTACAAAACTCTTGTCGGAGCCAGAATCAAACAAAACACTAGCATAACAAGCGTCTAGCAAAAACGTACCGGTAACCACATTTGGACCCTGTGGTTTATCAGCAGTTCCCACTTGATACACAGCAGCCGCATTATTACCTCCCCGCCTGTTTCCTGCCTTCGGGCAATTCGCTTGCACATGCCCTCTTTCTCCACAACTATAACATCCTCTCATCCTGATAGCATTAGCCCCAGTGGCTACTCCTCCCGTTCGACAACCAGATGTCCTATGACCTGCCTTTCCACACTTGCCGCATGCCGGCGGGCAATTTCCAACATGATACAAATTGCACTTACCACAATGGGGATTCACTTTTGCACCTCTAGGGTTCGTCACTGCCCTCATCCCTTCGTTCCTTCTCTGATTAAACTGTTGATTACGGTTCGGCCCATGGTTGTTTCGATTTCCACCTCGGTTCTGGCCTTGGGATTGATTTCCTTGTGCCGCTTCCCATTTCCTTTTGTTGCCCTCAGCAATGTAGTTCTGCTTGTCCTAAAGCTTAACGTCCATCAAAGCGTGAGCCATTTGAACCGCTTCATCAAACGTTCCAGGTTTTGACGAAGTTGTTTCACCTTTGATATTGCTAGATAAACCCTTAATATACTGCTTCATTTTCTTGGCATCATTGGCAAATATGTCCGGACACAAAAGACTTAACTCATTGAATCTCCTGGTGTAAGCAGCTATATCGTTGTTCTTCAAGGTTAAGTGCCTCAATTCGTCCTCCAATTGCCCCAATTCCTCCTCTGGGCAAAACTTCTTAGTCAACAAAGCCTTGGTCGCATTCCACGTCCTTGCATTCGCTACAGCCAATCCAACCGTAGCTACCTGGGTATTCCACCAACTTAACGCATCATCAAGAAACGTAGCAGCTGCAAACTTCACTTTATCCGCTTCTGCACAACCACTGATTTCAAACGTACTTTCAACCTTTTCCAACCATCGTCTAAGTTCTAAAGCTCCACCCGTTCCACGGAACTGCTTGGGACCGCACTTCATAAAACTAGAATAGGTACACACTCTTGGGGCTTGCTGTCTCCCCGCGTTCCTTCCCTGGTCCTGATTTCTCCCAGCTCGGTCCGCTTCCAACGCATTTGCTATAGCTTCCTGAATCATGGTGTTAACACGATCGGCGGTCAACTTTGGAGGCATGGTGTTATCGAATATCTCTTTCTGCAAGACAAGGAAAATAGAAAAACAATGTAAGTATTCATATCAAGTTTCCCAGACATAAAATACATACAACGACACGTCACTACGGAGTTACTAATATTCATCAATTCACACTACAAAAGATCAAATTTAAGACATATCACAGATCATGAAAGGTAACATAGATTGTATTGATAGTTAACCAAAATCGTGACAAGTATTGCCACTACAATCGTTCACCATAAAACTTCAAGTACTTGAGTTTCTCGTCATAATACCATCATACAAAGGTCTAAAATAGTTCTATTACAATGATCAAAGAAAATACAAAACAAGTAACTAGGCATGTGGTGATCCACACGGCCTCTTGGATGGCGGCTCGTCGTCGTCTTCCTCGGTTTCCTCATCACTAACGTCCTCATCCACATCATCCACTTTTCTCTTTCCCTTATCATCTGGCCCACATTCCATTTCCTTTTTCGTCCCTGATGTGGATCCACACCCAATTGCTACCTGATTTCCCACCGAAATACAAGCACCTCCAGTAGGCGGCTGAATCATGAAGTCATTCGCCTCCATCTCCAAATCGTCCACGAATCTCCAATCCGGGGGCAATGAATCTCTCACACGATGCTCCCAACTCTGCATCCTCGACAACCTCACCTGATCCTCCCTAACACGGTCAAGACTAGCACTTAAATTCGCAACCATTGATCTTAAACTGTTGATGTCACTTTTGTTCACATTCCCGTCATACTCAATTCTTGCAGTCCTTTCCAACAGTCTTTGATGTTCCCTCTCAGTCTTATCAAACTTCTTAATTACCCTGGTCTCAACTACAAACCGCTCATACATCAACCTTTCCATCCTCCCCAAACGACCTGCAGGATCCCAGTAGTGTCTCGGTCTCGGAAAGTAGACCCTTGCAATATTCTCATGAATCGATGGCGACTTGGATGACTTGCTGGACTCTCCACTGATCCCATTACTTTCTCGAACAAATCCTGGCACTGTTCTCAAATAATCCTTACAATTGTCCATCGGGCGATTAAAGGGTTGCTGCTCATAACGACCGGTCGGTGGTACCTCATAACCCTTCGGCGAATTCGGGGATTGAAACAAATCGGGTTCGGTCTGGCCTACGGCATCCTCGGGAATGCCATCATCCATTAGCTCCTCGGGCTCTTCTTCGGAATCCTCACTCTCGTCACTACTCATGCTGAAATTATCCACCTCGCTTTCGTCATTGTCGTTTTCCGGCCCTATTTCCTCTTCTGGAGCGATCCATCCATTATCATTGTCCGGCGGGTTCGGAGGAAACGGTCCCCCTTCGTGACCTACGACGTAATCGTTTCCATTATCGTTAGGCGGTACCTCGGCCATTCCTGCAATAACAGCGAATTTCGGAGGGTACATAAGTAATTATACAATATTTATAAATATATGCATGCAAATGCAATGCAAAGGTGGTACATATGCCCGAAATGTAATAATATGATGCTCATGCATGATTAATACAAAAATTACGATGTCGGATATTTCACGTAAAATTCAACGTCTACATATAGTAATTCCATACTTATGTAATAATTACCCACATATATACTTTACTCAATAGTATACGTCAAATGCCATAAATACAACAATAAATCTTACCGGAGCCATGCAGG
Organism: Glebionis coronaria; assembly: GCA_025667525.1. Lineage (NCBI taxonomy): Eukaryota > Viridiplantae > Streptophyta > Magnoliopsida > Asterales > Asteraceae > Glebionis > Glebionis coronaria. Next base: position 13,345,939 of record CM046876.1, read on the forward strand.
ATAGTTGTGTGTGCTTGGACCCTTTCTTACGACACCAAAAGTTATAGTTTAGAATTTTCAAAACGACCTAGTTCTCTATAACTCGTGGCTCTGATTACCAATCTGTAACACCCCCACAATTGCTATGCGCAGCGGAACTACAACAATGGGTGCTACACAGTATTCATTGCACACAAGATATATCAAACGACGCTGAAAAGACGTCAACTTAAAACTTGAAATTAAAATTGTTAGATGATACATGTCCACGGTTTTTCCAACCCCAATTAGTACACAGAGTTTAGCGTTTTCGGTCCCCATGAATCTCAACCCAAGAATTTCAGTTTACAACCACATGACATTAAACTTAAAAAAAATTGTTTAAGTAGAAAAGGAGGGAAAAACAAGCGGACACCAAGCCGTACACACAACATCCATCCCATGCATGCTCCATCCTACACCTCAGCGGTTACCTGAAACACATGCCAAAATTTTGGTCAACGAAAACGTTGAGTGGAATTCATAGGTTTTTCAATCCATTTGAACGTATATAAAATAAAAACCATTCGTGATCATTTATAGTCTTGTCGATCAAACAAACTATAATCAGGATACTGACAATTGTGTTTAAGCTCATGACACTAATCCGTTAACTCAATCACCCGCGTAATAAATACCGGCGTGATTCAGATGAAACCAGTGCCCCTTCTAAAGGCATCAGTTGCAATTATACCTTATTTCTCATACAAAATAATCTACCGCAGAACTTACTAAAAGTACAGCTTCTCGGCTAGCATTGGGTCGTTAACCCCGTAGTACTACAAATTGCATAAGCGGCTATTTCCCCCTACTCGAGGGCAGGACAATAGTTAATAGTTCATGATTTTAGGGACTTTTGCAACTTTGGTACTCAACACAATTTCTAAGGCAACTTTCGGGTCTAACAATCATTCATGATATACGTTCCTTTTAAAAACTAGCATGCATTTCCCTCGCGGGTAAAACAATTTGAAATAAATATAAGCGAGGCTATAAATTCACACCTTATATCTTAAGTAGTCGGTAGTTCGAGGGATGATCACTGACGACGAAACGGATGCCCGGTTAAATCAACACCTATCACAAATAACGCGTAATGAGTAATCTCATTTTAAATACTTACGGTACTGTATAAAATACATATATACTAGTCACTTAGGACAAGTATAACTCACGCCAAAAACAAAAACAACAAGTATCACACATTTTATACCATTCGTTCTCATTACTTATATTGTCCATTTTTACTCATTCTCGCCGGTACTCGACTAAAGTACGGGCTGTTTTACCTTATTTAACCGCACTTATAAAATTTGACAAAATTCTCAAAAATCCTATAAGACCTGTAGATAACATGTTTTTAAGCCCAATAAAAGTTTTTACTTTTACGACCCGTTACGCAACATTTTTCCAACACTACATTTTACGGGCTGAAATTGTACTTCGACCAATTTTGACCTCTTTGACCTATATGAAATGCACATTTGACTTCGTTGACTCATAAGTCAACTTATAGACTCATTTTTACAGGTTTGGGACCAAATTTTGACCCTTGACCATTTACCAATTTATATTTGTGACCCTCGGGATTTGACTAAAACTTTACGTAAATTCGGATTACGAAAGTCCTCGTCTCCCGGTACTCGATCTTTAAAACCTCATAACTTTTAGCTCGTTTTGAGTCACGGGCTCTACCTTATACCAAATTAAAGCTAGGAAGACCCTCTATAACTACATTTAGTTTTCAAGTCCTGGAAGAAAAATCATTTTTATGAAATGGACCTAAAGTTTCTGCCTAAAAATGACCATACCAAAAACACACTTAGACTCGATTCCAAACCTTCTAACTACCACTAACCATCATCCTAAGCCTTCCCAAACATATCCTAACACCAAATTTCAGTCCTACCCCTATTGATCAACCAATCTCAAAATCAAAAATTCAAAGAAATGAACATGCAACTAAATAAACCTATGTAAAACATCCTAAAACAATAAACCAAACACAAGAATAACACTCAAAATCAACAACCACCATGGCTCCCCAAACACCCCTTATGCCGTGGGGTTTGGGTGCCCCAATCACCATAACCAAATTGATTTTGGTGGGTTTTCTTGGTGTTTATGCATCCATAACTCATAAAATCAACATGCATTAGCACATTTAGCCACAAAAACGAATTTGGATCATCTTGAAAAATCTTGGAAAATTTTTGTTAGTGCATGTGGGATTTGAGCACACAGAAATGTAGGGAATGACCAAATTAGATGTGGTCTAACCTTAGTTTTTATGAAAATCAAGTGGAAAAAGATTTTTGGTGGATTTCTTGGTGTTCTTGGGGTGTCCGTCGGCTAGAGAGAGCAAGGAGGGAGAGAGAGTTTAAATTTTGGTGAAAATATTGTATGTGTTTGTGTTTGTGTGATTTTTGGCCTTTTTGGTGGGTTGGGAGGGGCCTTTTTGCAATATTTAGTTTCTTTTGGCCTTAAATGGAAAACGTCCTCAAAACTTTGCGGTTTCGACTCATTTGTCAATTTTGGAAATTTTACGGGAGTCGGAAATCTTCCCGAACGCTCCAAAATATTTTTGGGATACTTTAAATGTACTCGGAAGGCTATAAAACTCACCCGACTCAACTTAACACGAACCGTAAATAAAATTCTCGAAAAATTACATTATCGATAAATCGTCAAAATTATATAAAATTGGGCATCCCTCGGGATCGTAATCGTCATCGTCCTTCTTAAAACGTCAATCGTAAAAATTATAACCTCGAACATCGGCTTTAACCAAAATACTTATAAATATAGAATTTAAAATTTATTAAAAATTTCAAAAATTAGCGTAATTTAGGGTATAGTTAATGACCTCGATTCTAGGGTGTCACAGAACTCACGTTGATGTGGGAAGGCGGGACATCGGCAATTCGGAAGTACGGTACGTGCTTCAATCACGAAAACCTAGACAAATAATACTCGTCTTAGACTCTTGTCCAATGACTTTATAAAAATAACAATTATGTATACATATGGTGATTTTATATATATGATGATCAAGTGGGTTTACATATTCTCATTTGCTCATTCTAGTGTTTATGTTTTGGTAACTTCTTACTAGTTTACTAGTTTTACCTATTTACGTGTTTTAGGTCCAATAAACTTATTATAAGTTCTTTAACTTGTATTACTCCATTTTATACTTGTATTATCAGTATTTACACTTTACATGTTGGGCCTAAATGGGTTAAGCCCAATAAAAATGTTTATAAGTGTTTTAGCCCATTTTGTTGTATTATTAGTCCAATAATGTTAACTTAGTCCGTTAATGTCCGTATGTTATATAGTTAGGGTTTTATCGGTTTTTACTTGTTATATATGTTTATATCAGTATATGAGTTTTATAAAGTTTACATTAGACGGGTCCAACGGTCTAAGTTTTATTTAACAAAAATGTTAATTTTACGGTAATAGCCGAAAAAGTCGTAAAAATCATGTTTATAGTTTTATAACTTATAAAACTTATCAAATTACTATTTTTATAAAATGTCAACTTATTTATCATTGTACATATTGTTATAAATGTATTATATAAGTTAGTGGGTTTTAGTTCACATTTTATACTATTTTTAGTTGAGTGCTTATATAATACTAGAAAAAATTTCATGTTTGGTCCCTATCGTTTACACCAAACATCAAGTTTGGTCCCTATTTCAAATTAAGTTCACCGATCGTCCCTATCATTTACATTTTGGATCAAGAGTAGTCCCTATCTTGGATGGGAGTTAATTTTGGCCGTTAAGTGGTATGAGGGGAGGGGTAATTTGGTCCTTTACTTTTTTTTCTTTTAATAATGGTAAAAAATAATTGATTGAAAACAATGGTACAAAAATAAATGAGCACACATGATTACTGAGAGTTGCTTTGTTTCTATTCGAAATAGATACTTGCTATGTGTATACACAGTGTACTGTATGCATGTACTTATACTAAAATAGTGTGTACAGTATACATGTATTTATTCCCCCATCTTCCCAAACAATTCCTTCAGCAACAACAACCATCCCACAATCAAATCCATTACTAGATCTAGAATCGAAGATCAACAACCAATAGATCCACTTGATAAAGGCGGCAACGGCAACGAATGGTTCCAATTTCAGCCGGTATGTACAAATCAGGGCCCGCAAGACCCCCAAATTTTCTCACATGTTTCAAGATGTGTTCTTTCTGAACCCCTCGTCTTTCTTAGAGTATGTACATTCCATCCACTCATCTGAGATTACCATGGATTGTAGGTTGTGCTTTAAGCTTACCATCTTTTCACAGCATCCAACGACACACCAACATCAAGCAAAAACCGCCCAATAGCTAAACCAACTTCATGATTCACATTCACATTCACCCTCACCCGTTACCTAGCATCACCAACAATCACATCATCAGCAGAATCAACAACTAACGCCTTACTCATCATTTGGCCATTCAGACGAAATCCATCTTTATTTCTTCTATTTGATTCTGGGTTTCGGATCTAAGATGTGATATGACTGATTCGAATACGGGTTTGTGAAGATGACGATGGTTAGCTGCGATATCTCATCATTTATAGTCACTGTTTCTCAAAACAGCACACATATCTCATCATCATCTTCACCACAGATTTGAAACCGCCAGAGGGTTGTGTGTCGTGGAGAGGGTTTGGTTAGATGATGAAACGATCCATTTGAGCGGTTATTGGAGATAAGGATGTGATTGAACTGAAATGATGATGATGATTAACATTGGGGGTCAGTTATTTGAGGGAGAATCTGGAGAGATTTTGATAGGGTTAAGAGAGAGAGAGAGAGAGACACGTGAGAGAGAGAGGGATAGATAAGAATAAGAAAAAAAAAGTGACTAGGTTATTTTAGTGTGTAATGAAAAGAAAAAAGTTAAAAGAAAAAAAAAGAGTAAAGGACAAAATTACCCCTCCTCTCAAAGCACTTAACGGCCAAAATTAACTCCCATCCAAGATAGGGACTACTCTTGATCCAAAATGTAAACGATAGGGACGATCGGTGAACTTAATTTGAAGTAGGGACCAAACTTGATGTTTGGTGTAAAGGATAGGGACCAAACATGAAATTTTTTCATAATACTATTATACTTTAATTTCCGAAATCTGATTTTTATTTTCATGTTCACCAAAACTGCCATATCTAGAGTTCTATAGGGAGATAGAAGCTCAAATTTTTATCACATAAACTACATGATATGTGTTCCATTTAACTCTTTTATAGCTACTGTTGAATCAGCCTCTAAGTATTTTTTAAAAATCGTCCAAAACAGTGAACTCAGATTTGTACTTTAAACTTGTTTTGATTATATCTCACTCATTACAATGATTCCATTGTATGGCCAACTCTCACATGTGTACAAGACCCATAGCTTACTGTATATCAATCTATTTAAGCCATTTAATCAGTTTATCATATGAGTCTTTACTGTTTTATACAGCCATCGAAATTAACCAAGATTTTAACCTTGTTTCTTATAGTTTTTCATCTTTTTAAGCATGTTTATCAACACCAAATCCCCACACAATATTTTTAATCATCATTCATCATCATATACATATACATAAGTAAAAGAAATACAAGATTACATAATCAAAAATAACAAGAGGATGAGGAGGAAAATCTTTATACCACCAAGTTGATGTAGGTTGTGATCTAAACATGGATTTTGATGGAGAAACTTGTGGATAACCAAGACCATCTTCAAGACCACCAATCTTCATAAACTCCTTGTGGAAAATCAGCCCCAAGACTCCATGTAAACTCCTCCTTGGATGTTAAAACTTGCACCAATCTTCCTCTTTTTGAATGGAGATTAACATATGTAAGTTATAACATATGTTTGTGGTTATAATTGATCAAGTGATGGTGGTTTGGAGGTGTAAATGGGACGGCACATAGGGAGAGTGAGAGAGAATTGAGAGAGTTGTTTGTATGTTGAATGAAGCTAGTTGTTTGTGTTGGATGGTTTTGAGGTGGAAGTAGCTTAACTTGTAAGCTTAGCTTACAAGTGTAAGCTTTTAGCTACAATTTGGACACATCATGGGATGTGTGGCTAGTTAGGCCGGTTTTGATTGGGGGTGGGACAAGTGTCCCACTTGTCTCATCCCCATTTATTTACGGGTACTCCTCGATTCTAGTTTCCTAGATTTGCGTGCCCTCGGGTCGTTTTACGAAAAACGTTTTTATAAATTATGATTCAACGGCACAAAACGAATCTAATAAAAATTGTCTCATCAAAAACGGAGTTCGAAAACATAAATACGTAATCTTAGGGTTTCCGGTTTATTCGTAAAGGACGTTAAATTAAAATCGTAAGTCCTAATCTCTTCTCGTAAATTTGTGAGTTTATGAACAAACACAAATTTAAAAACTTCAAAATAATATTCGCGGATAAATTTATTTTCTGAAATGTCGGACTGTCACCAAAAACGGTGTATGTAAACGTAAGCACGTAACGTAGAATCCTCCGGTTTAGACGTAGTCGATGCTACTTCAAGACGTAAATCCAAATTTCTTCCCAAAAATAAGTGAGTTCATAAAATAACATTAAAATAATGTTTTTGAATAATATTCGAGAAATATCAACCATAAATTGACGGATTGTCACAACAACTCCTTACAATCTCGCATTTTTCATAGCTAGAAGAATTAAATTTGTTCTTCTTGAGTCTAAGTCAAGTCTTCCCTTCGGAATGCTTCTTTCTCGCCTTCTTAGAAGAGTCCTTTTTGACTTTCCGTCTCTTCTCTCTTCACCTTATCACTCCGTTGATCGTGTCATGTCTCCCATTCAAGGGAACATTTCACCTGAGATCAATGTGAACTCGTGTCAAGTCGAAAATACGTCTCAAGAAGAGTCTTCTAGTAACCCTCCCTCCGATTTCAATAACTTCATGTCCTCTTCAATCTCCATTATGTCCTCCCATGAAGTTGATTCCGACTATCAATTTTATCTCAATCATCTTCTTCGAGAACGTCTCAGAAGTGAATCAAGGAATTAGATGTTATGCTCATGGTTACTTGCAACACTCATCTAGGATGATTTCTTGACTCTCTTTCCTTATTTGGTTGTGTATTAACTTATGCTACATGTTTGGATTACTATTTTCTTTGATCCTAAATATCGTTTATGCCATGATGTTTGTGATTTACATAGCTTTGTGCATCTTTGTGATAGTTAGCTTATTAGATTATGATCTGTAGTTAACTTCGAATTGTAAATCTTTTGGGAAAAATCTGGGTTTATCAAAAACTGGGATTGAATTTTTTGAAAGCCCTCTGGTCGCGGTCCCATATTGATCCGCGGATCCTTATCAATAAGGAACCGCCGGTCCTAGATAAGGAACCGCCGGCCACTGTTCCCGACAACATCTTTTGCTTTACACTGTTTTCTTAATTCTGTGAAAACACTACATGATTTTTAGTAATAAACTGCACATTTCCTAAACTAGCTTACCTAAATTTATTATTCACCTAAAATGATTTTAACCCATTACTAGTTTGGATCTTCCCCTCACCCATTTAAACCCACCTTGTTAGTCATGTTCTTCACACATCAAAACATCCTTCCCTAACCCTTAAACCACCCTTGTCAACCATAGTGTGTACCAAAACCTCAAACACTTCCAAGACCTCCACCCTAAGGAAAACACTCAAAATAAGGATTAAGGTAGCCAAGCCTAACTCCTCACCCCTCCACACACCTAAGAATCAGATGGTTCCTATCCTTATTTCTTCATCACCTTCCCCACATCTTGCTCAATGCAAGACATCATCCACCCATGGTACTAACCACTCCATTGGTTCTACCTCCTCTTCTTTCAACTCAAGAATGAATGAGCTCTATTCACCCTTCACTCCAAGTGCACCCTTGGATGTGACCACACAACCCTAACCAATCCAAAGCATTCCTTTTGAGAATGACTTTGATGACACCTTGGTGACTTCACCATTTACCCCTCCAAATTCACCCATTTCACCAACCTTGGAGAACATACCTCCACACTCACCCTTTTCCCCTTTAGGGAACATGCCTCCACTCTCACCCACATCACCCTTGGAGAACATGCCTCCTCCACCTTCACCCAACTCAAACACTCCAATTTTGGGTGTTCCACTTTCCCTCCTTTTGGGTGATCCATACTATGGGTTTTAAGAAACACATGGTCTTAGTTGTCCATGTTGTCTTTACAACCACTTCATCATCCATAACCTTAGGATGGATATGTTTGGACTACATAGAAGGTTGCAAGAGTTCTTGCTTGCCTTGTTCTCCATGCCTCCTCCTAGGAGATGAATGATAAGTTTTCTTAATAAGTGTTTTCAACAAAACCAAGCCAAAGAAGACTACTTATCTAGATTTAATGTTAAGCTAGCTTTTTATTAGTTAGTTTTTTCATTTTTCATTGTATTTGCTTCCTTCATGAGTGTTTCATGAAGTTCTTCTATGGATTTAGCTTTATGTGTTCCTATTCTTATGTGCACATTAATCAACTTTAATTTGAAATTAAAATTGAACCTAAATCTATCACAACCTCTAAAAACTTGACTAAAATTGGTTCAAAATGATATCTAAATTATTTTGGCACCCTATTCTTTGTGAATGTGTTGCTTTATGAAACCCTAGCATAATTTGGTGCTAATAGAGGTAAAATTCCAAGATTTGCAACTTTTTAAAAAAGTCTTAGTTTTTCCCAAAACCCCAGGAAAAACATGGTTTTAAGTCCACTGGACGCGGATCCTTAAAGTCCCCAGGAAAAACATGGTTTTTAAAGTCCCGCAGTTCCCTAGCGATATGGAACCGCCGGTCGCTATAAGATACCGCGGACAGTAAGTGGCCTTTGACGATTTTTTGGTCAAAACTTTTAAAACCCTATACCTTGTCAAGATTCCTTGACTCAAATTGACTAAACATTCCTTGACACTTCACATTTTGTATTCAAATTCTTACCTTGATTACATTTTACTTATACCCCAACCTTGAGATTTCATTCTCACACCTTCCCAACCATGAGAATTCATTCTCACATAACCTTGAGATTTTATTCTCACACTCTCACAATGCCTAACTCCTACATTCCTAACCATGAAATTTATTTGTCACAACCCCACTCACCCAAAGCTTCCTCGTCCAAGCTTTCAAAGAAACCGAAAATCTTGGTTCGACCTATTTGGGTTAAGAAGAATGAACCATCTTCCTCCAAACCACCCAAAAACCCTGCGTTCTCTCCAATCAAGTATTGGAATGAGACTTATACCATTAACCCCATCACCGGAGCTAAAGAAAATGTTCCCCCACCAGCACAATCCTTCAATACCCCTCAACTCAATGACCTCTCAACCTTCCCAAACCTCACAAGGCATTGTGAAAACATTCCCAAACCAATTACCCCACCACCACCAAACCCTAAGTTTGATGCCATACCCCCATCAAACGATTTTGTGTTGCATCATGGATCCTCGTGTGCTTTTTGTCGATTTCAACAAATTGAACTTGCTCATGTGTATGAGAAGTTAAATTTTCTTGAATTCCTCCTCACTCGACTTCCAATTCATGTTTTCGTTCCGGTGGACAAAACTTCGAATGATGCATCGTCGGCTTATTTTTCCAACTAAAGGACTAACTACTCTTAGAGTTTTTATCACTTTAGTTGTTTTAGAATCTTTTATTTTTAAGCAATCTTGGAAAATTATCACTATTAGACTAGCTTATGCTTAGTGGTTTACTTTCCATATTTATTGCTTTTAGATACTCATATTGTGTGTATGACTATCTTCTTTGTTGTGTCTTTTCTTTTCTTTTATGTAACCTTTGTGTTGTTTGTATGTTATTTCATTAGTTCTATTTTGAGTTGATCATGGTTAATTTTTACAATTGCTTATGGGTGATTCCATCAATTCTAAACTTTAACTCATTGACAAGCTTATCATATTCATTAGATTGAAGTTTAATTTTGTCAATTACCTTTTTGGAAAAACTTAGCAAAATACTTGCTTCTAATTTGAGATTTCTTCTCTCTCTCCCTCTCAAGTTACTTAGTAGGTAGTGATCATATATACGTTGGTGTTTCTTTCCTTTCTACTAACCTTTGTGTAGCATGTCACCTTAGCTCATATACTTGGTGCCCCAAACAAGGGGGAGCAACCACCAAGGGGGAGCTACTACCAAAGTTCGATGTTCTTCGAAGACTTGTGCTAACCTTTTTGCTACGACAAAGGGGGAGAAATGATAGTGATAAACTAGTTAATAATTCGATATTTTGTGTTTCTACGTAAATGAGTTTATCGTTTGTCGTAATCAAAAAGGGGGAGATTGTTAATGCAAGTGATGCCTAAAAACATTATTAGTGTTAACTAATCTTTCTTAGTTTTGATCACAACAAACTATACAACACATTTAGTGTAAAACACAAAATGAATTATTTAACTAACACTATCATCAAGGTAATAATCATATCACTAACCTTTCTTAATCATACTTAGTGATCATCAAAATGATTATTCTTAAAACTCACTTTTGTTAATATGACAAAAGACTTTTTATTAAACTTTCTTTTTTAGAAAATGTTTTATTAAAATTGAAAATGAAAATTTGAAAATGGCATATTCCAAATGCTGTTAGAATATCCTTTGAAGGCTTCAAATACCTCAGATATTCCTACCCCACTAAAAGACAAAAAATAGAGCATAATCTAGTGGCGGTACCTTAAGTACCTACGCGGTTCCTTAGCGATATGGAACCGCCGGGCGAGATAAGGTACCGCGCACAGCTAGCCGTTATAGATCCGTTATACTTTGTCTCCTTTAAATAGTGGGTTAAATCTCATTTTCCATCAAGCCTCTTGGACGTTTTTCTCAGCCCCCTTTCTATTTTCTATAGCATAATCATTAGTAAATTATCACTTAAATTGTTAAGGATGTTTACATATGATTATCTTCTTGATCCCCTCCTTTACCTTGTCCAATGAGAAAATCACTCACTCACTAGTGTTGTGATAAAGATGTATCTATGAGTTAGTCATATTCATCTTGATACCCTTTTTGTTTTAGGTCAATCCATTGTATTTATGAATACTTGGACTAGTTGTGTTCATCCAAGTTATTTGTGGATACTTGGATTTGTTGCGTACATCCATTGCATATGTGTTTGCTTGGATTTGTGTTGTGTAAATCCAAGCTACATGTGTGTACTTGGATAAGTCTAGTTGAGTTGTAATAGATTTGATTAGTAGTTCTCACTAAACTATAAAGTGATGTGGTTGTGTCTTGTGAGTTCTCACTAAACTTAAAAGTGATTAGTAGTTGTGTTGTGTGAAGTTGTCACTTAGCTTCAAAGTGAAGAGTCGTGAAGATTGGTTCTAGCTTTCGATAAGAACTCGACATCTAGCCTTGTGTCGTAAAATGGTGAAGTAGGCAACGTCATGAAGATTGGTTCTACCTTAAGATTAGAACTCGACATCTAGCCTTGTGTCGTTAAATTGTGAAGTAGGCAACGTTGTGTAGATTGGTCCTAGCTAAAGATTAGGTCTCGACATTTAGCTTAGTGTCGGAAAATAATGTAAGAAACGATGTAAGGTTTTCTCCGCCGAGAAGGGAGCTTGTGGATATAGTGGAAATCTCGAGTAGGTGTACTCGAGGAGTAGAGTAGAAACGAGGATAGATCCTCGTTGTCGAACCACTATAAATCTTGGTGTCTTCCCACTAGTTGTCTCCTTCCTTACTCTTTACTTATTTCATTATCATTACACTTACCTATTATCTTTGCTAGTGCATTTGAATTGAACCTAATCATTATGCAACTTAGCTTCAAACTAAAGATAGTTTTGATACAAACCAAATTGAAAGTAATTTTAATTTGGTCACCAATCGAAGAGAAACTATTCAACCCCCCCCCCCCCCCCTTCTAGTTTCTACAGGGACGTCAACCCTTCCTTGAGAATGCCACCCGCTAAGTAGTTTGCAATGTCCGCAAACCACGGGGTGCCATCAAGATTGGAGTTGATAGACATTAAGGCCTCCAGGGGAAAAGAGTCATTGATCTCTTGATTCGGATGATCCCCTTGATAAGGATCCTCAAGCCTACTTAGATGATCTGCGGCTAGGTTTTCTGCTCCCTTTTTGTCACGAATTTCAATTTTGAATTCCTGAAGGAGCAAAACCCAACGAAGAAGTCTTGGTTTAGAATCTTGTTTAGTCAAAACGCGGAGTGGTCATTATAGACAATTGTGGTGGAAAGGACAAGATAGGGGCGGAATTTTTCAAAGGCATACACTACAGCTAAAAGTTCTTTTTCGGTAGTGGTATAATGCAATTGAGCCCCCGTCATTGTCTTGCTAACGTAATGGATTGGTTGGAAGTGTTTGTTCACTCTTTGGCCCAAAACCGCTCCAATAGCAAAGTCTCTAGCATCACACATCAATTCAAAAGGTAGCTCCCAATTAGGGGTAACCAAGACCAGTTCCTTAGTAAGCTTATCCTTAAGAAGATTGAAGGATTCAAGACACTCTTTGGAAAAGATGAAAGGAGTATCTTTTTCCAAGAGGTGGGTCATCGGGCGAGCGATTTTAGAAAAATCCTGAATGAATCGACGATAGAAGCCCGCATGACTAAGGAAACTTCTCACACCCTTCATGGTTGAAGGTGGAGGTAATTTGGCTATGACATCCACTTTAGCACGGTCCACTTCAAGACCGGCTTTAGAGATTTTATGTCTAAGCACAATGCCTTCTTTTACCATGAAATGGCATTTTTCCCAATTTAGAACAAGGCGAGTGTCTTCACACCGCTTAAGCATGCGTTCTAAATTGGCAACGCAAGTAGAGAAGGAATCACCATAGACCGAGAAATCATCCATGAAGACTTCCATAGTTTCTTCAACCAAGTCATGGAAGATAGCCATCATACACCTTTGGAAAGTTCTGGGAGCATTGCATAAGCCGAAAGGCATTCTTTTATAAGCAAATGTTCCCTAAGGACAAGTGAATGTGGTTTTCTCTTGGTCTTTGGGATCGATGGGAATTTGAAAATAACCCGAGAAACCGTCTAAGAAGCAGTAATAATCATTACCCGCTAGACGTTCAAGCATTTGGTCCATGAAAGGAAGGGGAAAATGATCCTTTCTCGTACCATCATTGAGTTTGCGATAGTGTATACAAAATCTCCACCCTGTAACGAGACGAGTAGGAATCAACTCGTTGTTTTCATTGGGCACAACGGTGATTCCCCCTTTCTTAGGCACACAATGGACCGGACTAACCCATGGGGAATCCGAGATGGGGTAGATCATTCCCGCATCAAGAAGTTTGATAACCTCTTTTTTGATAACGTCATGGATCTTGGGATTCACCCTTCTTTGGCTTTGAATAGTGGGTTTAAAGTCGTCCTCCATGAGAATTTTATGTGTGCAAAAGTGAGGATTAATTCCACGAATATCGGAGATTTTCCACGCAATCGCTTTCTTATGATTCTTCAGCATGGCGATAATTCGGGATTTTTCTTCTTCTTTCAAGTCCTTTGTGATGATGACGGGTGACTGCTTGTTGTCTTCAAGGAACACGTACTCGAGATGAGACGGCAGATCCTTAAGCTCTAAATCCGGATGATTTTCGATGGAAGGCGTAGTCGAATTCGGATCATCGATAGAGATATCCTTAGGAGATGGTGGAGAAATATGGTCCTCATTTAGAAGTTTCTCAATGGTACGAATGTCTTCATCCCAATTGGTGGGAGAATCGTCATATTTTAAGTCCACATCTCCCAAAGTAGCTTCAAATTCTTTCAAGAGAATATCACTTTCCCCAAATGGAGTTAGTGAAGGAGCAATGGAGGAAACGGTCTCAACAGTGGGTAGAGAAGAAGAACCGCTTTTACAAGCGTCTTTGAAATGTTCTTCACATGCCTCATCAAGAACGTCAATGAAATTAACACTTTCGTTTTCAGCAGGCTGCTTAGAAAGTTTACCCATGTTGAAGACAATTTTATCTTCACCAACTCTCATGATTAATTCGCCCACGGCTACATCAATGAGAGTGCGACCGGTCCTCAAGAATGGACGTCCAACGATTAATGGAACACGGGGATCCATCTCGTAGTCAACGACAACAAAATCCGCCGGAAAGGTGAATTTATCGACACCGACGAAGACGTCTTCGGCTATCCCTACTGGATAAGCAACCGTTCGGTTAGCTAATTCCAAAGTCATTCGTCTGGGGACTAGCTCGGGTAGAGACAGTTGTTTCCAAACGCTCAGAGGCATTAGGTTGATACTAGCACCTAGATCGGCTAGGGCCATACAATTCTCTATTCCATGGAAGTTGCAAGGAATCAAGAAACGACCCGGATCACCAAGTTTGGTTGGTAATTTCCTTAAGAGCACTGCGGAACAATTCTCATTAAGTTGGGTCTGAGCGATATCAAGGAGTTTCTCCTTATCACTGAGAATATCTTTAAACATTTTAGCGTATTTCAGCATGTGAGCGAGAGCCTCAGCAAAGGAGATATTGAAATTCAGTTGTTTAAACATTTTGAGAAAGTTAGAAACCTGAATATCATCCTTGTTCTTTAATTTCTCTTTCCTCAACCTCGAAGGATAAGGTATATTGGGTTGAGATGAAGGCTTAGGAATGGAATTCTCACTCACATCCTTGGGTGGTGGAGGGGTGGAAGTAGAAGGTGGTGGAATTGGAGAAGTAGAAGGTGGAGGAACTGGAGAAGGAGACTCGTTTTCCTTAGTCACAATCACCGGTGTAGGTGTAGGAAGCTCGGGTTCCTTTAAACCTTTTCCACTGCGAGTGGTGATTGCTTTCATCTCCCCTCTTGGATTAGCAACGGTGTTACTCGGAAGAGAACCCGAACCAGAGGCTTGATTACTTGGGAAGAAACTAGCCATCATTTTCCTCAAGTCATTCGTTTGACTTGCCAAAGAGTTTCGCATATCGGCTTGAAGATCATTCCCTTGTTTCACCATATCTGCTTTCATGTTGGCCATTTCCCGCTGAAGATTTTGCACTATCGCATCATTAGTCCTCATGTAAGTTTCAACCTCGTGATTAAATTCGGTGGGTTGGTTGGGAGGAGGAGCATGGTAGGCAGGTGGTTGATAAGCGGGTTGTTGGTAAACTTGGTTGTTTCTTTGAGGTGGATATAGGGTTCTTTGGGTTTGATATTGAGTTGGAGCACGAGGTTGGTTTTGATTGTTGCGATTGAGGTTGTTTGGGTTTTGAGGGGGAAAACCGGGTGGTGAAAGAAAGTTGTTGGAGCGATAACTGAGTAGATTGTGATCACCTTGACGACGTGCTTGATAGCCTCCTGTAGAAAAGTTACTGTTGGCGGCATACACATTTTCAGGATTGTCGTGAGTCGAAGGACAATCGGTGTATGAGTGAGGTCCCCCGCATATTTCACATGATTGACTCAAAGCATTAGCTTGGGCAGTGATTTGTTTGGCATTGTTGGCGGTTTGGAGAGCAAGTGATTCAACAAGCGAAGTAAGCTTATCAATTCTCTTGTCGCTCTCATTAGTGCTAGCACTAGCCACATTAGTCCGAACACTCTTGGTTTGCACTCTAGACTTGTTCTCAATTATATCCCAAGCGGTATTAGAAGACTTAACCAAAATATTACCCCCCGAGGCACTATTTAGTGAATCTTGGTCATTCATGCTTAAACCATTGTAAAAAATATTGATTTGATGTACTTTTGTTAAACCATGTTGTGGACACTTTCTTAAAAGTTCCTTAAAACGGTCCCAAGATTCACTAAATGTCTCACTGTACTTTTGTTCAAATGTAATGATTTCATTCCGCAAAGCGGTAGTACGTGACGGTGGGAAAAAGTAATTGATGAATTTGGTCTCTAAATCCGTCCACGTAAGAATAATTTGTGGCGGTTCCTTATCAAGCCAATTCCGGGCTTGTCCCTCTAAGGAGAAAGGAAAAAGTTGCAAGCGAATCACTTCTTGTGAGACCCCATTATACTTAACCGTATTGGTGAGTTGAAGAAACCTTTTTATGTGGTCATGAGGATCATCAAGTGAACGCCCCAAGAAAGGTTGAGCAGAGACCATTTGAATGAAGCCAGATTTAAGTTCAAAGTTGTTGGCTCCAATCTCAGGTATGACAATAGCATCGTTGTTTCCCTCTACGTGTGATTGCAAAAGCTCGATCATTGGTTGATTGTCCATGGTGAAAATAGGTTGAGTAATGACTTCGGCTTGAGCTACTTTCTTATTACGAGCACGAGTACGCATGCACACCTACAAAAAGAAAAGAAAAATAGACAAGAAATTTTTTTGGTTTTTTATGTTTTTCTATTTTTTTGGATTTTTGAAAATTTTTAATTTTTATGGATTTTTGAAAATTTTAAAGCAAGGAAAATAACGTTCAAAAGTGAACGGATACCAAAATCCAACGCGTCTCTCACTAAAAACCGTTAATCTTAACGAAAAGAGCCGGCAACGGTGCCATTTAATACCTAGATTTTACTAAGTATCAAAGTTCGTTGTTCCAAGTCTTTTCGAATTGATTATTGGTAGAAAGTGCGACTCAGTCGTTCTTGGTGGACAATTAGAATGGTTTGGTTGATTATCTATTTTTAAACTAAAATGTTGCTGAGTAAAATAAAAGCTTTAAAAATTTAAATTTAAAACACTTGAAAACTTGAAAATTTTGTAAAACTAGAAACTTTGTAAAAATAAACTAAGACAAAACTTGTTTAAAATAATTCTAAGTTAAAATGCGGGGAAAATTAAATTGAAATCTAAATAAGTAAAACAAGATCCAAAGTAGATCGCAATGCGATCGTACCCAAATAGTACTCCAGATCGCACTCAACGCGATCGCAACCGAGGAGTCAGATCGCACTCAATGCGATGGGAAAGCGTGATCGCACTCACGGATCGCAACCACGATCGCACTCAAGTGGATCGTCGTCTGTGATCGTGGTCTATGATCGTAACAACAATGATCGCAATCAATGCGATCGTAATCAAGGAAATGTGACACGATCGCACCCAAAGATCTCAGTGAGTGATCGTGGTGTGGATCGTAGCCAAGAAAGAAGTTAGATCGCAATCAATGCGATTGTAGTCAAGTGATTGTATCCAGGGAAAACCCTTCTAAGATCGCAAAGGAATCCAAAGAGTAACTTAAGTTGAAACGCATAAGCTGTTAATACAATAAACTGTTGGGAATAAATTATGGGTCAGTTCACTAGACGCTGATAAGAAGAATTCAAGCGCTGATAAGATGACATTGGACGCTGACAGCCAAGCGTTGACATTTGTATAAGTCAACGCTGACAGCCTTGAAGATTAACACTGATGGAATATATCTTCATACGAATCTTTTTGTTTATTTGTTTCTTTATTTGTGTATGGTAAAGATAAGTTCGACATTGTATTTTCCATTATTATCTTTACCTAGAATAGTTGATTCGTAGCTTATTGTACAAGACTTCTTAATCTATAAAAGAAGATCTTTTAGGTTAATGTTGATCATCAGTTATCATAAGTTTTCACAAGTTAAACCTCTTTCATTGTAATCAAGTTCGATCATTCTAATACAAGTGAAAGTTTGTTTAACATCTTTGTGTTTTAGATTAAGTGTTAATTTCGCATAACACTTAGTTACTTTATTCATAAGCAAAGGTTTCTCTACGTGTATTACTTGATCTAATCTCGTATACACAAAGCTTAATCGATCTAAGTTTGGGATCAACAAGTGGTATCAGAGCTTGTTGAGAAACTTTTGATCTTTAAGTAACGCAAGAACCCTAAAACACCAAAAACCCTAAAAACCCTAAAATTCTCAAAACCCTAAAACATCATGTCTGGCACAAATCAGCCTCCTGCTCCAGTTTTGCTACAAAACAACACCACAAACCCTAGTATCAAAATTCCCATGTTTGATGCTAGGAACTTTGAGCTTTGGAAGTCGAATTTTGAGCAATATGTAGCCATCCATGACTACACTCTTTGGGAGATTGTTGAATATGGGAACACATTCAACAAAGCTCAAAAGATTACTAATGCTATTGCTGCAAGGGTAGCTGTTCCTAATTGTCCTGAAGCTGATAAGAAGGAAAAGCCTGAAGATGGAAGAGCTGTATCTGCTAAAGATATAGCCAAGAAAAGGGTGGACATGAAAATCCTGAACATCATGAAACACGCCTTAGGTCATGAGAATCAGCACAAGTACAAACGCTTTGAGTCTGCAAAAGAGCTTTGGGAAGCTCTTGAAGTAGCACATGGTGGCAATGCTGACACAAAAGAAGAAAAGAAGAAGCAACTCATGCATGAGTATGCTGTCTTTAAGGCTCAACCCAATGAGAATCTCAGCAGTGTGAGAAGTAGACTGCTTGACATTACAAGTCAACTTTCCTTCATGGGAACACAGATTGATGACCCTGACTTGAATGCTACTTTTCTCAAAAGCCTTGGTGATGTATGGAAGATTGAGGCAAGATCCATTCTTGTCAATAACACCCACAAGACCTCCAGGTTTGATGACATCTTCAACAAACTAAGACTGTTGGAGAATGAATGGCTTTTGGAGAGTGATAATAAATCTTCCAGTAGCAACATGGCCTTCTTCTCACAAAGTGAAGGCCAATTTGATTCCATGAACTCCTATGGACATCCAGTCACTGGATCTCAAAGTGTCAACGCTGGATCACAGTCTGTCAGCGCTGGATCATATCCTGTCAACGCTTCATACTCAAGCGTTGACACACACAACTTTGGCGCTGATAGAATTAAACCTGCTGGTTTAGATCTAGATACTGTGTGTGCATTCATTGCTTCTTTGCCCAGTGATTCAAGGATTACATATGAAGATCTTGAGCAGATAAGTGATGAGCAATTGGAAGAGATGGACATCAAGTGGACTATGGCTCTTGTAAGTTTAAGAGCAAACAGGTTTAATAAAAGGTTCAAGAAGAAGATGACCTTTGATGCTAAGGATGTCGCTGGATTTGACAAATCCAAAGTTGAGTGCTACAATTGTCATCGGATGGGGCACTTTATGAGGGAATGTAGATCTCCAAGAAGATCTGATGCTGGTAAGCCTTCAAGCCAAATGGTTAAGAGCCAAGATCCCAAGGCCATGGTTGCTGTTCAACAAATTGATGGTGTTGGAGGATGGGACTGGAGCTGGAACTTTTTGGCTAAGGATGAGTAAGAGGACAGAGCCCTGGTTGCTGAAGTTAAAGAAGAGCATGTTGAATATGCTCTCATGGCACACTCCTCCTCTTCATCAGATAATGAGGTATATGATGATGCTTTCTGTTCTAAGGGTTGTCGTTTAAATACTGAAAAACTAAATCAAGAGATAGTAAAACTATTAGATGAGGCAAGTGCTGAAAGATGCAAAGTATCTAATTATCAAATTGCTCTCACCCAAACAGAAAAGACAGTAGCTGAGTATAAGAAAATGGAGTTTGATTTAAAGGATAAAATAAATATCTTAAAACATGAGTTACATCAAAGTAAAGATATTCAAGATATCACAAACAGGGTTAATCTTGATTTGATAGCTCAGTTAGATGAGGCTAACAAAAATAAAGATAATGTGAGTCTTAAAATCCAGAGATTTGATAAGGCCACACAATCCCTAGGAGAGTGTGTTAGTAAACAAAGAGACTCTAAGGACATGAGTGGGATTGGGATGAAAGATTATACTGGTGTTCCACCACCAGCTGGGGATTTCTATGGTGTCCAATCAAAGGACTTATCTTGGACTGGCTTGCCAGAACTCCAAGAGAAGGAATTCATTCCTCCACCTAGAGTGACTTCCCCAGTTGAAGAATACAAACAAAAACTGACTGACCTAGATGAGTGGAAGAAAGCTAACCACACTTTGTTTGTTAAGGGAGGGTTGTTGTGTGAAAGTCCAAATGAGCCCACACCAATCACGAGCCATGATCCTACACCTATTAAAATCACACACCCAACCACTGGCAAAGCTGTTGACCTTGGCCCACAAACTGTTAGAAAACCTAGTGTTAAGTATGCAGAGATGTATAGGAATACTAGGTCACCAAAAAGCCAAGTTAGTAACCATGGAACAGGCTTCTTTGCTTCTAGACCTAAGACTATGTCTAGAAAAGCTTGTTACTCGTGTGGTAGCTTTTCACATTTGGCATACAAATGTGTCAACGCTTCCAATGTCAACGCTGATAGGAACCATTTCAGCGCTGACAAAAGTCAACATAGGTCAAACACTGTCAGACCCAATACCTTTGTGAACAAAAGTTCACAAGTTGTTAGACCAGACCCATTCTTTTCTAGAGGGTCTAACACACATGGCCTAAGACCTTTCCAAAAGTCAAAGACATGGTCCAATAGGCAATGGGTTCCTGTAGCAAACCCTAGGTTTAACGCTGATAAAGGCAATCGGGGCGCTGACAAGAACAATTCCAGCGCTGACAGACACACTGCCAAACCTAGGATTTGCAACCACAGGGAAATGTGTCTAAAGCTTCTACTAGCTTAACATGGAGACCAAAACAAGACCAAAACCCTAATTCTACTGGTCTTTCTATGACATGCAACAGGTTTCATTATATTTCAAAGGTCATGTCAAGACCAATTGGGGTTAACTGGGCATTTCATCCAAAAAGGGATGAAAATGGGGTTGTTATGAGAACCAAGTCTGTTCTTGTTGAACAACCAGATGAATCCAAGTCTTCCAAGGCTTGGGTTCCCAAAGAAAACTAATGTGTTTTCTTTATGTGCAGGGCATTCAGAAGAAGATCAATGATTATGGATATTGGGATAGTGGATGCTCAAGGCACATGACAGGAAAGGAAGACTATCTGACGAACTTCACTCCTATTCAAGATGGTGATAAGGTATACTTTGGAGGGGGCTATGGCACCATCACAGGAAAAGGAACCCTTATTACCAATAATCTACGTTTTGAGAATGTCTTCCTGGTAAAAGAACTGGATTATAATTTGTTTAGTGTATCACAAGTGTGTGATAACAAAAATAAGGTTCTTTTCACAGATACTGAGTGCTTGGTGTTAAGCAAAGATTACAAGCTCCCTGAGGAGAAATACATAGAATTTAGAACACCAAGGCATAAAGACATATATAATGTGAATCTTAATGGAATTAAGATGAATAATAAAATGATGTCATGTTTTTATGCTAAAGCTTCAGTAGATGAAAGTAATCTTTGGCACAGGAGATTAGGGCACATAAACTTTAAAAATATCAATAGACTTGTGAGACTTGGTTTAGTTGATGGTTTGCCTGAAAAGGCTTTCCACAATGACCACACTTGTGTTGCATGTCTTAAGGGCAAGCAGCACAAGGTCTCATTCAAATCTAAACAGGTGCACTCTAGTTCTAAACCACTTCACTTATTGCATATGGACCTCTTTGGTCCAACTAATATAGAAAGTTTGAAGGGTAAATCATATTGTTTTGTCATCACTGATGATTTTTCCAGGTTTACATGGACTTTCTTTTTAGCCAAGGAAAGTGAAACTGCCCAAAGTTTGATTAATTTCATTACCCAGATTGAGAAGAAGATTGGTAATGAGGTCAAAATTCTTAGAAGTGACAATGGGGGTGAGTTTAGAAATCAGTTGTTAGATGATTTTTGTGCCAAGAAAGGGATTACTAGGCAGTTTAGCATAGCTAGAACTCCACAGCAAAATGGGGTTGCTGAAAGGAAGAATAGAACCCTAATTGAAGCAGCCAGAACCATGTTGGCTGATGCCCACTTTCCTATAGCCTTTTGGGCTGAAGCTGTTAACACAGCTTGTTATGTTCAAAATAGGGCATTGGTTAACAAAATACATAATAAGACACCTTATGAGTTACTTTGGGGAAGGAAGCCAAATATTGGCTTTCTCAAGCCTTTTGGTTGTCATGTAGTTGTTTTAGAAACTAGTGATGCCCTAGGTAAATTTGATGCAAAAGGTGATGAAGGCTACTTCATGGGTTATTCAGTGCAGAGCAAAGGATATAGGGTTTACATTAAAAAGGAAAAACGTATACTTGAAAAAGTACATGTTAGGTTTTTAGAAAGTAAACCTAGTGATCCTGAAAGTGGTCCAAATTGGTTGTTTGACTTGGAACCTTTATCTAGAGATTTAAATTATATGCCTGTTACTGATCCAGACATTGTGAAGGTAACTTCAAGTGTTTTGGAATAGAGAATTGGTAATGTTTCAGGTATACAGGTTGCTAAGAAGGATGGACCACCAGCAGTTGAGTCATCTCCCACACAAGAATATGTTACACTTCCTATATGGACAAATGAGTATTATGCTGCTGCTGCTGCTACTAGAAAAGATAATGGTGGTTTCAAAATACCACCAAATACAAACATGCATGGTTCTTCAGGCGCTGACAAAGGCAAATCAAGCGCTGACAAGAGCAATTCAGACGTTGATGGATCAGACGTTGACAACAACAGTTCAAGCGTTGTTAGCCCAAGCGCTGACAAACACGGTTCAGACGCTGATGACACCTTTGCACATCTTTTCTCTTCAAATTTTGAACAAGGTGGACCTTCTAATGTCCATGAAGAGATTCCTGTTGATCAAAGAGAGTCTGATGAAGAAGATATTGGCAACATGGAGCGTGAAGTTGAGGACACCAGACTTTTTGAAGGAGGAGTTCTCACTTCCACAATGAAGAATCACCCCCCATCTCAGATCATTGGTGATGTTATGACTCCAGTTCAGACAAGAAGATCCCATCAAAATCTTGGTGGATTTATTGCCAATATACACAAGAAGGTTGATACCCCTCTTGTACAAACATTTTTGTTTGCATGTTTTCTGTCACAAGAAGAACCCAAGAAGATTTTTGATGCTCTCAAAGAACCTAGTTGGGTGGAAGCAATGCAGGATGAGCTTCACCAATTTGCTATACAGGATGTTTGGGAGCTGGTTGATTGTCCTAGATATGTGAGACCAATTGGGATAAGATGGGTTCTAAGGAACAAGAAAGATGAAAGGGGTATTGTGGTCAGAAACAAGGCACGTTTGGTAGCTCAGGGATATACACAAGAGGAAGGTATAGATTATGAAGAGGCCTTTGCTCCTGTTGCAAGAATTGAAGCTATAAGAATTTTCCTAGCTTATGCCTCTTGTATGAACTTCACTGTTTATCAAATGGATGTGAAGAGTGCTTTCCTCTATGGAACAATTGTTGAGGAGGTATATGTTATGCAACCTCCTGGTTTTGAAGATCCTGAGAATCCAGACAAGGTTTATAGAGTGAAGAAAGCTATGTATGGACTTCATCAGGCCCCAAGAGCATGGTATGGTACATTGTCCACCTATTTGGTGGAAAATGGTTTTAAAAGGGGCACCATAGATCAGACATTGTTCACAAAGAAGAAAGGTAAGGATGTCTTACTTGTCTAGGTCTATGTTGATGATATCATTTTTGGATCCACTAATCCAAAGATGAGTGAAGACTTTTCCAAGCTTATGACAGATAAATTCAAGATGAGTGCAATGGGTGAGATGAACTTCTTTCTAGGCTTACAAGTTCAGCAGAAAGAAGATGGCATCTTCATCTCCCAAGACAAATATGTAGCTAAAATCTTGAAGAAATATGGTTTTTCTCCACATGAAAAGAGTGCTTCCACTCCTATGGATAGGGAACACCCTTGGGGAAAAGTTGGAGCTGGAAAGGATGTGGATGTTAGGCACTATAGATCAATGATTGGTTCATTGATGTATCTTACAGCCTCAAGACCTGACATCATGTTTGCTGTGTGGGCTTGTGCACGCCATCAAGTGACTCCCAAAGAATGTCACCTTTTTGCTGTGAAAAGAATTTTTAGGTACCTAAGATGTTATCCAGATCTTGGCTTATGGTACCCAAAAGATTCTCCATTGGAGCTTATTGCATATTCAGACAGTGACTATGGTGGTGACAAGTTTGATAGGAAATCCACAACTGGTGGATGTCAATTTCTTGGGAGTAGATTGATATCTTGGCAATGCAAGAAACAAACAGTGGTGGCAAACTCTACAACTGAAGCAGAATACGTTGCTGCAGCTGCTTGTTGTGGACAAGTCTTATGGATTCAGAACCAGCTGTTGGATTATGGGTATAATTTCATGCATACCAAGATTTTTGTAGACAATAACAGTACTTTATGCATTATTAAAAATCCTGTACATCATTCTAAAACCAAACACATAGAAATTAGACATCATTTTATAAGAGATTGCTTTGAGAAAGGTTTAATACAACCAGATAGGGTAGCCACAAAAGATAATGTGGCTGATTTATTAACTAAACCTTTTGATACTGGAAGATTTCAATATTTGGTAACAAATATTGGAATGGTTAATCTCACTTAATATGTGTTTTGGAACCTTTTTGTAAAAGTATGTACAGGATAATGCATTGTTATTGGTCTTTGTGATGATTTAGATTTTTCCACTTTATTTTTCTAACACTGACAAAGGTAAATGTAACGCTGATAAGTGTTATTTTTCCGTTGTTAGAGATATTATTGTCTAACGCTGACAAGAGTTCCTTCAACGCTGATAAGTGTTGTCGGGGCGCTGTCAGCAACAAATGTTAGTTTTGTGGTTTTCAATCTGAATGTGTAGGTGGTGGTAGCTTTATGCCATTGGATACAGAGTTGCTTATGGATCTTTGAAGAGCTATTTGGACATGTTTTTGTTTATGGATGATGGTTGGAATATTTATATTCCTATCTTGACATAAATTTTTAATGTTCATATATATTTTGAGAAACTCATGTATCATAGTTTAAGGGGAGGTTTAAGGAACCTTTAGGACTTTTGGGTATTCTTATAATACTCTCATCACAATTCTAGATTGTGTCCACAGGTGAGTATGGGTTAGTTTTACTAAACCATGAGGCACTGTAGCATGCAAAGTTGACAAACTATGCATGCTGCCAAGACATTTTTGGCCTAGAATTGGTTGTGGTCTGATGGGAGACTTGGGACTAGTTTTGTTATGGGTTTACCTGGGAGTTACAAAGAATTTTATGAAATAACTTTGTTGGTAAGTATTTTGGTTAGCAAGGGACACTTGAGGACATTTGTGTCTATCTTGCTTAAGCAAGTGTGCATAAATGGACAGTGCTTGCCGCCCAATAATTATTATCAACTTGCAAGATATTTCACTTAGGATAAATTACTTTGTTAAGGTCTTTTTCTTTTTAAATATTTTTATTTTTAGACGCTGACAAGTTTTTCTCCAAACGCTGTTACGTCCAATCGTGACGCTGACAAGGCTTTAGGCAAACGCTGACAAGAAAATATAGCCGTTGGGCGTTGATGGGCTATTTTTGACCGTTGACACCTAGTGGGCCCTACCCAGTTGTTATTTTTGACTAATCTTTGGCCGTAATTTTGGGGAGTTGTTACTTTTAATTAATGCATGAGATAAGTTATATTTGATTCAATATTTTCATCATTACTCTTTGAATATAACTGCCTCATTTTTGACCAATCCAAATCATGCATCTCTCCTATAAATTTGGCTAAACTTTTTATTCTGGGTATTCATATTTTCTTGTCTAACATTTTTCTCCTAGATTTTTCCCATATCACATAACCTAAACAGCTTTCAACATGGCACCAAAGTTCAACTCAAACAATCTGACATTGGAGTTCAAGAGCCAACATAATATGGTAGCTTACTTGGCCGCTGATAATGATTTGTTCCCTCAGTATTCACAAATGGTGGCATTTTTAAATGCATCCTCAATAAGGTATGCACTTTCTCATGAACCATTAGTCCCTGTCGCACACATTAGACAGTTTTGGAATAATGTCAGTTCCACAACAGCTAATGGAGTGACCACATTAACATCTACTGTTCATGGAAGAACATGGGTGGTCACTGAAGCCTTGGTTCGCCAAGCTTTGCGTCTTGATGACGCTGATGGTGTGACTACTCTTGCCATTGCAACAATAGCAAGGTCTTAGGGAATTGGGTTATCCTATTCTTGCTGGTAAAACTTTAAATAAATATCATAAGCAGGAATTTCCCTCGGATTGGAAATATTTGATACATGTCCTTCTTCAATGCTTAAGTCCAAAATGTACTGCTTTTAATGAAATAAACAGGTCCATTGCAAGTGCTTTGGTTTGTATGTCACGTGGGCTTAAGTATAATTTTTCAAAAATGATTTTTGAAGGGATGTGTAAAAATAAGGGAAGTAAAATGACTTTGGCTTACCCAAGATTTTTGCAAATGGTGTTTGATTTACAAGCATATTGTACTAGGGATCATGACACTTTTTATGAGATCCCTAAGCAAAAGAAAACCATTTTTGACAAGATGAGCTCCACAAACAGATCTATACCTCTCACCCAAGCCATGCTTGAAGTAATTCAGGCTGCTCAACCACAACCAGACCCTGCACCTCAACTTGAGCCTATCCTTGAACCATTACCTTCACCTGACCACATGGACATTGACCAACCCAATGTCAACGCTGACACTCAAAATGTTGGCGCTGACACAGCCAATCCCAACGCTGATGACATCCCTGAACAATCCCAAACACCCCTTAACCACCCAACACCCACACAATCTACCTCATCTCCCACCCCCATTACAATCTAGGTTGAATAAACGCCAAAGGACTACTGGAGTGTTCTCCTCTAGTGGTCCTAGCCTTGTTGCAGAGAGAACCACCTCCACAAGTGTGGCTGGTGACATGGATGAGGCTCGGGCTATTGACACAGGCTTAGACACTGGTCAAGACAGTCCCAACATCATTAAGACCTCATCCATGCCCCATGATTCTATTTTGGGAGGACAAATCCCCATTCTAGCTGAGGGTAGATTGGAACCTATGACATTGAATGAATTGACGGCTGCTGTCATTAGCTTGCAAAAGCAAAATGTCAGCCTTGTACAAATTGTCAACAATCAGGGCCGTGAACTCCAAGTATTGAGGGAGCGGGTAACTGTTTTGGAGAATCCAAGTAGCAGGAGTAGAATGGAGGAATCTTCCAAAGGGGAGGATGAAGAGGATGAGCTGATTCATACAGCCAGTGAGAAGAGTTCACAATTTAGTGAATCTTTAAATGTTGCTGAAGCACTCACCAACTTGAAGAAGCATCCAATTATTGATACATCCAAGGTAACTCCATTGAACTTGGAAGGATCTTTCACAGCAACAATGAGCGCTGATACACGTTTGAACGCTGACACATCCAGCGCTGACAAAGGTAATCGGGGCGCTGATAAAGGTAACTTGAACGCTGACAAAGTTACAGGTGGTGTTGATGTATTCCAGTCATCAGCAATCATCAAAGATGTGTCCACACAGGTTTCTTCTTCTACCTTACCTATTATTGATCCAAAAGACAAAGGTAAAGGAATTTTGGTTGAAGAAGATGTTCCAAAGAAAGATGCAGCACAAATTGCATTTGATGAACAGTTGGCTGCACAACTTTTGGAAAGAGATTTGAAGAGGAGTGGTAGATCACCATTTGTTGCCACTTCTAAGAGTGAGGAAAAAAGTGATGATGAAAAAGGAGATAGATCAGATTCAAGTGTTCAAATCATTGAAGATCCAGAAAGACTTGAATATGGGGATGAGTTGGCAAGAGAAAGATTGAGTGATTTGAAGAAGCAGGTTGATTGGGACCTTCCAGAAATAACCAGAATGTACCATGCTTGGGAAGACAAAGTAATGGACAACCCAGGGATGAGCTTATCAGATCAAATTTGGGGGTTGGAAATTCTTCTCAGGGTACAAGATGATATAAAGGTGATTTTGAGGTTTAATGCACAAGAGGTCAAGACTTGGCTTAAAAGAGATAGAAGGCAATTGTACTACAAGTTGCTTAGATGCCATCAACCTAGATGGACATACAAGAAGTTGCTGGCTTTATCTTTTAAGGAGCTAGAGTACAGGGCACATCCTATTTGGAGGAATGTGCAAGAACAAAATGTCTTACAGTTTCTTTCAGAAGAAAGGAAACAAGAGCTTGCTGAGGAAATGCAGATTCAAAAGGAGATGAGGATTGCTCAAAGACCAGTAAAGAAAGGAGATCCTCTCCAATTTCCCAAAGATATGGATGTGTATTATCCAACTGAAACTGTCATAAGGAAGCATCTCAAACTTTCTCCATTGGAAGCTTCAGATTTGGTTAATGTAGTACCTCTAGATGACAGAAATCCAATCATAAGTTTTGATGAAGATGAGTGTGGATTTTGGAAGATTGGCAGGTTTGGAAAGGAGGTACACACTTTCACTTCAATTATTTCTATCTTTGCAAGCATAGACAGAGAAGACTTGGTGCATCTATGGAGATTGATAGAGGCCAAGTATACAGCTGAAGCACCTATTTCAGCAAATGGAATAAGACTATGGCACACATTTTTGACTTTGTGTGGTCCAAGGGAAGCAGATCCTGCCATATGGAAGGATCTTGAAGATGACCTCAGTAATCTTCATTGGAGGCTTTATTCTACTTGTGGTGTGTTTCATTTAAGCTCTACAAAGTTTTCAGAGTATCTACTTGTGGATGCTAACTATTTCTTGTCCAAAGAAGTATTGGAGAAGATGAAGGAGACACCCTTGGAGATTGATTATACTAGTGACGTGGCCAAAGACTTGATTAGATATGTTTATCACCAACATAAGAAGTTTTTGTAAGATTCCTCCTAAGCCTTAAGTTTTTATTCAGAAACTTGATCATTGGAATAGATATCAAGTTTAGGGGAGGATTGTTGGGAATAAATTATGGGTCAGTTCACTAGACGCTGATAAGAAGAATTCAAGCGCTGATAAGATGACATTGGACGCTGACAGCCAAGCGTTGACATTTGTATAAGTCAACGCTGACAGCCTTGAAGATAAACACTGATGGAATATATCTTCATACGAATCTTTTTGTTTATTTGTTTCTTTATTTGTGTATGGTAAAGATAAGTTCGACATTGTATTTTCCATTATTATCTTTACCTAGAATAGTTGATTCGTAGCTTATTGTACAAGACTTCTTAATCTATAAAAGAAGATCTTTTAGGTTAATGTTGATCATCAGTTATCATAAGTTTTCACAAGTTAAACCTCTTTCATTGTAATCAAGTTCGATCATTCTAATACAAGTGAAAGTTTGTTTAACATCTTTGTGTTTTAGATTAAGTGTTAATTCCGCATAACACTTAGTTACTTTATTCATAAGCAAAGGTTTCTCTACGTGTATTACTTGATCTAATCTCGTATACACAAAGCTTAATCGATCTAAGTTTGGGATCAACATAAACACTTACCAACGTTTAGACAAGAGTAATGAAGCACAAATTTGAAACCTTTTGGAATACTAAGCACGTGAACTTAATAATCCGAACTTTAAAACGTTAAAATTATTAAGAACGCTTAAAAGTAAACAAGCTAAACTTACAAATAAGCCAATAAGCACAAAGAGCTTATAGCTTATACCGTATGAAAGCTTATGTAGGAATAAAAAAGATTAACTTATTAATCACGAAAACATCAAAATCAAACACAAATCTCTAATATTTTAGATCAAAGTATAAATCAAAATCAAGAAAGGTAGAAAGAGATTAAAGAACAAAAAGCTTAACTTGAACTTGTGATTAATGAAATCCAAATACAAGGATGATTAATAGCTTAAACTTGAAAGATAAAAAATGAAGAAAAGAAGAAACTTAGTGAGAGAAAGTTTGAAACTTTCTCTCTCTAAAAACTAGAAAGAAAAATTGAAAAATGAAACTAGCTAACCCCCCTCCTAATGTGATTAAGAGGGTATTTATAGGGAAAATGGGGAGTGCATGTGTGCTTCCTTCTTCCTTTCTTTTCTTCTCGACTCGATTTAATTCTTTGTCTTTCTCGACGTCGTCTCGGGATTTGTCGATGTATATTGAACTTGTCTAGTAATTTTCTTCTTCTATTAGACTTGAGTTCTTCGACTTCATTAAACTTCCGTCTTTAGACTTTTTCTTCGATAAATCTTCAGAATAGGCCTTGGACTTCCGTTCTTTTTGCACTCTTGATCTTTTGACTTCGTATTTTCTCGTTTTCTTTGATAAAAGCCCGTGAAAGCCCGTGTTTTATTCCTTTTTCATCTTTTGGTCCTAAAACACAATAAAAACACAAACCACGCATAATTCCGACTTTTACGACATAAAATACCCATTTTGGTCTTGTTATTATTGGAAATAAGTGGTAAAAGGATAAGTGTTTTCACACTTATTACATGTTCACCATGCTGAAATTCTAATGCTCTACGATGTTATCAGCATAGCTCTTTTGACGAGCACGAGCTTCCTACAGCTTCGCCTTGGCAATGGCAACCTTCTCATTGGTCACCTCCATCATCTCTGTACCCTTAATGATTAGTTCACCAACCTGATCCCAACAGATTGGAGCACAACACTTCCTGCCATATAGCATCTCAAAAGGAACACACTTGATACTCGCGTGTCAACTGTTGTTGTAAGCAAACTCAACCAAGAAAATGTTGTCATCCCAATTACCTGTCCATTCTAATGCACACGCTCGCAACATGTCTCCTAAGGTATGAATTGTACGCTCTGACTGACCATTGGTCTAAGGATGGAGGGTTGTGCTAAGCTTGAGTCTGGTACCCCAAGTTTTCTACAAACCCCTCCAAAATTTAGACGTGAATCGAGGATCTTTGTCAGATACGATGTCTGATGTAGTACCATGCAGTCGTATGATCTCCTGCTAGAATATATCTGCCAATTTGCTAACTGGATAATCTTTGTGAATTGGAATAAAATGAGTTGATTTTGTTAAACGATTGATAATAAGTGTGAAAACACTTATCTATTATCACCTAAAATCCACTCAAACGAGCCAAAAATACTAAACTATGCTTTGTAAAAGTCGAAATTATGCGGTTTTTGTATTATTTGTGCTTTTGTAGGCAAAACTGTTGGGAATAAATTATAGCCAGTCTACTTGAGCGCTGACAAGAGTAAAACAAGCGTTGACAGGAGTAAAACAAACGCTGACAGATCAAGCATTGACAAGAAGAAGTCAAGCGTTGACACATTAAAGACAAGCACTGATGGAAGGATATGATCTACACGTTTATTATATTCTAGATTACTTCTAGTAAAGATAGTAACAACAATGTATTTTCTATATTTATCTTTACCTAGAATAGTTGATACGTAGATTATTGTACAAGGCTTCTTATGTCTATAAAAGAAGACCTTTAGGTTATTGTTCAATATAAGTTTTTCATACGTTAAACACTTTCATTGTAAGCAAGTTTGATATCGTCAATCAAAGTGAAAGTTTGTTTACATCTTGTGTGTTCTTGTTTAAGTGTTAATTACGCATAACACTTAGATTATTATATACATATACAAAGGTTTCTTTAAGTGTATAACTTGATCTAATCTCGTATACATAAAGCTAAATCGATCTAAGTTTGGGATCAACAAGTGGTATCAGATCTTTTTGAGGAACTTTTGATCTTAAAGAACACAAGAACCCTAAAATCACCAAAACCCTAATTTTCTCAAAACCCTAAAAACATCATGTCAAATCCAGAAGTAACCTCCTCCTCCTCACCGTTACCAAACATCAAGATTCCCATGCTTGATGCAACCAACTTTGAATTGTGTAAATTCAACTTTGAGCAATATCTGGGGATCTATGACTATACTCTCTAGGAGATTATTGAATATGGAAACACATTCAATAAAGCTCAAAAGATTGCTGATGCCATTGCTGGAAGAGCAGCTGTTGCTGGATGTTCAGAAGCTGATTAGAAAGAAAAGCCTGATGATGGTAGAGCTGTGTCTGCTGAAGACATAGCAAAGAAAAGGGTTGATATGAAAACCCTAAATATTCTGAAACTATCTTTGGGACAAGAGAACCAGCATAAATACATAGGTTATGAATCTGGAAAGGACCTTTGGGCAGCTCTTGAAGTTGCATATGGTGGCAATGATGATACTAAGGAAGAGAAGAAGAAGCAACTCATGCATGAGTATGCTGTTTTCAAAGCTCAACCTAATGAGAAGCGTAGTAGTGTTAGAAGCAGACTCCTTGATATTACTAGCAAGTTGTCCTTCATGGGAACACAAGTTGGTGACGTTGACACCATTGCTACTTTTCTTAAAAGCCTTGGTGAAGCATGAAAGATTGAGGCAAGATCTATTCTTGCCAACAATAGTCACAAAAGTTCTACTTTTGATGATATCTACAACAAACTGAGGCTGTTGGAAAATGAAACTATTTTGGAGCATGGAAGCAAGTCTACCAATAGCAACATGGCCTTCTTCTCACATAGTGAAGGTCAATTCAATCAGAAGGACTCTTACATGCATCCAGTTACTGGATCAACATGTGTCAACGCTGGAACATGTTCTGTCAACGCCTCATATTCAGACGCTGACACATACAAAAGTGACTCACCAAGAGTTAAACCTGCTAGTTTGGATCTGGATACTGTATGTGCTTACATTGCTTCTTTACCCAATGGTTCAGTGATTACATATGAGGACCTTGAGCAGATAAGTGATGAGCATTTGGAGGAAATGGATATTAAGTGGAACATGGCTCTTGCTAGTATAAGAGCAAACATGTGGAATAGAAGGTTTAAGAAGAAGATGACCTTTAATGCAAAGACACTGCTGGATTTGATAAATCCAAAGTTAAGTGCTACAATTATCATCGTATGGGGCACTTCATGAGAGAATGCAGATCTCCTTAAAGATCTGATGCTGGCAAACCCTCAAGTCAAATTGTTAAGGCTCAGGATCCTAAGGCCATGGTTGCAGTGCAAGATATTGATGGTATGGGATGGGATTGGAGCTATTTGGCTAAGGATGGGGAAGAGGATAAAGCTTTGGTTGCTGAAATAGAAGAAGAAGAGCATGTTCAATATGCTCTCATGGCACACTCCTCCTCTTCATCTGATAATGAGGTAAACGATGATGCTTTTTGTAGTAGAGGTTGTAGGTTAAATACTGAGAAACTTAACAAAGAAGCACTACAACAAAATGAGCCTAATGTAACATTTTACAAGAAACACTTTTTAAATGTGTGGTATTTTTTATAAGTTTGATAAAAGGGCAACATTTTTTAAATAAGTGTTGCATATTAATATTAAAAAACAGCACTTTTGTAAAAGTGTTGCAAGTTTAACGTTATAGCGTAACACATTAAAAAGTGCTACATACAGACAACACTTATTTTACAATGTTACACCAAAAATTCATCAAAATCTAATTCCCGCTTACATTTTTTAAGGCCCGCCCCTTTTTTTACCCAAATTTAAAACTAACACTTTTAGATCAATCTACATACCGGGCCCTTCTTTTTTTCATTTACACATTAAAATAAAAAAAGGTAACCAAACCTTTTTGTATTGCATTTTGGTTTCTTCATCAGTTTAATTTCAAGAGGTTATAAGGTATGTGGTAATAACCTTATATTAATTATATTATTATATATAACTTCTTGGATCTAATTGTTTATCTATTGTCTCCTCATTTGCAATTTTATGAAATCTAAAGTATTATCCCAAATTAGATCTATTTTGTTCAAAGTGACTCATCTTGCATGTTATTTGATGGCTTCATTCATATATTGCATCTTTAGATCTAAGATTGTGGGTATATTTGGGGTTTGTAGAACTTAAAGGTAATTACTATATATCTTTGGTAAATATAAGAGTGAGCAACTTGTTAATGGTTGAGATTGGATTAATTTTATTTATACCCCTACTATAACAAAGATTCTTATTTGTGTCTGTAGGTTTATTATCGGTCACTTACCGCTCTTGATTTTTTCTTTTTTTTGCTAAACTACAAAAAGAAAAAGGTAAATAATGGAGTTCTCGTCTATAGTTGCGGGTTTTTAATTGCCTTGGCTCGTAAATTACATCACTTGATCAAACTGTGACTGTTAATCATCTTTGTTTTATAATTGGGGGTAGTTAGTTTTTTGTGCAAATTAACAATTGTTTGTGGCAAATTACTAAAAGATGAGACAGGCTTGTGAAAATGGATTTTTGTTAATAAATTGTGAAATCTGATATGCCAAAAAAGAGAATTGTATTTAACAACTTTTGTTTAGGATCCACCATTCTGTCATTGAACTGTGTTCGTTTTCCCTACAAAACTATATTTATTTTTCATGTGAAATCTAACCGTTGGTAATCAGGTGTCAAATATAAATAAACTGACCATTTTTTCTGTGTAAGGATTGATTGTTTAGATCATTGTACATTGTTTTTCTGTTGCACACAAACAGTTTTTGGTGTAGAAATGCAAAAAGTAATCGAAAGAGTAGAATGAACGACTGTTGAAGGGATCTGTCATCTCGTATATCTGTTACACAATTTTTCAAAACAATAGAGTATCATTTTTGCAACTATTTTACGCTGCCAGAACAGTGGATAACAAAATCGTTGAAATGATAAGTGTCTTGGGCAAAAAATCAACACCATCGCAATTTAAAAAAAAACAAGTAGTATTGTATAGTCTGGTCACTGGTGTCCTTTGCGATATCATAGAGGCGCTAATATAGGCTACCTGGGCAGTTATATAATGCGTCAGGATTATGTCTTGGTGTGCGTTGAAACATGTTATGATCAGTTGAGCTGACATACAATACTCTTTTGCTTTTTTTTTTATCTGTAGATAAATAATGTGCTATATAGGCCTACAGGTGGCAAATCTTGCCCATTTTGATACATATGGACACTTTTTTCCCATTTTCAAAAAAGGATGGGGCACTTTTTGCCCATTCTTTATAATGAATGGGCTAAACGGGCGCATATGTAAGAAACTAAATAGGCTTAACGGGCGCACTTGTAAAATACAAATTAGTATACTCGACGAATATTTTTTATTAAATTTTTTATCCCGGCTTTCAAACAAGTATTTTTATTTTTTATTTGTAGGTTTTTATATGTTTTTTTCCTTTTTTAGCTTGCGCGCGTTTAGCCCACACGTTTAGCCCGTGCCCGTTTAGTCCGCGCCCATTTAGCCCGCCGCTCGTTTAGCCCTTTGCCCGTTTAGCCCGCCGTCCGTGCCCGTCCATTTTGCCACCTCCGCCTACTATTCAAACATATATGATATGATTATGTTACTTTTAATTTTTTTTCACTCGATATGTTCTAGAAAAAAATTCAACTATAAATTGAATTCATGATGACAACTTCTGTATTCAATACAAATGTGTTATTAAGCAGTAGCAAATATGAGGGTTTTTTTTTGTTGTTTGTGGTTTTATTAGTTAATGTTTCTTGTATAACAAATAATCCACAATCATGGCAAGATCAAAATTATTTTGATCATTTAAAAAGGACAAGTGAGCTCTAGGATAATATAGATGTCCTTGAGGTGGGTACTTGATTATAACCAAATGTACATGGTATTTTACTTCCGTCAGTACATTTACTATTGCAATGTGGTTTGTCACTACTTTGTTGCTGTTTAGTATGTATTTTCACACTAGTAGCTCTCGTTGAATAAGTCTCTACTTTAAGGAACCTTATAATTCTCTTTCGTTTCAGGTTAGGTTTCAATGCCAAGTCAAAGCGTACAACAGTTGGTGCAAATGATGCAATTAAATGATAATCTCATTAACATACTGGAACTTTACTTAAATATTGCAAGATTACACAGCAATTACCCATTTGTTTCTCGACATTCACTCGTATCATTATTGTCGGCGTTGCAGATAAAGACGTTAATACTTAAGTGTTGGTTACAGGTTATAGGAAAGTGAAGGACTATATCTAATTCTGTAAGGTCTCATCACAAAATTATATCATATTCTCTGAACCAATTGATTGCTTGCTTATTTGACGTGTTTGCGCTTTCTGTAATTAGGAGAAAGATCCTTATGTGGATTACATAATGACGCATCTACTTCGTCTTCTACACTAAAAGAGGTTTATTTGAAGTGGTTTAAGTGCACTCCCAAATATTTGATAGCACATTCGGCTCCAAAAAAGGAAATTCTAGATAATGACAGCTTATGTAAACAAGTGGATCACGAGAGGAAACCGGTAGAGGCTAGTGAACAACATGTCCAGAAAATTTCCAGAGATGTGTGAAACTCTGCAAAAATAGAATGAATATATCCAAAGGAAAATGAGATATGTATTGGAGAAACTAGCTCATTGCATTGTGCGCAACTTCCTCAATAATTTGTAAGTCCTGTCTTCCGTATTTATTGGATTATTTTTTGATCGGATTATACTGATTAGTTAATTATTACTCTGGCTTCGGAGTTCTAAATGTGTTTAGTCATAAGATATAATTCACCTTTAGCGAATGAACACTACCTAGTTGTTCTAATACTCGTCACATTTGAATATGACTAGGTTGTTCAAGTTCTAAGCAAGCAACAGATATGCAACTTGAAAAAATGATTGTGTCGCTATAGGAAGCATAGGAAACGTTTGTGTGCACCAGTAAAGCAAGGTAGCGGTAGGCTGGTAGCTTTAGAGGACGTCGACTTAGCATAATAAAATGTACACCTGTTAGTATTGAAATTAAGATATGGTATCATGAATAGAAAAATAGAGTGCAAGAGAGTGGTTGAATGTTCTACTTCTGTATGAAGTAATCGGATAACCTTATGTTTACAAGTAACTTAATTATAATCAGTAGCACTCTTGCAAATACTAAAACTTACTATTGGACCCATAACTAATCATAAATTTGGAACTCTAGACAATGCATATTTCCGACTTGAACTACATGTAATCACGTTAAAATTAGAACACCAAACACCCTTTACAGAAGATTTATGAAAAGTAAAAACAAGTAGCTACTGAGTTCATAATAAAAATTAACAATTTCCAAGAGATCAACCCAAAAATCTTTATCTGATGCAAGTGGATTTCGCACACATCACATGAATTATGATCTAAACTCAGGGTTCTTGCGAATGCCATTGTGGACTTAGAATACTAGATTATGAGAATTGACAATCCTATTTTTAACAATTAGATTATCTATTACAAAGCATCTTCCATTCATAATTATGTACATATTAATTCAAATCAGAGTTTCTTGTTAAAAGTGGTTATGTGTATAAATATAACTAGAAGCAGGTGTAACAAAACTTAATAACTCAATAACACATATGGAACTTTTGCAAGATCTTCAGTTAGAAGATGAAAAGACACTAGTTTTGTAACTATAACTTACAGTAGCGTCAAGTGACCCACTAGCTTGATATGATCTTTCTATTTTGCGCTATAAGAGACATCTGTATGATTTTTAAAAATGACCTCTTTGCATCTTTTTAATGTTAAGAGCATAGATTTATTTTTTTCAAAAAAGTTCATCATGGTTTTCCTTCTAGAATCTGTATAGGTACTTGTATATTTAGAACATCCTACTTATGATGAAATGAAAAGCTTTCACTTAATCTGATCAATTTTACCATGGAAGCAAAATGGATTTTATTGTTGTTTTAAGATCTTTTTATTGTTTCCGTTTAATGTTTGCAACATGTTCCTTCTTTTTTTTGGTTCACGTAGTTCCTTTAGTAAGTGTACATTCTTCCTGTGCGACTATCATGTTTACCAGTTACATGAGTCTTTTGGAAATCTCCTAATATGGTAACATGATCTCTGAATGTATTTACACATTTTCTGTACTTAGTAGATGCAACTTCGACACCTTTCTCTACTTGGTCCTTGTAGTTCTAAATTAGTGGAACTGATTTTCAATAATTGTTTAATATATGGACCTGGGATTGCAGTCTTAGGCAGATTAGATTGAGCTTTACACTATAATGAATTTTTACTTACATTGTTTCTATGTGGTCTAGTGGTCTCCTTTTTCCTGATTGTGTTATGTTAAATGTTGTTGCAATGTACACTACTTTATTGTAGAGATTTGGTCGTGTGCTATTTGGATATATACCACGAGTGTAAACTAGAGATTTGAAAAAATGAACTCAAGATGTCTAGGGTTACATGCAGTTTGATTCCTTTTTATTTTGTTCATTAGAAGTTATCTTACGTTAGACAAAGTTGTCAAAGTACACAACGATGTTGTATGTTGTATTTTATTGTGTCTATGGTTGAAAAAATGTTAAATATTAATGTATTATTAGAAATCTTCAAATTATTTGTTTGATAAAAATATCATATATATTAGCATTATATATTGTGAAACAAAAGTGTTACAAATTATTTATAAAAGTGGCACCTTATACAAGGGAAAAAAATTAGGAGTGTTGCGTTTCAGAAAATAAAGTGTTGCAAAATTAGTTATAATGATGACAAAATGTTGCATTTGAATCTAAAAGTGTTATGGTTCTAAAAAAATGTTGCGTTTTATTTTGAAAAGTGTTGCACTTAAGTAGCAAAATTGTTGCATTTTAATGTAAAAAGTGTTGCACTTTGGGACAATAGTGTTGCATTTTATGAAATAAGTGTTGCATTTTACATAATAAGTGTTGCAATTCAGTGTGAAGTGATGCAATTTGAAGTATCACATTTGGTAAGCATATGCAACACATTTGAAAAATGTTGCACATTCTAATTGAAAGTGTCACTTATAGCTAAGACGACGTTGCATAATATAGCACTTGATAAAGTGTCACATTATACATAACGCAACATTTTAAACACATAATACAACACTTTATGAGTGCCACTTAAACTTCATTTTTTAGTAGTGAAGTGTTAAGATTATTAGATGATGTGAGTACTGAGAGATGCAAACTGTCTAATTATCAACTAGCTCTCACTCAAACCGAGAAGACAGTTTCTGAATACAAGAAAATGGAATTTGACTTAAAAGATAAAATAAACATCTTAAAACATGAGTTAAATGCTAGTAATGATATTAGGAGCATCATGGAAAGGGTTAATGGTGAGTTACAGGCTAAATTAGATGAGGCTATTAAGAATAAGGATAATGTTGACCTTAAAATACAGAGATTTGATAAGGCCTCACAAACCCTAGGTGAATGTGTTAATAAACAAAGAGATCCTAAGGACATGTCTGAGATTGGGATGAAAGACTATACTCTTGTTCCACCACCAGCTGGTGACTTCTATGGTGTCCAAAAAAAGGACCTATCTTGGACTGGCTTACCAGAATTCCAAGAGGAGGAATTTATTCCTCCACCAAGAGTCATTACCCCAGTTGAAGAGTATCAACAAAAGTTGACTGACTTGAATGAATGGAAGAAAGCCAACCCTACCTTATTTGTTAAGGGTGGCTTATTATGTGAAAGTCCTAATGAGTCAACCCCTATTAAGGTAACAAACCCAATCACTGGTAAGGCTGTTGACCTTGGCTCAAACACTGTTAGAAAACCTAGTGTCAAGTATGCAAAAATGTATAGGAATACTAGGTCACCTAAAAGCTAAGTTAGTAATGATGGAACAGGCTTCTTCTCTTCTAGACCTAGGGTTGTGTCTAGAAAAGCCTGTTACAATTGTGGTAGCTTTTCACATTTAGCATATAAGTGTGTCAACGCTTCCAAGGTCAATGCTGTTAGAAAGTCAAACATTGTCAGACCCAAACCTTGTGTGCAGCAAAGTCCACAAGTTGTTAAACCTGCCCCATTCTTCACTAGAGGGTCTAACACTCATGGACAAAGACCATTTCAAAAGACAAATGTTTGGTCTAACAGGCAATGGGTTTCTGTAGCAAACCCTAGGTTCAACGCTGACAAGGGTAATTTCAGCGTTGACAAGACCAAATCCAACGCTAACAGAAACGTGACCAAATCTAAATATTTGCAACCACATGTAAGGGGTCCAAAGCTTCTTCAATCTTGACATGGAGACCTAAGAAAGATCAAAACCCTAATGATAATGGGATTTCAATGACCTGCAACAGATTTAATTACATTTAAAAGGTCATTACAAAACCTATTAGGGTTAACTGGGTATTTCATCCAAAGAGGGATGAACAAGGGGTTGTTATGAGAACTAAGTCTGTTCTTGTTGAATAACCAGATGAATCCAAGTCTGCTAAGGCTTGGGTTCCCAAAGAAAACTAACTTTTTTTCTTTATGTGCAGGGCATTCAAAAATAGGTCAATGATTATGGATATTGGGAAAGTGGATGCTCAAGGCACATGACAGGGAAGGAAGATTATTTAACTAACTTCACTCCCATCAAGGATGGTGATAAGGTTTACTTTGGAGGCGGATATGGTACTATCACAGGCAAAGGAACACTTCTCACCAAGAACTTGCGTTTTGAGAACGTATTTTTTGGTAAAGGAACTTGATTACAATCTTTTTTAGTGTATCACAAGTTTGTGATAACAAAAATAAAGTTTTGTTTACTGATACTGAATGCTTGGTGTTAAGCAAGGATTATAAGATCCCTGATGAGAAATATATTGACTATAGAACACCTAGACATAAAGACATATATAATGTGAATTTGAATGGGATTAGAATGAATAACCATATGTCATGTTTTTATGCTAAAGCTTCAGTAGATGAGAGTAATCTATGGCACAGGATATTAGGGCACATAAACTTAAAGAATATAAATAGGCTTGTGAGACTTGGTTTGTTTGATGGCTTGCCTGAAAAGGCTTTCCACAATGACCACTCTTGTGTTGCATGTCTTAAGGGCAAACATCACAAGGTCTCATTCAAGTCTAAACAGGTGCATTCTAGTACTAGACCACTTCACTTGCTTCATATGGATCTATTTGGTCCAACCAATATAGAGAGTTCTAATGGTAAGTCATACTGCTTTGTCATTACAGATGACTTCTCTAGGTTTTCTTGGACTTTCTTCTTAGCTATGAAGAGTGATACAGCTGACACTTTAATTGACTTTATCACTCAGATTGAAAAGAAGACTGGCAATGAAGTTAAAATGCTTAGGAGTGATAATGGTGGTGAATTTAGGAATAAAGTGTTAGATGATTTTTGTTCCAGGAAAGGGATTACTAGGCAGTTTAGTGTTGCCAAAACCTCACAGCAAAATGGGGTTGCAGAAAGAAAGAATAGAACCCTAATTGAAGCAGTCAGAACCATGTTGGCTGATGCTCATTTCCCCATTGCCTTTTGGGCTGAGGCTGTTAATACAGCTTGCTATGTTCAAAATAGAGCATTGGTCAACAAGATACATAACAAAACACCTTATGAGTTACTTTGGGGAAGAAAACCTAATATTGGTTTTCTTAGACCTTTTGGTTGTCATG
This sequence comes from Glebionis coronaria, assembly GCA_025667525.1. Lineage (NCBI taxonomy): Eukaryota > Viridiplantae > Streptophyta > Magnoliopsida > Asterales > Asteraceae > Glebionis > Glebionis coronaria. The sequence goes on from CM046876.1 coordinate 13,387,153, forward strand.
TAGTTGTTCTTGACACTAGTGATGGCTTAGGTAAATTTAGTGAAAAAGGTGATGAAGGCTATTTCATGGGGTATTCAGTACAGAGCAAGGGATATAGGGTTTACCTTAAGAAGGAAAAACGTATTCTTGAGAGAGTACATGTTAGGGTTTTAGAGAGTAAACCTAGTGATCCTGAAAGTGGTCCAAATTGGTTGTTTGACTTGGAACCTTTATCTAGAACTTTAAATTATATGCATGTCACTAATCCAGACATTGTGAAGGTAACTTCAAATGTTGTGGAGGAACAAGTTGTTGATGTTTCAGGTACACAGGTTAATGAAAAGGTTGGATCACAAGCAGAAAAGTCATCTCCTATACTAGAGTATGTCACAATTCCCATATGGACAGATACTTTTGCTGCTGCTGGAAAGGATAAAGGTGGTTCCCAAGTACCACCAGATAACAACATGCATGGTCCTTCAGGCGCTGACAAAGGCAAATCTAACGCTGACAGGACAAATTCAGACGTTGATGGCTCAAACGTTGACAACAACATTTCAAGCGTTGTTAGCCCAAACGCTGACAACCAAGGTTCAGGCGTTGACAACACTTTTGCGCATCTTTTCTCTTCTACTTTTGAACAGGGTGAACCTTCTAATTTATATGAAGAGGTTCATCCTCATATTGATGAAAGAGAGTCTGAAGAAGAAGATATTGGCAACATGGATAATGAGATTGAAGACACCAGACTTTTTGAAGGAGGAATTCTCACTTCTACTATGAAGAATCACCCTACTTCTCAAATCATTGGTGATATTATGACTTCTGTTCAGACTAGAAGATCTCATCAAGGTCTTGGTGGATTTATTGCCAATATTCACAAGAAGGTTGATACCCCTCTTGTGCAAGAATGTTTGTTTGCCTGTTTTCTGTCACAACAGGAACCGAAGAAGATATTTGATGCTCTCAAAGAACCAAGTTGGGTGGAAGCAATGCAGGATGAGCTTCACCAATTTGCAATTCAGGATGTTTGGGAGCTGGTTGATTGTCCCAGGTATGTCAGACCTATTGGGACAAGATGGGTTCTAAGAAACAAGAAAGATGAAAGAGGCATTGTGGTCAGAAACAAGGCAAGATTAGTGGCTCATGAATATACACAAGAGGAGGGGATAGACTATGAGGAGGTCTTTGCACCAGTTGCAAGGATTGAAGCTATAAGGATTTTTCTAGCCTATGCATCCTGCATGTGCTTCACTGTCTATCAAATGGATGTCAAGAGTGCCTTCCTCTATGGAACAATTGTTGAGGAGGTATATGTGATGTAGCCTCCTGGTTTTGAGGATCCAGAGAATCCAGACAAGGTGTATAGAGTCAAGAAGGCTATGTATGGACTTCATCAAGCCCCAAGAGCATGGTATGGTACTTTGTCTACTTATTTGGTGGACAATAGATTCAAAAGGGGCACCATAGATCAGACACTGTTTACAAAGAAGAAAGGTAAGGATGTTCTACTTGTTCAGGTCTATGTTGATGATATCATCTTTGGATCCACAAATCCAAAGATGAGTGAGGATTTCTCCAAGCTTATGACAGACAAATTCAAGATGAGTGCAATGGGGGAGATGAACTTCTTTCTAGGGTTACAAGTTCAGCAGAAAGAAGATGGTATCTTCATCTCCCAGGATAAATATGTGGCAGAGATCTTGAAGAAGTTTGGCTTTTCTCCACATGAAAAGAGGGCTACTACTCCTATGGATAGAGAACACCCTTGGGGAAAGATTGGAGATGGGAAAGACGTGGATGTCAGGCACTATAGATCAATGATTGGATCATTGATGTATCTCACAGCCTCCAGACCTGACATCATGTTTGTTGTGTGTGCTTGTGCACGTCATCAAGTGACTCCCAAAGAATGTCACCTTTATGATGTCAAGAGAATCTTTAAGTACCTAAGATGTTATCCTAGTCTTGGCTTGTGGTACCCAAAAGATTCACCTTTGGAGCTTATTGCATATTCAGATAGTGACTATGGAGGTGATAAGTTTAATAGAAAATCCACAACTGGTGGATGTCAGTTTCTTGGGAGCAGGTTGATATCTTGGAAATGCATGAAACAAACAGTGGTGGCTAATTCTACAACTGAGGCAAAGTATATGGCTGCAGCTGCTTGTTGTGGACAAGTTTTTGTGGATTCAGAACGAGCTGTTGGACTATGTGTATAATTTCATGCATACCAAGATATTTGTTGACAATAACAACACTTTATGCATTATTAAGAATCCTGTACATCATTCTAAAACTAAACACATAGAAATTAGACACCATTTTATAAGAGATTGTTTTGAAAAAGGTTTAATACAACCAGATAGGGTTGACACAGAAGCCAATGTGTCAGATTTACTAACTAAACCTTTTGATGCTCGAAGGTTTCAATACTTGGTAACAAGTATTGGAATGATCAATCTCACATAATATGTGTTTTGGAGTCTTTTTATAAAAGTATGTACAGGATAATGTATTGTTATTGGTCTTTTTGAGGATTTAGATTTTCCACTATATTTTTCTAACACTGACAAAGGTTGCTTTAACGCTGATAAGTGTTATTGTGACGTTGTCAGCGATATATTTGTCTAACGCTGACAAAGCCTTTCCTAACGCTGACAAGTGTTATCTGGGCGTTGTCAGCAACAATGTTAGTTTTGTGGTTTTGAATCTAAATGTGCAGGTGGTGTTAGCATTATCCCATTGGATACAGAGTTGCTTATGGATCATTGGAGAAGCATTTGAGCATGTTTTTGTTTATGGATGATGGTTGGAATTTTCTATTCCTATCTTGACATAAATTTTTTATGTTCATGCATACTTTTAGCAACATATGTATCACAGTTTAAGGGGAGGTTTTAGGAACCTTTAGGACTTTTGGGTATCCTTATGATACTCTTATCACAATTCTAGATTGTGTCCACAGGTGAGTATGAGTTAGTTTTACTAAATCATGAGGCACTGTAGCATGCAAAGTTGATATACTATGCATGCTGCCAAGACATTTTTGGCCTAGAATTGGTTGTGGTCTGTTGGGAGCCTTGGGAATGATTTTATCATGGGTTTTACCTGGGAGTAACAAGGAATTTTATAAGGTAACTTAGTTGTTAAGAGTTTTGGTTAGCAAGGGACACTAGAGGACTGTTGTGTCTATCTTGCATAAGCAAGTTTGCATAACTGGACAGTGCTTGCCGCCCTATAATAATTATTAGCTTTAGGTTATCTTCTCTAGGATAAATTACTTTGTTAAGGTCATTTTTCATTTTTATAAATTTTATTTTTGGACGCCGCCAAGTATTTTTCCAAGCTTTGTTGTGACCAATTTAGACGCTGACATGGCTTTGGCAAACGTTGACAAGGATATAGCCATTGGGCGTTGATGGGTTATTTTTGACCATTGACACTCAATGGGACCTACCCAGTTGTTACTTTTTGACATTTTTGGGCCGTAATTTTGGGTGCAGATTACTTTCATTTAATGCATGAGATAAACTTATTCTTTTTCAATATTTTCATGATTGTATTTTGAAAATAGTTGCCTATTTTTGGGCCAATCACATGCCTTTTTCTCTCCTATATATTTGGCTCCTATTTTAGACAAGGTACCTATTATTCTTGTCTAACACACTTTTCTCCTATAACTTCATCTTTATAAATCATTCAAACAGCTTTCAACAATGGCACCAAAGTTTAAACCAAGTGAGTTGGAATTGGGGTTCAGAAGTCAACACAACATGGTAGCATATCTTGAAGCTGATGATACTCTGTTTCCCCAGTATACACAACTGGTGGCGTATCTGAATGCATCCCCAATTAGGTATGCTCTTTCTCATGCTCCACTCATTCCTGTCACACATATTAAACAGTTTTGGAACAATGTTAGTTCCTCAACAATTAATAGAGTGACTAAATTATCTTCTATTGTTCATGGGAGAACATGGGAGGTTACTGAAGCTTTGGTATGCCAAGCTTTGCATCTTGATGATGCTGATGGTATAACCACCCTCCCCATTAGTGAATTAGAACAAGGACTAAGGGCTTTGGGTTATCCTTTTCCTGATGAAGGAACTTTAAATAAATATCATAAACAGGAGTTTCCCCCAACCTGGAAGTACCTAATACATGTCCTCTTACAATGTTTGAATCCCAAGTGTACTGCACACAATGAGATCAATAGATCTATTGCAAGTGCTATTGTGTGTATTGCTACTGGGCAAAAGTTTAATTATTCAAAAATGATTTTTGAGGGCATGTGTAAAAATAAAGGGAACAAAATGACTTTAGCTTATCCCAGATTTTTACAAATGGGTTTTGATGTCCAAAGTTACTGCACAAGGGATCATGATGATTTTTATGAGATCCCTGTGCAAAAGAAAGAAATTTTTATGAAGATGAACTCACCCCCACATCGTGACTTACCTCTCACCCCTGCTATGCTTGCTGTCATTAAAGCAGCCCAACCCCAACCAGACCCCCAACCCCAAATTGACCCAATACCTGAACCTTTACCTTCACCACAACATATGCAAATTGACCAAGAACCCTTCGACAATGACACATTAAATGTTGGCGTTGATGTGCCTATTTCAAACGTTGACACCAATCCTTCACAAACCCAAACACCCCTTAACCAACCCACATCCACCCAATCCACATCCTCTTCTCCCCCAACATAATATAGGTTAAAAAAGCTCCAAAGGACTACTGGAGTGTTCTCCTCTAGTGGTCCTAGCCATGTAGCAGAGAGAACCACCACCACAAGTGTGGTTGGTGTTATGGATGAGGCTGGGACTATTGGTTCTGGCTTAGAAGCTGGCCAAGACAGTCCTACCATAATTAAAACCTCATCCATGCCTAATGAATCTAATTTGGGAGGTCAAATACCCATTTTAGAAGAGGGCAGATTGTAACCAATGACTTTGATAGAATTCACGGCAGTCTGCATTAGCTTACAAAAGAAAAATGCAGACTTGGTACAAGTTGTCAGCACACAAGGCCTTGAACTCAAGCAATTGAGGGAGAGGATTGTTATCTTGGAAAATGCTAGCACAAGGAGAGGGATGGAGGAATCTTCCAAAGGGGAGGATGAACAAATAAATGTGAGTGATAAGGGCTCCGATGATGGTGAATCCTTGGGTGTAGCTGAAGCCCTAACAAGTTTGAAGAAACAGACAGGTTTTGATACGTCTCTAGTCTCTCCTACAAACATAAATTTGTCATTTACAGCCATGTTGGAGGAAATCACAAGAGGCGCTGAGACAGGTACTTTGGTCGTTGACAAGACAGATTTGAACGCTGACATGAGTAACTTGGGCGCTGACAAAGCAAAAGTGAGCGTTGACAGACCTGCAAATGAGGTTGATGTATTCCAGTCATCATCCATCATCAAAGAGGTTTCTTCATAGGTATTACCATCTACCTTACCAACAGTTGATCCATTAGATAAGGGTAAGGGTATTATGGTAGAATAAGTTGTTCCAAAGAACGCAACACAAATTGAGTTTGATAGAAGGTTGGCTGCACAAATAGTGGAACAAGAAAGAAAGAAGGTGGGTGAATCACCTTTTTTTGTCACTTCAGAAGAGCAAGAAGGAAGTGATGAAGCCAGTTCAGACTCAAGTGTAATGATTATAGATCAACCAGAAAGACTTTAGTATGGTGATGAGTTGGCTAGAGAGAAGTTGAATGAGTTGAAATTGCAGGTTGATTTTGATATGCCAGAAGTTGTGCAGATGTACCAAGATTGGGAAGATAGGTGTATGGAGAATCCACATTCGACCATTTCAGATCAGATATGGGGTTTGGAGATTCTTCTCAGAGTACAAAAGGATTGCAAGGTCATTCTGAACACAAAGCAAGCAATGTTCTCTCAAATTTGAAATGGGATAGAAGGGAGTTCTACTACATGCTACTCAGGTGTCATGGAAGAGGATGGAATCATAAGAAATTGTTTAGTTTGACATTTGAAGAGTTGGAATGCAGAGCTTATCCTATTTGGGTTAGAGTGCAGGAAGAAAACACTCTAAGACTTCTTTCTGATGAAAGAAAAGAAGAACTTGCAGAGGAAATGGAGCTTAAGAAGGCAATGTTTGTTCCCAGACCTGTGAAAAAGGGAGTCCCTCTTGAGTTTCCCAAAGATATGGATCCATTAAATCTAAGTGAAGCTGTTATAAGAAAGAGCCTCAAGCTCTCACCATTAGAAGCTTCAGATATGGTACAAGTGTTACCACTTGATTCCAGAAACCCTATTATAAGCTATAAAGAAGATGAATGTGGGTTTTGGAAGATTGGCAGGTATGGAAAAGAGGTTCACACTTTTACTACCCTTATATCTTTGTTTGCAAGTTGTGATAGAGAAGACTTGGTAGACCTATGGAGGTTGTTAGAGGCCAAGTATGAGACTGAAGCTCCAACTTCAGTCAATGGAATAAAACTATCGTCCACATTCAAAAGAATGTGTGGATCAAGAGATGAACATCCTACTGTTTGGAAGGATCTTGAAGATGACCTCAGTGGTCTTCAATGGAGATTGTATTCAGCTGCTGGAGTTTATTATTTGAGTTCTACAAAGTTTGTTGAGTATCACTTGTAGATGGTCAGTATTTCATGTCCAATGAAGTCTTGGAGAAGATGAAGAACACACGGCTGGAAATTGATTATTCAGGTGACGTGGCCAAAGATTTGATCAGATTTATTTATTACCAATATGAGAAGGTTTGTAAGATTCCTCCTAGTTCTTAATGTTTATTCATAAACTTGATTACTAGAGTAGATATCAAGTTTAGGGGAGGATTGTTGGGAATAAATTATAGCCAGTCTACTTGAGCGCTGACAAGAGTAAAACAAGCGTTGACAGGAGTAAAACAAACGCTGACAAATCAAGCGTTGACAAGAAGAAGTCAAGCGTTGACACATTGAAGACAAGCACTGACGGAAGGATATGATCTATACGTTTATTATATTCTTGATTATTTCTAGTAAAGATAGGAACAACAATGTATTTTCTATATTTATCTTTACCTAGAATAGTTGATACGTAGATTATTGTACAAGGCTTCTTATGTCTATAAAAGAAGACCTTTAGGTTATTGTTCAATATAAGATTTTCATACTTTAAACACTCTCATTGTAAGAAAGTTTGATATCGTCAATCAAAGTGAAAGTTTGTTTACATCTTGTGTGTTCTTGTTTAAGTGTTAATTCCGTATAACACTTAGATTATTATATGCATATACAAAGGTTTCTCTAAGTGTATAACTTGATCTAATCTCGTATACATAAAGTTAAATCGATCTATGTTTGGGATCAACAAAAACAGGTACATTCAGAATAAACACGAGTTTTAACGGGAAATATCTGAAGAAAAGAGAAAAAGACAAAATAAGACTATGAGGGCCAAAGTAGTTGATTTATGAAGATTCAAGTGCTGAAATATCATTCACCAATGTATCAAGCATTTAAGATGGCATTTGATCAAAGTGGTAATTAAAAGAAAACAAATTGCCAATGTTCATTATGTCCAGGGGCTGGAATGGTGAAAAGTTGAAAGTAATGGTGTACTCATCCACATGGACCAATAACAAGGATGATAGAGGTGCACATCCATTGACATCTAGTAAAATCTTTACCATCCAATTCAGATAAATAAAGGGTGGTGTGGATCTTGATCTAACTTTTTACACTCCAACGAATGATAACAAGACACGTCATCAAGACTTTCTCTAACAAACTGAGATCGACTCTAACAGTTTTATAAATCAGTTAAAGAAGCTAAATTAGTCATCAAAGATTCCTTTACAACCCTGCGTTACTCAATTGGATTTTGATAGACTGAATAATTTTTCCCCAAATCTGGTTATTCATGATGAACAATATACACGTGTCGAATCGTGAGTGGGTACGACACGTCATCAAGACCTCCCTCACATCTCTGAAATCTTCTATAAATACCCAATATTTTTCATCTTTGTAATTCATTAGTTTATATTAGAATAGGAGTAGGATCAGTTTAATTTTCACATAGTCCTTTCAAGCTCTTTTTCCAAATTGGTTAACATTTTCCTAATTCTATTATAATTTTCAGTTTAATGAGTTACATATACTGTTAGAAGTTGTAACTAATTTCACCATTAATGAAATCTGCTCATTTCTTAAAATCTCTTTCTTTCTTACTGTTACATAAGCTCTCTCAAAAGCGTATGTGTTGTTGAAATCTGTTTTTGAGTTTCTGTTTTGTTTCAAAAGAACTAAAGTGTTGATTTGTTTCGTTTCAAGAGCTTTCTGTTACGAGTTTGTTCTAAACTATCAGTAAAGAAGTTTGATTTTCAGTTTTTAGTTCATAAGCTCCAATGAGTTTACAATATGTGTTGATTACCATTGTAAAGAGAATGTCTTTATTCATTATGAGGTTCTGATTTTAGCTCTCTAATACTTTTAAAATTTAGTCTATTGTTCTTTTTTAAAGAGAAGCTTCTCAAGTACTTTCCTGAGCAGCTTATGAAAGTCTTTTAATTCTGTTTTTGAGTTTCTTGCATTGCTTTTAAAAAAACCATAGAGTTGTCTTTAAAAAACCCCTTCTAATTCTGTGATTGGAGATTGTTATCATGTTAATTCATAAATTAATTTAGCTATTGGAGTACAAGTTTTTTTTGTAGCGGCTAGTTTATGATTTCAGAAGTAACAAAGCTAATCTTGATTGGAGTAGAGAAACTTCAGACAGCGTGTTAGTTCGAAATCAGTAGACTGACCTGGAAGTTACAGGTTACTCTCGTTTGATTTTCTGTGATTTTCTTTAGTGTAATCTTCTAGTTCGTCATCTTAGCGTAATCACTAGTAAAAAAATGGTATCCGCCACACTAAAAAAGAGTGACCGTAGGCCTATAGTCACACGCGGTTTTTTAGCCTTTGTGACTAAAGGTCGTGCGACCGTAGGTACCTTATGGTCACGATCTGATCTAAGTGACGATAACCAACAAGAAAATGTGACCAATACTAAAAAATGTGTGACGAACTAGGTATAATATTTGGTGTTTTAGTGAATATGTGTGATGGTAAACACTCTACGGTTACACGAGTTTTGTTAAAGAGTGACTATTGTTTATAATTCTGTCACATGAATATACAACATGTGTGACATTTACTAAGTAATTAGTGTATTCTGTGTGACTATATGCATCCAATAGTCACATGAAGTTTACGTTTTTGTGACCTGTTATGATATGTTTTCACACAAATCATGTTGATGGTACTGAGTTAGTCACATACAATTAACTCAAGAGTTACCAATAGTAATAATGAGTGTGACTGTATGCTTTGTCAAGTCAAGCAAATTGTATTTTATGTGACTATATGCATCCAATAGTCACAAAAATTGTATGTTTGTGTGACTTTTTATGATATATAGTCACATAAATCATGCTAATTGTAGTGAGTTAGTCACATACAGTTAACCAAAGAGTGGCCAATAGTAGTAATAAGTGTGACTGTATGCTTTGTCAAGTCAGGGAAATTGTATTTTGTGTGACTATATGCATCCAATGGTCACATAAATTGTATGTTTGTGTGACATTTTATGACATGTAGTCACACAAATCATGCTAATGGTACTAAGTTTGTCACATACAATTAACCAAAGAGTGACCAATATTAGTAATAAGTGTGATTGTATGCTTGTCAAGTCAAGCAAATTGTATTTAGTGTGACTATATGGATCCAATAGTCACATAAATTATGACAATCCGTCAATTTATGGTTGATATTTTATTCTCAAGTATTATTTAAAAATATTATTTTAATGTTATATTATGAACTCACTTATTTTTTGGAAGTAATTTGAATTTACGTCTTAAAGTAGCATCGACTACGTCTAAACTAGAGGATTCTACGTTACGTGCTTACGTTTACATACACCGTTTTTGGTGACAGTCCGACAATTCAGGAAATAAATTTATCCGTGAATATTATTTTGAGATTTTAAATTTGTGTTGGTTTATAAACTCACAAATTTACGAGAAGAGATTAGGACTTACGATTATAATGTAACGTCCTTTACGACTAAACCGGAAACCTTAGGATTACGCATTTACGTTTTCGAACTCCGTTTTTGATGAGACAATTTTTATTAGATTCGTTTTGTGCCGTTGATTCATAATTTATAAAAACGTTTTTCGTAAAACGACCCGAGGGCACGCAAATCGAGGAAACTAGAATCGATGAATTCCCGTAAATTAGCGGGATGGGACAAAACAAGTTTATCCCACCCCACTAAAAGGGAAGGCCCAAAAGAGGACACCACATCTCTTGATGTGACACCCTTTTAGCTAGAAAGCTAACACATGTTAAGCTTAAGCTTAACATTTAAGCTAACATTTCACAAAACCATTCAAACTACTTCACACATACCATTTTCCACTAAACTCTTACATGCAAAACCACTCATCCTCCCTTCCTCTCTCTCTCTCTCTCTAAATTCGTCCACCATCACCCTAAAACACCCTCATTTGATCAATTTTAACCATGAAATCATGTGTTATTCACACATATGATGAAAACCCATTTAAGTTATGAAGATTGGAGGTGATCTTAACATGTAAAAAGGAGTTTTCAAGGGACTTTGGGGCTGATTTCTCAAGGAGTTTTCATGAAGAACAAGGGCTGATTTTTGGAGGAATCTACAAATACTTGGTGACCCTAGAAGTGGTGTTGATATCTCATAAGATTGGTTACCCAAAACCAAGTCTTGTTCATCAAAAACCTCATCTTTTCATCACTAATGGTGGTATAGAGATTGTTCTTCCTATCCTCTTGTTATTTTGATTATGTAATCTTGTATTTTCTTTATTTATGTATATGTATATGATGATGAATGATGATAAAAATATTGTGTGGAGATCATGTGTTGATAAACATGGTTAAGAAGATGGAAAACCATATGTAAGAATGTTAAAATCTTGCTTAATAAGTTGGTTGTATAAAAACAGTAAGTAACCAAATGATAAACTGATAAAATGGCATAGTGGAATCCATTTACAGTAAGTATTAGGTGTTATACACATGTGAGAGTTGGCCATGCAATAGAATCATCAAAATGAGTGAGATATGATCAAAACAAAATTAGTGTATCAATCTGAATAGTCTGTTTTGTAGGGACTGTTAAGGATACTTAGACATGGATTGAGCAGTAGCTATAACTAACTTATTTGTAGAAGTTTAATATGAAGTTTATGTCATCCAAAAATGAGCTTCTATCTCCTTATATAACTCAAGATATGATAAACATGGTGCAAGTGAAACTAAAAATCAAATTTTGTGAAATTAAAGTTTAATAGTATTTTATAAGCACTCAAAATAATATAGTATAAAATGTGAAATTAAAACCCACTAACTTATATATTTCATTTATATAAATATGTTTAAGGATAAATAAATGGACATTATATAAAAATGGTAGTTTGGTATGTTTTATAAGTTATAAAAATTATAAACATGATTTTTACGTCTTTTCGGCTAGTACCGTAAAATTTACGTTTTTCGTCAATTAAAACTTAGACGATCGGACCCGTCTAATGTGAACTTTTTAAAAGTCATATAATGATATATAAGTACTTAATACAAGTAAAAACCGATAAAACCCGAACTATATAACATACGGACATTAACGGGCTAAGTTAGCATTATTTGACTAATAATCCAACTAAATGGACTAAACACTTATAAATTTACTTATTGGGCTTAACCCACTTGGGCCCACCATGAAAAGAATAATACTGATAATAAAGGTGTAAAATGGACTAATATAAAGTATTGGGCTTGTAATAGGCTTATTGGGTCTAAAACATGTAAATAAGTAAAACTAGTAAAACTAGTATTAAAATGTTACCAACACATAAACACTATAATGAATGAGTAAAAAAATGTACAATCCCACTTGATCATCATCATATTTATAAAATCATCATATGTATACATAATTGTTATTTTTATAAAGTCATTGGACAAGAGTCTAAGACAAGTACTATTTGTCTAGGTTTCCGTGAATGAAGCACGTACCGTACATCCAAATCGTCGATAACCGCCTTCCCAGATCAACGTGAGTTCATAGCCTCGGACTTTTTTAATTGTTTTTATGAAATGTTTTATAAACCCGCGAGGGAGATAACATGTTAGTTTTTATGAAATAGGACACTAGTTGTCCCAATTGTTTGTTTATTGATTTGGACCCGAATGATTTTATGACCCGGTGAATGATTATATGACCCGACGTATGAAATAAAATGGATTATTAAAGTTAGGTTATGTCACTAAAAGTCCCATTAGCATGAATTGTGAACTACCGGGATTTGGTAGACGCTTATGCATATAATAGTACTATTTGGGGACGATCACCCCAGTTCGCGCCTTGACGGTTGATCCCCGTCGTGCCACATTGATTGGTAAGCGAATTTATGTATGCGAAGATTTACACAAGTGTGATTATTGTGACGACACGCTAATTTAGATGGGCAAATTGAGTTTCAGGCTAGCTACCCGTTGTTTGTTGTAGTAAGGTAACAATGTCATGCGGCTTATAATAATCCAAAAATAACGAAATACTGCTTTATGCATTGAATTACGATATATTGCCTGACTAGCAATACAGGGTCTTATTATTGATATTATGTTCGTGTTTTGGTTTTATATAACCATATCCATATAACTATTTTTATTTAACTTTATACAAAGTTATAAAACGTATTGTATGATGTTTTTACGACATTGGTTCGTATATTGGTTTTGAAGGCAACAGCCTATATTATGATTTTTGATAAGGATTTGTATAAAATGACTTTGGCTATTTTATGGCCTATTACAAAGATTTGTACAAAATGGTTTTCGGCAATAATTATATACCGATGATATATTGATGGTTTTATTAAACTCTATGAATTCACTCGGCGTTATCGCTGACCTTTTCTTTTAACATGTTTTATCTCAGGTACTTAAAGGTAATTCTCGGGAAGATAACAAAGAATTCATGGCCCGCACTTAAATAACAATTTCCATTCAAATCTTTTGTAAAACCTGTATGAAATACAATGACTTGGGACCTATGTAAATTTGATATTTATGAATGGAAATGCTTTATTATTAAACGACGCGATTTTTAAGCGTTGTCTATCATGTGAGTAATGTGCTATCCCGTAACACCAACGAGTCTTCGCTGTATTGAATTGTATAAATTTGGGGGTGTTACAGTTTGGTACCAGAGCTCTCGTTATAGAGAACGAAAGATTTTTAAAACTAAGGTTTTGAATAAAACATTTCAAAATCTTCTAACTATAAACATTTTTCACAAAATGTCTAAAAATCTTTTGACTATAACGGCGCCGAAGAATTCCCGAGTTACCGACAAGGCCAGACTAAGAAGTGTTATTTTAATATATATATAACTTGGATTATATATATACATATGATGTAATTTGATTACATGATTTTTTGATGATTATTTCTATATTTATACGAGGTATTTATACGATGTAGATTGTCACAAGGAACCCTAACTCCCCTAGTAAATCAATCGAAGCTATTCCCGTAGGAATTCTACCTATCCTAGATCTAAACCAAGTTGTGGATGTTTATAATCCCAACAAAATGGTTGATATTCGTAGAAATGTAGATATTAGTTGATTGTGAAATTGAAGAAGAATTGGCGAGATTAAATCTGATATCGATGCCATGACGATCTTTCCTTATAGAGTGGAGTTTGACAAAACGTTACCGCCTGGAAAGGTGTCATCTGATTCGTTGTCACCCAATTCTTAAAATTGAAATCGAAAGGGTGAATGTTGCACTTGAGGCTGTCATTGGAACCATTACCCAAAAGCCTCATGCCACTAATACCTTTCCGAGAAGTCTAATTGAATGTGTGAGTCATTTCATACTAGTGACTCATTTGATAATTGTTGTTGTTAGAGCTATAGGATTGGAAATTAAGTGTTGATCATATCGAGCTTTTATTGCCCTTTTAAGGTTAATGAATAAGGTCGAAAGTATTGGAAAATGAGGTAGGATGTTGCATTGAGTATAAGTTGATTAAAAACTTGAATGAAGTAAAAATTTAACTCGTATGGAATACGAGATTGTCAAGAGGAAATCGTTAAGTCCTGTGATTGAATTATAAGGTTTTAAATGTTTGTTGGTTCGTGTTAAGAGTTGTTCATAGGCCATTGTCCACTAACGAGGATGCCCAGTGTCCAAGAAATAAATTGAAGAGATCTTCTTCTGAATTGGGACCGATGGATCTTTCGGGACATGTGGAACACCTAATGACTCTTTTAGATTAGTATTCATTGTGGTATCTTTTAAAAATAATCCCTAACTTAACTGAGACATCAGTTGGTAGGATGAGTTCTTGGAATTGTATGACATAGTGACACATAATGTGTTACGGTACAATTTTGACTTGTTTGTGATTAATGAAAAGACTACCATTGATTGCTAAATTCTACATGTATCGATGTTATCTATCTTTTATTGCTTCATCCTAATGATCGAGTTAGTGATGCAACCATTGAACAAATACTCATCTCGATTTGAGTTATGTTGTGGATTATTCTCTTTGTATTCCTGAGTGCCATCGAGGTCATGAACCACATGATTATTTGGCTAAAGATCATTTCCTAGCATATTGTAGTTAGTTCTTGGTGAACAACTTTTCATCACTCTTGTGCAGATCACTCATTGTTTTTATAAGATAAAACAGTATCATTTGAGAAAATTGAATTTTCATCACTATATGGATTATTTAAAGTGAGACTTATAAATAATCATTATTGAAATAAAGTTGATTATGAAATACATTGGAAAACTTAATTGTTTTCATAACAAAGAAAATCTTTGTAAATTTATTTTTGATTCTTATTTAAGAATTAAGCATGAAAATGTTTTTATTATAAAAATGATGATAAAATTTTGACGAACTGAGTATTGCATCGTTAATCTTGAAATTGTATATAGTTGCGCGCCTACATACAATTTGGAATGGACCATGCAAGGCTGATTAGTAGTCACCATAAAACTAATGAATAAACACTACATTTTCTTTGAAGATTGTGAAAGAATAAATTTTTTGAGATCTGCAAGAAGTGAAAAATAGGGACATAGTGTTAGGGACACCTACATATGTGCCTGTAGCATCTATTCTTCTGAGTCGAATTTACTCATCTGTGGAAATTGTCTTATTTGACAATTGACAATTCTTTCTTGTCCAATTCTCCCGTAGTGAGATTCTTAGGAAAAGTATCTGATTACCGAGTGTTGATACCCGACTGGATGTATCAACATTCCTATCATTTCTTTTAATTTGATTTCATTTGAATGACCTGGGTAACGATCCGAGGAGCTTTCGAATGCGTACTCAAATTATGAAAACATGGGATATATTCATATTCATTAAATGTTTTTGTCTGTATCTGATTTGAAATTCTCTCGCATAGATTATGCGTTAACATTACTCTTTTGATGATAGTTGTGTGATAGGTGTGAAAACACCCATCCTTTTACCACTTATTTCCAATAAAAACATGACCAAAATGTGTATTTTATGTCGTAAAAGTCGGAATTATGCGTGGTTTGTGTTTTTATTGTGTTTTAGGACCATAAGATGAAAAAGGAAGAAAACACGGGCTTCCACGGGCTTTTATCGAAGAAAACGGGAAAAGACGAAGTCAAAAGATCAAGAGTGCTTAAAGAACGGATGTCCAAGACCTTTTCTGAAGATTTATCGAAGAACAAGTCTAAAGACGGAAGTTTAGTGAAGTCGAAGAACTTAAGTCTAATAAAAGAAGAAAAATTAAAGGACAAGTTCAAATCCCGAGACGACATCGAGAAAAGACAAAGAATTAAAGTCGAGTCGAGAAGACGTGAAGAAAGAAAGGAAGAAGTTGCAACACATGCACTCCTTCCACCTTCCCTATAAATACCCTCCTAATACACATTAGGAGGGTGGTTAGTTTTTAGTTTTAGTTTTCACTTTTTTCATTTTCTTTCTAGTTTTAGAGAGAGAAAGTCTTAAACTTTCTCTCACTAAATTTCATCTTTTCTTTTAATCTTTCAAGATTAAACATTTATGTATTGCTTATTTCATTAATCAAGTTATTTTTAAGCTTTTAATCCTAAATCTCATTCTACCTTTCTTTGATTTTAGATTGATTTTGGTGCAAATTTCATATGATCCGTGTTGTTCTTAATGATTTCGTGCTCAAAAAGTTAATCTTTTGATCATTGCTTAAGTTTTCATTTGAATAAGCTTTAAGATTCTTGTGCTTATTGGCTTATTTTTATGATTAGCTTATTTACCTTTTAAATGTTTTCTTAAAAAGTTCATATTTTTATTATTTGATTTTCCAGTTTGCTTATTTTGACGATAGATAAGTTGAGATTAGTGCTTATTTGATCCGGTTTAGTTTTGGTTCGTTTTAGTTTTGGGAATAAGCTTACCAATATAGCTTATTTCTTGGCTTTTAACCGAATCCCATATATTTCGGAAAGGGTTTAAACCCCTTTCCGATTTGCATATTCCGAGCAGCCACCCCTTCTTTCCGATTGATCAATCGAAAAAGGGTTTCTACTTTTCCGATTTGCATCTCATTTATTCCGATCGAGTGATCGGATTAGGGTTAACATATTCCGACGGTAAGTTTCTGCATATTCCGATTGGGGGTGTTTGTTGAGCATTCCGATTGCACCATTTCCAATATTCCGATTTGGCAGCTTTGTGTTATTCCGATTGGGACAAATTGGTATATTCAGATTTGGACTTTTGTTAAGTATTCGGATCAGGGAGTTTTGCTACTATTCCGATTGCCCCAATTCACCACATTCCGATCAAACGATCGGAATACATTCCGATTGCCCCCTCTTTGGTTATTCCGTTTGATGCTATTTGCCACATTCCGATCATGGGTTTTGAGTAACATTCCGATTAGTGTCTTTCACCTATATTCCAATTAGGGCTTGTTTAGTTTATTATTTTTATTGAGTTTCTAAGTGTTAGTTTTATAAAGTGTTCTAGTATTTTTCTTAATCTAGTCTTTAAGTTTTTCAAGATTTTATTTTTACTCGTCATTTTAGTATTAATATTTTAACTTCTACTTTACTCAACGACACTTAAATTTCGTGCTATTATTTCAAAATAGATAATCAAAACCAAACCATTCTCTTTTTCACCAAAAGACGATTGAGTCGCACTTTTAACCAATAGTCAATTCGAAAAGACTTGGGACAACAATATTTTATACTTGGGGTAAAAGCCAAGTATTAAATGGCGCCGCTGCCGGCTCTTTTCGTTACGATTAAAGGTTTCTAGTGAGAGACGCATTGAATTTTGGGATCCGTTCTTTGAACGTTAATTTCCTTGCTTTAAAAATTTTCAAAAATCCTAAAAAATATAAAACCCTTCAAAAATACAAAAACATTAAAAAATCATAAAAAGCAATTCTTTTCTAAAGGTTTTGCACCAAAAAAATTATATAGATATTCTCTGTGTATATTTTTCTTCTGCAGGTGTATGCGTACTAGATCTTCGAATTATTCTGAGCCCGAGACTCGTGAAGATTTAGATATGGCTGGTGTTAATAACAACAATAACAACCCACCTCTACCCAATTTGAATAACAACAACAACAACAATGTTCCCCTACCTGATTTACGAACCATGGAGGAGTTATGCCAACCCACCATGAACGGACGCGGAGGCCTGATTGCGCCAATGCATGTTACGGCTCAGGAGTTTTCGTTGAAGTATCACATGATCCAGCAAGTGCAAACTAACCCATTTCACCGAATTCCGGATGATGATGCCAACAAACACCTCGACAAATTCATTACCATTACCCAAAGCATGAAGTGCCCCGGTGTTTCTATGGATGACCTTCGCCTTCAACTCTTTCCCCACTCGCTTTCTCACCATGCCGAAAAATGGTTTGACCGTCTTCCTAAGAATTCTATTCATACGTGGAACGACATGACTCAACGCTTTTTATCGCGCTACTTCCCACCATCCATGGTCACAAGCCTTCGTAACCAAATCAGTGGATTCATGCAAGAAAATGATGAATCGCTTTTCGATGCTTGGGAACGATACAATGATTTGATCGACCGTTGTCCAAATCACAATATGCTCCCCGTCACTCTCATTGACACCTTCTACAATGGTCTCACTTTTCGTGACCGTGACACGATCAATGCCGCCGCCGGTGGTACTTTTATGAAAAGGAGACCGGAGGAGTGTCGAGAGTTGATTGAAAACATGACTACTCACCACAAGAATTGGGATTCATCCGCATCCTCAAGATCTAACCTGAGAGTCAATGTTTCTTCTACTGCTTCCAATCCCGAAATATCTGAACTTACTCGACAAATCGCGAGTATGCACAAGGATTTCATGTCCATGGCCACAAACCACTTTCAACAAGCTAAAGCCGTTGCTATTTTTTGTGACACATGTGGTGGTCCTCATTCCTACAATGATTGTCCTTCCACCCAAGGCAATTTTTCTAAAAATGTTAACGCAGCTTACGGTACTTATCCCACGGGAGGCTATCACGCTCGTCCTCAAGGAGACCGTAACTTGCTAAGTTATCGTTCCAACAATTATCTTGCTCCTCCCGGTTTCCCTCCTACAAACCAAAACCAACAACAAAGCTATAACCGAAACAACCAATCCCAACCTCGTGCTAACAATCAATATCAATCCCAAAGAAACCCATACCCAACTCAAGGAAATTCTCAAGCTTACCAAGCTCCACCTCTCAATCAACCGATGGCAGTAAGTCCAGACGTCGAGACGTTCATGAAGACTAATCGAGAGCTGGTGACGAATCTTCAGAGTCAAGTCATCAACTTGAAGGGCGAAATGACGAAACAAGGGAACGATATTCGAGCCGAGCTAAGGAATGATATGGCAAAACAGAGCAATGAGATCCGTGCCGACATCAGATTCTTTCAGTACTCAAGCGCTTAACATTCGTGATATGATTGGTTCGCTCATCCAAGGTAATCAACCCTCTTCTTCGGGTACTCTTCCGAGTAACACCGTTGCGAACCCAAGAGGGGAGATGAAAGCAATCACCACTCGTAGTGGAAAAGGTTATACGGAACTCGAGCTTCCTACACCTCCACCCGTGATTGTGAACAAGGAAAAAGAGCAACTTTACTCACCTCCTTCACCTTCTATCCCCATTTCCCCACCATCCGTGGTTGTGAGTGATCCTACTCCCCTCAAGCCTTCTTCTTCATCCAATATACCTTATCCTTCAAGGTTGAGGAAAGAAAAGCAAAAGAGCAAGGATGATATTCAGGTTTCAACCTTCCTCAAAATGTTTAAACAATTGAATTTTAACATCTCCTTTGGCGAGGCTCTCGCTCACATGCCTAAATACGCTAAGATATTTAAAGATCTTTTAAGTGATAAGGAAAAGCTTCTTGACATTGCTCAGACCCAACTTAATGAGAAATGCTCCGCCGTTCTCTTAAGGAAATTGCCCACCAAACTTGGTGATCCGGGTCGCTTCTTGATTCCTTGCAACTTCCCGGGAGTAGAGAATTGCATGGCCCTAGCCGATCTAGGTGCCAGTATAAACTTAATGCCTTTAAGTGTTTGGAAGCAATTATCTCTCCCCGAGCTAGTCCCCACAAAAATGACCTTGGAATTAGCTAACCGTACGGTTGCTTATCCAGTGTGGATAGCCAAAGATGTCTTTGTTGGCGTTGACAAATTCACCTTCCCGGCGGATTTTGTTGTCGTGGACTACGAGATGGATCCTCGTGTTCCATTAACCGTTGGACGTCCATTCATGAGGACCGGTCGCACTCTCATTGATGTTGCCGCGGGCGTATTAATCATGAGAGTTGGTGACGATCAAATTGTCTTCAACATGGGTAAGATTTCTAAGCAACCTTATTCATATGAGAGTGTTAATGCTATTGATGTTCTCGATGAGGCTTGTGAAGATCATTTTCATGATGCTTGCAAAAGTACTCTTTCTTCTCTACCCAATGTTGAGACCGTTGCCTCAATTGCTCCGGCATTGACTCCTTTTGGAGAAAGTGACTTGGATGATTTCGAAGCTAGCTTGGGTCCTCTCGATATTAAGTATGATAATTCGTCCACCGATTGGGATGAAGATATTCGTACTATTGAGAGACTTCTCAATGAGGACCCGTTTTCCTCTCCTTTGCCTAAAGAGGTGACTAATGATGATCCATCGTTAGTTACACCATCTATTGAGGATCCTCCTACTCTTGAGCTTAAGGACCTACCTCCTCATCTGGAATACGTTTTCCTTGAAGACAACGAGAAGTTACCGGTCATCATCGCGAAGGACCTGCAAGAAGAAGAAAAGTCCCGACTTGTCGCCGTGTTAAAGAAGCATAAAAGAGCTATTGCTTGGAAAATCTCCGACATCCGTGGAATTGATCCTCACTTCTGCACACATAAAATTCTCATGGAGGACGACTTTAAGCCCACAATTCAAAGCCAACGAAGGGTGAATCCTAAAATCCATGAAGTCATCAAAAAAGAGGTTATCAAACTTCTTGATGCGGGTATGATTTACCCTATTTTGGATTCACCATGGGTTAGTCCAGTCCATTGTGTGCCTAAGAAAGGCGGAATTACCGTTGTGCCCAATGCAAACAACGAGTTGATTCCTACCCGTCTCGTTACTGGGTGGAGAGTTTGTATAGACTACCGCAAACTCAATGATGCCACGAGAAAGGATCATTTCCCTCTACCTTTTATGGACCAAATGCTTGAACGTTTAGCGGGTAATGAATATTACTGCTTTCTTGATGGTTTCTCGGGTTATTTCCAAATACCCATCGATCCCCAAGATCAAGAGAAGACAACATTCACTTGTCCCTATGGCACATTTGCTTACAAAAGGATGCCTTTTGGCTTATACAATGCCCCCGGGACTTTCCAAAGGTGCATGTTGGCTATCTTCCATGACATGGTTGAGCAAACCATGGAAGTCTTTATGGATGATTTCTCGGTCTTCGGGGATTCCTTCTCTTCTTGCCTTGCCAATTTGGAACGTATGCTTAAGCGGTGCGAAGACACTCGCCTTGTTCTGAATTGGGAAAAATGTCATTTTATGGTAAAAGAAGGCATCGTGCTAGGACACAAAATTTCTAAGGCCGGTCTTGAAGTCGACCGTGCTAAAGTTGATGTCATAGCCAAGTTACCTCCACCTTCAACCGTGAAGGGTGTGAGAAGTTTTATGGGTCATGCGGGCTTCTATCGTCGATTCATTCAAGATTTCTCTAAAATCGCTCGCCCGATGACCCACCTCTTGGAAAAAGATACTCCTTTTAGCTTTTCTAAAGAGTGTCTCGAAGCCTTCAATCATCTAAAGGATAAGCTAACTAAGGCACCGGTCTTGGTTACCCCTAATTGGGAGCTGCCTTTTGAATTGATGTGCGATGCTAGCGACTTTGCTATTGGTGCGGTTTTGGGCCAAAGAGTGAATAAACACTTCCAACCAATCCACTATGCTAGCAAAACAATGACGGGGGCTCAATTGCATTATACGACAACCGAAAAAGAGCTTTTAGCTGTTGTCTATACTTTTGAAAAATTCCACCCCTATCTTGTTTTATCCACCACAATCGTATACACGGACCATTCCGCGTTGAAGTACTTGATGACTAAGAACGACTCTAAGCCAAGACTTCTCCGCTGGGTTTTACTCTTTCAAGAATTCAATATTGAAATTCGCGACAAGAAGGGTGCTGAAAACCTAGCCGCGGATCATTTGAGTCGACTTGAGGATCCATATCAAGGGGATCATCCGAACAAAGAGATCAATGACTCTTTTCCTCTTGAGACCTTAATGTCTATAAGTCTCACTCTTGATGACACCCCGTGGTTTGCCGACATTGCAAACTACTTAGCGGGTGGTATTCTCATCAAAGGGTTAACATCCCAACAAAAGAAGAAGTTCTTGAATGATGTTAAGACTTACTTTTGGGATGACCCTTATCTATTCAAAAAATGTGCTGATCTGATCATTCGTCGTTGTGTTGACGGACCGGCCGCTTTGGACATTCTCCAGGCTTGCCATGAAGGACCCACCGGTGGTCACTTTGGTCCCAACTACACCGCTAAGAAAGTGTCTGATTCTGGATTCTATTGGCCCACCATTTATCGTGACGCTCACGAAATGATTAAGCATTATGATGCTTGCCAACGCCAAGGCAAGATCACACATAAAGATGAGATGCCTTAAAATTTCATACATGAATGTGAAATCTTTGACGTATGGGGCATCGACTTTATGGGCCCATTTCCATCCTCCAAAGGGAACAAGTACATCCTCGTCGCAGTTGACTACGTTTCTAAATGGGTTGAAGCCAAGGCTCTCCCTACGAACGATGCGAGGGTGGTTGTGAACTTTTTGAAGTAGCTTTTCGCTCGATTCGGCCTTCCTCGTGCTATCATCAGTGACCGCGGGACTCATTTTTGCAATGATCAATTCGCAAGAGTCATGGATAAGTACGGCGTTAATCACCGTCTTTCCACCGCCTATCATCCCCAAACCAATGGGCAAGCCGAGATATCCAACCGTGGATTGAAGCGAATTTTGGAGCGTACTGTGGGGGAGCATCGTGCCGCGTGGGCCGATAAGTTAGATGATGCTCTGTGGGCTTTCCGTACTGCTTATAAGACCCTGATCGGTTGTACACCTTATCGTCTTGTGTACGGGAAAGCCTACCACCTCCCCATCGACCTGGAACACAAGGCGTACTGGGCCTTGAAGTGGGCGAACTTCGACATCAACAAAGCCGGTGATCATCGCAAGATTCAACTCAACGAGCTAAATGAACTGAGGAATGAAGCTTATGAGAACTCGCTGATCTACAAGTAGAAGACGAAGATTATCCATGATGCTAAACTCAAGAACCGAGAGTTCCATGTTGGTGATCAAGTCTTACTTTTTAACTCTCGGTTGAAGATCTTCTCTGGAAAGTTGAAGAGCCGCTGGTCTGGTCCATTCACCGTCGCCAAAGTCTTTCCATATGGGACCATTGAGCTTTCTCAGCCAAATGGGCCAAATTTCAAGGTGAATGGCCAGCGTTTGAAGCTGTACTTTGGTGAGAACATCTCTCAAGAGATGATTCCATCCCTCACCACGTTCCCCACGAACTAAATTTGGGTCGAGTCAGGCTCGTGACTCGGTGAACAAAAACAAGCGCTTCTCGGGAGGCAACCCGTGATCTATCCTTTACTGCTTTCATAATAAGTGTAGGGAGAGCCCCGTATGTGTTTGTTGTCTTGTTTCTTATCTTGTGCAAGGATTCAAACTTCAAAGAGCATCTTGATGACTTTTGACGAACCGTGATACCGTGTTCCTATCTTCCCGGTTCTATCCTAAACTCTTGTGATTCAATATTTCATATTTTATATGTTCACATTGAATTCACTTTAGTTGTCCTTTCCTTAGCAAGATTTAAACAAAGTGCACAATGTCATAAGTGTAGGGGAGTTTACTCCCACATGCTTAAACATTGAGGACAATGTTTATCTCAAGTGTAGGGGGGAATTCTATCGAAGTAAGTGGTCTTTTCCATGAATTTGCCCTCATCATAACCGGAAAACTTGATTTTTCGACATTTTTCAAAATTTTTAATCTATTTTGGCCTAGTTGTATAGTTGTATTTTCCTTTGTTATGTTTATTTTCTTTCCTTGCTAGAGTAAATTTTCAATAAAGTGGTTTTAAGTTTTTCTTAGTCGTGAACATTTTGACTCAACCCGAGTTTACTTATCTAAGTTTACTCTAGCTAGTATCCTTAACGTGTTTAAGTCATGTTTTGCTAGGCTTTTATATAGGGAGCTATAAAACGCGAAAGTCTTAACTCTCACGGGTTAAGAACAAGAACTTTTCGCAAGTTCCTATAATTGATCCTAGAGAGTCGTTTATCAAGGGAACTTTAATATGCGATTTCTAAACTTGAAAAAGTCTAAGAATTTACAAGATCCTATAGGCGACTCGAAAACCCAAAAATTTGACTTAATAGGCTAAGCATCCACGAGTCTCATTCCTTGAGATTTTAAACTGTGGAGAACGAGAGATGATAGAGCCAATTATAAGTTTAGTATTCTTTCGTGAATTTATGTGAGTTAATTATGAGCATATTCTCCCTCCGCTTGTTAATAAATTTATCTGCAATAAATAAGGTTGTACGATTTAAAAGGTTACTTAGCTTCTAGCCCCAGATCGTTTAAAAGTTGCTCGGTATGGATTAGCGTTCATAGCCAAGGCATAACTTATTGAAGCGGGATGCGAAGATTGGCGAGTTCGAAAAGGCCCTAACAAGGCATGAGGGCTATGTTTTGTTGCTAAAGATCCAAAAGTTATGTGAAGAATCATTTATCGAAAATCAATATGAAGGATCGAGACACACGACGAAAAGCAAATACTCCCTAAAAGATCATGGAGAAATCTATCCAAAAAGACCCTAACAAGGTATGAGGATAAATAGATCCAAGTCCTAAAAGGAGGCGGATCGTTGTATATCAAAGTCCAAAATAAAGATTGGAGAAAAATGAAGAAGTCGTGGTCCAAATATGAAGAATCTCTCAAAACTTCAAGTGAAGAAATTACTATTATGAAGAGAAGACCATAATTTCAAGAACGTCTCTCAAAGATTTGAAGTATGAAGTCGCTGCCAAATATCGGTCCGAGAAAGGTCTCAAATCGTGAAGCGAGTTATGCCAAGATATGAACTTTATGAGGTCCCGAGAAGCAGTTTTAAAAGATTTGGTCCTTTAGCTAACTATTGATTAAATCGTGCACTTTATTTTCGGCCTAAACAACTATCGAAATTAGTCAAACAATGCATCCTCGTGATCATTCAAGACAAAAATAAAATATAAGAGATACACCTAGGAATAAGGGAGTCAAAGTGAGTAACTGGCCCACATGAGTTCGTGTTAGTTTGCTAACTTATAATAACAATGATCTCGTTTTTAAGCTTGGTATGGGGAACGTGAAACTTGAGGATGATAAACGTTCATGGCAGCCAAAACCCAACGTAAGTTTTTAATTTCTTTACTTATTTCTATCTTTTTATGTTTAGTATTTAATAAAGGCCAAGGTGGGTTATTTATGATGGAAAATGAAAACCGTGCTTTAAAAATTAATGCATTGCATAAGGGCATTGCAATGGTCAAGTGTAGGGGATTTGATAGGTGTGAAAACACCCATCCTTTTACCACTTATTTCCAATAAAAACATGACCAAAACGTGTATTTTATGTCGTAAAAGTCGGAATTATGCGTGGTTTGTGTTTTTATTGTGTTTTAGGACCATAAGATAAAAAAGGTAGAAAACACGGTCTTCCACGGGCTTTTAACAAAGAAAACGGGAAAAGACGAAGTCAAAAGATCAAGAGTGCTTAAAGAACGGATGTCCAAGACCTTTTCTGAAGATTTATCGAAGAACAAGTCTAAAGACGGAAGTTTAGTGAAGTCGAAGAACTTAAGTCTAATAAAAGAAGAAAAATTAAAGGACAAGTTCAAATCCCGAGACGACATCGAGAAAAGACAAAGAATTAAAGTCGAGTCAAGAAGACGTGAAGAAAGAAAGGAAGAAGATGCAACACATGCACTCCTTCCACCTTCCCTATAAATACCCTCCTAATACACATTAGGAGGGTGGTTACTCTTTAGTTTTAGTTTTCACTTTTTTCATTTTCTTTCTAGTTTTAGAGAGAGAAAGTCTTAAACTTTCTCTCACTAAATTTCATCTTTTCTTTTAATCATTCAAGATTAAACATTTATGTATTGCTTATTTCATTAATCAAGTTATTTTTAAGCTTTTAATCCTAAATCTCATTCTACCTTTCTTTGATTTTAGATTGATTTTGGTGCGAATTTCATATGATCCGTGTTGTTCTTAATAATTTCGTGCTTAAAAAGTTAATCTTTTGATCATTGCTTAAGTTTTCATTTGAATAAGCTTTAAGATTCTTGTGCTTATTGGCTTATTTTTATGATTAGCTTATTTACCTTTTAAATGTTTTCTTAAAAAGTTCATATTTTTATTATTTGATTTTCAAGTTTGCTTATTTTGAGGATAGATAAGTTGAGATTAGTGCTTATTTGATCCGGTTTAGTTTTGGTTCGTTTTAGTTTTGGGAATAAGCTTACCAATATAGCTTATTTCTTGGCTTTTAACCGAATCCCATATATTTTGGAAAGGGTTTAAACCCCTTTTCGATTTGCATATTCCGAGCAGCCACCCCTTCTTTCCGATTGATCAATCGGAAAAGGGTTTCTACTTTTCCGATTTGCATCTCATTTATTCCGATCGAGTGATCGGATTAGGGTTAACATATTCCAACGGTAAGTTTCTGCATATTCCGATTGGGGGTGTTTGTTGAGCATTCCGATTGCACCATTTCCAATATTCCGATTTGGCAGCTTTGTGTTATTCCGATTGGGACAAATTGGTATATTCATATTTGGACTTTTGTTAAGTATTCTGATCAGGGAGTTTTGCTACTATTCCGATTGCCCCAATTCACCACATTCCGATCAAACGATCGGAATACATTCCGATTGCCCCCTCTTTGGTTATTCCGTTTGATGCTATTTGCCACATTCTGATGGTGGGTTTTGAGTAACATTCCAATTAGTGTCTTTCACCTATATTCCAATCAGGGCTTGTTTAGTTTATTGTTTTTATTGAGTTTCTAAGTGTTAGTTTTATAAAGTGTTCTAGTATTTTTCTTAATCTAGTCTTTAAGTTTTTCAAGCTTTTATTTTTACTCGTCATTTTAGTATTAATCTTTTAACTTCTACTTTACTCAACGACACTTAAATTTCTTGCTATTATTTCAAAATAGATAATCAAAACCAAACCATTCTCTTGTTCACCAAAAGACGATTGAGTCGCACTTTTAACCAATAGTCAATACGAAAAGACTTGGGACAACAATATTTTATACCTAGCCAAAAGCGAAGTATTATTGTGTCTCCATATATCCTTGAATTTGTGAAGGATTATGAATTATTATTAGTCTTTTGAGAAGTTCACATCTTATCAACGGTAATGAAACTGGAAAGTTGATAATGCCAGTAGAATGGATTGATTGATTATGACATTACGACATTGTCTTAATTGATGGGAACTCGAGTAGAATTCCCCTAAATGATAAGATGTTGATTATCAAAAGTGATATAAATATTTCTTGATGGATGACCATATCCTGCATTCAGACTTGAAATTATACCGTGAATGGTTGTGAATTAGTCATAGATATTATAATCTAGAAAGAACCTAATATGAAATTATTAAAAGATGTTTCCGTTATCTGAAACCTTAGGAGGTATTTGCTGGTAAATTACCTAGACTTCCGCCATTAAGGCAAGTTGATTTGGTATTGATTATATTCCCGGTGTTGCATCTGTGGCGTGTGCACTATACGTCAGCACCATCTGAATTAAAAGAATTACCGTACAACTGAGAGAGTTGTCGGAGAAAGCTTTTATTCTACCGAGCTCATCATCATGAAGAGCTATGGTGTTATTATTCCTTATATTTGTTGACTACCGTGAACTAAGTAAATTGACGATCAAAATCGATATCCACTACCCAAGATGATAGATTTGTTCGATCATTTACAAGGTTCTAGCGTATATTCAAGATTTGATCCTCGGCATGGTTATCATCAACTTCGCGTCCGCGAAAAAGATTATCTATTCCAATTGCTACATCCAGAACTTGTAATCAACATTATGAGTTTCAGTGATGTCGTTGGATTGACTAATACACACGTAGCATCCATAAATTTGGTGAATCATGTGTGTAGGCTGTAATTTGATAAATTCATGCTTGTGATCATTAAGGACTATATGTTTTCTTATAAGAATAGGAAGGACTTAATAATCATTTATAAACTGCCCTGAATTGGCCGAGTAGTGAAAACCTATACCCCGAGTATTTAACATGTGATTAAAGACTAAATCCTTTACATTATTTGACCGTGCGATTAATAGAAAACGGAATCTATATTGACTCTTCAAAATTTGAGCCATTTGAAACTTTGGGTTTTACCAAAAAGAAAGTGCAAAAATGTTTTGACAAATGTTTTATCAAAAGAACTTTTGAGGGATTATTCCCTTATACCCAGAACATTTAATTAAACTCCTGTTTAGGGGTAAATGTTTATGTGTACTTCTAGACAACTTAATAATAATTGAGGAAACTATATAACTTATGACTTGAAATTTGAAATGACAATTTTTGCTTTTAACTAAGAAAATTTTGACCAAAGTATAACCAAAGATTTTTCAAACATTTACGAATCTTATTAATTATTTTCGATAAATCAACAAAAATCATGTTAATTAAATTCAAATTTGTTTTGAACATTTTATTATAATTGGTCGAACTAAGAAATTTAAACTTTTAACGTTTACGTTTCATAAAAACTTAATATTTATTGTTAATTTACGTGTAATAATTATCGACGCTTTAAAACGTCGGATCAAGCAAAACTGATAAAAATAATTGTTGAGATAGAACTAAGACTTAGAAAATATGAAGGAATAATTTCTGAATAAATACGGTCATGATATTTATTTCATCGAGGAAGGTGAATATAATTACTGACACATAATATAGAAAGAATAAAGAACCATTTAGGATGTATTTCTTTATAATGACTGTGCAAAATAAATTGCCGAGCAATTTAGAAATAATTGATGCTTGTAAGGAGGATAATATAAATAATAAAAGGGGGTTCGCGGCTAATGTGAACCATTAGAATTGAGACGCCGATGGCGCTAAATGATTAAAAGGCCACTTGTGGTTGTCTAAATATGAAGATTTTGAGATGTAGTCATGTTGGAATCTCGTAAGTATAAGTATTCTATTCATGACATTTCTGACTAAATGTATCTTTATTTGAAGAAGTTTTACTGATGAAAAAGTATGAAGGCAGACATCGCCTCACACATTAGTAAATGTCTAACTATTGCAAAGGTCATCATCTGAATTTGATTCGATTTGGGTCATCGTCGACAGACTTACCAAATCTGCTAATATCATTCCTGTTAATGATAAATTCTCAATGAAGAAATTTACTCTTTTTATTTAAAGGAGCTATGTAAGCATGGTGTGCCTATATCGATCATCTCTATCAAGATCCTCGCTTCGCATCGAATTTCTAGAGATTTGCTCAGAAGTCATTGAGAACGAATCTTGATGAGAGTACTGTGTACCACCCCAACCGAAGGGACGAGGTAAAGTAACAATACAAAATACTATAAGTGCTGTTTTATGTTTGAATGATTGACCTTTGGTAATAAACCGTATAATCGCTTTCCTTTGTAGAGATTATCATTGATAATTATCGTATTAGGATCGAGATTGAATCTTGTGAGGATATATATTAGAGCATCTGTAAGCAGGAGTTGGGATGAAGACACCCGACATACACCCATTGTGAGTTGGACATGTCTTTTAGGTTTAAGGTTGCCTATGATGACAAACCTAACCTTACAAAATACCCGACCCGCGAGACCTGAAATGGTTATTGAAATTAGGATCTGATTATTGACTGCCGGTAGTAGGCAGGAGGTTATGTGAATATGAAGTGTAGATCTTGAAGTGCCAGATGGGTAGCGAAGTTATGCCAAAAATTTTAAACATGGAGAAGTAAATTGATGATCTGAAAGATCATGGGAAATAAGTCCCCGTTGTATGGGACCATTGAGATGATGTAAAAGATTGGTTTGAAAGGCATATAAGCTTGATCTACCCTAGGACTTCAAGAACTGCGTGAATTATGTTTCGTATATCGAACTTGATAAAATGTCTATCAAGTGAGAATCTGATCACTTCTTGATGAAGTTTAGATCGGCGAAAAGTTGCATTCATCAAAAACCCGTGAACATCATGGATAGAGAAAGTAAGTCAACATTAAGCCTAATCTTATTCCCGTAGTTATGTTTGATGAAACTCGCGTATTGTAATGAATTACACTTGTGGGAAAAGACCGAATGTGCAGGAAATACCCACATCGCTTTATCTCTATAAGAAGCGAGTAGTAAGATAAGATGATCTTTAAGGACAAAGATCCTGTTTAGGGGTAAATGTTGTGACAATCCGTCAATTTATGGTTGATATTTTATTCTCAAGTATTATTTAAAAATATTATTTTAATGTTATATTATGAACTCACTTATTTTTTGGAAGTAATTTGGATTTACGTCTTAAAGTAGCATCGACTACGTCTAAACTAGAGGATTCTACGTTACGTGCTTACGTTTACATACACCGTTTTTGGTTACAGTCCGACAATTCAGGAAATAAATTTATCCGTGAATATTATTTTGAGATTTTAAATTTGTGTTGGTTTATAAACTCACAAATTTACGAGAAGAGATTAGGACTTACGATTATAATTTAACGTCCTTTACGACTAAACCGGAAACCTTAGGATTACGTATTTACGTTTTCGAACTCCGTTTTTGATGAGACAATTTTTATTAGATTCGTTTTGTGTCGTTGATTCATAATTTATAAAAACGTTTTTCATAAAACGACCCGAGGGCACGCAAATCGAGGAAACTAGAATCGATGAATACCCGTAAATTAGCGGGATGGGACAAAACAAGTTTATCCCACCCCACTAAAAGGGAAGGCCCAAAAGAGGACACCACATCTCTTGATGTGGCACCCTTTTAGCTAGAAAGCTAACACATGTTAAGCTTAAGCTTAACATGTAAGCTAACATTTCACAAAACCATTCAAACTACTTCACACATACCATTTTCCACTAAACTCTTACATGCAAAACCACTCATCCTCCCTTCCTTTCTCTCTCTAAATTCGTCCACCATCACCCTAAAACACCCTCATTTGATCAATTTTAACCATAAAATCATGTGTTATCACACATATGATGAAAACCCATTTAAGTTATGAAGATTGGAGGTGATCTTAACATGTAAAAAGGAGTTTTCAAGGGACTTTCGGGCTGATTTCTCAAGGAGTTTTCATGAAGAACAAGGGCTGATTTTTAGAGGAATCTACAAATACTTGGTGACCCTAGAAGTGGTGTTGATATCTCATAAGATTGGTTACCCAAAACCAAGTCTTGTTCATCAAAAACCTCATCTTTTCATCACTAATGGTGGTATAAAGATTGTTCTTCCTATCCTCTTGTTATTTTGATTATGTAATCTTGTATTTTCTTTATTTATGTATATGTATATGATGATGAATGATGATAAAAATATTGTGTGGGGATCATGTGTTGATAAACATGGTTAAGAAGATGGAAAACCATATGTAAGAATGTTAAAATCTTGCTTAATAAGTTGGCTGTATAAAAACAGTAAGTAACCAAATAATAAACTGATAAAATGGCATATTGGAATCCATTTACAGTAAGTATTAGGTGTTATACACATATTAGAGTTGGCCATGCAATAGAATCATCAAAATGAGTGAGATATGATCAAAACAAAATTAGTGTATCAATCTGAATAGTCTGTTTTGTAGGGACTGTTAAGGATACTTAGACATGGATTGAGCAGTAGCTATAGCTAACTTATTTGTAGAAAATAATATGAATTTTATGTCATCCAAAAATGAACTTCTATCTCCTTATAGAACTCAAGATATGATAAAAATGGTGCAAGTGAAACTAAAAATCAGATTTTGTGAAATTAAAGTTTAATAGTATTATATAAGCACTCAAAATAATATAGTATAAAATGTGAAATTAAAACCCACTAACTTATATATTTCATTTATATAAATATGTATAAGGATAAATAAATGGACATTATATAAAAATGGTAGTTTGGTATGTTTTGTAAGTTATAAAAACTATAAACATGATTTTTACGTCTTTTCGGCTAGTACCGTAAAATTTACGTTTTTCTTCAATTAAAACTTAGACGATCGGACCCGTCTAATGTAAACTTTTTAAAAGTCATATAATGATATATAAGTACTTAATACAAGTAAAAACTGATAAAACCCGAACTATATAGCATACGGACATTAACGGGCTAAGTTAGCATTATTGGACTAATAATCCAACTAAATGGACTAAACACTTACAAATTTACTTATTGGGCTTAACCCACTTGGGCCCAACATGAAAAGTATAATACTGATAATAAAGGTGTAAAATGGACTAATATAAAGTATTGGGCTTGTAATAGCTTATTGGGTCTAAAACATGTAAATAAGTAAAACTAGTAAAACTAGTATAAAAATGTTACCAACACATAAAACTATAATGAATGAGTAAAAAAATGTACAATCCCACTTGATTATCATCATATTTATAAAATCATCTTATGTATACATAATTGTTATTTTTATCAAGTCATTGGACAAGAGTCTAAGACAAGTATTATTTGTCTAGGTTTCCGTGAATGAAGCACGTACCGTACATCCAAATCGTCGATAACCGCCTTCCCACATCAACGTGAGTTCATAGCCTCGCACTCTTTTAAATATTTTTATGAAATGTTTTATAAACCCGCGAGGGAGATAACATGTTAGTTTTTATGAAATAGGACACTAGTTGTCCCAATTGTTTGTTTATTGATTTGGACCCGAATGATTGTATGACCTGACGAATGATTTTATGACCCGACGTATGAAATAATTTGGATTATTAAAGTTAGGTTATGTCACTATAAGTCCCATTAGCATGAATTGTGAACTACCGGGATTTGGTAGACGCTTATGCATATAATAGTACTATTTGGGGACGATCACCCCAGTTCGCGCCTTGATGGTTGATCCCCGTCGTGCCACATTGATTGGTAAGCGAATTTATGTATGCGAAGATTTACACAAGCGTGATTATTGTGACGACACGCTAATTTAGATGGGCAAATTGAGTTTCGGGCTAGCTACCCGTTGTTTGTTGTATTAAGGTAACAATGTCATGCGGCTTATAATAATCCAAAAATAACGAAATACTGCTTTATGCATTGAATTACGATATATTGCCTTAATACAGGGTCTTATTATTGATATTATGTTCGTGTTTTGGTTTTATATAACCATATCCATGTAACGGTTTTTATTTAACTTTATACAAAGTTATAAAACGTATTGTATGATGTTTTTACGACATTGGTTCGTATATTGGTTTTGAAGGCAACAGCCTATATTATGATTTTGATAAGGATTTGTATAAAATGACTTTGGCTATTTTATGGCCTATTACAAAGATTTGTACAAAATGGTTTTCGGTAATAATTATATACCGATGATATATTGATGGTTTTATTAAACTCTATGAATTCACTCGGCGTTATCGCTGACCTTTTCTTTTAACATGTTTTATCTGAGGTACTTAAAGGTAATTCTCGGGAAGATAACAAAGAATTCATGGCCCGCACTTAAATAACAATTTCCATTCAAATCTTTTGTAAAACCTGTATGAAATACAATGACTTGGGACCTATGTAAATTTGATATTTATGAATGGAAATGCTTTATTATTAAACGACGCGACTTTTAAGCGTTGTCTATGATGTGAGTAATGTGCTATCCCGTAACACCAATGAGTCTTCCGCTGTATTGAACTGTATAAATTTGGGGGTGTTACATAAATTCTATGTTTGTGTGACTTTTTATGATATGTAGTCACACAAATCGAAAAGCATAAAAATATGGAAGTGCGGGGAATCGAACCCCGTGCCTCTCGCTTGCAAAGTGAACGCTCTACCATATGAGCTACACTCCCTTTGTAATTAATATAGTTAACTAGACTTACAGCTAAGAGGCTCTCTATCAATCTACTTGTGCTTCTATTTCCTTTTTAGGGTCCTGCAACACTGAATCACATTGTTCCATATTAATTTTAGCAAACTTTAAACAAAGCTAACCACTAGTTAACATAGAGTGCAATTGATATACTTTCGGTACTAGTGTTGAGTGTCCATAAGATAATCAAATAGAACAAACAGGTCTACTATAACAAACGCAAACCAGTAGTTGCAACTTGTTAAATCAAAATATAAAAATACACAAAAGTCTAGACCAAGACAAGATAAAACAATAAGAAGTAGTAGCAACACATGAATCACATCAACATATAGTACCTAAACTTGTTTCAAGTTTTACTAAGAGTATCAACCATTCAGCATATCAGAATTGAAAGTTTTATAAATATATATGCAAGTACACATATGCAAAACTCAGAATAGAAGGTCTGCTTGCTCCATCTTGTAAAGAAAACATAAAAAGAACAATGAAAATGCATAATGTATATACCAGCTAGACACCTAACATTGCCTTTCTTTTACCCGATATCAAATCATCTCCTAAACAGATACATGTTATATCAAACAGTCTAAAAACATAAGCCCATTTAAAACACCCCATTACTCATAATGTAGATCCAACATGATTAAAGATCATGGGCTACTGACCTTAAATGAAGACACAAAAACCACTTGCTCATCCGACTTTATAGATGCATCACAAACATGTATGTTGGTTCCAGAAAATATTGTGTTGGCACCCGACATTAGAAGGTCAGCTGTAACCATTCCATGCTACAAAGCAGATCAAGCCAAAACATTGATTATAAAATGTGTGTAAGGTATGAAATTTTGAGAAGTTCATATGTGCGGATCAAGCCAACACAACATACCAACAAGAAAGTGATGTTTAGCTATTGAAAGAAAAATAATATACAAAATAAACTCACATGAGATCCCCATCCAAAGCCTCTGCAAGAGGTTTGAAACTACTCTTATATGCATTTGATCATGCATTATCAATCTGAAGTGATCATAGATATGTGTAAGAGAACAAGATAAAGGTATGGTAACAGTTGATAGTCATTTGACGTGTATGATAATCACTGATACAAAAGGGAAAATGTAAAGCTAGAGCTATGATTTCGGAACCATATTTTACAATATAGTTCAACATTAGACATAAGTATCAATAGGTACCCACCCACACATGCTGATTCCAAAATTCCACCCTTAAACTCTCGAGAGATGATTTAACCCGTTCAGCTGTATAAATTAATACTGCATTAACTGAATATGATTAAAAAATCATAAGTATATTTAAACATGTTAAGAACCTTTTTACCAGTTTTGGACCCGTTTAATCCCCTCACCCATCTCATTTTGACCCTTATTTGGATAAAACTAGCTTGACCCATTACCAATCAAGTTAAGCCGAGTTAACTTGATTAGAAATTTCCGCCTCTAGATGTTTAAAAGAATAATCTGAAGCTGAGATATTACATTTAAACAATCTTGTACATACCAGACCTTGAGCATATTATAACATTATTGCCTGCTTTCAGGAACTCTTTAGCTAATGCATAACCTATTCTTGTAACAGAATGTGCAGATGAGCAAGATACTAGAGTAACCTGAGTATAATCCTTAAGTAACCTGAGTTCCCAATTTAGGATCTCTTCATCTCTTTTGATTTTTGTACTTAGACCACCCTTATATCACACAAGTAACCTGGTTCGTGGATCATTGTCACCACTTGTACCACCTTCAAAGTACCATTCAGAATATAAAAATAAGTGAGTATGTGATACACTAAACTGGGAAACAGGTTGCTTTGATATAAAAAAGTTATGAAAATTATCAAATTATATCAATCCTCGAAGAGTTTCTGCTTCCACGCTTCCTCGTCTTCCAAAGCATTTGATGAAGCTTCCCAAGCCTACAACAAACAAAAATATTTATTCCACCATAGGATCTAATTATCTATGCAAAGGAGAGAAACAAGCAATATCTTAAATGTACGGTAATACTAGACACATCAAATTAGACATTCATTTTATAAGGCTAGAACAACTTTATTACATCAGGTGTAACACATAGCAAGTGGAAAATCACTAGTCTAATACCGGTTTGCTGATCTGTTATAGCCTCCGGAAAGATGTAGACCATACGGAACCCTAACTCTTGCTGAGTGATGAGGAGACCTGCGAATAGGGTTTACCATAACCATTGTAGGTATGTTTACAGGTGGTGGTAATATCCCTCGATGATCTTTCATCTCCATTGGAACCAAACCAAAGACTTACGACCTGCTTTAGTGAAAGCTTCCTGCCATCCTTCATCAGAGATGTCATCTTCTGCCAAGTAACAATTTTGTTCCTTTACATCTGCTCATGTTGAACCAAGGCAGTTTTCTTATTTGCAGAATCAACGTTTGGTGATTTAGACTTGTTCTCTATATCACTGGAATACTTTTGGATATGATGGGTTGGTGATGAAACTTCTTTTTGAAGTTCATCAAGCAATGGTGATTTGGACTTGTTCTCCTTAAACCAAAAAAATCAGTTTTCATATTTTAAATCAAATTAAAAACAGTAATCAAACCTGACATTTTATGATCCAAAAAATGAATTATTAAAATCAAATAATAACAAATTCAGGGACCTATGTGCCCACAAATGGTAGATTACAATCAATTAGGACAAAGCAATGAACAATTAAGTACATAAATAAAAATTAACAAAAATAAAAAATGAACCAAAATATCTTATTTTGAAGAGATCCAAAGTGAAAGAACGAATTGAACGAGAGGAAGTGCACCATGGTGCATAGTGAGGGGGAGGGGGTGTACGGTGGTGTGCACAGTGGTTTGTGGTGTGGTGGTGGGGGGTCAAGGTCGTGTTGTGGTGAGATGTAAATATGATTAATGGATTTAGTTTATTGGTGAAAAAAAGATCTCAATATGTCTGGGAGTAAATAATGGGAGGGAGTAAAGACGAAACTGGAATAGAGGGTCTGTTGGGTCAGAAAATATGAATTTTGATTTTGGGTGAAAAACTTAGCATTGAAATTTGATTTTTGGTGAAAAACTTAGCAATGAAATTTGATTTTTGATGAAAAATTTAGCAATGAAATTTCAATTTTGGTGAAAAACATAGCGGGATAAAAAACGGAAGGAGGGAGTATCAAATTTTTTACGAAAATATTTAGAGAATTGTTTTAAAATTACTTTTTATTGTCATATATTTTTAATTTATGTGTGACTAAATATTCAGTAAAATATATTAGTCACTTTAAAATAATACGTGACAAGTTTATTATTTAGTCACTTACAGAATAGAATTATGTGACTATATACGATTTTTGGTCACATTCGATATATGTATGACAAATATTTGTCACACATGTATATGTATAATGTGACTACTACTTGAACTAGCATTTGATTCGGTTACACTCCTAAATTATTAAGTGACTAATGACTCACCCAAAAATCAGTTGTTAGCGCTAGTCATATAAATATTCATATGCGTGACAAACAAAATACGAATTGGTCATACAAACTGACTTCAAGTGTGACTATTTATTTATGACTGGCGAATTCAGTCACAAAAAAAAATTTATTTGTGACTACACGAAATTTGGTATGTATGACCGAAACCCATTTTTGTACTAGTGAATCTTAGTGTAAACTTGTTAGTTTTGCTAGATGTGGAATGATCACTATCTCTTATTGATTGTTTGCGTTGTTTCATTTGATTCTTAATTCTTATTCTCGCTTATATCTGTTAAACTAGCAGTAAGAATTAGGAATATCAGCTAGTGTTTGCTTTAGACTGATCATATGAGGCTTTTAAGAAATACAGTAGGATTTGTGGATGTGCCGGTCCATATTTCATCTTGTTTACTTTCCAAATAAAATTCTTGTAATTGTTCATGTTAGTAATGGCAGTTTATATCACATCTCAGTAGCTTTATTACTTGAAATTTATAGCATTGGAATAGTGTGATTAGTGCTTAATACCTTAGTATGTTATAGAAATAAGGGTCGAGTAGCTTACCTAGTGTTTGGCGTTACATTTTCCTAGTATAATTCTTGTCGTTCAATTGGGTTAGTAGACTGAAATCAGCCTGTTGATTGTGGAAGATAGATAGAATGGTAGTCTAGATTAAAGCTCCACTTAGGTCAGTCATAGTTTTGTGCACTCAACAAGTCAAATCAGCTAGACTAGGAGTTCATAGAAGATTAAGATCAGTCTATATATTTTGTGGATTTATTGTAAGTAGATTAGTTACCTTTAGAGAATGGTGTCACTTGGAATTAGTTCATTAACTGTCCATCTATTCTGTTTTTGACTCCATCATGTCAATTCTAGTTTGATAAGCTGTGATTTAGATTCAATAGGCCACTTTAAAGCTGCTTAGCATAAGTTTAGTTCATTGTTTGTTTTAAATAAAATGTGTTGTATATTTTTTAGTTAAAAACAAATAGTAAAATATCATAAGACAGGTTCGGATTTCGAACATTTTTCTATTAGCTTTGTGATGTAAATTTTGTTAATTGAACGTTTAGAGTTGGTTGTAGTGTGATACTCCTTAGGCACATATAGGATAGTTGCTAATACCATAGTAATAGGGTAGGTTTTGAGCTCTTATTGGACCGATTTATTCATTGATTGGATTACCGATTACGTTTTCTATTAGATGTTGAATTTGGAATTGCTTTATTAGCTTTATACGTGTTTACGTTTTACTCGGGTTTATAGCCAATTTTCTTATTAGTATATTATGTTGAATATAATATTAGTATATTTCTCGATTTCCGTGTCATTTACATTTTTGTCGAAAGTAGATATAAATACCAAATTTTCTCTGTTCACCGAAAACAATTCAGTCTAACTTGAAAACCGAAGATGAATTCGATAAGACCGATAGAAAAATGAACTTAGAAAGTGAGAATATTAATCGACTATGACCCATATAGCATCATGCTTCCTCTGAGTCTACGGAAGTCCGGTGACAAAATCCATGGAGATTTTGTCCCACTTCCATTCGGGAATACCTAATGGTTGTAGTAAACCACTAGCCCGCTCATGTTCTATCTTCACCGGCTGGCAGGTTAGACATTTGGAAACAAACGTAGAAACATCATACTTCATGCCACTCTACCAAAAATGTTGTTTGAGATCATGGTACATTTTGGTGGATCCTGGATGAATAGAGAATGGAGAGCTGTGAGCCTCGGTCAGTAAAGCTTCCCTAAGTGTAAGATCATCTGGAACACATAGCTTGGTTCCCTACCATATGATGCCATCTTTGTCTATATGAAACTCGGTCTGCTTATCAATAATCTGAGTAATAGCCCAAATCTCACCATCATCCTTCTGAGTTGCCTTAATCTGAGAGATTATGTCTGTCTTAACTCTCATATTAGCCTATTACCCATGATGTACAAGTACTAAGAATTCAATATGTAAACGATCTAGGTCACGTATGATCTCTTCTTCTATTTTGATGCCAGCAATCATGCCTGACTTCCTGCTGAGAGCATCTGCCACGACATTTGCCTTACCAGGATGGTATTGAAGGTTGATGTCATAATCCTTGAGTAGTTTTAACCATTTTCTATACCTCATGTTTAGATCTCGCTAAGTGAATATCTACTTGAGGCTCTTGTGATCAGTGAAGATGTCACATGATTCACCATATAGATAATGCCTCCATATTTTTAGTGCAAAAAAAACTACTGCTAATTTCAGATAATGGGTAGGATAATTCTCCTCATAAGGCTTAAGCTGACGTGATGCATATGAAATCACCTCCCCATGTTTCATGAGTACACAACCAAGTCCTTTACCTGAAGCATCGCTATAAATCTGAAATCCACCTGTGCCAGATGGGAGAGTAAGAATAGGTGAAGAAACCAACCGATGATTAAGTTATTCAAAGATCTTCTCTCGCTCATCATTCCAGACAAATTTCTCTCCCTTACGCATCAGCTTGGTCAAAGTCAAGGCTAACATTGAAAAGTTCTCCACAAATCTGCGATAATATCCAGCTAAGCCCAGGAAACTACGAACCTCAGTTGCAGACGTCGGTCTTGGCCATTTTGTGATAGCTTCAACCTTCGCATGATCCATGGTGATCCATTCCATGGAGGCAATGTGATCAAGAAATTTTACCTTGTTTAGCAAGAATTCACACTTGTAAAATTTAGCATACAGTTGCTTCTGGCGAAGAATCTGTAGCACGGCGCGAAGATGTTCTTCATGTTTTTCCTTGGATTTAGAAAAGATAAGGATGTCATCCATGAATACGACGACAAATTTGTCTAGAAACTCATGGAAGACGCGGTTCATTAAGTCCATGAATAACGCTGGAGCATTAGTGAGTCTGAAAGGCATGACTACGAACTCATAGTGGCCATATCTTGTACGAAAAGCAGTCTTAAGAATGTCCTGCTACTTCACTCGCAGCTGATGATAACCGCATCGTAGATCAAACTTGAAAAAGTGCTTGGTACCTTGGCGTTGGTCAAACAGATCATCAATGCGTGGCAATGGATAATAGTTCCTGATCGTGATCTTGTTCAGCTCACGATAGTCAATGCATAGACGCATGTTGCCATCCTTCTTCTTGACGAAAAGTACCGGTGCACCCAATGGTGATACACTCGGACGGATGAAAACCTCGCTTTAGTAACTCCTGAAGCTGGTCTTTCAACTCCTTGAGCTCTATGGGAGCGATGCGATAAGGAGCCTTAGAGATTGGTTCAGCTCATCGAATGAGCTCAATACCAAACTCCACTTCGCGGATATGTGGTATACCTGGAAGTTCTTCTAGGAATACATCAGGAAATTCTGAAACGATGGGATGATATTGAATCGACGGAGCTTCGGTAGTAATATCCTGAATCGTAGCTATGAAGCCTTTGCTACCATGAGCTAGTAAAGCATGGGCTTGCAAGGCATAAATGATTTGTACAGACTTTCCTGGTATGAAACCATTATGAATGTACTCCGGAGCTTGAACGTCAACAAATATAACCCGGTGCATATGGCAATAGATAGTGGCATGGTGTTTAGCTAACCAGTCCATGCCTAAGATTAAATCAAATTCACACATATCCAAAGGAAGTGCGTCTACTGGGCGAACCTTATCATCAAGTTCTAGGGGAAGGTCTCTGTCCGCATGAGTAATGCGTACATAATATCTCATTGGCGTAGATATACTTAATATGTTCTCTAGTGGTGTAGATGTCTTATTAATACGGGAAGCATAAGAAGTGGATATAAGTATGTGAGTAGAACCCGTATCAAATTAAACGCAGGCAACATGTCCGTACATAAATAGGATGCCAGTAATGGTACCTGTCAACTTATTTGCCTGATCTATGGTGGTAGTGTAGAAGCGACCTGAAGCTAGTGGTTTCGGAAGAGCAGTACCTGATGTACCAACAGTCTCTCCCTTCTTACAGTCCTTGAACATATTACCTATTTGTCCACACTTAAGGAAAACGCTGGCATGGTCCAAGATGTCTACGGTCACAAGTAGTGCAGATAGGATGGGTATACCCTCCAGGAGGTACCCTCGCTACTTGACAACCTGTTTAAGAAGATATGCGTGAGACATGATTATTGGTTTTAAACATGACTACACTGAAATTTTAAGTTATATTACTAGATGAAGACGAGTTATTGGATTGCTGGTCATGCCCACTCGAAGAGTTCCTGTTATGATGCTGAAATGTTAGCATTTATGACATACAACAACTTAACATAGAAGAGTTTAAAATTTTAGGGACCTGTTGTTACTGGAGTAACTAGCATGGTTACGGTAGTTGTCAATATCGTTACGCCTGTCTGATCCGTAACAGTCATTAGTTTGACCTTGCCCCTTGTTGTTCGTTTGCTGAGTGGCCGGTTGGGACCGGTCTCCACTCTTCTGCCTGAAAGATACATTTGAATGGTACAAGATGTAAAAATGAACGTACTGGTAGAATAAGATGATACACTTGATGACTAAAATTTATACCTCTTCTCTGGACGAGCTGGATCTTCATAGTCATCTCTCTCATGGAGCATCTCCAAGCTACTTTCTGCATCTGCCACTAGTGACATATTGGTGAAAGTGGCACAAATTAGCAGATCAGTAGTCGAGGAATGAAGAGCCTAACGGAAATGCTTCGCTTGCTCTTTTGTTGTACCAACAAGAGCGCCCAGAAATCCAGCTAACCTGAGGAATCTACGCATAAACTCCGTGTTGTTCTCCCCAATTCTCTGACGAATATCATGGTGGTCCCTCTTAAATCGTTCATGTTCAATCCTTGGGAAGAACTGATTATAGAACAACTCAGTAAGCTGATTCCAAGTCAAAGTAGCCAACCATGCATCGCCTCCATTTGTCAGCTTGTACGCTTTGTACCAAGCTAGTGCATCGCCTTCAAACTTGTAGCAAGCCAATCGTGCCTTGTACACTCCATCACATCCCATGGCATCAAAGATCTTCTCCATGAGTGAGACCCATTTTTCAGCATTAAATGGGACCTCAGCCGCTCGAGGCTTCTACTTGTTGAGTCTCTCCAGCCATGTGTGTAGGGTGACAGGCGGAGGAGGAGGAGGATGATTCGCATTACTTGGTCCAGCTTGGAATTCTGCCCGAATCTGCTTATGAATCTGAGGGAGCATAGTTTGTAGAGCTGCTCAGACAGCTACATCAAGTTCCCATCATTTCGTATGCTGGCAATCTGACAGTTTCAAAGAGGAAATAAAATGATTTATCTGATTAGAAACATAGGATAAACATAAGAGATGCATGAAGAGTTTATGAAGGCATTGCCAACGAAACAACCATTTGTAAAGGTGGACGCCTGTGGGTCTGTCCACAAAACACAATTCGCAGAAAAGCACATGCGACTAAATATGGCCAGTCCTGTACCAACCATTACTTAGTCAAAAACTTAACATAAAACAATGATGCATGAAATGAAATTTACTGTCAGTTTAGGAAGATCCTGGTGACTACCCACTAGTCACAAGTCAATTTTAAGAGCCTACAAACCTTGGCTCTAATACCATAAATGTAACAACCCACTTGGATAAGTGGATCGTTACTTATAATTATGGTGTGTCATCAAAGCATGCAAGGTAAATGTCTATAACATTAATGACCATAAACGAAACCGGAAATAAACATCGGTTCCAAACATAAGCTCCACACACAATGCATAAGTAAAGAGTAGAATAAGGACTAATAATGTCCAGCAAAGCAAAAGTATGTAAATGCATTAAAAGGAAGAAAGACAAGGGAGCATCCATCCCAATGCAAGTACTCTTGATTCCTAGCTTTGCCCTTTAGTACCTGCTGTAACACATCACTTTGGTAAGTAGACCGTTACATGATAATTATGGTGTATCATCAAAGCATGTAAGATAATATGTCCTAAAACATACATGACCAAAAGGAAAACCGGAATCAAACATCGGCTCCCAAACATAAGCTCAAAACATGCATAAAGTAAATGAAGTAGAAGGACTAAAATGAGTGTCCAAGCAATCATAAATAAATGAAGTGCAAAAAGGAAGAGAAGTCTAAGGTACCTCACATCCTATGCGCCTACTCTCAATAGCATATATCTGTCCTTGGGTACCTGTCGTATGGGACATGGAAAGGAAAATACGGCTGAGCAATACGCTCAGTGAACAGATATAATGACATGATATGAATACTGAAACATAAGTAAAAGACATGAAATGTAGTGGAATAATGTAAGTCCTGTAAAACCTAGAACATGTTTATAAACTGGTTTATATCTGAAAAGCCTTATTTCATGAAAAAGTAATTTAAATGCCAAGAGCCCATATAAGTCATAAAAGGTATCAACATGCATGAATACATAAAGGGGTGATCTTATGTTTTGAGCTTATGTTTGGATTACTGATGTTTGATTCCGGTATTTCCTTTATGGTCAGTTAATGTTTTAGGACATTTACCTTATATGCTTTGATGACACACCATAAATACACGTAACGGTCCACTTATCCAAGTGGGGTGTTACACTTATGGTATCAGAGCGCAAGGTTCGACCTATAGGCCCTAAAACTTGACATGTGACTAGTGGGTAGTCACCAGGAATTTC
The DNA here is from genome assembly GCA_025667525.1 of Glebionis coronaria. Taxonomy (NCBI): domain Eukaryota; kingdom Viridiplantae; phylum Streptophyta; class Magnoliopsida; order Asterales; family Asteraceae; genus Glebionis; species Glebionis coronaria. The sequence continues at coordinate 13,431,103 of CM046876.1, forward strand.
CCAGATTTTGGCATTGTTATCTTTCATGTTTCTCATGAATTTATCAGTCAGTTTTCCTCATTTACCAGTCAGTTTTCTTAAAAATTTTTGACTAAGTAAAAGGTTGGTACAAGACTGGCCGTATTTAGTCGCATGTGCTTTTCTGCGAATTTTGTTTTGGTGAACCGACCCATAGGCGTTCACCCTTGCTCGTTCAGATTTTGTATCGGTGAACCGACCCATAGGCGTTCATCCATACTCATTTCAGATTCATGTTTTCAGTCGAATGTTACTTAGTGAACCGGCCATAGACGTTCACCGCTATTCAGATCAAATTTCATGTTTTCAGATGATAGTTGTTTTGTGAACCGAACTAAAATGTTCACATTTATTCATATCATGATGTTTCATTTAAGTTGACTAGTGTTGATCAAAAAATAGACATCCCCGTTTAGTCCCAGATTGTAAATTTCTATACATGACAGTTCTCATAAAATTTTGACAAGTATGGATCGAACCAGGATCGCCCATACTTAGTCACATGTTTCTTCCTTAAATTCTGTGGATTGAACCATAGCCATCAACATCAGTTGATGTTAAACCTCAGTTGATTACCATTTATATTCTTTGTGAAAGTCACGTTTTCATGCTCTCACGTGGATGTCGTTTTCATGTTGATTGAGTTTCATGTCTTCTTACGAGGATTATGTTTTCAGCAAAGTGATGATGTTTTTATGCTAAGATACAGAAGGACTACAGTAAAATCATGTTTCCATGATAAATCATGGTTGGCCTTCATTAATTATGTTTCATGCTGATCATCGTTGGAACTTCGATTAAGTCATACTTCTGAGCTCTCTATACAAATAGCACTAAGTCTGTTCAGAAATTGTCAGTCTATCATGTTATTCGTTTCAGTTAAGTTTGGTATCGTTTAAATCAATTTATTTCTGTTGATCATGTCGGACAATTAACACCAACACCAGCTATCCTATAAAATTTGCTATCAGTTCCATGTACAGTATTTCATGTGTACTTCATGTACAATATCTCAGATGTACCACGTGTACAATATTCTAGGTGTACTCCATGTACCTTACTCCATGTGTATTGTAATCAATCCTCATTCAACTCAGGCGTTTCCACTTGTCGATATTCTACCAGATGTTGATGCTACTCGAGAGTTGAAGATTTTACCAGATACCGTTGCTGCTAATATTTTGGAGACCTCACGAATGCTGATGCTGCTGATACTTTGAAGATTCCACATGATGCTGATGCTGTTTATATTATAAAGACTCTTCAGAGCAAGGACGAAAATATAGAATTGGACGTCCAGACAATACTATACTTCAACTATCAGATGCTACCATTCCATTCTATGCCTTTACTCCATTAGTTAAGATGTCCCACGTCAAACAACTATTTTTCAGTCAGAAGAGTGGGAATCGGTACCCAGCTGACCACTCAACAGAAATAGTTACATGAATTACGGTCATGATAATGACCGTCATGAAACTGACAGACAAGGCAGTAGTGACAACCACCGTGCTAATAATTAATCAGCCAGTGACCATCGGAACTCCGGAACGGACGTGACCAGAAACATAGAGGTCAGCAGTCTAACCGGTCCGCCAACCCTAGCAGTCACCAAGATTTTCAACCTTACTCGTATCCACCGACCATAACACATGTCAAAACATCAATTAAGACACAAATCTCAAGTATCATTTCGGAAGACACGTGTCAGGATACTAGTCATGATACATGTCATACGAATATCTTTTCAAGGCACGAGCCAAGACTCATAGCTCCAGTATGCCTTCTGAACCTGGCTCTCATAAGTTCAGGGTACCCCCCAAGGGGGTATACCCATTTTGTCATGCCATGCATAAATCAAACCATTAGAGACTCATACACCAACACTGGAGTAGTACTCAGGTGAGACACGTAGTGTTCATTCTGTGAGATTACAAACGAACATATTTAGTGAATGTCACCACATTTATTTCACGTATTCCTTGTGGAGTCTATGGATCGTTAGACTAAATGATTACAAACCATTCAATCTAGGATTATCAATTGTACTTATGTGATTAACAGAGCGGAATAGCACAATTGATTAGTAACAAGATGTTTAAGAACAAGATGAATTCTCCCAAAGATTGTTTGCATTAATCATGAACACAAACAACTCTAGGTGTGTATACATTGAATCCCACACCTAGAGGTCAAAGCTAATTGTAGGTTACATTGTGAAAGATGATATGAATGTAAAACCTACGTATGTTTCTTTATAAACTAGAAAACATAGATTACAAAGAAAGCTATTAAATTAATAAAAAGACTCAACCAGCTTGTAGTATTTAACTTTGGAAAAAGTAGTCCTTGTCTTCTTATTTTGTTGTTTTTGACGAATCAACTCATAATTTCGACCCAACAATCTTCCCCAAGTTGATGATGTCAAAAACACTTCCCCTTAAGCTCGCATTCTTTGTAAAACATATAACACCAAGGATCAACATACCACACTTTGTAGACTACTTCCCCTTTTTTCATGATAAAATAGGGGTCTTGTATGTAAGAAACCTTGATTTCGACCACTACTAACCAATATCACACTTCTAATCTAAGTGTTCTACATCTCAAATTACCCTCCGTGAAGCACAAGTAATGCATTATAATGAATTTGAGATTAAAAAACTTACATTAGTTGTAATAATACTAATGAGCAGTAGTAAACACCTTCACCTCAATGTTAAAGTAAATGATTAACACATGAAAAATTTTGCTTCCCCTTAAATTGTGCTAATCATTCTTCAATCTTCAAATTCTGTAGGCTTTATGTAATGATCACATATGAAGAAATCTAATTATAACTGATGTAGGTTTTTCGTACACGTTTTAGGAAAAACGCGTATGAGTGGCAAGTATTAAGTTCTACGCTTTAGGAAAAACGTAAAACCGAATAAATGCGGGTTCGTTCTCGAAGGAGCTGTGTGTATTAATGTGCCAATTATATAAAATAACAATGTTTGGATTAGTGACGTTTTTGGTTTAGAGGAGAAAAATTAAAGACGAGCTACGACTACGATTTAAACTACGACGTTGACGTAAAACGCGAACGTAAATACGTAAAACGCGACAAAATTAAAAATTAAACCTAAAAATTAATTAAAAGTTTAAACTAAGTCTAAAATAATATAAATAAGAATACAAATCCAACAAATATATTTTTAAACCTTTTATTAATTAAATATTCAATTTTTAATGCTAATTAAAGCCCAAAAATTAAATATAATCAACAAAATGTCCAAAATATAATTTTATTGAACAAATAAGTTATTTATATTATTTAAAGACCAAAAAGTATTTTTCCTAAATTTTCAAAACTATTTTCCTATTTTTTAATCACTAAAAACTATTTTTAAATTAAAATAATCATAAAAAATAATAAAATAATGCCAAAAATAATTTGACAATTTTAAAAATCCTAAATTACCCTAATGAACAGTAGAAAATTGACAAAGTTTGAAAAATGTAAAAATTTGCATTAAAAGACAAAACTGATTAATAATAAAACCCTAATTAACTTAAATTAATTATATAAAATAATTAAAAAGTGAACACTGGAAAACTTTTAAACTAAAAATCTTAAAATACTTTCCTAAATATAAGAAAAAAATTAAAACTAAAAAATACTGAATTTTACCACTAAAAGACAAAAACAGAAATGTTAAAAAGTAATTAAAAATGCAAATAAACCTAAAAAATACTAAATGAATAGTAACTTAAAAAGTAATTAAACTGAAAAATCAAGATTAAAATAAGAAAATTATTGAAACTTAAATCAAGTCCTAATTCCTAATTAACTCCACTAAAGACAGAAATACAAGAACTGTGATAGTGACATTTGCCCACTTTCTGTCTTGTAGTAAAGCAGTGGGAATAGAAAAGCTAGCAGTAGGAAAGGAGTTCCCACTGCTTGTATTAAAAAACGGGTCTGGTGCTTTTAGAGCTTAGGAAAGCCCTTGTGGTTGATTTTAGTTGGACAATGGGGCACCCCTACACTCAGTGGAGTGTAGGGAATCTATGCAAAAAAGAAAAACCACAACTCTAACCAAGAAAATCACAGTTAAGAGCAAATCACAGTCACTGTTATGCACTATAGGTCTGAGGGTGTTTGTTTGCTGATGCAAATGGTAAGAAAATGAATTTTAGATGCCAAATTATTGCATACAACCCAACCAAATCACATACAATCAATCTAAATCCCTATGCTGACCTAATATCTAACAATATACAGAAAATCAAACACAAAACACATTGAAACAAGGCAGAAACTTGGTTTAACTGATTTTTAAGCTATGTGCCAATTTTTTAGCATGCAAACTACTTATAACCCCTACTGAACTCAAACCAATTACTGAATATACTTTAACTACCCTAATGGAGTGTGTTTTAACAGCTTAACTAACTTAAATGATACTTAAACCAACTGATAACCTCAAATCCAAACACCCTCTTAAAAACTGATAACCAATTTTAACAAAGTAATTGCTTGCAAATCTTAATAATACTAACTAGACCTATCTAAGCAGACAAATAACAGTTAAATAAGCAAGATTTAACAATCATACAAACACACAAAGCAATGTCATGCAAAATCAAAAGAAGCACATAGAAAATGTAAAAATTGAAAGCAGGGTTCAAGCCAATGATACCTTGGGCTGAGGCCTTCTGCTGGGCTTTTCAAACAATTTCTAAGAAGCTTATGATGAGCTTTTGGTGTAGAGAAGTGATGGTGTGTGTAAAACCCGCTTGCTTTTACCATGAACAGTAACCGTAAGATCGTACGTCGCAGATTAAAACCTTCCTTATATAGTATGATCACATTCACGTGCTATTATTTAAGTAGTACATACGTGTATAAACATGATAAGTATCGATTACGTACGAACACATGATAATTATTTAACAGTAATTAATCACGAACGTAATTAAAACGCAAGGTAATATTAATTACGTATATATGTAATTATTACGCACATGAATAAATATAGTTTGTCACGATCGAAAACTAATTAAATTACGTAAACTACGTAACACGTAATCACGAACATTAAACACGATTAATATTAAGTATATTAAATTAACGCGACAAGTAATCACGTAAATAAGATTTACGTTTAAACACGTATCACGATAATTATGAAAATATACGACGTATTAAATACACGATTACGCGTAACATTTTAGCTAGTCGCGTATTAATTAAAATAAAGAACTAGTGGGCTTCGGGCTTTTGGACAAGAAAGGGGTGGAAAGGCAAATGGGCCGTGGCCCAATGTAGGATCCAAACCGACCCTTTATATTTATAAAACGGGGGGGGGGGGGGGAGCACTTGTTTTTTTTGTCTCTTTCTTTCCTGCCGACACAAACACACGACACAAAACCCTAAAAAAAAACAAAGCAGCTGCCTATGTTTGTGTTTTCTTCTTCCCTGCCGCGACCCACATCAAGGAAACAAGAAGAAGGGATCGAGGATTGATCCTAGAAGAACAAGGGATTCGTTGTTTGAAACCCTAAACGAGTAGTAAGTATATAGAAACCCTAATCTCGTTTTCAATTCTTTTTCCTTTGATCAATTAATCAAGAATACGAATTGTAAGAGTATAAACATGGGTAAAACGAGGCTAATTAGTGTTAGGGGGTTTCGTTGGCCTGTTGTCACACAAACCGAGAGTTTATGACTCTCGGTGACGGCTTACACCACCAGCCGCAACCCTAAAAAGGGTGCTGGCGTGATTTTGCTCGAGCAGGGGAAACAACGAGAGAGCAGGGGGAACCACTGGCTGCGGCCAGTGGTGATTATCCTTCTAGCAGTGGGAACCGGCTGCTGCCGGTGGCACCATCACCACTGCCAGTGGTAACTGGCAGTGTAAGGGGTGTTTGGGTTTCTGTTTAACAGATTTAATGGCTGTTTGGCAATGGGTTTAAGGGGCAGTCTTGAGGGGCTGTTTGGTTCGGCTTATATATGAAAACAATACGATTTTCACGGGATTCCATGGGTTCGTTTTTCGACGCATTTTTTTAAAACTAACACATGGGTTCGGGTATTATTTTTACGAGTTATTAGCCTTAACATTTATATTAATTTACAAGGTAAATAAAATTAATTAAACACGACTTATAATTACAAGATTATTTATTTACGAGTTTAATTAAATTAATTGACATGTTACTTAATTAATTTAATTATGACTTAGGTTATTATTATTATTAATAATACATGGATTTTAACCTAAGTATTTATTATTTATATTGGACTATAAGTTAATTAATTAATTATTTAACATGCCTTATAATTAATTAATTTACATAACTTAGGTTATTTTAATACTAAATATTAATACACGTTTTAACCTAAGTATTTAACCTTATTTAATTAAAAACAAGATATATTTAATTAAATACTTTTAACCTATAGTTATTTAAATGACATGTAATAATTAATAAACTATACGTTATATCAGTATGACTTAGAATATTAATCAGTAGACACTTAAGCTTATTTATTAGCTTATTTAACCAGCTTATATCTCTTTATGGAAACTTTCTATTTTTAGAAACTATTTAATTAAGCAGTAATTCTATCTTTGGAAACTTTCTATTTTTGGAGACTATATATTTGGTAACTTTCTATTTTTGGAAACTTTCTATTTTTGGAAACCTGCTATTTTTGGAAAGTTACTTAATATTGCTCAGTAAGCATAATAATACATGAAATACCAGGAATACTTAATCAGATTAATCAGAATATAAGATAAACATAGATTAAAGCTTAAAACAGTAAAACATGACTTAAAACATATAAAATAAGTCAAGACAAGACATGAAATCCAGTACGTAATTCAGTGATTCGATACTTATACACGTGTGTATTCATGTAGTGTTAGTGATCCAGAAGTAGGATTCTCTCTTCCGTTCATTCACCAGACTTGAGGTACGGATTCCCGTCCTTTCAGTATGGACATTCTTTCCTTATTAGGATTTCCCCGTATGCAGCCAACTGTTTTCCCAGTATTTGTTTTATTGTTTTGAACTGCTTATGTTTAATTAGTATAATCTATAGCCATATACAAGCATGACTAGTTTCACCTAGTTATGGAGGTACCATAACCATAACATTGGAGGCACCAATGTTATGACTTCCCCACGGCGGAGTGATTGCTCGTGGCGTCCCTTTCAGTTTTGGCCATATTATTATATCATGTGGGGCGTATGGGTGCATCCTAGTTACATGTTTTATTCAGTATATCATGGTGAATGTGGTGTGTGCCTTGCATCCTTCACAAGGAGTTGATCCCTCCTACCCAAACCAGTATATTAATTAGAGGCATCCCCTCTAATCAGCATGATGAGGTCACCCCTCCAAGTATTCATGCACGTGACCTTTTCATGACCTATATGGGCTATGGTATATATATGTTAAAACAGTTTTCATAAGATAAACATAAGGCTTTTCAAACTATAAGACCAGTTTTCTCAATACTTACTCAGTCTACTCAGAACTTAGTCTTCCGCTGTTATATGTTACATGCTTATCCTATTTCATGCTATATTGTATATCCGTGCACTGAGCGTTTTGCTCAGCCGTTACTTTCCTTTCCATGTCCCAAAACGGCAGGTACCCAAGACTCGAGCATTTGGAGGACATGCATAGGATGGAAGCTGCCATAGACTTCTTCTCCTGTTTCCTTCATATATTTATGCTTGTTTAGTCTTTCATTCAGTTCATTTACTTTGTTATGTTTTGGGCTTATGTTTGGGAACCGATGTTTGATTTCGGTTTTCCCTATGGTCATGTATGTTTTACTACATATTTCCTTGCATGCTTTGATGACACGCCATAATTACGCGTGACATTCCATTTATCAAAATGGGGTGTTACAATTGTTGATCCCAAACTTAGATCGATTTTGCTTTGTGTTATCGAGATTAGATCAAGTATAACACGTAGAGAAACTTTTGATGTATTCAACAATCTAAGTATTATGCGGAAACTAATACTCAGAACGAAGAACAACCAGAATATATGAATACCAAACTTTCACTTTGATTAATAATAACAATGAAAGATTACAATGAAAGTGTTATGAGATATGTGGAAGAGGTGTATGTGAGATGTTTTTTTATGTCTAACCCTAAGGCTTCCTTTTATAGGTTTAAGGAGCCTTGTACAAAAAGCTAAGATCAATTATTTTAGGAAGAGACACAAGATAAACATACATAAATAACATATTGACTAAATCTTTTTAAACATTAAGAATATATTCTGAATTCTTATCTTCATACTTTGTCCACCAGCTTGAAGAATTCATCATTGGCAGATTTAGTCCTTGTCTTTGTCTTTAAGATTCTTCTTGTCAACGCCTTGATAATTCGTATCAGCGTCTCATCTGTCAGCGTCTCGTTTACTCTTGTCAGCGTCCAATTTCCTCTTGTCAGCGTTCAAGTGACTTAGCTAATTTTATTCCCAACAATCCTCCCCTAAACTTGATATATACTCTAGTAATCAAGTTTCTGAATAAAATAAAACATACAGAGAGGATTCTTACAAATATACTTATCCCTGAATTTGAGTAATAATAAATCTCGAAAAGTCAATCACTCAAATCACTTGTATAGTCAGCCTTCACTTGGTCTTAGTTATCTTCAACACCTGTAGAGTCTTTGGGGCTTTCTTTATTACTTTTGTCACTCAAATTCGATTGCTCCTCCCCTTTTTAAGACTCCTCTCCAAGATCAATATACAAGGACGGAACCAAAAACATCCTCCTTGCATCAGCTTCCAAAACAACAAGTCTATCAGTTCAAAACTGTGATCCTTGACAATTTGTACCATTTCTGTATTATGCTTTTACAAGCTAATACAGATTTTCGTCAATTCCATTAATGTCAAAGGTTTCATACTGTCCTCATCCACATTCGGGAAATGAATCCTCAATGTTGATTCATAGGACATGGGGATGGACTTACTGATGATAAGACTGACTTGACTTGCATTAAAGCTAGTGCCAATAGTCTCAGCCATCTCCATAACACTATACACCCTTGTGAAAGTGATCTCTGCTGCTACTAGATGTCAATCACTAGGAAAAACATCTCAATGATCATTAGGCTTCCAGATATCCAAAAATTTGAAAAATGAAAGGGTGATGAAACGTTTTGGGTCTATAAATCAGTTTAAAAAGGACATCAGCTTAAGATGTCATAGCATAAAATGTACTTGAGAATGCATAAAACCTTAGTTAAAACACAAACAAAGGTAATAATCCTAAGGAAATTTACTAGTCTCTAATAAGCAAGAGTGACAAACACTGTTCATGCATACACTCATGCAAAAGCATGATAGACACACATGAACTCTAGAGTCCTTTGTTCACAAATGCCCCAAAGAGAAAGTTAACTCATATAAAACCTTTGCAACTCCCCAAGTAAGCCCAAAAATATATCTACCCCAAGTCACCCATACGACCACACCCAATTCTAGGTCAAAAGTCTTGGCAGCATGCATGTTTAAATAAAAACGTGCATGCTACAGTGCCTCGAGGTTTAGAAAATTCCAACAATTCCATAAGGAAAAGTCTTCACTATTTCTAACCCCCACTCACCAGTGGACACAATCTAGAATTATGCAAGAGTGCTCTAAGAGTACCCAAAAACCTAAAGGTTTACCTCCCCTTAACAGAAGCATACAAATCATTATATGTGAAGGAGCAAAATTTTATCTCAAGATAGGAATGTAAACACTCCAACCATCATAAATAAAAGTTTACAATTCTGTATCCATCCAAATGTAGCTCCACTTTCCTGCATAGTTAGACAAAAACCACAAAAACACACCAACAGAGGCTACCCTTTCCCACAATAATGGGTAGAGATAACATGTCAATGGATAAAAATAATATCAGTGGAAAGACCAACAATGCATGTTCCTTGAGCATCCACTATCCCGATATCCTTGATCATTAACCTGCTTTTGGATAGGCTGCTCAAAAAGAAAACAAATTAGTTTTCTTTGGAGATCCAAGCCTTGTAGGACTTGGATCTGTCTAGTTGTTCAACTAGAGTGGTATTATTCTTTACCATAAATGCCTGTTCATCCCTTTGTGACCTAAGCACCCAATTTGTTCCAATGAGACTAGTAATGACCTTCTCAAGATATTTAAATCTATTGCAAGTCATTGAAATACCATTAAAACTAGAGTTTTGCTCTTGTTTAGGTTTCCATATTAAGTGGGATGATGCTTTAGACCCTTGACCCTTACTAACCAAGTATCTTTGTTTATATGGTCTAAAATAAGGTCTCATACCAAACTTGGAGCTGTCAGCGCTGCATTTGTGCCTGTCAGCGTTGAATTTGTTCCTGTCAGCGCTGAATTTGTTCCTATCAGCGCTGAATTTGTTCCTATCAGCGCCCAAATTAGGGTTTGCTACAGGAACATACTGTCTGTTTGACCAAGTGTTGGTCTTTTGAAAGGGTCTCTGGCCATGTGTGTTAGACCCTCTAGTAAAGAATGGAGCTGGTCTAACAACTTGTGAATTTTGGTTCACAAAGGTTTTGGGTCTGACAGCGTTTGACCTATGTTGACTTTTATCAGCGCTGAAGTTGTTCTTGTCAGCGTTGACATTGGAAGCGTTGACACATTTGTATGCCAAATGTGAAAAGCTACCACAAGTGTAACATGCTTTTCTAGACATAGTCTTAGGTCTAGAAGCAAAGAAACCTGTTCCATGGTTACTAACTTGGCTTTTTGGGGACCTAGTATTCCTATACATCTCTGCATACTTAACACTAGGTTTCTTAACAGTGTGTGAGCCAAAGTCAACAGTCTTGCCAGTGGATGGGTGTGTGATCTTGATGGGGACAGACTCTTGTGTGATGATAGGGGTAGGGTCATTTGGACTTTCACACAATAAACCTCCCTTAACAAACAAAGTGTGGTTAGCTTTCTTCCACTCATCTAGGTCAGTCAGTTTTTGTTTATACTCTTCAACTGGGGAAGCAACTCTTGGTGGAGAAATAAATTCCTTCTCTTGGAGCTCTGGTAAACCAGTCCAAGATAAGTCCTTTGATTGGACACCATAGAAATCCCCAGCTGGTGGTGGAACACCAGTATAATTTTTCATCCCAATCCTACTCATGTCCTTAGAGTCTCTTTGTTTACTAACACACTCTCCTAGGGTTTGTGTGGCCTTATCAAATCTCTGGATTTTAAGACTCACATTATCTTTATTTTTGTTAGCCTCATCTAACTTAGCTATCAAATCAAGATTAACCCTGTTTGTGATATCTTGAATATCTTTACTTTGATGTAACTCATGTTTTAAGATATTTATTTTATCCTTTAAATCAAACTCCATTTTCTTATACTCAGCTACTGTCCTTTCTGTTTGGGTGAGAGCAATTTGATAATTAGATACTTTGCATCTTTCAGAACTTGCCTCATCTAATAATTTTACTATCTCCTTATTTAGTTTTTCAGTATTTAAACGACAAGAAGAGTTATCACATACCTCATTATCAGAACATGAAGAAGAATTGGAACTTGAAGTAGACGTGGCCTTAACTGAAAACATCATCAGATTCTTCTTCACCTTCTTCCTTAGCTTGGTTCACCTCACGATATTGGATCTCGTTCTTCAAATCAAAGTTCCTCAACAAGCTCTGATACCACTTGTGGAAACCTTGGTTTCCGGATCTTTTAAGCTGCTAGGCATGATTATCATTCATATGATTTAACATAGCGGAATTAGAACAATAATCATGAACAAGGTGTTGTGGACAAGATGAATATCTCCAAACTTTACTTGTATTATTAAACACAAATAACACCTAGACGTGTATACATTGAATCCCACGTCTAGACACACGAATTGCTTGTAGGTTACATTGTGAATGATTGTTATATGAAAACCTACGTCTGTTATTTTCTTTATATACTAGAAAATACAGACTTTACAAAGGAAACAAGATATTGACTAAATCTTCTATTTTCTTGCAAATATATCTTCTACAAGTTTGTCCACCGGCTTGTAGAATCTTCTCTTGTCAGAATTAGTCCTTGTCTTTTAGTTTTGACACATCAACTCATAATACTTTATATTTTCGACCCAACAATCTTCCCCTAGTTGATGATGTCAAAACCCCTTGTATACGGTACACGATCTTCAAATTGCTTCCCCTTAAGTATAGCACATATTCTTCCCCTTTTTGACACATCAATAGGGAATATGTGAAAGTATGCAATCTTGAAAATTCTCCAAAAGTAGCTCTATGTAATGATCTTGAAGAAAAATAAGTACAATAATTTTGATGTAGAAGCAGAATAACCCAAACTTTGTATTTCTTTCACCCAATTGCTCACTAGTTGATAAACTCTTCCCCTAGTTGTCAAAACGACTAGAGAAAAATGCAACTCTTTCACTGCAAAAGGAGGCTCAGTTTATTGGTACGAACGGGAACTGAAACCAACAAAAACCGCACAACTATAAGCCAGTTGTTAGCTATAACAATATATTTAGATCCAATGATAAAGGTGTATTTCTCACCCATCAGTTTTTATTACATGGGTACTGGTAACCTTCACGACTATGAGCCAATCGTATGCTATAACAATATATTTAGTCCAATGACAAGGTGTATTGCTCACCACAGTTTTTGTTACATGGGAACTGGTAACCTTCACGACTATGAGCCAGTCGTACGCTGTAACAATATATTTAGTACAGAGACAAGGTGTATTGCTCACCTAAATAAGAAAAACAAATTTGTGAAAACTAACTTCAACATCAAACTTACCATAAGAACTCTTCCCCTTAATCATATACGACTTTATAAAAAATATCCGAGCCATGAATATCAATTTGATATTCTGTATAGAAACGGAGATCCCATGTACCTTCGTGTGTAAATACCTCGTTTTGTGTGCAAAAACATAACCAAAATACCAAACAGCAGCGAATTCTTTGTCGTCCAATATCCTTCACTGTCCAAGATCTTATCAGTGTGTGTTGTCCAATATCGGACAACACTTGTCAGCGTTTGAAAAACCATATCTCGGACAACACATAAATTTCTGTCAGCGCCTAAATATAACTTGTCAGCGCCATCTTTAAACCTGTCAGCGCCTGGTCATCAGCGTCTCATCCATGCCTTGTCAGCGTCAATGACATCCACTGACACTAACATCTATCAGCGTCAAAATAACTCCCATCAACGGCTAATTGATCTAGGGTTTTATAAACCCTAAATCATTATTTCATGTGAAAATCCATAGGCTGCAGTGAACTTCGACAGTGAATAACTTCTTCATAAATGCTCAGATTGAAGATCCCTTCGGTGAGATCCTAGACATAAGTGTCAAGAACCTACAGATCGAATTTCACGACGATCCAACGGTTAACGAATGAGAAATCGCGTTTTTACTATTACTGTTCACAGAAAACAGCATATGACCCCTGCTGACTTCGACGGTTAATAACTTTTTCTTGGGGATAGATCTCGACAATCCCTCCGGTGGATATCTAGATATATGTGTGTATAACACACACAAAAGATTTCGTGGCGATCCAACGGTTCAATAAAAAGTTATGCCCTTCGTACTACTGCTGCGCACACAAACTGCATAAAAACCCTATACGGGATTTTCTTCTTTTTCACTAAGAACGAACACCTCGTTGATCCTAGCATCGAGAGCCACCCGCTCTGATACCAATTGTGGATCCCAAACTTAGATCGATTTTGCTTTGTGTTATCGAGATTAGATCAAGTATAACACGTAGAGAAACTTTTGATGTATTCAACAATCTAAGTATTATGCGGAAACTAATACTCAGAACGAAGAACAACCAGAATATATGAATACCAAACTTTGACTTTGATTAATAATAACAATGAAAGATTACAATGAAAGTGTTATGAGATATGTGGAAGAGGTGTATGTGAGATGTTTTTTTATGTCTAACCCTAAGGCCTCCTTTTATAGGTTTAAGGAGCCTTGTACAAAAAGCTAAGATCAATTATTTTAGGAAGAGACACAAGATAAACATACATAAATAACATATTGACTAAATCTTTTTAAACATTAAGAATATATTCTGAATTCTTATCTTCATACTTTGTCCACCAGCTTGAAGAATTCATCATTGGCAGATTTAGTCCTTGTCTTTGTCTTTAAGATTCTTCTTGTCAACGCCTTGATAATTCGTATCAGCGTCTCATCTGTCAGCGTCTCGTTTACTCTTGTCAGCGTCCAATTTCCTCTTGTCAGCGTTCAAGTGACTTAGCTAATTTTATTCCCAACAACAATTATGGTATCAGAGCCAAGGCTTCGACCTGTAGGCTCTAAAACTCGACCTGTGACTAGTGGGTAGTCACCAGGAGCTTCCTAAGCCAACGATTGTTATTCCACGTATTGATGTTTCAGCGCGTTGTTGTTTTAACCATTATATTTTCAGCACCTTTTTCTTTTAGCCATGACGTTTTCAGCACCTTGTTGTTTTCACCATGATGTTTTCACCAGTATCGTCTTACTAATATGGAATGAACAACCGTCATCCATACTTAGTTATGTGTCAGTGTCTATGCATGATGTTCCTAGTGAACTGTGATTATGTGAACTGAACCCAAGTAGTTCATAATTTTCACATAAAATTTTTTCTGTTAAGTTTTGACAATGACTTTTAATTATTTATGTTTCATGCATTCATGAATTTATATCATATGTCATCTATTGCAGGAATTTTGACTAAGTAATGGTTGGTATAGGACTGGCCCTATTTAGTCGCATGTGCTTTTATCGAAACTTTTAACTTTGGGACCGACCCATAGGCGTCCCCTCGCCATGTCTTTTGTTTTGGAACCGACCCATAGGCGTTCCCTCGCACATATAAAGGTTTTATAAACTACATTACGCATTCATGCACTGTTTTTCATGCATAAAATTTTTCTCATGATTTAAATTGGCATAAAATTTTTTTTCATGTCCCATCATAAGTTAATATGTCTTTATGTCAAGTATGCCTTCATACTGTCATGGTTAACTTCAGTTTCATGCTGATTATGTTATACACTTCTTCGTAATAGATGGTTTCATGTTTCCTCGTGATAATTCCGTGTTCATGTTGATTATGTTTCACGCCTCTTTTGTTATTTACGTTGTCCTGCAAGACATTGTTAGATTTCTTGAATCATGCTTTCATGATAGTCATGGTTGGTTTC
This sequence comes from Glebionis coronaria, assembly GCA_025667525.1. Classification (NCBI taxonomy): domain Eukaryota; kingdom Viridiplantae; phylum Streptophyta; class Magnoliopsida; order Asterales; family Asteraceae; genus Glebionis; species Glebionis coronaria. The sequence goes on from CM046876.1 coordinate 13,446,371, forward strand.
CATTGATCATGCTGTCAGGCAAATCATCGTTGAATTTTGTGTAACCACACTTTAGCGTTTCTCTATGCAACAAGAATGATGTCTATGCTAATACTGCCAGGTTATCATGATGGTTTTCCTAACCGTTTAACCGGTTTACTTTCCTTAAATCATGACAAATGATCGAGCCCATACCGATCATTTCATGTGCATTCCATGTGTACTCCACGTACCGTATTTCATGTGTATTACATGTACCTTAATCCATGTGTATTCCACTTGCAATACTTCATGAGTATTCGCTAGTCGATTCTAAATCATCTCAGGCGTATGTTCACTTGCTGATATTCTACAAAATTGTCGATGCCGCTCATAGCTTGGAGATGTTACTGAGGGTTGATGCTGCTGATGTTGGGAGACGCTACGAGATGCTGATGCTGATGCTGTTCACAACCTGGAGATTCTAAAAGACGAAGACAAAGGCGTCGGAGCAAAGCAATTGGACGAGAAGATGCTTCACCATCAGACAATTCCCATCAATCATTGTCCCAAATTCATAGTTACATGTCACACGTCGTTCGGCTGTCATTTCAGCCATATAAGTGCAAACCAGTACCAGCCGGCCACTCAGCTAAACAGTTACATGAGTCACGGTCATGAGAATGACCGTCATGGAACCGACAGACAAGATGATAGTAACCACTACTATGACAGCAACTATCCTAGAAATCGCAACCGAGGCTCCGGCCACGGACGTGATCAGACATACTAATGATCAGTAGTCCAACCGATCCGCCAATTCTGGCATATTAACCTAATATTTGTAGTTCTAATTGTTTTACATCTCGAGACACATGTCAAGACATCAGTCAAGACACATGTCTCACGTATACTTTCTGAGGACACGTGTCAAGATACCAGTCAAGACATATGTCACGCTTACATTTCTCAAGACACGAGTCAAGACACATGACTCACGTCTAATTATGGAACATTTCTAAGAAATTCAGGGTACCCTCCAAGGGTATATCTATGTTGTTGTGCCATGTATTAATCAGGCCACAAGAATTTCAATACCATTATCGGCGCATCAGTGAGAACTGTCACGTTGCCGATGTCACTTTCATTTCTTTCACCATAGTTCATATATTCATAACCATGAAGGACGCCTTTCGTATTCCCACACATACGAAGGTTTTCCTTCAGCTTAATGATAAGATCCAAGCTGCTAACGCATTTCCTCGGACAGACACAAGATGAATTTTATCCTAATTATGGACTATGAACATCACACCATGCTATGATTCATGATCATATACAGTAATGTTCAGGCTCCTGAATACATTCAGCTTGATTTTCCATCAGGAAAATCTGTACAAATTATCTATGCTTTCCAAGCACGTGCCGTGTTAGCAATAATTGCTAAAATTTTCTAGCTGTCACTTAATTATTCCACGATCTTCCCATACATTCCAAGAGAACCTACAAGGAGAAGCACGGTAACATGAGATTATGTGTCGACTACCGTCGATTTAAACAAATCACCATTCATGACAGTTATTCTCCTCCACATATTGACAACATGTCCAATCAACCGTATGGTGTTAATCACTTTTCCAAGATCGAACTCACGATCATGCTGCCAACAGAGACGAGTGAAAAAGCAGGACATGTCCATGACTGCTATTCGTACACGACTCGGTCATGCTAGATTTATGATTTTGAATTAGTCTCATCAATGCTCCAACCGCATTATGAACTTAATAAATTGAGTTTCCATGAACTACTAAACAAATTCATCAGCGTTTTCATTGAGGATAACCTGATTTCCTCTAAGCCTAGAGAAGAACAGGAAGACCATATCTGCACTATGTTGCAAATTCTATGACAAGAGAAATTCTACCCTGGAATTTTTTTCCAATATCAATTCTGTTTGATTACAGTGACACACTGAATCACATGGGTTTCTACGGTTAATCTTACCATGACTCAGCTTATGCGTAAAGGAGAGAACCCTACACTACATTAGGTGTTCTAGAAAATTATACGCTAGGAGAAGTCTAGATTCAGAGACTCAGAGTTTCGCAAACTCCTAGGTATCAAGTTCTACGAAGCAAGATACAGTTACGTTCATATCTAGGTACCTGACATACCAACAGGTTAAGATAGGACACCAACAAACTGGGATGTTTTCATCATATGAAATTGTGAATCGAAAAGGGACAAGATCTCCATGGATTTTAGTTACCAGATTTCAGCAAACTCAGAAGAAGCATGATCCTATCTGGGTTATTGTCAACAGTTTGATCAAGTCTGCAGAATCCTTACATCCGTACGGATTTCAGAACCAACAGATTGAACGAACATGTTCCAGCCAAGGCTCATCCGATCACTTGGCAATCCCTCAGCTATCGGGTCAGACAAAGATTCGTAATTGTACTCCTAACTTACTTCACGTCTTCATTCTAATTCCACGACTTTCTTTCGCGCTCACGTTCATGACACTATTCACGTTCATGATCGTATTTTGGCTTACGATTTTACGTTCATTTCCTTCCTCATTCTGGGAAGTTTGCAAGAACTTGTGAGACCAGATCCAAGTTTAGTATAACTCTCCATCATCAGATAGACGTTTCACGTCATATTCCACGTCTCACCTTGTAGCGTTTGGCGTTACCGCCATTATATTCTATGATCACGACATGTCTCACATGTCATGTTCATTCCGCGTTCTTCATATCATAATCAAGATATGTTACACGTATCATGGATCACGATATGTTTACTCATACTACACTCGCCAGATCTCCACGTAGCACGTTCAAAATTTTTCACGTATCACGTTCAAAATTTTTCACGTACTACGTTTCTTTATGTCTCGCGCATCGTTTCTGATTATTAGTTAAGTCAGATTGTCTAGCATCGTAACATTTCAGTTACCCTTGCACGTTAACTCTTTTTTTCCTCGATCGAATTTAGGGGATCTACTTCCCGTTGATAACCAAGAATTTCTTCGTATTCCAAGTCAAGGTCAGGAGGACCAAGATTTATCATTAGTGTCAGGATCTTCTGAAGGAACCGTTCCAAGAGGGAGGCCACTTGGAAACGGACAAGTTCATCCGGACTTCTTATCCATTTTTCTGTTATCGATTAGATATGTCATTGTCAGTCACGTCACGTTCCATGTCTTTTCAAGACATGTCACGTTCCACGTTCCCTTCTACCATGTCAACTTCATTTCCGTTATTATGCATACCTTTCCAGTTTGATTCGGGTATGTTTCGCTTCCAGTTACGTTATCTATAATTCGGGGACGAATTATTCTTTTTAGGGGGGAAGATATGTAAAACCCGCTTGCTTTTACCATGAACAGTAACCGTAAGATCGTACGTCGCAGATTAAAACCTTCCTTATATAGTATGATCACATTCACGTGCTATTATTTAAGTAGTACATACGTGTATAAACATGATAAGTATCGATTACGTACGAACACATGATAAGTATTTAACAGTAATTAATCACGAACGTAATTAAAACGCAAGGTAATATTAATTACGTATATATGTAATTATTACGCACATGAATAAATATAGTTTGTCACGATCGAAAACTAATTAAATTACGTAAACTACGTAACACGTAATCACGAACATTAAACACGATTAATATTAAGTATATTAAATTAACGCGACAAGTAATCACGTAAATAAGATTTACGTTTAAACACGTATCACGATAATTATGAAAATATACGACGTATTAAATACACGATTACGCGTAACATTTTAGCTAGTCGCGTATTAATTAAAATAAAGAACTAGTGGGCTTCGGGCTTTTGGACAAGAAAGGGGTGGAAAGGCAAATGGGCCGTGGCCCAATGTAGGATCCAAACCGACCCTTTATATTTATAAAACGGGGGGGGGGGAGCACTTGTTTTTTTTGTCTCTTTCTTTCCTGCCGACACAAACACACGACACAAAACCCTAAAAAAAAACAAAGCAGCCGCCTATGTTTGTGTTTTCTTCTTCCCTGCCGCGACCCACATCAAGGAAACAAGAAGAAGGGATCGAGGATTGATCCTAGAAGAACAAGGGATTCGTTGTTTGAAACCCTAAACGAGTAGTAAGTATATAGAAACCCTAATCTCGTTTTCAATTCTTTTTCCTTTGATCAATTAATCAAGAATACGAATTGTAAGAGTATAAACATGGGTAAAACGAGGCTAATTAGTGTTAGGGGGTTTCGTTGGCTTGTTGTCACACAAACCGAGAGTTTATGACTCTCGGTGACGGCTTACACCACCAGCCGCAACCCTAAAAAGGGTGCTGGCGTGATTTTGCTCGAGCAGGGGAAACAACGAGAGAGCAGGGGGAACCACTGGCTGCGGCCAGTGGTGATTATCCTTCTAGCAGTGGGAACCGGCTGCTGCCGGTGGCACCATCACCACTGCCAGTGGTAACTGGCAGTGTAAGGGGGTGTTTGGGTTTCTGTTTAACAGATTTAATGGCTGTTTGGCAACTGGTTTAAGGGGCAGTCTTGAGGGGCTGTTTGGTTCGGCTTATATATGAAAACAATACGATTTTCACGGGATTCCATGGGTTCGTTTTTCGACGCATTTTTTAAAACTAACACATGGGTTCGGGTATTATTTTTACGAGTTATTAGCCTTAACATTTATATTAATTTACAAGGTAAATAAAATTAATTAAACACGACTTATAATTACAAGATTATTTATTTACGAGTTTAATTAAATTAATTGACATGTTACTTAATTAATTTAATTATGACTTAGGTTATTATTATTATTAATAATACATGGATTTTAACCTAAGTATTTATTATTTATATTGGACTATAAGTTAATTAATTAATTATTTAACATGCCTTATAATTAATTTATTTACATAACTTAGGTTATTTTAATACTAAATATTAATACACGTTTTAACCTAAGTATTTAACCTTATTTAATTAAAAACAAGATATATTTAATTAAATACTTTTAACCTATAGTTATTTAAATGACATGTAATAATTAATAAACTATACGTTATATCAGTATGACTTAGAATATTAATCAGTAGACACTTAAGCTTATTTATTAGCTTATTTAACCAGCTTATATCTCTTTATGGAAACTTTCTATTTTTAGAAACTATTTAATTAAGCAGTAATTCTATCTTTGGAAACTTTCTATTTTTGGAGACTATATATTTGGTAACTTTCTATTTTTGGAAACTTTCTATTTTTGGAAACCTGCTATTTTTGGAAAGTTACTTAGTATTGCTCAGTAAGCATAATAATACATGAAATACCAGGAATACTTAATCAGATTAATCAGAATATAAGATAAACATAGATTAAAGCTTAAAACAGTAAAACATGACTTAAAACATATAAAATAAGTCAAGACAAGACATGAAATCCAGTACGTAATTCAGTGATTCGATACTTATACACGTGTGTATTCATGTAGTGTTAGTGATCCAGAAGTAGGATTCTCTCTTCCGTTCATTCACCAGACGTGAGGTACGGATTCCCGTCCTTTTAGTATGGACATTCTTTCCTTATTAGGATTTCCCCGTATGCAGCCAACTGTTTTCCCAGTATTTGTTTTATTGTTTTGAACTGCTTATGTTTAATTAGCATAATCTTTAGCCATATACAAGCATGACCAGTTTCACCTAGTTATGGAGGTACCATAACCATAACATTGGAGGCACCAATGTTATGACTTCCCCACGGCGGAGTGATTGCTCGTGGCGTCCCTTTCAGTTTTGGCCATATTATTATATCATGTGGGGCGTATGGGTGCATCCTAGTTACATGTTTTATTCAGTATATCATGGTGAATGTGGTGTGTGCCTTGCATCCTTCACAAGGAGTTGATCCCTCCTACCCAAACCAGTATATTAATTAGAGGCATCCCCTCTAATCAGCATGATGAGGTCACCCCTCCAAGTATTCATGCACGTGACCTTTTCATGACCTATATGGGCTATGGTATATATATGTTAAAACAGTTTTCATAAGATAAACATAAGGCTTTTCAAACTATAAGACCAGTTTTCTCAATACTTACTCAGTCTACTCAGAACTTAGTCTTCCGCTGTTATATGTTACATGCTTATCCTATTTCATGCTATATTGTATATCCGTGCACTGAGCGTTTTGCTCAGCCGTTACTTTCCTTTCCATGTCCCAAAACGGCAGGTACCCAAGACTCGAGCATTTGGAGGACATGCATAGGATGGAAGCTGCCATAGACTTCTTCTCCTGTTTCCTTCATATATTTATGCTTGTTTAGTCTTTCATTCAGTTCATTTACTTTGTTATGTTTTGGGCTTATGTTTGGGAACCGATGTTTGATTCCGGTTTTCCCTATGGTCATGTATGTTTTACTACATATTTCCTTGCATGCTTTGATGACACGCCATAATTACGCGTGACATTCCATTTATCAAAATGGGGTGTTACGGTGTGACTTCACAGTCAAACACCCAATATATCTTGAAACTTGGAAATATTGAACTCCTTGGACTTTGTTGTGCTGCCAAAAAGAAAACAAGAGAAGGTTACCTGTTTACAAGAGCTGATAAGCTATCAAGCTAGCTTATTAATTAAGCTAGCTTATAGCTTATAGCTTAAAGATAAAAATGACTTTCCTTTAAAACTGATTTCTTTTTCAAAACCAATGAATCCAACTGAAATTTTATAAAACCTTTTCACAAACCTGATTTTTATAAGGTGAATCCACTTTCACTTCATCCTCTTATAATCATCAAGATTTGAAAAACTTTTAACAATAACTCTTTGGTACTAAAGAAAAACGAATTTCTGAAAAAAACTTAATAACTAAAAAACTTGTGAACTTTTTAAACTACTTGCTTTAAAAAAGAAACAATTAAACTAATGGATCACAGAATATTGTATAAGCTTGAAAACGTTCACTTTCATTACTTGTTAAAAATTATACAATAAAACTGGAACAAACATAGCAGTTACAAGCCAACTGCTATTTATAATAGATGAAAGACTATTCTAGAATGAAAGGAGTACCTAAAACCCTAAACACTGAAATCCCTAAAAAGTCCCTTGGTCTTGTTTGAATTCTTGGTCAAAACTTGGAATCTTGTGATCTTTGTTGGATGCCAGTTGTTGAATGAATCTGGGGCGTTGAAATAGTCCTTAGGGAACAAGAAAACGTGTTGGAACCCTTGATGAACTGTCTTGATGCTTAGTTTGCCATATTGGGGGTGACAAGGCAGCAGGGGAAGCCACGTGGGGGACCCACAGGTCACGGGGTAAAAACCTGGGAGTGGGGTTTTGTTTGTATGAGAGGTAATTACCAAACTGGAGCATATGGGGTTAAACCCCTTTGATTTGAGGGTGATTTGAGGTTAGGGTTTATGTTTATGAGTGTGTGTTTTTAGTGTGTGTTGATTAGGTTTAGGGGTGAAAAAGTGTTACCCGCCTGTTTATATTAATAAAATATGGGTTTAAAAAGTTAAATTAATAATAAAATAGGTTTAGTGGGTGTGTTGACTGGGCAGTTGACTTGGGCTTGGGTTTTGGGTTTGGTCGGGTTTAGATAGGGTAGGGTTGGGTTTGGTTGGGTTTTAAGTGGATATGGGTTTAATTTTTGGCAAGTATGGCCCCTGGATTCCTTAAAACTTAGCATATGCAATCTTTCAGCTTTTCATCCCAAATCCTTTGTAATCAAGTTTCCACATCTTGTCATTTTTGGCACAAAGGTTTTTCAAAGTTGATTCAAGGACTTCTCTTGTAATTTTGATATTCTTCAAGGACCTTTAATGCAATATCTTGAAATATTAGGGACCCTAATGCAATAATTGAGTTTTGCAAGGGTATAATATGACAAGTCTTCAATTCTTGAGGGACCATTTTTGCCAAATCTTCAAACTTCAAGGACTTCAAAGAAAATTCATGATTCAGGTCCGGTTCTTTATGCGGCTTCGTTTCCCGTGTTCGTTTTTGCTTCATTCTTGTGATCTTTTGTTGATTTCACGATATCCGTACCTAAAATACACAATGAACAAACACAAGCATATATTTGGGTATTTTGATGATATTTTAAGCGTTTTAAGCCCGATTTGGACGATGAGACTATGTATAATTACAGTCTCATCACTCCCCCATACTAAACCATTGCCGTGTCCCCACGCAATGCTAGAATTAAGTATCGTAGCACTTCCAAAATTCATTTTATGATGACTTTTATTGAAGACATAAATTTAAATAAACTACTACACGTGTTTTAGACATAATGTATTGTTTTCATCACGAGAACGTGACTTTTGGGATCATAGAACAAGAACACGTGAATGCTTCGTTAGAAATAATTTCGTCGTCCTCGATTTTCACCTAATTCCATGCTAAGCGTGTAACGAGATCATTGTTATAATAAGTTAGCAACACGAACACATCTCATGAGTGTTAATTACGAACCTAAACTCCCTTATTCCTACTTGGTATCTCTTATATTTTATTATGCCTTAATGATCACGATGATACATCATTGACTTATGCGTGAATAGAGATTAAGTCTAAAAATAGAGTTCTAACGGTGTAACCAAAATCATTAAATTAATAATTCACCCCAATAGACAACGATGTCAAAAAAATTAAGTCAACAAGAAGGATCGATAAACACGGTTTTATAACAGTTTTGAACATGAGACTTATTACCAAGACTTTTATACGCCCCCTAACGGAAGGGCCTTATTATCTTTGGTTTACCTCCATCTTTTATTCAACTTTGCCATGAAGCTTTTATTATGACTTCGGTCTTGCCTTGCCTTTTATTATCCGCCTCATCGGTGGTTTTATTAGCCAAAGACGTATATCCTCATGCTAAAGCGAATTTTGGATCTTTAAAGCTTCGAAGATTAAGGCTTGATTCACTTTCAATTTGGGCATAGATTTTTCGGCCTTGTGAGCTTCAAATTTTTGCTTAATTTAGGTGAGCACTTGAAATCTTATTATTAGGTGATGCTTTCGATTATTCGGGTGCCAATACTTCAAAACCGTGACGCTGGCGATACCTTAATGTTTTCCCAATTTAATTACATGGAAGCTACCAAAACAAATTAGAAACCAACAATAGTGACTAAACCGCCAAATCAATATTTATTAACAATTTATTATCAAAAGCGTTGGGAGAATAAGCTAATAATTACTACACATAAGATTGTGACGATTACGAGACTTATAAATAACTCTATTATTTCTCGTCCTCATTTAAGAGACTTAGCCTAAAAAGTTAAGGAATCGAGCTAAGTGCTCAACACGCACGGTCGAGTCAAAAATTACTCTTGTTCTCACCATCAGAAAACCTAAATTCGTGTCTTAAACACTTATGAACAACTAGAAAAATTTTAAAATTTGGCCATTTTTAGCCTTATTTTGCATAAAATGATAGCAAAAAGATGAATATTGGATGCGTGTTGACGTAAGCAAGGTGAAGTATCTACTCACCCCCCCCCATACTAAAACTAAACATTTTCCTCAATGTTTCGAGTCTAGGGGTGTAAACACCCCCATACTAGAGACGAAGTCGAATGCTTAATCTGGAGCATGGAAAGGGTAAAACGAATAACCTAAAAGCCGTTTATGAATTATGCTAATAAGATAAACGTTAGAACATAAAAGGATATCATCGGATATCGGAATCTCTAAGGGCAACGATCGAAGCTCGAGTGATCCGTAAAACGAACACAAGAGGCTTCAATGATGACGATGAACCTAATAAATCACAATCACAAACAACCACGGAACAAAGATTGGAAGAGCACAAGTCCCCTCGTTACATTAACTAAGAAAGCAATAATATTTACAAGGATAAGCATGAGAATCCCCCACGAGGCACCTTGTTTTTGATAACCGAGTCAAAAGCTCGACTCGAATCCCCATAAATGTGATCATTTAGGGATAATCTTGGTTTGGTCATTTTTGGTGGGGCTTACATGATAAACAAGGCCCAAAAGTACATGGAGTACTTTAAAAACCCGATATACGAATACCATGGTCAAAGATAGCGTCCTCGTTTTCGGATGAAAGACGAAACAACGCTACTTCAACATGAACCCGAATGGGGTAGAAGAAAAGAGATAAGAAGTAGAAAGGTGAGGCAATGGGTAAGTCAAACATATGAGCTACTCGAGGTAGACTCACACCAAGCAAACGAAAAGATTTTCCATTTATTGCATCGGTGGAAGACCGAGATTTCCCTTTACAAGCAATTCCGGGATCGTAAATCTCGTCCTCGGTGGTAAAGTGTGAAGGAACATTTGGGGCTTCCCCCACACTAAGACCACATAAACCGTCGTCAAAAGGAGTAGACGAGGTGGTAGCACTCATAAAACGCGGTGATGACGGAGTTAAACATGTAGAAAAATCATTTAAAACATTTTTAAAATCCTTTCCTTTTTCATCGTTTAAAAACTCTCTATGAAAACCCGATTTAATGATGTCGAAAATATTTGGCGTTTCTAGTTCAAAATTAGTCGCGCTAAAAATTCTCACATTTAAGTCTTTAGCGGGAGGGGGTGGCGGATTATATAAGTTCTCAAAACGTTTATCAATAAAGAACACCGCCCCCTCGGGGTCTACATACTCGTCATCCTCATGAACGTCGATCTCATCGATTTCTTCATCAAAGATAGGCTTGTCAAACCACGGTTTGTCATTCCCCTCCATGAGTATCTTAGAAACTCTCTCGAAAAGATCACGATCAAGCACGAAACTATCATTCTTTTGTGGGGATCGTTGATAAGTTAGATCCTCACGAATGTGGTAAACGTCATTCTCAAATGAGGAGTGTTGATTAGGTAACTCCTCGAGAATGGGATTTTTAGTGGGCACATGAGTTGGTTCGTCGTCGAAAATAAGACGTTCCAACTCATTAAGTTCATCCTCGATTTTGGAAAGATCGACCTCACTCGTAGGTGGAAGTGAAGGCATAAGAGCTAGCTCTCGTTCAATGATTTCCTCAATCTCGAGATCAAACTCGTAATCATCGTACTTCACATGTTTCTTCTTAGGAGAATCAAAAATTGCATGTGGATTTCGAAGTACGTGATCAAGCTTGGCAAAATCGCCATCGTCATCGTCAAAGAAAGAGTCGATGTGAGCACTCACAACCATGGACTTACAAGTCAAATGACTATGCTTAGGTGACTTTTCTAAGACGAGAGGATCGATGTCGATAAACCCTTTAGCCTCAACGGGTGTTGGGCTAGGCAAAGGAGGCACTTCGATGGAGTTAGAAGTTGAAGCCTCAAAGATGTGGTCCTTCGAAGGTGGTGAAGACGAGCCCATTTTGGTCGTTGTCGTGATGGCACTAACGTCGCCCTTCGAAATTGGTGGTTCACTTGTTTCGCTAAAAACATCCCAAAGTGAGTTTTCATTCATAAATTTACACATACCCTTTTGAATTAGGTACACGTATTCTTTATCATTAAAATCATCATCTTTAAAACCGTTTTTCTTAATTCTTTCAAAACATGCATCAAGCTTCATTCTTTCCGCTAAAGTAAACATTTTGAAATCATTAGAATTTGAATCATTAGGTTTTGAAACCTCGGTTTTTTCATTCTCATTAAATCCTTGGGATTTTCTAGCGAAAAAGTCTATTTTCTCATCCCCATATCTCATAGTAAGTCTCCCTCGTGAACGTCGATTACGGTTCTAGTCGTCGATAAGAATGGTCGGCTTAAAATAATGGGACATTCAGGGTCACACTCGTAATCGGATATAACGAAATCCGCGGGGAAAACAAACTTTCCAATCCTAACATAGACATCCTCAGCTATTCCAATTGGTATAAGTGGAGTACAATTTGCAAGCTCGATTGTCATGTTTGTGGGGGTAAGTGAAGGCAATCTCATCAATTTCCAAAGAGAATGAGGCATGAGATTGATGCTAGCACCTAAATCGGCAAGGGCTAAACATCCCTCAATCTCGGAAAAATCACAAGGTAGTAGAAATTGGCCCGGATCCTTTTCCTTTCTCGGCATACGCCTTTTGGGTTTTTTAAGAAGGATTGATGCACAAGTTTCTTCAAGGGTTACTTTGGTAAGGTCGACAAAGCTCTCTTTTTGAACCGTGGATGGAATTTGAGGTACACGAGGGTGTGCACTCTTTTCCTTGGTCGCCACGTTCACCCCATCGACTTTAGAACAAGAAGACGTCTTAGAAGTCGAGGGTTGAGAGGGATAAACAACACGGAATCCTTCAAGGTTAGGGGTAATCACACGACTTTTCTCACGAGACGAGGTGGCTTTACATTGCTCCTTCGGATTTGCAACGGTGTCACTAGGTAACGAACTCGATGACGCACCCGAGGACTTGTTCATTATGGCCGAAAACATCTTTTTAATATCAATTTGCCCTTGCTCAATCTTCGTGTTTTGCAATTTCAATGTATTAGAAAAGTCGTTTTTCAAAGTACCAATTTCTCCCTCTAATCGTCTCATATTAGCCTCATTCGTTTTCATGTAATTTTGAAAATCGTTTGACGAACTATTTTGATTTGAATTAAAGTTCCCTTGGTTTTGATTGTTTCTTTGAAAATTTCCTTGATTCCCACTTGAAAAATTGTTGCCTTGATTGTTGTTGTTTGAAAAATTCGAGTTTTGGTTATTTTCTCGATTTTGCCAAGTTATATTACGACCTTGATTATAACCTCCTTGATTTTGATTCGAAAAATTTCCTTGTTGATTGTTTCCTTGAAAATTGTTTCCATTTTGAAAATTGTTGCCTTGTTTATAATTGCCTTGTTGTGATGGACCCGCGTTATTTTGATTTTGAAAATTGTTGTTTCCATTTAACGCACTCACATTCGACGTTTGGCCATCCGTAGCCGCACACTCGTAATAATTATGAGGTCCACCACAAAACGTACACGAAACCTCAACCGCTTTCACCGTAGCGGGAGCGTCTTTCTTTTGCATCTCAACGAGAAAAGACGTAAACACATTCGTCAACTTGTTGACTTTCGTATCAACTCTCTCAATGTCGCGATTAGAACTACTAACATTGGCGACATTGGCAACACTCGGTGCATTGCGGAGTTGGTAAACCTTGGATCGGTTCTCGATAATTATCAATGCATCTTTCGGAGTTTTACACAAAAAGTTGCCACCGGCGGCGGAATTCAACGAGTCTTGTTCGTGAAAATTAAGACCGTTGTAAAACGTATCGATTTGGTGCAACTCGGAAAAACCATGGTGAGGACATTACCTAAGCAATTCCTTAAAGCGATCCCACGCGTCTCTAAAAGATTCATTCGGTTTTTGCTCAAATTTCGTAATTTCATTCTTGAAAAACGTTGTCTTAGATGGTGGGGAAAAATAATTAACGAACTTGGAAACGAGATCCTTCCACGTAACTATCGAATTAGGTGGCTCTTTCTAGTACCAATCCTTGGCGGCACCATCGAGCGAGTACGGAAAAAGCATAAGCTTGACGACATCGGTGTCGACGTTCTTAAACTTGCTCGTGGCCAAAAGACGATCAAAATTCCGAATATGGTCGTGAGGATTATCGGCTTCACGACCTCGAAACTTCGTAGCTTGGATTAATGAAAGCATTCCGCTCTTAATCTCAAAATTCTCCGCCTCGATAGCGGGAATTACGATCGCGTCTCCATAACCCTCGGTGGGCGCTTGGAGCAATTCCATCATCGAACGATTATCGGCCATCTCCTCTACGGTTTTTTCAACAACGATATTAGGAACGTCGGTTTCTAATTCTTGTCTACGTCGTCGATTCCTTCGATTACGATTGCGTCGATTCGAAGCTTCACTAGAATTGGAATAGTCCTTCGATCGAGTGCGCATGCACTATGCGTAGAATGGGTGGTAGCAAAGAAGATTCTTTTTGTGGTTTTTTGATTTTTCAATTTTTTTGGTTTTTGATTGGTTTTTTTAATTTTTTTTGGATTTTTGAATGTATTACGTAGACAAAAATCTACAAATCTCTCCTTGAATCGACTTTCTCGATTAAAGGAGCCTCAAAGAATGAAAACGATCACGTGGAGTGAACGTTCTCGATGACTTTAGAACGTTGGTGGAACACCAAAACGTTCAAGAGGGTTTAATCTTGAAAACACAAGCAAATATAATATACGTAGATAATACTTGGGCGGCAAACCCTCGATTAGCCCTCTTTCTCAAAACACGCACAAGCAAGCGGAGGAAACGAGGCGGCGCGAAGCACTTAAGAGCCTTTTTCCTTTAGGTCGTGAAATACAACCGCCTTATACCCACCTTATAGTTTGTGTTAATTGAAATTAAGCCTCACGAAAGTATTTATCTATTTTGCCTTTAAACTTTTGCTTTGGATTCGAATACAATGATCGAGTGATGAAATCCCGAATCAAGGTTGCGTTTTCACGCTTTTGGAGTACTTGTATATTTATTGTTCTTACGTAGTACAATATAGTAATAATATATTTACAAATAAAAACGAAAACCAATATATCTACAATATAGTAAAAGGTTGATTTGTGTTTAATTTAGGAAAATTAAACACGATTTATTTGGATATTATATTATAATAGAGAAAAATAACAAAAATGAGTATGTACGATATTCACGCTTTCCAAAAATTGAAAAGCGAAAACGCACTACTCACACAAACACGATACTAATAATAATGGCACACTAAACACCTCCCCGACAGCGGCGCCAAAAATGATGTAGGTTTTTCGTACACGTTTTAGGAAAAACGCGTATGAGTGGCAAGTATTAAGTTCTACGCTTTAGGAAAAACGTAAAACCGAATAAATGCGGGTTCGTTCTCGAAGGAGGTGTGTGTATTAATGTGCCAATTATATAAAATAACAATGTTTGGATTAGTGACGTTTTTGGTTTAGAAGAGTAAAATTAAAGACGAGCTACGACTACGATTTAAACTACGACGTTGACGTAAAACGCGAACGTAAATACGTAAAACGCGACAAATTTAAAAATTAAACCTAAAAATTAATTAAAAGTTTAAACTAAGTCTAAAATAATATAAATAAGAATACAAATCCAACAAATATATTTTTAAACCTTTTATTAATTAAATATTCAATTTTTAATGCTAATTAAAGCCCAAAAATTAAATATAATCAACAAAATGTCCAAAATATAATTTTATTGAACAAATAAGTTACTTATATTATTTAAAGACCAAAAAGTATTTTTCCTAAATTTTCAAAACTATTTTCCTATTTTTTAATCACTAAAAACTATTTTTAAATTAAAATAATCATAAAAAATAATCAGTTTTGTCTTTTAGTGCAAATTTTTACATTTTTCAAACCATAGGTCACGAGTTCGAATCCCATACGGGACACATTTTTTTCGGATCCGGTTGTTCGGATATCCCTTTTAAAAGGAGTACTGGCTAAATTGGTTAAGGTGCAGGACTGTTTAGCGAGAGGTCGCAGGTTCGAGTCCTGGACCAGACGCTATTTTTCGACAATGGCAAGCATATTTTATTGGGTTCGGGAGTTCGGTTTTGGGAGGTTGTGTCTGTTGATTTCTTTTGTGGGTATCACCGTTTTCATCTATGGATCTATGTTAC
Organism: Glebionis coronaria; assembly: GCA_025667525.1. NCBI lineage: Eukaryota > Viridiplantae > Streptophyta > Magnoliopsida > Asterales > Asteraceae > Glebionis > Glebionis coronaria. The sequence goes on from CM046876.1 coordinate 13,461,953, forward strand.
TGCCCCCCAATCAATCACGACAATGGCAAGCATATTTTCTTCGGATGAGAAAGATTCAAGGTCTTCGGTGATGTTTTTGATTTTGTTTTAAATTGGATATGTAATAGTTTGGTTTGGAATAACCTTTATTGATGTAATTTCTATTTGATAACACTGAAATGCGATTGCACTTTAATTAATAATAAAACCCTAATTAACTTAAATTAATTATAAAAAATAATTAAAAAGTGAACAGTGAAAAACTTTTAAACTAAAAATCTTAAAATACTTTCCTAAATATAAGAAAAATTTTAAAACTAAAAAATACTAAATTTTACCACTAAAAGACAAAAACAGAAATGTTAAAAAGTAATTAAAAATGCAAATAAACCTAAAAAATACTAAATGAACAGTAACTTAAAAAGTAATTAAACTGAAAAATCAAGATTAAAATAAGAAAATTATTGAAACTTAAATCAAGTCCTAATTCCTAATTAACTCCACTAAAGACAGAAATACAAGAACTGTGATAGTGACATTTGCCCACTTTCTGTCTTGTAGTAAAGCAGTGGGAATAGAAAAGCTAGCAGTGGGAAAGGAGTTCCCACTGCTTGTATTAAAAAACGGGTCTGGTGCTTTTAGAGCTTAGGAAAGCCCTTGTGGTTGATTTTAGTTGGACAATGGGGCACCCCTACACTCAGTGGAGTGTAGGGAATCTATGCAAAAAAGAAAAACCACAACTCTAACCAAGAAAATCACAGTTAAGAGCAAATCACAGTCACTGTTATGCACTATAGGTCTGAGGGTGTTTGTTTGCTGATGCAAATGATAAGAAAATGAATTTTAGATGCCAAATTCTTGCATACAACCCAACCAAATCACATACAATCAATCTAAATCCCTATGCTGACCTACTATCTAACAATATACAGAAAATCAAACAAAAAACACATTGAAACAAGGCAGAAACTTGGTTTAACTGATTTTTAAGCTATGTGCCAATTTTTTAGCATGCAAACTACTTATAACCCTACTGAACTCAAACCAATTACTGAATATACTTTAACTACCCTAATGGAGTGTGTTTTAACAGCTTAACTAACTTAAATGCTACTTAAACCAACTGATAACCTCAAATCCAAACACCTTCTTAAAAACTGATAACCAATTTTAACAAAGTAATTGCTTGCAAATCTTAATAATACTAACTAGACCTATCTAAGCAGACAAATAACAGTTAAATAAGCAAGATTTGACAATCATACAAACACACAAAGCAATGTCATGTAAAATCACAAGAAGCACATAGAAAATGTAAAAATTGAAAGCAGGGTTCAAGCCAATGATACCTTGGGCTGAGGCCTTCTGCTGGGCTTTTCAAACAATTTCTAAGAAGCTTATGATGAGCTTTTGGTGTAGAGAAGTGATGGTGTGACTTCACAGTCAAACACCCAATATATCTTGAAACTTGGAAATATTGAACTCCTTGGACTTTGTTGTGCTGCCAAAAAGAAAACAAGAGAAGGTTACCTGTTTACAAGAGCTGATAAGCTATCAAGCTAGCTTATAGCTTATAGCTTAAAGATAAAAATGACTTTCCTTTAAAACTGATTTCTTTTTCAAAACCAATGAATCCAACTGAAATTTTATAAAACCTTTTCACAAACCTGATTTTTATAAGGTGAATCCACTTTCACTTCATCCTCTTATAATCATCAAGATTTGAAAAACTTTTAACAATAACTCTTTTGTACTAAAGAAAAACGAATTTCTGAAAAAAACTTAATAACTAAAAAACTTGTGAACTTTTTAAACTACTTGGTTTAAAAAAGAAACAATTAAACTAATGGATCACATAATATTATATAAGCTTGAAAACGTTCACTTTCATTACTTGTTAAAAATTATACAATAAAACTGGAACAAACATAGCAGTTACAAGCCAACTGCTATTTATAATAGATGAAAGACTATTCTAGAATGAAAGGAGTACATAAAACCCTAAACACTGAAATCCCTAAAAAGTCCCTTGGTCTTGTTTGAATTCTTGGTCAAAACTTGGAATCTTGTGATCTTTGTTGGATGCCAGTTGTTGAATGAATCTGGGGCGTTGAAATAGTCCTTAGGGAACAAGAAAATGTGTTGGAACCCTTGATGAACTGTCTTGATGCTTAGTTTGCCATATTGGGGGTGACAAGGCAACAGGGGAAGCCACGTGGGGGACCCACAGGTCACGGGGTAAAAACCTGGGAGTGGGGTTTTGTTTGTATGAGAGGTAATTACCAACCTGGAGCATATGGGGTTAAACCCCTTTGATTTGAGGGTGATTTGAGGTTAGGGTTTATATTTATGAGTGTGTGTTTTTAGTGTGTGTGTTGATTAGGTTTAGGGGTGAAAAAGTGTTACCCGCCTGTTTATATTAATAAAATATGGGTTTAAAAAGTTAAATTAATAATAAAACAAGTTTAGTGGGTGTGTTGACTAGGCAGTTGACTTGGGCTTGGGTTTTGGGTTTGGATAGGGTAGGGTCGGGTTTGGTTGGGTTTTAAGTGGATAAGGGTTTAATTTTTGGCAAGTATGGCCCCTGGATTCCTTAAAACTTAGCATATGCAATCTTTCAGCTTTTCATCCCAAATCCTTTGTAATCAAGTTTCCACATCTTGTCATTTTTGGCACAAAGGTTTTTCAAAGTTGATTCAAGGACTTCTCTTGTATTTTTGATATTCTTCAAGGACCTTTAATGCAATATCTTGAAATATTAGGGACCCTAATGCAATAATTGAGTTTTGCAAGGGTATAATATGACAAGTCTTCAATTCTTGAGGGACCAATTTTTCCAAATCTTCAAACTTCAAGGACTTCAAAGAAAATTCATGATTCGGGTCCGGTTCTTTGTGCGGCTTCGTTTCCCGTGTTGGTTTTTGCTTCATTCTTGTGATCTTTTGTTGATTTCACGATATCCGTACCTAAAATACACAATGAACAAACACAAGCATATATATGGGTATTTTGATGATATTTTAAGCGTTTTAAGCCCGATTTGGACGATGAGACTATGTATAATTACAGTCTCATCAATAACTTACTTGATGATGAAGTAGAATAACCCAAACTTACGTTCTATATCTTTCAATAACCATATGACTCCAAAACTCATACAGAAGGAATATGAGCAGACCTCGATCTCTTTGTCAAAATCCTCATCTAATAATGAGACACTTAGCACAAATAAGGTAACTCCTTCAAGTGATAGCAACCAATCCTTGCAAGATATGATAAGTCATCGTCACCAACCATAAGCAAACAAGCAAGTTATCTTCAAGATGGGATTGAATCATCTTGAGATATGATAAAACATGTTGATCCCAAACTTAGATCGATTTAGCTTTATGTATACGAGATTAGATCAAGTTATACACGTAGAGAAACCTTTGTATATGTATAATGTAATCTAAGTGTTATGCGGAATTAACACTTAAACAAGAACACACAAGATGTAATCAAACTTTCACTTGATTAATGATAACAAACTTGCTTACAATGAAAGTGTTTAACGTATGAAAAACTTATTAAACAATAACCTAAAGGTCTTCTTTTATAGACATAAGAAGCCTTGTACAATGGTCTACGTATCAACTATTCAAGGTAAAGATAATTATAGAAAATACAATGTTGAACTTATCTCTACTAGAAACAAAACAGAAACAATATACGTGTAGAACATATCTTCCCATCAGTGCTTGTCTTTACTCTATCAACGCTTGACTTCTTCTTGTCAACGCTTGTTCTATCAGCGTTTGTTTTCTTCCTATCAACTCTTGTTTTACTCTTGTCAGCGCTCAAGTGAACTGGCTATAATTTATTCCCAACAATCCTCCCCTAAACTTGATATCTACTCTAGTAATCAAGTTTCTGAATAAACATTAAGAACTAGGAGGAATCTTACAACACTTATCATATTGGTAATAAATATGTCTGATCAAATCTTTTGCCACATCACTTGAATAATCAATCTCCAGTTGTGTTGTCTTCATCTTCTCCAAGACTTCCTTGGACATGGAATACTGAGCATCTACAAGAAGGTACTCAGCAAACTTTGTAGAACTCAAGTAATATACACCAGCAGCTGAATACAAACGCCATTGAAGACCACTGAGGTCATCTTCAAGATCCTTCTAAACAGCATGATCTTCATCTCTTGATCCACACATTCTCTTGAATGTAGACCACAATTTTATTTCATTGACTAAAGTTGGAGCTTCAGCCTCATACTTGGCTTCTAACAACCTCCAAAGGTCCACGAAGTCTTCTCTATCAAAACTTGCAAACAAAGATATAAGAGTGGTAAAAGTGTGAACCTCTTTGTTGATCCTAAACTTAGATCGATTTAGCTTTATGTATACGAGATTAGATCAAGTAATACACTTAGAGAAACCTTTGTATATGTATATGACAATCTAAGTGTTATGCGGAATTAACACTTAAACAAGAACACACAAGATGTAAACAAACTTTCACTTTGATTAATGATATCAAACTTGCTTACAATGAAAGTGTTTAACGTATGAAAACTTATATAAAAACTTATATGAACAATAACCTAAAGGTCTTCTTTTATAGACATAAGAAGCCTTGAAAAATAATCTACGTATCAACTATTCTAGGTAAAGATAAACATAGAAAATACATTGTTGTTCCTATCTTTACTAGAAATAATCTAGAATATAATAAACGTGTAGATCATATCCTTCCATCAGTGCTTGTCTTCAATGTATCAACGCTTGACTTCTTCTTGTCAACGCTTGATCTGTCAGCGTTTGTTTTACTCCTGTCAATGCTTGTTTTACTCTTGTCAGCTGATTGTAGAGTTTTACCACACTTTAGGAAAAGAGGGTAAATAGGGAAAGTATCGAGTGATGATTTAGGAAAATCAACACTAATGACCCTTAATGAAATGATAGTTCGTTTCCCAAGGAGGTATATGTGTGTGACTAAGATGTACAAGATTTGAGATTAATATTTGGTTTAGAAGGGGATGAGAAAAGAAGATGACGAAGACGGAAAAAATAAAAATAAACACTACTAGAAAGTTAAGACGTAGAACCTTAAAAACCACAAAAATAAAAATAAATTCTAAAAATTACCAAAAATTCACCAAAAATAAAAAATAATAAACTAAGAGTTTACCAATGATCAAAACTTTTTCAAACCTTTTAAATAATTAAATATTCAATTTTTAAATGCTAATTAAAGCCCTAAAAATCAAATAAATTATCAAAAAGCCCAAATAAAGATTTTTCAATTGGTAAACCTCTAAAATGACCTAAAAAGATTAAAAACTATTTTTAGAAATTTTAAAACTAATAAAAACTATTTAAAATGATTTAAAAACTATTAAACTTAAAATAATTATAAAAATTATTCTAGAAGAGATAAAATTATTCTAAAAGTTGCTAAATTCCTATTTTAATGTAATTAACCTAAGAAAAATGTAAAAAGTTGGAAAATGTGAAATTTAAAAAATAATAATAAAATAATATTAAAAATCCAAAAATTATAAAAATTCTAAAAACTTGCAAACTAGTTTATTTAACCTAAATAATCAGAAAATCAAAGTGAAATTACCAAAATACCCCTAATGGGCCCTCAAATGGGCCAAATCCAAAATCAGTCAACACAAATGGGCTTTTGGGCCCAAAAAGTCAAACTTGGCCAAATTGACTTGGAAAAGCCCTATCTGACTTAAAATTCAATTCTAAGAACAAAACTATAAAGGCCCAAAAGCTGAAAATGAGCTTATCACAGCTTATTGAACACAAAGCTTATTCTTATTGGGCTTTTCAGCCCATTAAGCCATAAGCTAATGCCATAAGCTCTAATTTGACACACAACCTTCTTTTGGGATGCTTATAAGATCTGTAAAAATAATTTTTGAAAAAGCTTACTAAATAAGCCAGAAATAAGCAATGTATTATTTCACAAAACGACAAAATAGTCGGGTTTGAGAAATAATGCACCTCAGAACTTGATTCAACTTGCAAAAGCTTTCAAATGGACTCAATAAGCAAAATCAATCAACAAAAATCCAATAAGCACAACCAATAAACCAGAATAAGCACAAATGAACTTATGTAAAAGTCAAAGGAGTTGGTTTTCTAGTCAAACCTTAAAGTCAAACACCCAAATGCTCCAGTATGAACAAATGGGTCAAAATATGAGCACCTATTACAAAAACAAAGTTGTTGCTGGTTGGAATAAGCTATTATAGCTTATTAATAAGCTGACACCAGATTTACACTATCAGTGGTAACCAGCAGGGGAAAGGAGTTCCCACTGCTTTGACTATTTGACCAAGCTTATATGAGAGTTCTGGTTTGATTCAATTGGAAACAAAGGCACCCTGGTGATCAGTGAATCACAAGGAGTCAATAGCAACAATAAAATCACAAATTGGTTCACACAATAAGCCACAATAAGCCAAACAGTGACCAGATAAGCACCAGATATGGAAATAAGAAGTTAAGCACTTAATAAGCACAATAAGCCACAATAAGCCAACCATACTTAACAGGATGCATACACAAGCTATGTAAACTAAGAAAAAACACAAAGCAACAAGAATCAAACACTGAATCAAAGTAAATAACAAGATCAAAGCACTAGAAGTTACTGATGAACAATGAACATAGGCAGATAACAAGTTTGCTGATATACTTGACACTTGATCCAATTTCAAGCCTCAAATCCTTCTTCCCTGGTGTGATTAACTATGATTTAGCACTTGTTAGCCCTAACCTATGCTTAGATCTAGGTGTCTTCAAAATCCTAGCCAATTTTACCAAGTTTTAAAGATTTTATAGCCAAATCAAGAATCTATGTGTTCAAAACCCTCAAACCTGCAAACAGATGAACAAATACACCAAAACAATAGATACCAACTCTTGCACACAACAAACAACCACTTAGCAATCCACAATCCTAACTTATGCAGTAATCCCAAACACCCTTTTAAAACTTGATTCCACAAATTTTCAAAGGCTTATGAAGATTCAACCCACAAATCAGATCAATAACACCTCAATAACATCAAACCAAGCCAAATCAACAATAATCAATAACAATAACACAGATTCAAGCATAAACATGCAATAATCACAAAATTCAGAAAAATAAAAGAGAAAATGAAAAGGGAGAAGGATGCAAACCTCCAAGACCTACATCAAGGTCCTGGATTGTTTGAGCTTAGGTACTAGCAGAACAAGTACCAGCTTCCAAGCTGCTAAGATGAACAAACCACAAAGTGAGATCAAAATAATGCCAACTTTCTGATTTTTGATGCACAAGCTTTATCACTTAAAAACTTGCCTCAAAAACCTTCAAACAAGATAATGGAACTCAGATTTTAGCTTCTAAAACACCAAACTTTTATAAATAACAGATTAGAACTCAAAATTTTAAGAAATTCAAACTTTATTTCATAAAAAGGAATTACGAAGATTAAAAGCTAAAATCTGGAACAAAACTCTCTCACAGGTTGAGGAGTCTTTATATAGGCAAATGCCAAGGCTAGCACTATTCACAAACCCTAGATGTGAAATTCCCTAAATGAGCTAAGTCCTTCTAGACGTTTTCTTGGTGTGAGCTGTCCAAATGCATCCAAACCGTTTATAGTAGCTTTGATATGAAGCAAATGATGTGGGCTGTTGATCTTGACACGTGGCAAGCCTTGGTGAGGAAGTTGTCACATGATGGTGAAACGGTTTTGGTGGTGGGGCCTCTTGGTGAGTGGGAGTGAGTGTTTTAAGGTTGGGATGAGATTATAGGCGTGTGAATCAAGTGTGGGTAAGGGTAATTTCATTTTACCCTTTGTTTTAAGTGGAGTAAAATCTGGGTTCTTGACTGCTACAGTAACATGTTTTGATCCGTTTTTGTAGGATTGGGTAAGTGTGTGGCGCATTTCTTGTTTAAATGTTTCAAATGCCCATGTTTAACCCTTCTTTTTCCTTTCTTTTGTCATTTGTGTTTAAAACTCCATCAGCGCCCAAATATACTTGTTACAACTTCCAAGTCTTGGCAATTTTGGCACAAAACTTTCTAAAAAGTGTTTCAAGGGTTATTTTTGACATTTTTGAATAATTCAAGGGCTGATCTTGGACATTCTTGATCTTCAAAGGTCTTCAATGTATCTTTGGCTTGATGAGGGACCATAATTGACAATTTGAAATTGTTGAGGGACTAATCTTGCCATTTCTTCAAAGTTGAGGGACCTTTTGTGTAATTTTGACAAACGTAAGGGACCAAACTTGTAATTATTAATATACAAGGGTTTTAAGTATCATTTCTTCAATAATTGAGGATCAATCTTGTTTTTCTTCAAGTCTTCAAGGGTATTTGTTGAGTATTCCATGATTAGGGCCCGGTTCTTTGTACGGCTTCGTTTCTCGTGTCCGTTTTTCCTTGTAACTTGTGATCTTTTGTCTTTTTCACGATATCCATACCTAAAATACACAAGTAAACAAACACAAGCATATATATGGTATTTTATGACATTTTTATGCATTTAAAGCCCGAAAAGAACGATGAGATCATGTATAAATGCCATCTCATCACTCCCCCATACTAAGCCATTGCCGTGCCCTCACGCAATGCTAGAATAAAGTATCTAAGCATCACCAAAGTTCAATTTTATTAACCTTTATTGAAAAGTGAAAGACTTGCAACATACTACGAAGATGTGTAAAGACATAATGTATGATTTTCATCACAAAAAGTGACTTTTAGGGTCAAAGAATAGAAACAAGTAAATGTCCCTTAGAGTAAACTTCGTCATCCTTGATTGTCATACATTCCATGCTAAGTGCAAAAACAAGATCATTGTTGGTACAAGTCACAATGCTAACACTACTCATACGTCCAAATTGTGTAATACTTTTTCTCCCCGCAATCCTAGTTATTATAAAAGGAAATGGGTTACTAGCATTTTTTATCTATTTTTCATGGATCACAAGTGATTCATATTGACTTATTTGAGTAGTTATTAGTCCGAAAGCAAAGTAGCACGATTTGATCAATAGTTAGCCGAAGGACAAAATCTTTTAAAACAGCTTCTCGTGTATCTCCTTAAGTTCATATCTTGGCATAACTCGTTTCACGATTTGAGACCTTTCTCGGACCGATATTTGGCATGTACTTCATACTTCAAATCTTGGGAAGACGTTCTTGAAATTATGGTCTTCTCTTGGAATTTCTTCACTTGACGTTTTTGAGAGATTCTTCATATTGGACCACGACTTCATCATTTTTCTTCAATCTTTACTTTGGATTTTGATATACAACGATCCGCCTCTTTTTCGGACTTGGATATATTTATCCTCATACCTTGTTAGGGTCTTTTTGGATAGACTTTCTCCATGATCTTTAGGGGAGTAATTGCTTTTCGTCGTGTGTCTCGATCCTTCATATTGATTTAGGAATAATGATACTTCACATCATCTTTGGATATTTAGCAAAAATAGAGCTCCTCATGCCTTGTTAGGGCCTTTTTGGATAATCGCCAATCTTCGCGTCCCGCTTCTGTAAGTTATGCCTTGGCTATGAACTCTATTCAACCCCGAGCAACTTTTAAACGATCTTGCACTAGAGGCTAAGTAACCTTTCAAATCGTACGACCTTACTTATTGCAATTATGATTTATTCCTAATGCATTGATCTTATGGGAAGAAAAAGCCACAATTAAAAACATATGAGTTTTTGAAAGAACACTTTCGTGTTCTACGTTTAGCATGATCACTTGTCTAACTCTATCATCTCTCATTCTTCACTATATAAAGACCTCTAATTAAAGAGACTCGTGAATACTTAGCCATGCAAGTCAAAATTAAGCCAAATTTGGATTAGCTTTCATTAAGACTATATCAAATCAAAGTTTTGGGTTTTCAAGCCACCTATAGGATCATGCACTTTCTTGGACTTTTTCAAGTTTAGAGAATGCGTTTTATAGTTCCCTTGATAAGTGACTTTCTAGAATCAATTATAGGAACTTGCGAAAAGTTTTTGTTCTTAACCCGTATGAATTAAGACTTTCGCGTTTTAAAGCTCCCTATATAAAAGTCTAGCAAAACTTGAATTGAGCGGGTTAAGGAATGTAAATGGCTCCAAATGCCCATCAAGTCAAAAATTAACTCTTATTCTACCCATCGGAAAATATACATTCGTGTCTTAAAACACTTATGAAAACTAAGAAAATTTTTAAAATTTGGCCATTTTTAGCCTTTTTAGCAAAACAAAACATTGAAAGTTGGAAAGCGTGAGGGCATAGCAAAGCAAGTACCTATTCACCCCCCATACTAAAAGTAAACATTGTCCTCAATGTTTCGAGTCTAAAGGTGGAGCACCCCCATACTAGAGACGAAGAGTCGGATGCTTAGGATCTAGCATGGAAAGGGTGATCAACAATATATCTAAAGCTGTTTATTAAGTATGCTAAAAGATAATTGTTAGAACAATGAAGGATATGTCATGGAATCGTGAAAAAATTCTTCAAACGAACGATGGAGGCTCACGTAAACGAATACGAGAGTCTTCAATCGTAGATGATGATGATGATTTAGATAACACAATCACAAACAGCCACGAGACAACGAGTTGAAAGGGTACAAGTCCCCTTATTAGTGAATAGTGAGCATAAAAGATAAGCATGGGATCTCCCCCACGAGGCACCTCGTTTTTTATTACCGAGTCATGAGCTCGACTCGATCCCCTCAAAATGTGAACATTTAGGGAAAATCATGGTATGGTCAATTTTTGATGGGGCTTACATGATAAACAAGGCCCAAAAAGCAACCGGTATTAAGGACTAAGTCCTTTGATGGTGCAAAATACCGGGATCGAAGATGGCGTTCTCGTTTTCATTGGAAAAACAAATTAACGCCACTTCAATATGTGCCATAAACTCAAAGAGTTTGAAGAAAATAGATGAGAAGTAGAAGGGTGGGACAATTGGTAAGACAAACTTTTGAGCTACTCGAGGTAGACTCGCACCAAGCAAATAGAAAGATTTTCCATTTATTGCATCGGTGGAAGACCGAGATTTCCCTTTATATGAAATTCCGGGATCGAATATCTCGTCCTCGGTGGACAAGGATGAGGGAACATAAAGGGCTTCCCCCATACTAGAACCACACAACGCATCGTCAAAAGGAGTAGACGAGCTTGTAGCCCTCAAAACACGTGGTGATGACGGAGTTAGATTTGTAGAAAAATCAATTAAATCACATTTAAAATCTTTTCCTTTTTTATCTTTTGAACTCTCTTTATGAAAACCCTTTTTGATAATGTCGAAAATATTTGGTGTTTCTAAGACGATGTTAGTCACACTAAAAATTCTCACATTTGTAAACCGTTTTGGTTTTGGTGGTGGCAAGTTCTCAAAACGTTTATCGACGAAGAAAACCTCCCCATCGGGGTCTACATATTCATCATCCGAAAGATCTTTCGTAGAAACCGGCAACTTATCAACACTTTTTAAGAATGAATGTTCGAGGTGAGGCGAAGGATTTTTCGATTCAAGTATTGACGGTTTCTTTTTTGTAGGCTTTACACTCATAACCTCCCCCGGCGGAGGAAATGGTAAATTGTTTTTGGCGACATTTCCTAAAACTCTTGGTGAAAATTCTTTGCAAACGACATTGGGTGAATCACCATAGTTTAAAGTTGCAATAGAATAGACATGAGAAAGATTGGAGTTTTGTGTTGCATTGATGACAAGTTCTTCTTCATTGAAACGAAGGGTGATTTTTCGAGCATGAACATCGATAAGTGCTCTTGATGTATCCAAAAATGAACGACCCAAAATGAGAGGAACTTTTCGATCGATAGGAATGTCTACAACGATAAAGTCAACGGGATAGTAAAACTTTCCGACTTTAACGAAAACGTCCTCGGCTACTCCACATGCTAAAATCGTAGAATGATCGGCCATCTCGATAGACATGTTCGAAGGAGTAAGAGCCGGAAGTGAAAGCGATTTGAAAATCTCAAGAGGCATTAAATTAATACTAGCACCAAGATCGGCCAAGGCGTAGCATTCCTCCATATCTTGAATTGCACACGGAATCAAAAATTTACCGGGATCACCGACTTTTTGTGGTATGCGGCTAAGAAAAACCGATGAACAACTAGATGATTGTTGTAACTTCTCTTTGTTGTTTAGCATACTTTTGAAGTTTGCGGCAAATCGAGGCATCATGATAAGAGCGTCGGCAAAACTTATGTTAAAATGTAAATCACGAAACATTTTCATAAATAGCTCAAATTGATAATTGTTCCGTTCTTGTGCTTTCTCTTTGTTACGTCTCGAAGGGTAGGGTAAAGGTGGTGTGGGTTGGTCATTAGGCAACGGCCTTGGAAACTCGGGTTCCACAATTGGTATTGGTTCAACCGTAGGTGTGGTTTGAGTGGTACTTCGTGGGATTGTAATGTGCTCCTTTTCGACCATCACCTCGGGTTCTTTCTCGATTTCCTTCTCCGTAGAAGTACTTGGACGAGAGATTGGTTCCTTGAAAGTTTTACCACTTCGTGTAGTAATAACCTTCATTTCTCCCCTCGGGTTGTTAATGGTATCACTAGGAAGACCACCCGAGGAAGAGGGTTTTGCTTCAAACATCTTAGCCATTCGGTCCTTAAATTTTGATTGCCTAGCATCCGCTTTTAATAACTCTTGCTTAATCTCATGTTGTCCTAATTCCATATTTTGTTGATTTTGTTGAAGACGTTGGACATTTCCTTCCATTTTGTTTGCATGAGTTTTAAGTTCATTAGCAAGTTCATTTTTTAGCTCGTTTTTCAACTCGGATCTTAAGCTAATCATCTCACGTTGCATGTTATCAAATTTAGCATCATTTGCTTTAGCATAATCCAAATGTTCTCCTTGCAAATTTTTAGTGTGAGCATTTTGAAAACCTTGTGTAGTGTTTTGAAAATCACGGTTTTGGTTTTGAATAGAAATTTGTCCATTCCCATTTTGATAATTCCCCTTGTTGTAATTGCGTGAATTGCCTTGGTAATTACCTTGGTTGTTGTTTCGATAATTGTTAACATTTTGAATTGGTGGAGCTTGATTTGGGCGGGAACCTTGACCGTTTTGGTTGTAAGTTCCCGTTGCTACATAAGCACTCGAAGTGTTACCATCCGCGGTAATGCACTCGGAAAGATCATGAGCTCCCCCACAAGACAAACAACTCTTAGCAACCGCTTTAACTGAAGCGGAATTGGAAGCTCCTTGAGCCTTCCAATGGGATATTAGATTAGCAAATCTATCAAAAAACCGATTTTCCTCATTAGCTTCATCATGTAAGGCGTTAATGCTACGAGACGATTGTGACGAAGATGACGAACCCATATTGCAAACACTCGGTGTGTTACGAGGGCTGTAACATCTCTTTAAAGCGTTCCCATGCCATTGAAAAACTTTCATTATTTCTTTGCACAAATCGTGAAATCTCATTTTTCAAGTGTGTTGTTTTAGATGGTGGAAAAAACTTGTTCACAAACTTAGAAACGAGATCGGCCCATGTCAAAATCGAATTTGGCGGTTCTTTCTCAAGCCAAAATTTTGCGGGTCCATCTAACGAGTATGGAAACAACATCATCTTAATGGCGTCATGTGGAACATCCTTAAACTTGCTAGTGGCGGTGAGACGGTTAAAATTCCTAATGTGGTAATGCGGGTTGTCTTTCTCGTGACCTCTAAACTTATTTGCTTGCAACATCGACATTAAACCCGTCTTAATCTCGAAATTTTCCGCAAGGATTGCGGGAATCACAATAGCCTCTCCAAAACCCTCGGTGGGTGCTTGTAGCAACTCCATCATAGTACGATTAGCCATGACGACTTCTTGTTCTACAATAGGTTCAACAATTGGAGGTTCTTCAACAATCAACGTCTCTTGATTGGCTTGCTTTTGAAGTCGTTTACGAGCTCGTTTTGCTTGATTACGAGTGATCATAAACTTCACGAAGAATGGGAGGTGAGAAAAGAAGATTCTTTTTGGGTGTTTTGTGAATTTTCAATTTTTTTGTGTTTTTGATGATATTTAATTTTTTTGGATTTTGGTGTATCTTCGTAGACAACAATCTACAAAATCTCTCCTTGAATCAAACTCTTGATTAAAGAAGCCTCAAAGGAATGAAAACGATCACGTGGAGTGAACGCCTTCGAATGACTTTAGAACTTTGGTGGAAACCAAATTGTTCAAGAGGTTTTAATCACAAAGAAAACAAGCAAATATATTGTATGTAATAATACTTTGGGCGGCAAAACCCTCGATTAGCCTTCAATCTCAAAATACTCACAAGCAAGCGGGGAAACGAGGCGGCGCGAAGCACTTAAGAGCCTTTTTCCTTAGGGTATATTTTATAATACCCGCCTTATACCCACCTTATAGTTCGTATCTTTCAAAATCGAGCTTCACGAAAGTATTTATCTATTTTTGCCTTTTTCTTTTTGTTTGAGATTCGAATACAATAATTGAGTGATGAAATCCCAATTAAGGTTGTGTTTTCACACTTTTGGAGATATTGTATAATGATTGTGATACTTAATACAATATAGTAATAATATTTGTACAAGAAAAACCAAGAAAACCGATAGTACGTATTAGTAGAGTTCTACTAATACAAATACTATTTGGTTAATTGTTAGAAATACGTTTTTACGTATATTAGAAGTATCGGTCACTCCACAATATTATTTATGTTGTAATAGCTCGTAGTTAACAAATAGTGATTAGTTACTTATTTAGTTAAGTAAGAACCGGTCCATGGGCTTGTCATGGACCGGCCCAAGCCCAATGTAGCTTGGAAGTATAAATACCCCTTTCCACCATGGAAAGGGGTTGGTTGTTGTCATTTGTTCTAGTTCCACTTAATAAAATACACATAGTTTTCTCTCACTTTCTCTCTCTTGTTTCTCTCTCTAGAAATCAACAAACCCCTTCATAGATTCATAGGTTATCAAGATTCTACATTTGGTATCAAGAGCTATGGGGTGATTTAAGGTAGTGATTTGTGTGGTTTTTTAGTTTTTGATTGTATTAGTGTTCTTTAAGAAAATCCATCTTGATTCTTGTTGTTTTTGGTGTTTTTGTGATTGGGATTAGTGGATAAGTATTAGTTTTTACTTATTATTGTTGAAATCACAAAACTTTTTGGGTCATTTGGTCAAAATCTGGGTTTAATCTCTCTTTTTTGTGGTCGACTGTTCATCGTAACAAACTTCTGATTACCCAGCAAAAGTTCCGAACCAACAAGTTCCGGATCAACCAAAAGTTCCGAACCAAGAAGTTCCGAACGAAAAAGTTCCGGATCAAGAAAGTTCCGGATCAAGAAAGTTCCGGATCAAGAAAGTTCCGAACCAAGGAAAGTTCCGAACCAAGGAAAGTTCCGAACAAAGAAGTTCCGGATCAAGCCAAAAATTCCGAACCAAGAAGTTCCGGATCAAGCCAAAAGTTCCGAACCAAAAAGTTCCGAACCAAGAAGTTCCGAATCAACACTTCCGAATCAACAAAAGTTCCGAATCAAGGGTTATTTTGCTTGTTTTTTCGACGATTTTTTTAGAGGATTTAATCTTGGTTTCTTACAACAAAAACTCAACATAATTCACAAGCTTTACTTCACTGCTCGATCAACCGATAATATTTGTCTCTTTGAAGTTAACAAAATGAATCCGAATTCAGTAATGCCTCAGATGACATCACTTACGGATATTTCCATCATTACGGGAACGGATAATCGCCCGCCAATGCTCATCAAAGAAGTTTTTGAAGCATGGCAAGGCCGGATGATGTCTTATCTTAAGGGAAAACCGGTTTATGGGAGGCTTATGGTTAAGTCAATTTTAAATGGTCCACTTGACTATGGTACCATAGTGGTCAACAATGTGACTCGACCAAGAGAATTTGAAGAACTTACACCAGCTCAACAACTTGTTGCCGATGCGGACGAAAAGGCTCTTCAAACCATTCTCCAAGCTCTTCCCCATGACATTTATAGGATGGTAAGTCAGTATACTGTGGCAAAGGATTTATGGGAACGTCTTAAGGTGTTGCTACAAGGTACGTCTCTCACCAAACAGGAAAGGGAATGTCAGTTGTACGATCTGTTTGATAGATTCACGTACAACCCAGGGGAAACGCTTCACGATTATTACTTCAGATTCACCACACTCATGAATGATCTGAATGTATACAATCTTGTGATTGCTCCATTCCAGGTTAACACCAAATTCTTGAATACTCTACCTCAAGCTGAATGGGGTGAGTACATTACCGATGTTAAGTTAACCAGAGATTTGCATAAGTGCAATTTGGATCAACTATATGCTTTTCTTCAACAACATGAGAAACATGTGATCATGCACCGTTCTCCACGAGGTATGTACCCTGATTCATTAGCTTTGATGGTGAATCAACCAAGCTTGTCTCACAACAACACTCCTTATATTTTAGGACATCAAGCCTATCATCCATCACCTTACATGACACCAACCTTTCCCCAATACTCGATTCTACCACAACCACCCACCTCACATCAGCAACAATATCGGTTTAGTACACCTTCATCACAATATGCTACACAACCTCACCCAGCAAGTATTGCACCTTATGCTCAATCTTCATATTCTTCTTATCAAGAGAATGCAGCATATCCAACAAGCTACCCTGATCAAATGAGTATTCCTTCTAGTGATTATGCAGCTCATCAAGACCAAGCAATGTACTGTGATGATGAGGAAGTCCCCGTTCCTGTATTCAAACAAGGTGCTGACCAAGTTGAAGTGTTAACCACTATGTCTGCTTATCTCACAAGGACTTTAAGCAAACGAGGATTTAGGGGATCAGCTCCTACCAACAATCAGTTGAGGAATTCATCCAATTCTCGCCAACAAGCTACTATTGAGAATGGCAGGGTAATGGTTCAGCCTATTCAACCATATCAGGGGAGACCTACCACATCAACTACCAATGCTCGCACGGTCAATCAGGCTCCAATGGTCAATCCTGCTCCACGGGCTAATTCCACAGGCAAGTTGAGAATGATTACATGCTACAACTGCAAGGAAGAGGGTCACATGTCCAGGGATTGTAAGAAACCCAAGAGGAGAAGGGATGGACAATGGTTTGTAGAGAAGATCTATCTGGTGAATGCTCAGGCACAAGGAAGGGAACTGGATGAAGAGGAGCTTGCATTTCTTGCTGATCCAGGGATTGCTGAACAAGACACTGTCACCACACAGAATGCAACATACCAAGCAGATGATCTCGATGCGTATGACTCAGACTGTGATGACTTTCAATCTGCAAAGGCTGCTCTCATGGCAACTATCTCCAGCTTAGGGCCAGAAAAGAGATCTGAGGTACTTATTAATACCACTGATAATACCACTGATGCTAGTATTCAACCACATCAAGTTGTGCAAGAGAGTGCTGATTCGAATGATTCTTCGGTGGTGAGTCTTTCAAATGAGGAGACAATCAATGATAGCAATATCAATGTGAGTCCCCAGACTTTGAGTGAATCACAACCGGGAGCCATTTCGCATACGCCTACTCCTGCACAACAAGATTTGGTCATGGTTCCTGCTACATTACTTAGCCAAATGAATGCTGCACTATTAGAAACCCTAGCTAAGAATAAGAATTTGTCTGATGAGCTTGCCATAAGCAACGAGAAAGTTCAAACTTTGGAATTAGTGCCTTCGTCTAGTGTTCTAACTAATCCCGAATATGATCACTTTCGAAACAAACAAATGGGTCACTTGCAAGAAATTGAAAACTTAAGAGCAAATCTTTCTAATGAACTTAAAGAAAAGGAGCTAGTGGTCACTAATTTTCAAAAACTTCAAACGGATTTTGAATCACTCGAGTCTAAGAAGAATGAAATGGAGATTAATGCCACTAATAAGATTAGAAGTCTAGATTACTTGCTTTTAAGACAATACGCTGCTTCTCAACTAGTGCACTTATTTGATGCTTCGTTTAGAGAATTTAACTTATCTCGTCAAAAAGGCCTTCCCCCTAATCCACAGTATGCAAAACAAGCTTTAAAACATAGTCCTAGACTTTATAATGCAACTCAATTAGGATTGGCCTTAGACCCGATTGTTTTTCCCGATGATCGAACAAGTAAGGATCTAGTTGATAAGGATCGGTCATACAATTCTGCAAAATATCCCGAGTGTGATTATTTTAAATTGAATAAGGAGCTTGCTAAAACGGATTTTAGAATTCGCTTCCATATGGACAAAGATCTCATTACAGCACCAACCTACATGTTAAATGAAGAAGACCCTAGTACATTTCCTACACTTGTCAACATGGAAGGTCCTAAGGAAATTCCAAAGGATCTCCCACCTGTTAGCACTGTATGGTTAAACTTGCAAGAGATTAATCAATACTTTACTAACTTTGACAAGGTCATTTTGGAATGTACGACTTCAAATGGCCTAAACGCCGGAGAATGGGCTTTCGAACATATGAACGAGGTGTTTAAAAATGAGATCAACCCATTTGTCGAAAGTCTAAAAGGAAGTTTTGCATCTCTTAAGGAAAATCTTGTGTTTGAAATTGGTGAAGTTCAAAAAGTGTTTTATGAAATGGACACCGCTTACGAACTACAACTAATTGAAAAAGAAAAGATTTTAACCGAATATGACCGATTCTTGTCTGCAGTAATCTCGTGTGATGTGCTTACTACTGTAAATGTTATTTATTCGAATGAGCTTACATCCGCTATGATTAATTGTGATGCTGTGAATATTTGTGATGATGTTTGTGATCTCTCTGTAAATGTTGCTGATACTGTAAATGAGGTAGATAATCATTCTTGTCACGAATCTAATGCTGAGTTTTTAAAGCTACAAGATTCTTACAATTTACTTTCAAAACGCTTTAATCAACTAGAACAACATTGTATATCTTTAGAATTAAAACAACAAACTCAAAATGAGAATCTTTTGATATCAAATGGTTGTGAAAACGGTGTTGAGACGAGTGACAAGATGATTGCAATTGTTAAGTAATTAGAGGAAGAGATTATGAGATTGAAGAGAGATGTGTCATCAAATGAAACACTCAAATTGGAACTAGAGGCTGCAGAGTCTAAAAACCAAGTCTTAGAAATTAGACTTTCGTCTGTTCTAGGGGTGATGGATCGGACAAGACAGGGACTATCCGCTCTTTATGGTTCACTAGAAGAACGCTTCGCTTTTAATGCGGCACAGCAACAATCTTATGTTGAACAACTGAACCAAAAGTGCGAGGAAATCTCTGATTTGAACATCCTGCTCATTGACAAAAATATGGTTTTGGCTGAGTTAAAGGAGACACTTCTTCTCACCCGACAAGAAGTTGTTGATAACTTAGCTACCGACTCTGCACCGTCCACTAGTGCTCCAACAACCAAGTCAGTAGTGCTTTATAAGAACCCGCTTCATAAGAGAAACCCGGTTACCTATGATGATTATATGAGGAATGCCATTAAGCATGTAGATCTTCTTAGGGATATTTTTGACGATCTTTATGCCTTAGATCCCTCAAGTAGCGACTATTATTCGGCTCATGAATATATTAAGCGAGTTCAATATTGCTTAGCATATTTGCAATACATAGGTACACCAGGTTCTGCACTACTCACTAATAGGCCCATTGCTGTAACTCCATTTAATAAGACTCCAGGAGCAAAACCGTCATTGGCACAATCAAGTAAGGCACCTTTAAAATCTGTTGCTAATATTCCCACTTTGCCTTCTACAGGATTAAAAGAGACTACTAAGGCTAAAGGATCGCCACTCAAGAAAGATAAGATCAAGCCCTCCACTAGTAGTGCCAAAAAGAAGAAAGTAGAAGTTCACAATAGGAATGCTAGTTCAGTTTTAAATAAAAAGAATCATGTTAAGACTAAAAGCTCTGCGCCTGTGCAGAATCCAAAACCATTCGTGAATTCTAATTTGAATTGTTGGAATTGTAATGAATGTATGTTTTCCCAACGTCATGATTTGTGTCTTATTGATCATGTGAATGAAATGAATGCTATTAAGAATGGTCTTGAATGGAAGCCAACGGGTAGAACTCGTGCCCAAGTTGGCTGGCAATGGCGTCCCACTGGTAGGACCTTTACGTTAGATGGAAAAATGTGCCCTTTAACTAGGAATGCATCTGTTGAGGTGAGGTCTGAGCGTCCTTTAGTTAGGAACACTCGCACTCAAGTATTGAAACAGCGCCCTTTAACTAGGTCAGCTCCCACTATAGTGCCTATCAGTGAAGAAATACCACAGGATTTAAGGCAACTAGAATCTACACCACCAACTAAGAAGAAGCAGGCTAGGAAATCTAGGAAACCTAAAGTTAGCAAATCTAAGATTATTAAATCTGTACCTGCTAATAACAAGGAACACTCCGATTCCGATACCTCTACATTGTCTTCGTGTGGTGATATTTTCAGGTGGTCCAAATCATCCTATGGTATTTGGACTCCGGTTGTTCAAAACATATGACCGGAAATCGCTCGATGCTCCGAAATTTCGTCAGCAAGTTTCTTGGTACGATTAAATTCGGGAATGATCATATAGCAAAGATAATGGGGTATGGTGAATATCAGATTGGAAACGTGACGATTTCAAGGGTATACTATGTTGAAGGTCTTGGTCATAATCTATTCTCAGTAGGATAGTTTTGTGATTCCAACCTTGAGGTTGCTTTTCGACAACACACTTGTTTCATCCGCAACTTGGAAGGAAAAGATTTGTTGAAGGGATCTCGTGGTGCAAATCTTTATACCTTGTCCTTACAAGACATGATGGCCGCCTCTCCAGTATGTCTTCTCTCTAAAGCATCTAAGACCAAGTCATGGTTATGGCATCGCAGATTATCTCATCTTAACTTTGATGCTATTAATCATCTGGCTAAAAACAACTTAGTTCGTGGTCTTCCAAAGCTTAAATTTCACAAGGACCATTTATGTTCCGCGTGTTCAAGAGGGAAAAGTACCAAGAAATCTTACAAGCCCAAAGCTGAAGACACCAATCAAGAAAAACTTCATCTTTTGCATATGGATCTTTGTGGACCAATGAGAACTGAAAGTGTGAGCGGTAAGAAATTCATTCTGGTTATTGTGGATGATTTCTCCAGGTTTACATGTGTTAGATTTCTACGTACAAAGGATGAAGCACCGAAGGCTATCATCACTTTTCTGAAATTCATTCAGGTACGTTTGAATACTACTGTCCGCCGTATTCGTACAGACAATGGTACAGAGTTCGTCAACCAGACTCTTCGTGATTACTATGAAGGAGTTGGTATCTCACATGAAACATCCGCTGCACGCACTCCACAACAAAACGGTGTCGTTGAAAGACGGAATCGTACACTTATGGAAGCTGCTAGGACTATGCTTATTTACGCGAACGCTCCATTGTTCTTGTGGTCAGAGGCTATATCTACTGCATGTTTCACCCAAAACCGTTCTATCATTCGGAAACGCCATGGAAAAACACCTTATGAGCTTTTACATAACCGTAAACCCGATGTTTCATTTTTTCATGTGTTTGGTCCTCTTTGTTATCCAAACATCAATAGTGAGAACTTGGGTAAGCTTCAACCGAAAGCCGATATAGGTATTTTCATTGGTTACTCACCGTCCAAGAAAGCATACCGAATCTATAACCGTCGTCTTGGCAAGATTGTAGAAACTATGGACGCAGATTTCGATGAGCTGACAGCGATGGCTTCTGAGCAACACAGCTCTGAACCCGCGCTTCATGAAATGGGAACCGGTGCTATTAGTTCCGGATTAGTTCCCAATAATCCTACTTCTACATCATTTTTACCACCATCAAGGCCCGAGTGGGATAAACTGTTTCTACCGTTGTTTGACGAATTCTTTGATCCCCCAAATGATGAAGTTCCAGCACTCGTAGTGATAGCTCCAATTCCTGAAGTTGTTGCTCCAGCCAATGAAGCTTTATCTAATGCATCTTCAATTCACATTGAACCAGATGCACCTTCACCAAGTGATTCTCAAACTACACCTGAATCATCACCCCTACTTGTGCCTAATGATGTGGAAGAGGATTCTATTGATCACGACTTGGAATATGCTCACCTGCAAGAGCTTCCTTTCTTTGGTGTTGCGATCCCTGAAAACCCTTCAGCCGCGTCTACCTCAGAAGAAGCTCCTTCTATTGTTCACTCCAGACCACCTAGGATTGAAAACCATAGCACTAAATGGACAAAAGATCACCCAATTAGGAATGTTATTAGAGATCTAGATCGACCAGTCTCTACACGCCATCAATTACAAGAGAGTGCACTTTATTGCTACTTTGATGCATTTCTCTCTGAAGTTGAACCTAAAAATTGGCAGCAGGCTATGACCCAATCATCTTGGATTGAAGCTATGCAGGAGGAACTAAATGAATTCCAACGACTTGAAGTATGGGAATTGGTTCCTCTCCCTGACAAGGTTAACATCCTTACCTTGTTATGGGTTTATAAGGTTAAACTTGATGAGATGGGTGCGGTATTGAAGAATAAGGCTAGATTGGTTGCTAGAGGATATAAACAAGCCTTGGGTATAGACTTTGAAGAATCTTTTGCTCCTGTTGCACGGTTGGAGGCCATTAGACTATTCCTTGCGTATGCTGCTCATATGAATATGATCGTCTATCAAATGGTTGTGAAGACGGAATTTTTGAACGGTGAACTAAGGGAAGAAGTCTATGTTAGTCAGCCGGATGGGTTCGTTAGCACAGAGTTTCCTAATCATGTGTACAAGCTTAAGAAGGCTCTCTATGGGTTGAAACAAGCTCCACGCGCGTGGTATGATCTCCTCTCAACTTACCTCATCTCGAAAGGCTTCTCCAAAGGCAAGGTGGACCCCACTCTATTCACTCTCAAGGAAGGCAACGACATGATTCTGGTACAAATTTATGTTGATGATATAATATTTGCTGCCACTAACATAGAATTGTCAAATCGATTTGAGAAGATAATGTCCACACGCTTTCAGATGTCGATGATGGGAAAATTTTCATTTTTCTTAGGATTACAGATTTCTCAAAATCCCAGAGGCATCTTTATTAATCAATCCAAATATGCTCTAGAATCTCTTAAGAAATATAACTTTGAAAATTGTGACCCCGTGGACACTCCAATGGTGGAGAAATCTAAGTTAGATGAAGATAGGAATGGGACTATTGTCGATCCAAAACTTTACCGTGGGATGATCGGCACCCTTCTATATCTGACTGCTAGCAGGCTTGATTTGCAATTTGCTGTATGCATGTGTGCCTGGTATCAGGCTCGGCCTACCGAAAAGCACCTACATGTTGTGAAAAGGATCTTTCGGTATCTAAAAGGAACACTTCATCGTGGTCTATGGTATCCGAAAGATTCCTCTATTGCTTTAATATCATACACAGATGCCGATCATGCTGGATGTCAAGACACGAGGCGTAGCACTTCTGTATCTGTGCAACTCCTTGGAGATAGATTGATCAGTTGGTCTTCAAAAAGGCAGAAAAGCGCTGCAATATCAAGCACGGAGGCTGAATACATCGCCATGTCCGGTTGTTGTGCTCAAGTCCTTTGGATGAGATCACAATTAACTGACTACGGTTTGGGATTCAACAAAATCCCGATGTATTGTGACAACAAGAGCGCCATTGCCCTTTGCTGCAACTATGTTCAACATTCCCGGGCCAAGCACATTGACATTCGCTAACATTTCATTAAAGAGCAGGTGGAGAACGGAGTGATCGAGCTGTATTTTGTAACTACTGAGTACCAGCTGGCGGATATGTTCACCAAAGCCTTAGATCGAGGACGAATCGAGTTTTTGATCGACAAGCTTGGCATGAAATCATTCACTCCAGCGACTCTCAAAGAGTTGGCAGAAGAATCAGCTGAATAGTCGTGGTAAACTATCCAGAGTATCCTTTGTTCGTGATCATGTATATTATCGTAAATATATAAACCACAAAAAGAAAATACAAAAATATAAAACCAACAAAAATCATAAAAAATATAAAACCTAGAAAAACCATAAAAATTATAAAATCAAGAAAAACCAAAAATATTTTTCGTTTTTAAATCGGGCATGTCTTTTAGTACGGTAATATTTACGGCCTTAGAAATGTCGATCAATATTGACACGGTGCCATAAATAGAGTCCGTATAAAAGTTGTACATTTTTAAAAACATGCCCATTATGGCTTGTAGTTATTTCAGACTGCAACCCGGTTTTCATATTAAAGTCACGTATTTCCTTGGAAAAAGTTGGCTCAGAACGGGAATTAATTTTCTCGGGCGTGATTTACAAGCCAAATCATGCAAAGGGATCAAGTTTACTTTATAACTTGGTCTAACACAAATTTATGTACGTCTCAGTGCATTAATTTGTTAAAATAAGAGAAATCTTATTGTCACCACGAATCAAACTTTTTCAAGATACAAATTGGAAATGCTTTCATCAATATTTGACTCTTTAAACAATGACTACAACTCTTTAAATAGAAAACGGGTCATCGTTTACGGGGGAGAAAATATTAAATCATCTTCGTCATTAAATCGATCTTTTCAAAAGTGATTGTAGAAAATTAATGGCTAAATGGTAAATGAATGGTATTTCTTTAGAAAACGACTTGTGCTTGTTCAAGGTGATAGGACTTGCTTTAGAACTTGGAGATATGCTAATTAGATGCGATACTTAAGTTGTGTGAGATTGTCAAGTTTAGTTTAACTAAGCAAAATTAAGTGGACTAAGTTTATCAATGGAAAGGAAAAATGCAATGAAAAGTTATAAACAAAAAGGAAAAGAATAGATAAATATAGGGACTTAAGGTGATATTTGTTGAATCTTGTCAAAAACTTGACCTAGTCAAACAAAACCCCCCGCCCCCTTTCTATTCTTATTCACTGTTTATTCTCACTATTGCCGCCATTGTTAAAACACACACACAAACTCAAAAACAACTCGTTTATCCATCCAATCCTGTTCATTCGATTAATAAGGTAATTAACATCTAGATTTAACTTATAAATTCGTCCAATTCATCATCTATATCCCTTTAATTGATTCGGATAATAAACATTATCAGATTTAGGGTTTATTCCTTAATTAGGGTTAATTATTTAGGGGTTGTTGATGGGTTTTGCTCGGAATCTCATTAGATGATGTTTAATTGCCTTAGTTTGCCTTAGAACTCACAAACGCGCATAGATTAGATCATCAAAGGCTGTGTTTGAAAAGTTCCGGATGAACATGGTTATAAACTTCCGAATGAAGGATTTTTCTGAAAAACTTCCGAATGAGGAAGTTCCGAATGAAGGACTTCCGAATGAAGAAGTTCCGAACGAAGAACTTCCGAATGAAGAAGTTCCGAATGAAGAACTTCCGAATAAGGAAGTTCCGAATGAAGAACTTCCGAATGAAGGAAGTTCCGAATGAGGAACTTCCGAATGAAGAAGTTCCGAATGAAGAACTTCCGAATGAAGAAGTTCCGAATGAAGGACTTCCGAATGAAGAAGTTCCGAACGAAGAACTTCCGAATGAAGAAGTTCCGAACGAAGAACTTCCGAATTAAGAAGTTCCGAATGAAGAACTTCCGAATAAGGAAGTTCCGAATGAAGAACTTCCGAATAAAGGAAGTTCCGAATGAAGAACTTCCGAATGAAGAAGTTCCGAATGAAGAACTTCCGAATGAAGAAGTTCCGAATGAAGGACTTCCGAATGAAGAAGTTCCGAACGAAGAACTTCCGAATGAAGAAGTTCCGAATGAAGAACTTCCGAATAAGGAAGTTCCGAATGAAGAACTTCCAAATGAAGGAAGTTCCGAATGAAGAACTTCCGAATGAAGGAAGTTCCGAATGAAGAACTTCTGAATGAAGGAAGTTCCGAATGAAGAACTTCCGAATGAAGGAAGTTCCGAATGAAGAACTTCCGAATGAAGGAAGTTCCGCATGAAGAACTTCCGAATGAAGAAGTTCCGCATGAAGGAATGTTCCGAATGAAGAAGTTCCGAATGAATAGCTTCCGAATGAAGGAAGTTCCGAATGAAGAACTTCCGAATGAAGGAAGTTCCGAATGAAGAACTTCCGAATGAAGGAAGTTCTGAATGAAGAACTTCCGAATGAAGGAAGTTCCGCATGAAGAACTTCCGAATGAAGAAGTTCCGCATGAAGGAATGTTCCGAATGAAGAAGTTCCGAATGAAGGAAAGTTCCGGATGAAGAGTTGTTTGATTATTATTGTTTGCATGTTATATGTACTTGTTGTATTATGTTATGAAATGTGTTATGCTTAGAAGTAAGAATGATATATATCTATATGTTTTTGTGCATCAACCTTTCATGTCTTATCTTAAGCAGATACAATGACTAATCCAACAGTACAAGCAATCCAAGACTCTAGAGAAGCCGCTATTGCTAAAGCACGAACCCTTAAGTTCATACCCAACAATTACCGACTGAAGCAAGTCTCAAAATCCACTCACCATGGATTTAAAGTAGCCATCGCAATCCTTGATCAATCCCATTTTAAGAATGCTTTAAGAAGTAGTGCCTCGGTGCCTTATGATTATATGTATGAGTTTTGGGCTACCAAGGAAATCACTTCAAACAAGATCACCTTCACCATCGACAACAAGCAGCAGACGCTCACAGTTTCAGACTTCCGTAAGATTTTTGGTATACGGGATACACCCAAAGGCATGTCATTTTCGAGGGATCCTACTAAAGATGAACTCATGGAGTTATTTGACGCTCTTGGATGTCCTGACATACGAGTTGCGTCTGAGTTTACCACTGCTAAAGTAGGACAACCTTGAGAGCATTGTTGGGTATTCTCAGTAGATGTCTTACACCAAAAACAAGTGGCCATGATGCTTTGCGCAGTCCTATTATAAACCTCTTCTATGGCATGTACAAAGCTGCAAATGCAGATTATGCATTGTTGATATGGGAAGAATTCACCTTTCAACTCTTCCACATGGAAGCTGAAGACAAATTTCTTTCCTTATCCTCGGTTTATCAA
The DNA here is from genome assembly GCA_025667525.1 of Glebionis coronaria. NCBI lineage: Eukaryota > Viridiplantae > Streptophyta > Magnoliopsida > Asterales > Asteraceae > Glebionis > Glebionis coronaria. Next base: position 13,489,018 of record CM046876.1, read on the forward strand.
GCTTATCATTAATTATTTTATGAAAAATGATGCTACTATTGATAGGCGTGCAGCAAGTCGTTATCACACTGAAGAAGCTGATGATACTGTGGATCTAAGGCATGAAGGACATTCTGGTGGTGTGATTCCTGGTCCTATTCCTGATTATCTTCTGACAGATAAAATCAAAGGTTCTGCTGATTACAAGCTACTACTGCTAGAAATCAAGAAGCTGAAAGCAAACCTTCAGACTGGAGAAGACTCGTCTACTACGGTCAAGAGTAAAGGTAAACGCAAGCAACCAGCTGCGTTACCTGAACCCGAAACCAAGAAGAAGAAGACTGAGGTTAAGAAGGGAAAGGGTAAGGCTGATGAAATGGTTTTACGTGACGAAGAAGATGTTGTTGATCCTGCTCTTGACAAGACAGAGAGAAAAATGATGAAGATAGCAATTCAAAGGAGTAGGAAAGATACTGGCGGTAGTGGTTCAGGTGCAAGGGTAAATGTTGAAGAAGAGTACATGGAACCAGATGATATTGATGAGTTTGGGTCACCTGAACATTATTCCACTTCGAAGGAGCCATCAATCCCTATTTCAGCAAGTGTGGAAAAGGAGTCTGCTGCTCCTACGATCATGGTGTCAACTCAACCTTTAGCAACTCAACCTCCACCAATACAACCCTTACCAACCAGACCGGCTTCAACACCATTTCTTCCACCACCTATAACTCCCATCCTTAGTACCGTAGTAACAACCGAACCTCTTCAATCAACCCAGAGCAGCTCTGCAACATCTACAATGGCTGCATTGGTGATGGCCGAAATGTTGGATAAACATGTGGATAATCACAAACGAGAAATGGATGAACTTCGCCAAGAGTTACAGAGACGAGCTCAAAGTGAAGAAGCATCTAGGAAAGCCCAAGAGGAGATGCTTGCTAAGTTCGCTGCCGATATGGAATTAACGCGAAAAGCTCATGCAGAAGAACTAGCTCGGGTTAAGCAGGATGAGGCTGATAAGCATGCTGCACGTATCACCAGACTTCAAGCGATGAGGGATAAATACAAGGAGAAGAAAGAGGCACTTGAAGCTTCTGTTGAAGAAAGAGTGAAGGAATCTATAGAATCCATTATGCCTAAACTGCGTGATGAGTTGAAGACACTAGCAGCTGATAACTTGATGATCAAGTCATCCAATCCTTCAGAATCCGCATACAAAATTGCTTATGAGTTAACGGATTTTGAATTAAAGAAGATCCTCAAAGCTCGTATGGTGGAACTTGGATCGTTTGATAAGTCTAGGATTCAACGGGTTCTTTACAAATCCCTGAATGACGCTATCATGGAGGATGATAGGTTATTCAAAACGTTTGGAAGTGTGGTACCCTACCACATTCTACCTGAGGAAGAAAGGGAAGAAAGTGAACAGGAAGAGGGTACTGGTGAAGAAGAAGAGGAAGAAGAAGGAGAAGAAGAGGAAAAGGATGACGATGATGGTGATGATGAGGATGAGGATGAGGATGATGATGATGATGATGATGGCGATGATGGTGGTGATGGTAATGAGGAGAGTGCAAGGGGGAGCAACGGGGATAACAATGAGGATGATGATGGGGGTGAACAGCCTAAAGAGGGAGATAAGGTTACCAGTTCGAAGAAAGCTGCTAAGTCTGGAACCAAGTCCAAGAAAGATGCAGCACAGAAGGAAAAATCAACATCATCGGAATCAAGACGATCTAAGTGGCGCCACGATGTGAATGCTACTACAGCGTCATTGATTCCTGGTACCTCTATTGCTGTATCTTTACCTATTACCACTAACCCCATTAGTTCTGTTGTTGTTGCTCCTGTGATTGCAGAATCAGTAACGGAACCCGAAGCTGCACAACACTCACCCGTTCACGACATTGCCGAAATGCCTGAATCAGAACCAGCAGATGTTCGCGCTTCTACTCCTCTACAAAAAGCACAACAATCTACGGTTCCTGAACCAAGCACACGAGACTGGGCAGACACGTTGGAGATAGACGAGACTGCACCGCCACAGGCTTGGATAACGGCAACGGCGCAATATGATCCGATCACAGACGCAGACAAAGATGTGTTGTATCTTCGTATCTGCAGTCCGATTGACTTATGTGCATTTCTTGCTCACGAGTATAAGACTTCGGTTACTCTATCTTTGGTGAAGAAAGTGCTGAAGGATAAGAGACTTCGCGCCAAAACCCGGTTAACCCGAATGGAGTTCGAGTATTATGCCGATGAGATCCTGAAGGCTCTGAATACCGTTCAACGGCCAGGTCTTCATGAATCAGAAAGAGCTCCACCTCCACTTGACCCTACTCAAGATAATCAGATTGCTCTCGACTTCTTCGTCACCAATGATCTGGTTTATCTTCTCAAAGGGTCATCAAAGTACGCAACATCCCTTACCTTGCTGAAAGCTGCCAACTGGGGGACAATACCCTTTATCAAGGAAAAGGTAAACCGACTCTGGGTCCCAAAGGTAAATCGTAATTATGATATGTATGCTGTCATAGGTGCATCTCATTGGGACGAACGAGTCCGAAGGGCGTACAGGGGTTGCTGCCTAGTCAATTCTGGAAGCAACGTTAGATCCGATATCCGCATCTCCAGCATTTTAGGGTTGAAAACTGAAGCCAAGAATGGCTATTATCATGTGACGGAGATTCGTTTGAAAAGGGAGGATGACAGGGAATACAAAATCCAGCAGGGAGATTTTTCTATCATTCGCCTTGAGGATATCGAAGATATGCTGCTTCTGATGACCCGAGATCAACTCACACATATTCCTCGTGAAGACCTCATTGCCTTGAATACAGCACTTCGTATGTTCACACGAAGCGTTGTTATCAAGAAAAGAGTTGAAGATCTTCAGTTGGGAGTCGAAAGCTACCAAAGGAAGCTCAACTTAACCCGTCTAGTGAATCAAGTTCTACCTCAACATGTAGATAGATGTCCATATACCGGTATTTCTGTTCCGAACTGCGGCATTTTCTACTTAAACAGTCGAGGTTTAATGAAGTTTATGAGGGTGGGTGAGCTATATAAGTACAGTGATGGGACTCTTCTACAAGTCAGAGGAAAGTTGGAGCATCTGAAATCGGGTGGGACTTTGCCAGAGATGACGGAAGATTGGCATCCGGGTTACCGGCAGATGGCGAAGTATGTGATCAAGAAGATTGATGAAAAGCTCCGAGAACGTAGATTGATGAGGAGCTTGGAAAGATTCTTTGGTGGAAGACCATATCTAGTGCACCACAAGCTACTGCAACGATCCATCTAATGGGTCGTACATTTCAGGTCCACTTTATATTGGTTTTCAATTGTGAATATGTATATTTGTGAATATTGTGCTTGTACGGCTTGATGTACTGTCAAGGTATGATAATTTTTCAAGAATTTCTCACGAGATTCTAAATCTTTCAAAATATATCATACTAACGCACTACAAATATCCCTTATTAATATAAGGGGGAGCATTAACTTGTTCTATGGCCAAACATCGATTTCATTTTTTACCCAAAGACCGGTTAATCCATTCAATATCCCAAATATTAATGGTTAACATTTTGGATAAGGGGAGAAAATGGGATTAAGGAGACGTAAGTGATACTTGGCTAAAAGATGAAAAAGACTTAACGATTATCCAACTTAATATGTGTAAAGCACGTGTTAAGGGGGAGCGTTTTTGATGAACAAAACACCTAAGGTACAAAACTTTTGATTTCAATATCACAAGTACTTTAGGTGATTTTCAATGATTTTTCATGGTGGCAATTCCTTCCCAAAACACGCTTAATTCACGACGAATGTGGTGACAAAAGGGTGGTAGGAATAAATTTAGTCCAATGATTCATCAGAGCCGATGGAATCTTCCCAAGGACAATTCCCTAGATAGAATTAGAAGTCCTAGGAAAGATGGAGAAAGAATGTGAACGTAGCTGAATGCCGACCAAGTACTTAAGCTAGCACTGGAACAATCACAACAAGGTGCTAGTGATGACGTATTGGTAAGCATTGAAGGGGTTGAAGAATGAAAAAGAATTGTAAAGATAAAGGGTGTAAAGAAAGAAGCCCTCCTTACAACTTTAGGCAGAAACCGGGTCAATACATATGCTATTGAGGTCATTTTTTATAATGATTCTCGGTATTGAAGAAAGACATCATGGACCCAGTGATGCAATGCACAACCCTTCCCCAGCTAACTCAAATATCTCTCAAAAGGTATTTGTTTTAATCACACGGAGATCAACACGTTATCTATTGGTTTATTCACTCCGAATAGACTGGTATTGAAAAGGTGGCACTCCTCTCCAGCCATCGCTCACTAAATCAAAACGCACAATCGAGTCTAGAGCCAAGAGATCATCAAAAGTCTCATTAGGACACTTTCCATTTATTCCTTGCTTTCTCACACACTGTGAAAAGTAAGAGATTTTCATGAGTCCTACGCAGTATTCCTGTAATATTGCCAGAACATCTGAGTGATACGCAAGTATTACAATGAAGATGGAAATCCTGCTTGAGCCAACATCAAACAAGCTCATGGTAGGTTACACGTGCGGTTCTTTTAGAACCAATCTTGTGAAAAACTGGAAGGAAACAGTGGTTTAATTCTTATTTGAACTTAAACTCGTTCCAGGCCTCTTCGCATTATCATATGATCTTGCCAGGACACTCAGAGTGACTCTTTATTGATCACAGTGACGAGTGGAAATCCTTCTAGTGTTAACATCAAACAGCACTTGGTAGGTGACGTGCAAGATTCTTTATGAATTGAGCTCGTGACAACTGGAAAGCAACGATGGTGAAAATCTTAATTGAAATTCACTTGTTCGAGGTTCCATGAATTGACGGCTTCAAATCACAAGGATAATTTATCCAAGTGATTCACTCTTTATGTTCGCAGTCAGCTTTGGACGGTCGAATAAAGAGAACGGGTTTACCCGCGAAATCCTGTCAGGAAGTTACTTAATTGAAACTATCCGTCACGGGTACGATATCTAATATCGTCCAACGGTCTTCACCGACCGGAGGTAAAATGCTACCGAATTAGAATAAAATGTTCAAAGCCATTTTATTCGTGTCATTGCTGTGTACCTGTTAAAGACGGTGGCGTTGCTGTGTACCTGTTGAAGACGGTGGCGTTGCTGTGTACCAGTGAAGACGGTGGTGTTGCGGTGTACCTGTAGAAGTCATTCCCACATGCTTATGTTTTTTCTGCATCAAAGTTTAGCAAAAATTCAAGAAAGTACAAGATAAAGTCTTCCGCTGTACCAAACTCTGAAACTTTCGAGAATTCAACAAAAAGACATAAGTGTGTGGAACATGGCGTCACGAGGAGGCAAAATTCACAAGAAGGCAAATCGCACGTGAAAGGCCAAAAGAACAATGCTCTCAAGCCAAAGCCAAAAAGATCAAACCAACATATTCACAACAAAAGAAAGAAAAGAAGAAAAGACCACGAGCTAAAGAACGAAGACTTAGTATAGTATGCTAGGTTTAGAACTTTGTAACGTGGAGTGACCTCCCTTAGGGGGAGATTATTAGAAATACGTTTTTACGTATATTAGAAGTATCGGTCACTCCACAATATTATTTATGTTGTAATAGCTCGTAGTTAACAAATAATGATTAGTTACTTATTTAGTTAAGTAAGAACCGGTCCATGGGTTTGTCATGGACCGGCCCAAGCCCAATGTAGCTTGGAAGTATAAATACCCCTTTCCACCATGGAAAGGGGTTGGTTGTTGTCATTTGTTCTAGTTCCACTTAATAAAATACACATAGTTTTCTCTCACTTTCTCTCTCTTGTTTCTCTATCTAGAAATCAACAAACCCCTCCATAGATTCATAGGTTATCAAGATTCTACATTAATATTAAAAACAACAATGCAAATTAATCACGACACACCTCCCCGGTAGCGGCGCCAAAAGTGATTGTAGAGTTTTACCACACTTTAGGAAAAGAGGGTAAATAGGGAAAGTATCGAGTGATGATTTAGGAAAATCAACACTAATGACCCTTAATGAAATGAAAGTTCGTTTCCCAAGGAGGTATATGTGTGTGACTAAGATGTACAAGATTTGAGATTAATATTTGGTTTAGAAGGGGATGAGAAAAGAAGATGACGAAGACGGAAAAAATAAAAATAAACACTACTAGAAACTTAAGACGTAGAACCTTAAAAACCACAAAAATAAAAATAAATTCTAAAAATTACCAAAAATTCACCAAAAATCAAAAATAATAAACTAAGAGTTTACCAATGATCAAAACTTTTTCAAACCTTTTAAATAATTAAATGTTCAATTTTTAAATGCTAATTAAAGCCCTAAAAATCAAATAAATTATCAAAAAGCCCAAATAAAGATTTTTCAATTGGTAAACCTCTAAAATGACCTAAAAAGATTAAAAACTATTTTTAGAAATTTTAAAACTAATAAAAACTATTTAAAATGATTTAAAAACTATTAAAACTTAAAATAATTATAAAAATTATTCTAGAAGAGATAAAATTATTCTAAACGTTGCTAAATTCCTATTTTAATGTAATTAACCTAAGAAAAATGTAAAAAGTTGGAAAATGTGAAATTTCAAAAATAATAATAAAATAATATTAAAAATCCAAAAATTATAAAAATTCTAAAAACTTGCAAACTAGTTTATTTTAACCTAAATAATCAGAAAATCAAAGTGAAATTACCAAAATACCCCTAATGGGCCCTCAAATGGGCCAAATCCAAAATCAGTCAACACAAATGGGCTTCTGGGCCCAAAAAGTCAAACTTGGCCCAATTGACTTGGAAAAGCCCTATCTGACTTAAAATTCAATTCTAAGAACAAAACTCTAAAGGCCCAAAAGCTGAAAATGAGCTTATCACATCTTATTGAACACAAAGCTTATTCTTATTGGGCTTTTCAGCCCATTAAGCCATAAGCTAATGCCATAAGCTCTAATTTGACACACAACCTTCTTTTGGGATGCTTATGAGATCTGTAAAAAGAATTTTTGAAAAAGCTTACTAAATAAGCCAGAAATAAGCAATGTATTATTTCACAAAACGACAAAATAGTCGGGTTTGAGAAATAATGCACCACAGAACTTGATTCAACTTGCAAAAGCTTTAAAATGGACTCAATAAGCAAAATCAATCAACAAAAACCCAATAAGCACAACCAATAAACCAGAATAAGCACAAATGAACTTATGTAAAAGTCAAAGGAGTTGGTTTTCTAGTCAAACCTTAAAGTCAAACACCCAAATGCTCCAGTATGAACAAATGGGTCAAAATATGAGCACCTATTACAAAAACAAAGTTGCTGCTGGTTGGAATAAGCTATTATAGCTTATTAATAAGCTGACACCAGATTTACACTATCAGTGGTAACCAGCAGGGGAAAGGAGTTCCCACTGCTTTGACTATTTGACCAAGCTTATATGAGAGTTCTGGTTTGATTCAATTGGAAACAAAGGAACCCTGGTGATCAGTGAATCACAAGGAGTCAATAGCAACAATAAAATCACAAATTGGTTCACACAATAAGCCACAATAAGCCAAACAGTTACCAGATAAGCACCAGATATGGAAATAAGCAGTTAAGCACTTAATAAGCACAATAAGCCACAATAAGCCAACCGAACTTAACAGGATGCATACACAAGCTATGTAAACTAAGAACAAACACAAAGCAACAAGAATCAAACACTGAATCAAAGTAAATAACAAGATCAAAGCACTAGAAGTTACTGATGAACAATGAACATAGGCAGATAACAAGTTTGTTGATATACTTGACACTTGATCCAATTTCAAGCCTCAAATCCTTCTTCACTGGTGTGATTAACTATGATTTAGCACTTGTTAGCCCTAACCTATGCTTAGATCTAGGTGTCCTCAAAATCTTAGCCACTTTTACCAAGTTTTAAAGATTTTATAGCCAAATCAAGAATCTATGTGTTCAAAACCCTCAAACCTGCAAACAGATGAACAAATACACCAAAACAACAGATACCAAATCTTGCACACAACAAACAACCACTTAGCAATCCACAATCCTAACTTATGCAGTAATCCCAAACACCCTTTTAAAACTTGATTCCACAAATTTTCAAAGGCTTATGAAGATTCAACCCACAAATCAGATCAATAACACCTCAATAACATCAAACCAAGCCAAATCAACAATAATCAATAACAATAACACATATTCAAGCATAAACATGCAATAATCACAAAATTCAGAAAAATAAAAGAGAAAATGAAATGGGAGAAGGACGCAAACCTCCAAGACCTACATCCAGGTCCTGGATTGTTTGAGCTTAGGTACTAGCAGAACAAGTACCAGCTTCCAAGTTGCTAAGATGAACAAACCACAAAGTGAGATCAAAATAATGCCAACTTTCTGATTTTTGATGCACAAGCTTTATCACTTAAAACCTTGCCTCAAAAACCTTCAAAGAAGATAATGGAACTCAGATTTTAGCTTCTCAAACAACAAACTTTTATAAATAACAGATTAGAACTCAAAATTTTAAGAAATTCAAACTTTATTTCATAAAAAGGAATTACAAAGATTAAAAGCTAAAATCTGGAACAAAACTCTCTCACAGGTTGAGGAGTCTTTATATAGGCAAATGCCAAGGCTAGCACTATTCACAAACCCTACATGTGAAATTCCCTAAATGCCCTAAGTCCTTCTAGACGTTTTCTTGGTGTGAGCTGTCCAAATGCATCCAAACCGTTTATAGTAGCTTTGATATGAAGCAAATGATGTGGGCTGTTGATCTTGACACGTGGCAAGCCTTGGTGAGGAAGTTGTCACATGATGGTGAAACGGTTTTGGTGGTGGGGCCTCTTGGTGAGTGGGAGTGAGTGTTTTAAGGTTGGGATGAGATTATAGGCGTGTGAATCAAGTGTGGGTAAGGGTAATTTCATTTTACCCTTTGTTTTAAGTGGAGTAAAATCTGTGTTCTTGACTGCTACAGTAACATGTTTTGATCCGTTTTTGTAGGATTGGGGAAGTGTTTGGCGCATTTCTTGTTTAAATGTTTAAAATGCCCATGTTTAACCCTTCTTTTTCCTTTCTTTTGTCATTTGTGTTTAAAACTCCATCAGCGCCCAAATATACTTGTAACAACTTCCAAGTCTTGGCAATTTTGGCACAAAACTTTCTAAAAAGTGTTTCAAGGGTTATTTTTTACATTTTTGAATAATTCAAGGGCTGATCTTGGACATTCTTGATCTTCAAAGGTCTTCAATGTATCTTTGGCTTGATGAGGGACCATAATTGACAATTTAAAATTGTTGAGGGACTAATCTTGCCATTTCTTCAAAGTTGAGGGACCTTTTGTGTAATTTTGACAAACTTAAGGGACCAAACTTGTAATTATTAATATACAAGGGTTTTAAGTGTCATTTCTTCAATAATTGAGGATCAATCTTGTTTGTATTCAAGTCTTCAAGGGTATTTGTTGAGTATTCTATGATTAAGGCCCGGTTCTTTGTACGGCTTCGTTTCTCGTGTCCGTTTTTCCTTGTAACTTGTGATATTTTGTATTTTTCACGATATCCATACCTAAAATAAACAAGTAAACAAACACAAGCATATATATAGTATTTTATGACATTTTTATGCATTTAAAGCCCGAAAAGAACGAAGAGATCATATATAAATGCCATCTCATCACTCCCCCATACTAAGCCATTGCCGTGCCCTCACGCAATGCTAGAATAAAGTATCTAAGCATCACCAAAGTTCAATTTTATTAACCTTTATTGAAAAGTAAAAGACTTGCAACATACTACGAAGATGTGTAAAGACATAATGTATGATTTTCATCACAAAAAGTGACTTTTAGGGTCAAAGAATAGAAACAAGTAAATGTCCCTTAGAGTAAACTTCGTCATCCTTTATTGTCATACATTCCATGCTAAGTGCAAAAACAAGATCATTGTTGGTACAAGTCACAATGCTAACACTACTCATACGTCCAAATTGTGTAATACTTTTTCTCCCCGCAATCCTAGTTATTATAAAAGGAAATGGGTTACTAGCATTTTTTATCTATTTGTCATGGATCACAAGTGATTCATATTGACTTATTTGAGTAGTTATTAGTCCGAAAGCAAAGTAGCACGATTTGATCAATAGTTAGCCGAAGGACAAAATCTTTTAAAACGGCTTCTTGTGTATCTCCTTAAGTTCATATCTTGACATAACTCGTTTCACGATTTGAGACCTTTCTCGGACCGATATTTGGCATGTACTTCATACTTCAAATCTTGGGAAGACGTTCTTGAAATTATGGTCTTCTCTTGGAATTTCTTCACTTGACGTTTTTGAGAGATTCTTCATATTGGACCACGACTTCATCATTTTTCTTCAATCTTTACTTTGGATTTTGATATACAAAGATCCGCCTCTTTTTTGGACTTGGATATATTTATCCTTATACCTTGTTAGGGTCTTTTTGGATAGACTTTCTCCATGATCTTTAGGGGAGTAATTGCTTTTCGTCGCGTGTCTCGATCCTTCATATTGATTTAGGAATAATGATACTTCACATCATCTTTGGATATTTAGCAAAAATAGAGCTCCTCATGCCTTGTTAGGGCCTTTTTGGATAATCGCCAATCTTCGCGTCCCGCTTCAATAAGTTATGCCTTGGCTATGAACTCTATTCAACCCCGAGCAACTTTTAAACGATCTTGCGCTAGAGGCTAAGTAACCTTTCAAATCGTACGACCTTACTTATTGCAATTATGATTTATTCCTAATGCATTGATCTTATGGGAAGAAAAAGCCACAAATAAAAACATATGAGTTTTTGAAAGAACACTTTCGTGTTCTACGTTTAGCATGATCACTTGTCTAACTCTATCATCTCTCGTTCTTCACTATATAAAGACCTCTAATTAAAGAGACTCGTGAATACTTAGCCATGCAAGTCAAAATTAAGCCAAATTTGGATTAGCTTTCATTAAGACTATATCAAATCAAAGTTTTGGGTTTTCAAGCCACCTATAGGATCATGCACTTTCTTGGACTTTTTCAAGTTTAGAGAATGCGTTTTATAGTTCCCTTGATAAGTGACTTTCTAGAATCAATTATAGGAACTTGCGAAAAGTTTTTGTTCTTAACCCGTATGAATTAAGACTTTCGCGTTTTAAAGCTCCCTATATAAAAGTCTAGCAAAACTTGAATTGAGCAGGTTAAGGAATGTAAATGGCTCCAAATGCCCATCAAGTCAAAAATTAACTCTTCTTCTACCCATCGGAAAATATATATTCGTGTCTTAAAAACACTTATGAAAACTAAGAAAAATTTTAAAATTTGGCCATTTTTAGCCTTTTTAGCAAAATAAAACATTGAAAGTTGGAAAGCGTTAGGGCGTAGCAAAGCAATTACCTATTCACCCCCCATACTAAAAGTAAACATTGTCCTCAATGTTTCGAGTCTAAAGGTGGAGCACCCCCATACTAGAGACGAAGAGTCGGATGCTTAGGATCTAGCATGGAAAGGGTGATCAACAATATATCTAAAGCCGTTTATTAAGTATGCTAAAAGATAATTGTTAGAACAATGAAGGATATGTCATGGAATCGTGAAAAACTTCTTCAAACGAACGATGGAGGCTCACGTAGACGAATACGAGAGTCTTCAATCGTAGATGATGATGATCTAGATAACACAATCACAAACAACCACGAGACAACGAGTTGAAAGGGTACAAGTCCCATTATTAGTGAATAGTGATCATAAAAGATAAGCATGGGATCTCCCCCACGAGGCACCTCGATTTTTATTACCGAGTCATGAGCTCGACTCGATCCCCTCAAAATGTGAACATTTAGGGAAAATCATGGTATGGTCAATTTTTGATGGGGCTTACATGATAAACAAGGCCCAAAAAGCAACCGGTATTAAGGACTAAGTCCTTTGATGGTGAAAAATATCGGGATCGAAGATGGCGTTCTCGTTTTCATTGGAAAAACAAATTAACGCCACTTTAATATGTGCCATAAACTCAAAGAGTTTGAAGAAAATAGATGAGAAGTAGAAGGGTGGGACAATTGGTAAGACAAACTTTTGAGCTACTCGAGGTAGACTCGCACCAAGCAAATAGAAAGATTTTCGATTTATTGCATCGGATGAAGACCGAGATTTCCCTTTATATGAAATTCCAGGATCGAATATCTCGTCCTCGGTGGACAAGGATGAGGGAACATAAAGGGCTTCCCCCATACTAGAACCACACAACGCATCGTCAAAAGGAGTAGACGAGCTTGTAGCACTCAAAACACGTGGTGATGACGGAGTTAGATTTGTAGAAAAATCAATTAAATCACATTTAAAATCTTTTCCTTTTTTATCTTTTGAACTCTCTTTATGAAAACCCTTTTTGTTAATGTCGAAAATATTCGGTGTTTCTAAGACGATGTTAGTCACACTAAAAATTCTCACATTTGTAAACCGTTTTGGTTTTGGTGGTGGCAAGTTCTCAAAATGTTTATCGACGAAGAAAACCTCCCCATCGGGGTCTACATATTCATCATCCGAAAGATCTTCCGTAGAAACCGGCAACTTATCAACACTTTTTAAGAATGAATGTTCGAGGTGAGGCGAAGGATTTTTCGATTCAAGTATTGACGATTTCTTCTTTGTAGGCTTTACACTCATAACCTCCACCGGCGGAGGAAATGGTAAATTGTTTTTGGCGACATTTCCTAAAACTCTTGGTGAAAATTCTTTGCAAACGACATTGGGTGAATCACCATGGTTTAAAGTTGCAATAGAATAGACATGAGAAAGATTGGAGTTTTGTGTTGCATTGATGACAAGTTCTTCTTCATTGAAACGAAGGGTGATTTTTCGAGCATGAACATCGATAAGTGCTCTTGATGTATCCAAAAATGAACGACCCAAAATGAGAGGAACTTTTCGATCGATAGGAATGTCTACAACGATAAAGTCAACGGGATAGTAAAACTTTCCGACTTTAACGAAAACGTCCTTGGCTACTCCACATGCTAAAATCGTAGAATGATCGGCCATCTCGATAGACATGTTTGAAGGAGTAAGAGCCGGAAGTGAAAGCGATTTGAAAATCTCAAGAGGCATTAAATTAATACTAGCACCAAGATCGGCCAAGGCGTAGCATTCCTTCATATCTTGAATTGCACACGGAATCAAAAATTTACCGGGATCACCGACTTTTTGTGGTATGCGGCTAAGAAAAACCGATGAACAACTAGATGATTGTTGTAACTTCTCTTTGTTGTTTAGCATACTTTTGAAGTTTGCGGCAAATCGAGGCATCATGATAAGAGCGTCGGCAAAACTTATGTTAAAATTTAAATCACGAAACATTTTCATAAATAGCTCAAATTGATAATTGTTCCGTTCTTGTGCTTTCTCTTTGTTACGTCTCGAAGGGTAGGGTAAAGGTGGTGTGGGTTGGTCATTAGGAAACGGCCTTGGAAACTCGGGTTCCACAATTGGTATTGGTTCAACCGTAGGTGTGGTTTGAGCGGTACTTCGTGGGATTGTAATGTGCTCCTTTTCGACCATCACCTCGGGTTCTTTCTCGATTTCCTTCTCCGTAGAAGTACTTGGACGAGACATTGGTTCCTTGAAAGTTTTACCACTTCGTGTAGTAATAACCTTCATTTCTCCCCTCGGGTTGTTAATGGTATCACTAGGAAGACCACCCGAGGAAGAGGGTTTACACATGATTGCTTCAAACATCTTAGCCATTCGGTCCTCAAATTTTGATTACCTAGCATCCGCTTTTAATAACTCTTGCTTAATCTCATGTTGTCCTAATTCCATCTTTTGTTGATTTTGTTGAAGACGTTGGACATTTCCTTCCATTTTGTTTGCATGAGTTTTAAGTTCATTAGCAAGTTCATTTTTTAGCTCGTTTTTCAACTCGGATCTTAAGCTAATCATCTCACGTTGCATGTTATCAAATTTAGCATCATTTGCTTTAGCTTAATCCAAAAATTCTCCTTGCAAATTTTTAGTGTGAGCATTTTGAAAACCTTGTGTAGTGTTTTGAAAATCACGGTTTTGGTTTTGATTAGAAATTTGTCCATTCCCATTTTGATAATTACCCTTGTTGTAATTGCGTGAATTGCCTTGGTAATTACCTTGGTTGTTGTTTCGATAATTGTTAACATTTTGAATTGGTGGAGCTTGATTTGGGCGGGAACCTTGACCGTTTTGGTTGTAAGTTCCCGTTGCTACATAAGCACTCGAAGTGTTACCATCCGCGGTAATGCACTCGGAAAGATCATGAGCTCCCCCACAAGACAAACAACTCTTAGCAACCGCTTTAACTGAAGCGGAATTGGAAGCTTCTTGAGCCTTCCAATGGGATATTAGATTAGCAAATCTATCAAAAAACCGATTTTCCTCATTAGCTTCATCATGTAAGGCGTTAATGCTACGAGAAGATTGTGACGAAGATGACGAACCCATATTGGCAACACTCGGTGTGTTACGAGGGCTATAAACCTTAGATCTATTCTCAATGATTTGTAAAGCCTCATTTGTCGTTTTGCACAAAAATTTACCACCCGCGGCGGCATTCAAATAATCTCGTTCATGATCATTAAGCCCATTATAAAAAGTATCAACTTGATGCAATTCCGTAAAATCATGGTGTGGACATTCATGTAACATCTCTTTAAAGCGTTCCCATGCCATTGAAAAACTTTCATTATTTCTTTGCACAAATCGTGAAATCTAATTTTTCAAGTGTGTTGTTTTAGATGGTGGAAAAAACTTGTTCACAAACTTAGAAACGAGATCGACCCATGTCAAAATCGAATTTGGCGGTTCTTTCTCAAGCCAAATTTTTGCGGGTCCATCTAACGAGTATGGAAACAACATCATCTAAATGGCGTCATGTGGAACATCCTTAAACTTGCTAGTGGCGGTGAGACGGTTAAAATTCCTAATGTGGTAATGCGGGTTTTCTTTCTCGTGACCTCTAAACTTATTTGCTTGCAAAATCGACATTAAACCCGTCTTAATCTCGAAATTCTCCGCAAGGATTGCGGGAATCACAATAGCCTCTCTAAAACCCTCGGTGGGTGCTTGTAGCAACTCCATCATAGTACGATTAGCCATGACGACTTCTTGTTCTACAATAGGTTCAACAATTGGAGGTTCTTCAACAATCAACGTCTCTTGATTGGCTTGCTTTTGAAGTCGTTTACGAGCTCGTTTTGCTTGATTACGAGTGATCATAAACTTCACGAAGAATGGGAGGTGAGAAAAGAAGATTCTTTTTGGGTGTTTTGTGAATTTTCAATTTTTTTGTGTTTTTGATGATATTTAATTTTTTTGGATTTTGGTGTATCTTCGTAGACAACAATCTACAAAATCTCTCCTTGAATCAAACTCTTGATTAAAGAAGCCTCAAAGGAATGAAAACGATCACGTGGAGTGAACGCCTTCGAATGACTTTAGAACTTTGGTGGAAACCAAATTGTTCTAGAGGTTTTAATCACAAAGAAAACAAGCAAATATATTATATGTAATAATACTTTGGGCGGCAAAACCCTCGATTAGCCTTCAATCTCAAAATACTCACAAGCAAGCGGGGAAACGAGGCGGCGCGAAGCACTTAAGAGCCTTTTCCCTTAGGGTATAATTTATAATACCCGCCTTATACCCACCTTATAGTTCGTATCTTTCAAAATCGAGCTTCACGAAAGTATTTATCGATTTTTGCCTTTTTCTTTTTGTTTGAGATTCGAATACAATAATTGAGTGATGAAATCCCAATTAAGGTTGTGTTTTCACACTTTTGGAGATATTGTATATTGATTGTGATACTTAATACAATATAGTAATAATATTTGTACAAGAAAAACCAAGAAAACCGATAATACGTATTAGTAGAGTTCTACTAATACAAATACTATTTGGTTAATATTAAAAACAACAATGCAAATTAATAACGACACACCTCCTCGGCAGCGGCGCCAAAAGTGATTGTATAGTTTTACCACACTTTAGGAAAAGAGGGTAAATAGGGAAAGTATCGAGTGATGATTTAGGAAAATCAACACTAATGACCCTTAATGAAATGAAAGTTCGTTTCCCAAGGAGGTATACGTGTGTGACTAAGATGTACAAGATTTGAGATTAATATTTGGTTTAGAAGGGGATGAGAAAAGAAGATGACGAAGACGGAAAAAATAAAAATAAACACTACTAGAAAGTTAAGACGTAGAACCTTAAAAACCACAAAAATAAAAATAAATTCTAAAAATTACCAAAAATTCACCAAAAATCAAAAATAATAAACTAAGAGTTTACCAATGATCAAAACTTTTTCAAACCTTTTAAATAATTAAATGTTCAATTTTTAAATGCTAATTAAAGCCCTAAAAATAAAATAAATTATCAAAAAGCCCAAATAAAGATTTTTCAATTGGTAAACCTCTAAAATGACCTAAAAAGATTAAAAACTATTTTTAGAAATTTTAAAACTAATAAAAACTATTTAAAATGATTTAAAAACTATTAAAACTTAAAATAATTATAAAAATTATTCTAGAAGAGATAAAATTATTCTAAACGTTGCTAAATTCCTATTTTAATGTAATTAACCTAAGAAAAATGTAAAAAGTTGGAAAATATGAAATTTCAAAAATAATAATAAAATAATATTAAAAATCCAAATATTATAAAAATTCTAAAAACTTGCAAACTAGTTTATTTTAACCTAAATAATCAGAAAATCAAAGTGAAATTACCAAAATACCCCTAATGGGCCCTCAAATGGGCCAAATCCAAAATCAGTCAACACAAATGGGCTTTTGGGCCCAAAAAGTCAAACTTGGCCCAATTAACTTGGAAAAGCCCTATCTGACTTAAAATTCAATTCTAAAAACAAAACTCAAAAGGCCCAAAAGCTAAAAATGAGCTTATCACAGCTTATTGAACACAAAGCTTATTCTTATTGGGCTTTTCAGCCCATTAAGTCATAGCTAATGCCATAAGCTCTAATTTGACACACAACCTTCTTTTGGGATGCTTATGAGATCTGTAAAAAGAATTTTTGAAAAAGCTTACTAAATAAGCCAGAAATAAGCAATGTATTATTTCACAAAACGACAAAATAGTCGGGTTTGAGAAATAATGCACCTCAGAACTTGATCAACTTGCAAAAGCTTTCAAATGGACTCAATAAGCAAAATCAATCAACAAAAATCCAATAAGCACAACCAATAAACCAGAATAAGCACAAATGAACTTATGTAAAAGTCAAAGGAGTTGGTTTTCTAGTCAAACCTTAAAGTCAAACACCCAAATGCTCCAGTATGAACAAATGGGTCAAAATATGAGCACCTATTACAAAAACAAAGTTGTTGCTGGTTGGAATAAGCTATTATAGCTTATTAATAAGCTGACACCAGATTTACACTATCAGTGGTAACTAGCAGGGGAAAGGAGTTCCCACTGCTTTGACTATTTGACCAAGCTTATATGAGAGTTCTAGTTTGATTCAATTGGAAACAAAGGCACCCTGGTGATAAGTGAATCACAAGGAGTCAATAGCAACAATAAAATCACAAATTGGTTCACACAATAAGCCACAATAAGCCAAACAGTCACCAGATAAGCACCAGATATGGAAATAAGCAGTTAAGCACTTAATAAGCACAATAAGCCACAATAAGCCAACCAAACTTAACAGGATGCATACACAAGCTATGTAAACTAAGAACAAACACAAAGCAACAAGAATCAAACACTGAATCAAAGTAAATAACAAGATCAAAGCACTAGAAGTTACTGATGAACAATGAACATAGGCAGATAACAAGTTTGCTGATATACTTGACACTTGATCTAATTTCAAGCCTCAAATCCTTCTTCCCTGGTGTGATTAACTATGATTTAGCACTTGTTAGCCCTAACCTATGCTTAGATCTAGGTGTCCTCAAAATCCTAGCCAATTTTACCAAGTTTTAAAGATTTTATAGCCAAATCAAGAATCTATGTGTTCAAAATCCTCAAACCTGCAAACAGATGAACAAATACACCAAAACAACAGATACCAACTCTTGCACACAACAAACAACCACTTAGCAATCCACAATCCTAACTTATGCAGTAATCCCAAACACCCTTTTAAAACTTGATTCCACAAATTTTCAAAGGCTTATGAAGATTCAACCCACGAATCAGATCAATAACACCTCAATAACATCAAACCAAGCCAAATCAACAATAATCAATAACAATAATACAGATTCAAGCATAAACATGCAATAATCACAAAATTCAGAAAAATAAAAGAGAAAATGAAAATGGAGAAGGATGGAAACCTCCAAGACCTACATCAAGGTCCTGGATTGTTTGAGCTTAGGTACTAGCAGAACAAGTACCAGCTTCCAAGCTGCTAAGATGAACAAACCACAAAGTGAGATCAAAATAATGCCAACTTTCTGATTTTTGATGCACAAGCTTTATCACTTAAAACCTTGCCTCAAAAACCTTCAAAGAAGATAATGGAACTCAGATTTTAGCTTCTCAAACACCAAACTTTTATAAATAACAGATTAGAACTCAAAGTTTTAAGAAATTCAAACTTTATTTCATAAAAAGGAATTACAAAGATTAAAAGCTAAAATCTGGAACAAAACTCTCTCACAGGTTGAGGAGTCTTTATATAGGCAAATGCCAAGGCTAGCACTATTCACAAACCCTAGATGTGAAATTCCCTAAATGCCCTAAGTCCTTCTAGACGTTTTCTTGGTGTGAGCTGTCCAAATGCATCCAAACCGTTTATAGTAGCTTTGATATGAAGCAAATGATGTGGGCTGTTGATCTTGACACGTGGCAAGCCTTGGTGAGGAAGTTGTCACATGATGGTGAAACGGTTTTGGTGGTGGGTCCTCTTGGAGAGTGGGAGTGAGTGTTTTAAGGTTGGGATGAGATTATAGGCGTGTGAATCAAGTGTGGGTAAGGGTAATTTCATTTTACCCTTTGTTTTAAGTGGAGTAAAATCTGGGTTCTTGACTGCTACAGTAACATGTTTTGATCCGTTTTTGTAGGATTGGGGAAGTGTTTGGCGCATTTCTTGTTTAAATGTTTCAAATGCCCATGTTTAACCCTTCTTTTTCCTTTCTTTTGTCATTTGTGTTTAAAACTCCATCAGCGCCCAAATATACTTGTAACAACTTCCAAGTCTTCGCAATTTTGGCACAAAACTTTCTAAAAAGTGTTTCAAGGGTTATTTTTGACATTTTTGAATAATTCAAGGGCTGATCTTGGACATTCTTGATCTTGAAAGGTCTTCAATGTATCTTTGGCTTGATGAGGGACCATAATTGACAATTTGAAATTGTTGAGGGACTAATCTTGCCATTTCTTCAAAGTTGAGGGACCTTTTGTGTAATTTTGACAAACTTAAGGGACCAAACTTGTAATTATTAATATACAAGGGTTTTAAGTGTCATTTCTTCAATAATTGAGGATCAATCTTGTTTGTCTTCAAGTCTTCAAGGGTATTTGTTGAGTATTCCATGATTAGGGCCCGGTTCTTTGTACGGCTTCGTTTCTCGTGTCCGTTTTTCCTTGTAACTTGTGATCTTTTGTCTTTTTCACGATATCCATACCTAAAATACACAAGTAAACAAACACAAGCATATATATGGTATTTTATGACATTTTTATGCATTTAAAGCCCGAAAAGAACGATGAGATCATGTATAAATGCCATCTCATCATCAGCGCTCAAGTAGACTGGCTATAATTTATTCCCAACAATCCTCACCTAAACTTGATATCTACTCTAGTAATCAAGTTTCTGAATAAACATTAAGAACTAGGAGGAATCTTACAAACCTTCTCATATTGGTAATAAATAAATCTTATCAAATCTTTGGCCACGTCACTTGAATAATCAGTTTCCAGCTGTGTGTTCTTCATCTTCTCCAAGACTTCCTTGGACATGAAATACTGACCATCTACAAGAAGATACTCAGCAAACTTTGTAGAACTCAAATAATAAACTCCAGCAGCTGAATACAATCTCCATTGAAGTCCACTGAGGTCATCTTCAAGATCCTTCCAAATAGCAGGATGTTCATCTCTTGGTCCACACATTCTCTTGAATGTGGACCATAGTTTTATTCCATTGACTGAAGTTGGAGCTTCAGTCTCATACTTGGCCTCTAACAACCTCCATAGGTCTACCAAGTCTTCTCTATCACAACCTGAAAACAAAGATATAAGAGTAGTAAAAGTGTGAACCTCTTTTCCATACCTGCCAATCTTCCAAAACCCACATTCATCTTCTTCATAGCTTATAATTGGGTTTCTAGAATCAAGTGGTAACACTTGTACCATATCTGAAGCTTCTAATGGTGAGAGATTGAGGCTCCTTCTTATAACAACTTCACTTGGATTTAATGGATCCATATCTTTGGGAAACTCAAAAGGGACTCCCTTTTTCACTGGTCTGGGAACAAACATTGCCTTCTTGAGCTCCATTTCCTCTGCAAGTTCTTCTTTTCTTTCATTAGAAAGAAGTCTTAGAGTGTTTGCTTCCTGCACTCTAACCCAAATAGGATAAGCTATGCACTTCAACTCTTCAAATGTCAATCCAATCAACTTCTTATAAGTCCACCCTATTCCATGACATCTGAGCAACATGTAGTACAACTCCCTTCTATCCCTTTTCAAATTTGAGAGAACATTGCTTGCTTTGTGTTTCAGAATGACCTTGCAATCCTTTTGTACTCTGAGAAGAATCTCCAAACCCCATATCTGATCTGAGATGGTCAAATGTGGATTCTCCATACATCTATCTTCCCAAGCATGGTACATCTGCACAACCTCTGGCATATCAAACTCAAACTGCAATTTCAACTCATTCAACTTCTATCTAGCCAACTCATCACCATACTCAAGCCTTTTTGTTTGTTCTATGATCATAACACTTGAGTCTGAACTGGCTTCATCACTTCCTTCTTGCTCTTCTGAAGTGACAACAAAAGGTGATTCACCCACCTTCTTTCTCTCTTGTTCCACTATTTGTGCAGCCAACCTTCTATCAAACTCAATTTGAGCTGCATTCTTTGGAACAACTTCTTCTAACATAATACCCTTACCCTTATCTAATGGATCAACTGTTGGTAAGGTAGATGGTAATACCTGTGAAGAAACCTCTTTGATGACGGATGATGAATGGAACACATCAACCTCATTTGCAGGTCTGTCAACGCTCACTTTTGCTTTGTCATCGCCCAAGTTACTCATGTCAACGTTCAAATCTGTCTTGTCAACGAAGTACCAGTCTCAGCGCCTCTTGTAATTTCCTCTAACATGGTTGTAAATGATAAATTTAAGTTTGTAGGAGAGACTAGAGACGTATCAAAACCTGCCTGTTTCTTCAAACTTGTTAGGGCATTAGCTACACCCAAGGATTCACCATCATGGGAGCCCTTATCACTCACATTTATTTGTTCATCCTCCCCTTTGGAAGATTCCTCCATCCCCCTCCTTGTGCTAGCATTCTCCAAAATAACAATCCTCTCCTTTAATTGCTTGAGTTCAAGGCCTTGTGTGCTGACAACTTGTACCAAGTCTGCATTTTGCTTTTGCAAGCTTATGCAAACTATCGTCAATTCTATCAAAGTCATTCGTTCCAATCTGCCCTCTTCTAAAATGGGTATTTGACCACCCAAGTTAGATTCATTGGGCATGGATGAGGTCTTAATTATGGTAGGACTGTCTTGGCTAACTTCTAAGCCAGAACCAATAGTCCCAGCCTCATTCATAACACCAACCACACTTGTGGTGGTGGTTCTCTCTGCTTCATGTCTAGGACCACCAGAGGAGAACACTGCAGTGGTCCTTTGGCGTTTTTGTAACCTATATTGTGTTGGGGGAGAAGAGGATGTGGATTGGTTGGATGTGGGTTGGCTAAGGGGTGTTTGGGTCTATGAAGGATTTGTGTCAACGTCTGGATTAGGTGTGTCAACGCTAACATTTAATGTGTCAACGTTGAAGGGTTCTTGGTCAAGTTGCATATGTTGTGGTGAAGGTAAAGGTTAAGGAATTGGGTCAATTTGTGGTTAGGGGTCTGGTTGGGGTTAGGCTGCTTCAATGACAACAAGCATAGTAGGGGTGAGGGGTAAATCACGGTGTGGGGGTGAGTTCATCTTAGTAAAAATTGCTTTCTTTTGCACAGGGATCTCATAAAAGTCATCATGATCCCTTGTGTAGTAACATTGGACATCAAAAACCATTTGTAAAAATCTGGGATAAGCTAAAGTCATTTTGTTCCCTTTATTTTGACACATGCCCTCAAAAATCATTTGGAATAATTAAACTTTTGCCCAGTAGCAATGCACACAATAGCACTTGCAATAGACCTATTGATCTCATTGTGTGTAGTACACTTGTGACTCAAACATTGCAAGAGAACATGTATTAGGTACTTCCAGGCTGGGGGAAACTCCTTTTTATGATATTTATTTAAAGTTCCTTCAGCAGGAAAAGGATAACCCAAAGCCCGTAGTCCTTGTTCTATTTCACTAATAGGAAGGGTGGTTATACCATCAGCATCATCAAGATGCAAAGCTTGGCGTACCAAAGCTTCAGTAACCACCCATGTTCTCCCATGAACAATAGAAGATAATGTAGTCACTCTATTAATTGTTGAGGAACTAACATTGTTACAAAACTGTTTAATATGTGTAACAGGAATGAGTGGAGCATGAGAAAGAGCATACCTAATTGGGGATTCATTCAGATACGCCACCATTTGTGTATATTGGGGAAACAGAGTATCATCAGCTTCAAGATATGCTACCATGTTGTGTTGACTTCTGAACCCCAATTCCAACTCACTTGGTTTAAACTTTGGTGCCATTAATGAAAGCTGTGTGAATAATTGATAAAGATGAAGGTTATAGGAGAAAATTGTGTTAGACAAGAATGATAGGTACCCTGTTTAAAATAGGAGTCAAATATATAGGAGAGAAAACATGCATGTGATTGGCCCAAAAATAGGCAACTATTTTGAAAATACAATCATGAAAATATTGAAAAAGAATAAGTTTATCTCATGCATTAAATGAAAGTAATCTGCTCCCAAAGTTACGGCCCAAAAATATGTCAAAAAGTAACAACTGGGTAGGTCCTATTGAGTGTCAACGGTCAAAAATAACCCATCAACGCCCAACGGCTATATCCTTGTCAACGTTTTCCAAAGCCATGTCAGCGTCTAAATTGGTCACAACAACGCTTGGAAAAATACTTGTCAGCGTCCAAAAATAAAATTTTATAAAAATGAAAAATGACCTTAACAAAGTAATTTATCCTAGAGAAGATAACCTAAAAGTTGTTAATTATTATAGGGCGGCAAGAACTGTCCAGTTATGCACACCTGCTTATGCAAGATAGACATAACAGTCCTCTAGTGTCCCTTGCTAACCAAAACTCTTAACAACTAAGTTACCTTATAAAATTCCTTGTTACTCCCAGGTAAAACCCATGATAAAATCATTCCCAAGTCTCCCAACGGACCACAACCAATTCTAGGCCAAAAATGTCTTGGCAGCATGCATAGTATATCAACTTTACATGCTACAGTGCCTCATGATTTAGTGAAACTAACTCATACTCACCCGTGGACACAATCTAGAATTGTGATAAGAGTATCATAAGGATACCCAAAAGTCCTAAAGGTTCCTAAAACCTCCCCTTAAACTGTGATACATATGTTGCCAAAAATATGCATGAACATAAAAAATTTATGTCAAGATAGGAATCGACAATTCCAACCATCATCCATAAATAAAAACATGTCCAAATGCTTCTCCAATGATCCATAAGCAACTCTGTATCCAAAGGGATAATGCTAATACCACCTGCACATTTATATTGAAAACTACAAAACTAACATTGTTGCTGACAACGCCCCGATAACACTTGTTAGCGTTAAGAAAGGCTTTGTCAGCGTTAAACAAATATATTGCTGACAACGTCACAATAACCTTTATCAGCGTTAAAGCAAGCTTTGTTAGTGTTAGAAAAATATAGTGGAAAATCTAAATCCTCAAAAGACCAATAACAATGCATTATCATGTACATACTTTTACAAAAAGACTCCAAAATACATATTATGTGAGATTGAGCATTCCAATACTTGTTACCAAGTATTGAAACCTTCCAGCATCAAAAGGTTTAGTTAGTAAATCTAACACATTTTCTTCTGTGTCAACCCTATCTGGTTGTATTAAACCTTTTTCAAAACAATCTCTTATAAAATGGTGTCTAATTTCTATGTGTTTAGTTTTAGAATGATGTACAGGATTCTTAATAATGCATAAAGTGCTGTTATTGTCAACAAATATCTTGGTATGCATGAAATTATACCCATAGTCCAACAGCTGGTTCTAAATCCACAAAACTTGTCCACAACAAGCAGCTGAAGCCACATATTCTGCCTCAGTTGTAGAATTAGCCACCACTGTTTGTTTCTTGCATTGCCAAGATATCAACCTGCTCCCAAGAAACTGACATCCACCAGTTGTGGATTTTCTATCAAACTTATCACCTCCATAGTCACTGTCTGAATATGCAATAAGCTCCAAAGGTGAATCTTTTGGGTACCACAAGCCAAGACTAGGATAACATCTTAGGTACCTAAAGATTCTCTTGACAGCATAAAGGTGACATTCTTTAGGAGTCACTTGATGACGTACACAAGCACACACAGCAAACATGATGTCAGGTCTGGAGGCTGTGAGATACATCAATGATCCAATCATTGATCTATAGTGCCTGACATCCACATCTTTCCCATCTCCAATTTTTCCCCAAGGGTGTTCTCTATCCATAGGAGTAGTAGCCCTCTTTTCATGTGGAGAAAAGCCAAACTTCTTCAAGATCTCTGCCACATATTTATCCTGGGAGATGAAGATACCATCTTCTTTCTGCTGAACTTGTAACCCTAGAAAGAAGTTCATCTCCCCCATTGCACTCATCTTGAATTTGTCTTTCATAAGCTTGGAGAAATCCTCACTCATCTTTGGATCTATAGATCCAAAGATGATATCATCAACATAGACCTGAACAAGTAAAACATCCTTACCTTTCTTCTTTGTAAACAGTGTCTGATCTATGGTGCCCCTTTTGAATCCATTGTCCACCAAATAAGTAGACAAAGTTCCATACCATGCTCTTGGGGCTTGATGAAGTCCATACATAGCCTTCTTGACTCTATACACCTTGTCTGGATTCTCAGGATCCTCAAAACCAGGAGGCTACATCACATATACCTCCTCAACAATTGTTCATAGAGGAAGGCACTCTTGACATCCATTTGATAGACAGGGAAGCCCATGCAGGATGCATAGGCTAGAAAGATCCTTATAGCTTCAATCCTTGCAACTGGTGCAAAGACCTCCTCATAGTCTATCCCCTCCTCTTGTGTATATCCCTGAGCCACTAATCTTGCCTTGTTTCTGACCACAATACCTCTTTAATCTCTCTTGTTTCTTAGAACCCATCTTGTCCCAATAGGTCTGACATACCTGAGACAATCAACCAGCTCCCAAACATCCTGAATTGCAAATTGGTGAAGCTCATCCTGCATTGCTTCCACCCAACTTGGTTCTTTGAGAACATCAAATATCTTCTTGGGTTCCTGTTGTGACAGAAAACAGGCAAACAAACATGCTTGCACAAGAGGGGTATCAACCTTCTTGTGAATATTGGTAATAAATCCACCAAGACCTTGATGAGATCTTCTAGTCTGAACAGGAGTCATGATATCACCAATGATCTCAGAAGTAGGGTGATTCTTCATAGTAGAGGTGAGAACTCCTTCTTCAAAAAGTCTGGTGTCCTCAATTTCATCCTCCAAATTGCCATTATCTTCTTCTTCAGACTCCCTTTCATCAATATGAGGATGAACCTCTTCATATAAATTGGAAGGTTCACCCTGTTCAAAAGTAGAAGAGAAAAGATGTGCAAAAGTGTTGTCAACGCTTGAACCTTGGTTGTTAGCGTTTGGGCTAACAACGCTTGAAATGTTGTTGTCAACGTTTGAGCCATCAACTTCTGAATTTGTCCTGTCAGCGCTAGATTTGCCTTTGTCAGCGCCTGAAGGACCATGCATGTTGTTATCTGGTGGTACTTGGGAACCACCAGTATCCTTTCCAGCAGCAGCAGCAACAAAAGCATCTGTCCATATGGGAATTGTGACATACTCTAGTATAGGAGATGACTTTTCTGCTTGTGATCCAACCTTTTCATTAACCTGTGTATCTGAAACATCAACAACTTTGTAACACTCTCATTTTTCATATCAGTACAGCGGAAGGGTCTTTTAGAGTGTTACGGGATAGCACAATAACTCCAATCATAGACAACACATAAAAATGGTTGTACAAGGTTTAACAAACATTCATTCGATAAAAAGTTTCAAAAGTGTACAACAGGTCCCAAATTATACAGGTCATTAAGTTTACAAAACACAGATCGAATGAACATTTTTAATATTAAGTGTGGGCCATCAGAGTCGATCTCCTTCTGGATTACCTTCAAGCACCTGAGATAGAAAACATGCAAAAATCATATCAGCGAATGCCGAGTGAATTCATAGAGTTTAATGAAAACCGTTATATAAAACAATCATTTACATTCATTTAAAATCAGAACACAAGTATAATATCGGAAGTAAGTCCACATATTGCTAGTCAGGCAATATATAAATCAAGCATACATCTGAAACCGTCCATGAGACCGTAGTCTCTATATTACCATGTTAGGTAATATATTCATCGTAATAGCGTCGTCATCGTTTATTTAGATTATACATGTCGTATAGATCATAGTATCTGAATTAGGTAGGATTATTATTAGCCGCATGACATTGTTACCTTACTGTGAAAACAGCGGGCCGCGAACCCGACAAACAATTTGCCCATCTAAGTTAGCGTGTCGTCACAAAAATCACGCTATGGAATCTTCTCATACATAAATTCGCTTACCAATCAATGTGGTACGACGGGGATCAACCGTCAAGGCGAGAACTGGGGTGATCGTCCCCAAATAGTACTATCAAATGCATAAGCGTCTACCAAATCCCGGTAGTTCACAATTCTTGCTAATGGGACTTTAAGTGACATAACCTAACTACTAATAATCCTTTTAGTCACGAATATAGGGTCATAGCATCATTCGGGTCCATATCATTTAGCATACAATCGGGACTACTTGTGTTCTATTTTTGTAAAAATATAGCATGTTATCTCCCTCGCGGGTTTACAAATCATTTTATAAAACATTTAAAAGAGTGCGAGGCTATGAACTCACATTGTTAATGAAAGGCGGATTATCGGCTACGGGCGTGCTTCGGTCACGGAAACCTATATAAATAATAATCGGTCTTAGACTCGGTCCAATGACTTTTATTAAAATAACAATATACATATGATGATTTTGTACATATGATGATGATCAAGTGGGTTTATACATCCTTGTTTACTCATTTTAGTGTTTACGTTTTAGTATCGTCTTACTAGTTCACTAGTTTTACCGATTTTACCTATTTTAAGTCCATTAATTCTTTTATAAGTTCTTTTACTTGTTTTTACCCATTATATACCTATATGATCAGTATATATACTTTTCATGTTGGGCCCAAATGGTTTAAGCCCAAATAATTCTTTTTACAAGTTTTTATCTTATTAAGTCCAATTATTAGTCTAATAGGTTTAGTTAGCTCGTAAATGTCCGTAATTCTTATAGTTCGGGTTTTATTGGTTTTTACTTGTATTAGTTACTTATACATCAGTATACAACTTTTATAAACTTTACATTAGACGGGTTTGGTCGTCTAAGTTTTATTTGATGAAAAACGTTAATTTCACGGCGATAGCCGAAAAAGTCGTAAAAATCAAGTTTATAGTTTTTATTACTTATAAATATTATTTTTACCACCATTTATATAATTTACCCATTTAATTAACCTTTTATACATTTATATAAGTAAGTTCTATAAGTTAGTGGGTTTATATTTTACATTTTATAAATTATAAAGTGAGTGCTTATATAATAATAATAAACATTATTTCCAAAATCTGATTTTTAACTTCATATTCACCATTTTTATCATATCTAGAGTTCTACATTGACTTAGAAGCTCATTTTTGGATTACAACTTCTTAATAATATGTGCTACATATAACTTAGTTATAGCTACTGCCCATTTTGAGTCTAAGTTGCCTTAACAGTCCCTACAAAACTGCTTATTCAGATTGTACCACCTAACTTGTTTTGATCATATCTCACTCATTATTTTGATTCCATTGCATGGCCAACTCTCACATGTGTATAACATCATCTACTTACTATAAATAGATCAAACCATGCATTTTTATCAGTTCATCATTTAGTTATCTACTGTTTTTATACAGCCAACTAATTAGTCATGATTTTAGCTTCATTTCTTATGGTTATCATCATTTTTAAGCATGTTTATCAACACTTGATCCCCACACAACATTTTTATCATCATATATATATCATATACATATACAAAATGAAAGAAAATACATTTGTTCTTTACAAAATAATAAGAGAAAAATGTAGAGGATGATCTTCTTTACCAATCCAAGTGGATTTCTTGTTTTAGGAAGGCAAGAACTTGATGAACACAACAAGTATCTCCAAGACCATCAAATATCAAGAACATATGTTGGAAAATCAGCCCTAGCACACAAGCAAATCACCTCCAAAGTTGTTTATATGGCCACCAAATGATCAAGGCTTCAAGGAAACACCTTAATAGGACTAGTAAACATGTGGTTTGTAGCTAGAAAAGATCAATGAGGGTGTTTGTTGCTTGATTTGGGACGGCAAGGAGGGAGAGTTGAGAGAGTTTTTGGGTGGATTGCATGGATGGAAATGGTAGAAGTGAAACCATTTTCTAGTTTTGATGTGAAGTGGAAAATGGTTAGCTTAAAGTGTAAGCACAAGCTTACACTTGTGTAACTAGCTAAGACATGATGCCACCTATGTGTGGTGTGTCATCTTTGCCGTCCCATATAAGCTAGTGGGGTGGGGCAAAGTGTTTTGTCCCATCTCACTAGTTTACGGGTATTTCTCGATTCTAGTTTTCTCGATTTGCGTGCCCTCGGGTCGTTTTACGAAAAACGTTTTTATAAATTATGAATCACCGTCACAAAACGGTCCCAATAAAAATTGTCTCATCAAAAACGGAGTTCAAAAACGTAAATACGTAATCCTAAGGTTTCCGGTTTAGTCGTAAAAAGACGCCAAATTATGCACGTAAGCCCAAATTTAAATCCGTAAATTGTGAGTTCGTCAACCAACACAAAAATAAGTTTCAAAATATTATACGAGAAAATATTTCACTACCTGAAAATGTTAGGTTTGTCACAGCTTTTCCTCCTAAAAGGGATCAACGTCCTCGTGATCCATTTCATTTGGATGTCCGTTTCTTATTGAAATCGAAGAGGTGCGGATATTTCTTCCACATTTCATCCTCTCGTTCCCAAGTATACTCCGGTCCATGCTTTGAATTCCATCGGATCTTGACAATAGGTATCCGACTTTTTTTCAGTTGCTTTACCTCACGGTCCATAACTTCTACGGGCTCTTCGATAAAATGCAACTTCCCATCTATTCGAACCTTACCTAACGGAATTTTCTCATCACTCACTGCTAGACATTTCTTCAGATTAGATACATGGAATGTGTTGTGAACACCATGAAGTTCTGGGGGTAACTCTTGTTTGTAAGCCACCGGACCTACTCTAGATAAAATCTTAAAGGGTCCAATATAACGGGGATTCAATTTTCCTCACTTTCCAAATCTTATAACGCCTTTCCATGGCGATACCTTCAACATTACTCGGTCACCCACTTCAAACTCCATTGGCTTCTGCCGCACATCCGCGTAACTTTTCTGTCTACTACGGGCAGTCAACAACCTCTTCTTAATCTGAACTATCATCTCCGTAGTCTCCCGGATCAATTCCGGTCCCGTGAGCTGGGTATCCCCAACTTCACTCCAACATACAGGAGATCTACACTTCCTACCATACAAAGCTTCAAACGGTGCAGCCTTAATACTAGAATGGTAACTATTGTTATACAAAAACTCTGCTAACGACAAATGTTTATCCCAATTCTTACCAAAGTCTAACACATAAGCTCTCAACATATCTTCCAGTGTTTGTATCGTCCTTTCACTCTGCCCATCAGTCTGGGGGTGATAAGCAGTGCTCATATCGAGATTCGTTCCCAAAGATCTTCGGAGGGATTTCCAAAAATTCGATGCGAATCTAGGATCTCGATCTGAAATGATCGATACAGGCACTCCATGCTTGCATACAACATTATCAAGGTATATTCGAGTCAGCTTCTCTAGTGAGAACTGCTCCTTAACCGGAATGAAGTGTGCTGATTTGGTCAGTCTATCGACAATAACCCAAATCGAATTGTTTCCAGATGATGTTCTAGGAAGCTTGGTGATAAATCCATCGTAATTCGCTCCCACTTCCATTCAGGAATCTTTGGTTGTTGAAGTAGTCCTGATGGCTTTTGATGTTCCGTTTTAACTCTCGCACAAGTCAAGCATTGAAGAACATACATAGCTATGTCAGCTTTCATATTCGGCCACCAGTACAACTTCTTCAAATCATGGTACATCTTATCAGATCCCGGATGAATGGAATACTTAGATTTATGGGATTCTAACATAATCAAGTCTTTTAAGCCTCCAAACTTAGGTATCCACATACGACCTCTTAAACATTTCACTCCATCAGCTCTAACCTCTAAAGGATCTCCTTCTCCTCGGAACCCTTCATTAACAAAATTCTCCTTCTTACAAGCTTCTATTTGCGCATTTCTAATTTGCTCAGGCAAATTATTGTGCACGGTCAAGACTAGAGAACGCACCTTGATAGGCTCTCTATCTTTCCTACTCAACGCATCAGCAACAACATTGGCTTTTCCTGGGTGATATTTATATCACAATCATAATCACTTAACAACTCTATCCATATTCGTTGCCTCGTGTTCAATTCCTTCTGGTCGAGAATATACTGTAGGCTTTTGTGATCGGTGAATACCGTACACTTGGTGCCATACAGATAATGTCTCCACAACCTAAGAGCAAAGACTACAGCTCCTAACTCAAGATCATGAGTAGTATAATTCTCCTCATTCTTCCTTAATTGCCTAGAAGCATAAGCTATCACTTTCTCTCTCTGCATCAAAACAGCTCCATAACCTCTAAGAGATGCATCACAATACACTACAAAATCTTCACTCCCTTCGGGTAATGATAAGATTGGCATACTACATAATTTTTGCTTCAATGTCTGAAATGCTCCATCTGCATCACTTCCCCAAACGAAAGGTTTATTCTTCTGAGTAAGCTTAGTCAAGGGTTTAGCTATCAAAGAAAATGGGTAAAAACTATAAAATACCATCTTACTTATTGATTTGTGCCGACTTTAAACACTTACTATTTAATCTCGTGACTTTACCATTCTACTTTCAAAATCGTTTCGAAGATACCAATTTGGTAACTTGTTACCGACAGCGTGGCACGGTAATTTCCACGTCATTATTTTATTACGTTTAATATGGCCACGTCCGATTTAAGTATTTTGGGTAAAAGCTATACAATACCTTCGTACTTATTAAAATGTTTCGACTTTAAACACTTACTAATTAATCTCGTGACTTTACCATTGTACTTTCAAATTATTTTCGAAAAAAAAGTTTCATTTTTGAAAAAAAAAAGTTTATTCTCGAAAAAAAGTTTTATTTTCGAAAAAAAAGTTTTATTTTCGAAAAAAAGTTTTATTTTTGAAATAACTTGTTTCGAATTTTTTTTTAAAAAAAGAATTTAATTTTTTTTCGAAATAATAAAACCTTTTGTTTCTAAAAAAAAGTTTAACTTTTTGAAAAAATGTTTGTTTTGAAAAAAAAAATAAACTTTTTTAAAAAAATAATTTGTTTAAAAAAAAAATAAAAAAAATATTTTTTTTTTAAAAAGTTTTATTTTCGAAAAAAATATGTTTTATCTTTCTCAAAAAAAATAAAAACCATTTTTTCTAATAAAAAAAAGTTTAATTTTCTAAACAAAGTTTGTTTCGAAAAAAAATTAGACATTTTGTTTAAAAAAAATTTGTTTCGAAAAAGGAAATATGACTTTTTTTCGAAAAAAAGATCTTATATCTTTCTAAACTTTTTCTCGAAAATAAAACTTTTTTTTTCGAAAATAAAACATTTTTTTTCGAAAATAAAACATTTTTTTTCGAAAATAAAACTTTTTTTGCGAAAATAAAACTTTTTTTTTCAAAAACAAAACTTTTATTTCGAAAATAAATTTTTTTTTTCGAAAATATTTTTTTAATAATTAATTTTGCTGATGTGTAAATGTAACCGGTCATAATGGTAATATTATTACAAAACAAACAAGTAGAATGGTAAAGTCACGAGATTAAATAGTAAGTGTTTAAAGTCGGCACAAATCAATAAGTAAGATGGTATTTTATAGCTTTCACCCCAAAGAAAATTCTTTAATGAATCGTCTATAATAGCCAGCCAATCCTAAGAACTGTCGCACTTCCGTTGGCGTTGTCGGTGCAGACCAATTCTTAATAGCTTCAACCTTTGCAGGATCAACATGAATTCCATCTCTGTTAATCACATGACCAAGAAATTGCACAGAATCTAACCAGAAATCACACTTCGAAAACTTAGCATACAACTTTTCATCCTTCAACAACTTCAAAACAATCCTCAAATGTTCTCTATGCTCATCTTCATTCTTAGAATAGATTAGAATATCGTCAATAAACACAATCACAAATTTATCCAAGTAGGGCTTGCACACTCGATTCATTAAATCTATGAAAACCGCAGGTGCGTTAGTTAACCCAAATGGCATTACTTGAAATTCATAGTGTCCATAACAAGTTCTAAATGCAGTTATAGGAATATCTTCTTCACGGACGCGAAGTTGGTGATATCCTGACCGCAAATCTATCTTAGAATACAAATTAGATCCTTGCAGTTGATCAAACAAATCATCAATCCTAGGTAAAGGATATCGATTCTTAATTGTCAACTTATTCAGTTCCCTATAATCAATGCACATACGAAAAGAACCATCCTTCTTCTTAACGAACAAGACTGGAGCTCCCCAAGGCGACGAGCTCGGTCGAATAAAACCTTTATCAGACAACTCCTTAAGTTGCTCAGATAACTCCTTTAATTCAGAAGGGGCTAATCGGTAAGGCGCACGTGCCACCGGTGCAGCACCAGGAATTAAATCGATTCGAAACTCTACTTGCCTTATCGGTGGAAGTCCTGGTAAATCTTTAGGAAATACCTCAGGAAATTCACAAATAATAGGTACATCGTCCAATCGTTTCTCCCTAGACTCATTCCCGGTCACTTGAGCTAAGAATAACTCACAACCGTTCCTGATGTACTTTTGGACTTTAATACATGAAACGATTTTCAAACGGGATTCACCTCGACTACCATCAATTATTAACGTCCTATTCCTAAGAGGAATCTTAACTTTCTTCTCTCCACATAAAATAGTAGCATTATTCAACGACAACCAATCCATACCAATAATAATATCAAAACTACCTAATTCTATCAACATCAAATCAATCGGAAACGAATGGTTCAAGAGATTTAGAGAGCATCCTTCTAATAGCTTATTAGTTTTCACTAATTTACCATCAGCCAATTCCACCTCGTAACTGGTACTTATCTCAACAGGTTCAATATCAATAAGGGCACTAAATTTAGTGGATACAAAGCTCCTATCGGCACCCGAATCGAATAAAGCAACAACATAATGATTGTTGAGTAAAAACGTACCGGTAACGACATTCGGATCCTCTTTCTTCACCTTAATTGTTCCAAGTTGGTAGATACCACCCTGGGGGTTTCTTCGAGGTACAATCGCTTTCAACTTGGGGCATTCCGATTTCCTATGACCTTTTTCATTACAGTTGAAGCAAATCGTTCCCTTCTTACACCTTTCAACCTTGTGTCCAAGCTTTCCGCAATTTCGGCACTTCCAGCAGTCGCCAGGATGCCTCTTGTTGCCACACTTAGGACATCTATCATCGTTGCGCGGTGCATTGTTGGTAATAGCATTTGCATTCCCCTTTCTCTTGTTCTGACGGCGATTGAAATTCTTCCTATAATCACCTCTATCTAGACGATCACCGTCTCCCTTTCTTTTCTCACCTACACGGGCTTCATCTTCCTTATCCTGAATTATCTGTCCAATGAGTTGGTAAGCCATTCGAACAACATCATCAATGGTCAGTGGTTTCGATAATGTCACGTCCCCCCGGATATTCCTGGTCAATCCTTTCACATATTGCTCAATTCGGATCTCTTCGGGTTCAACCAATCGAGGACATAGCAAGGCCAACTCATGGAATCGATTCGTGTAACTATCAATGTCCACACCTTTCATTCTTAGATGAATCAACTCTTGTTCTAACCTAATGATCACACTACGAGGACAAAACTCCAAAGTCATCCACTTCTTGATTTCAGCCCAAGGAGTAGCATTAGCAGCATCAAGACCCATGAAAGCAATTCTCCCGTTCCACCAAGTCAACGCACGATCTTTAAGAGTAGCCATAGCAAAAGTCACCTTATCTTCCTCTTTACACTTACTAATCCTAAACACCGATTCAATCTTCTCGATTGTAGAAATTGATAACCTATGAATCTATGAAGTGGGTTGATGTTTTCTAGTGAGAGAAACTAGAGAGAGAAAGTGAGAGAAATATATGGAAGATTTTATTAATATGAAATGTGAATGAAACAACAACCAACCCCTTTCCTTAGTGGAAAGGGGTATTTATAGTACCAAGCTAAACATGGGCTTGGGCCGGTCCATGACAAGCCCATGGAACGGTTCTTACTTAAGTTAATAAGTAACTAACAACTATTATCTAACTACGAGCTATTACAACATGAATATTATTGTGGAGTGACCGATACTTCTAATATACGTAAAAACGTATTTCTAACAATCTCCCCCTAAGGGAGGTCACTCCACGTTACAAAGTTCTAAACCTAGCATACTATACTAAGTCTTCGTTCTTTAGCTCGTAGTCTTTTCTTCTTTTCTTTCTTTTGTTGTGAACAAGTTGATTTGATCTTTTTGGCTTTGACTTGAGAGCATTGTTCTTTGGCCTTTCACGTGCGATCTTTGCCTTTCTTGTGAACTTTGCCTCCTCGTGACTTCATGTTCCACACACTTATGTCTTTTTGTTGAATTCTCGAAAGCTTCAGAGTTTGGTACAGCGGAAGACTTCATCTTGAACTTTCTTGAATGTTTGCTGAACTTTGTTGCAAAAGACATAAGCATGTGGGAACGACTTTTACAGGTACACCGCAACACCACCGTCTTCACTGGTACACAGCAACGCCACCGTCTTCAACAGGTACACAGCAACGCCACCGTCTTTAACAGGTACACAGCAACGACACGAATAAAATGGCTTTGAACATTTTATTCTAATTCGGTAGCATTTTACCTCCGGTCGGTGAAGACCGTTGGACGATATTAGATATCGTACCCGTGACGGATAGTTTCAATTAAGTAACTTCCTGACAGGATTTCGCGGGTAAACCCGTTCTCTTTATTCGACCGTCCAAAGCTGACTGCGAACATAAAGAGTGAATCACTTGGATAAATTATCCTTGTGATTAAAAGCCGTCAATTCATGAAACCTGGAACAAGTGAATTTCAATTAAGATTTTCACCATCGTTGCTTTCCAGTTGTCACGAGCTCAATTCATAAAGAATCTTGCGCGTTACCTACCAAGTGCTGTTTGATGTTGACACTAGAAGGATTTCCACTCGTCACTGTGGTCAATAAAGAGTCACTCTGAGTGTTCTGGCAAGATCATATGATAATGCGAAGAGGCCTGGAACGAGTTTAAGTTCAATTAAGAATTAAACCACTGTTACCTTCCAGTTTCTCACAAGATTGGTTCTAAAAGAACCGCACGTGTAACCTACCATGAGCTTGTTTGATGTTGGCTCAAGCAGGATTTCCATCTTCATTGTAATACTTGCGTATTACTCGGATGTTCTGGCAATATTACAGGAATACTGCGTAGGACTCATGAAAATCTCTTACTTTTCACAGTGTGTGAGAAAGCAAGGAATAAATGGAAAGTGTCCTAATGAGACTTTTGATGATCTCTTGGCTCTAGACTCGATTGTGCGTTTTGATTTAGTGAGCGATGGCTGGAGAGGAGTGCCACCTTTTCAATACCAGTCTATTCGGAGTGAATAAACCAGTAGATAACGTGTTGATCTCCGTGTGATTAAAACAAATACCTTTTGAGAGATATTTGAGTTAGCTGGGGAAGGGTTGTGCATTGCATCACTGGGTCCATGATGTCTTTCTTCAATACCGAGAATCATTAGCAAAAATGACCTCAATAGCATATGTATTGACCCGGTTTCTGCCTAAAGTTGTAAGGAGGGCTTCTTTCTTTACACCCTTTATCTTTACATTTCTTTTTCATTCTTCAACCCCTTCAATGCTTACCAATACGTCATCACTAGCACCTTGTTGTGATTGTTCCAGTGCTAGCTTAAGTACTTGGTCGGCATTCAGCTACGTTCACATTCTTTCTCCATCTTTCCTAGGACTTCTAATTCTAACTAGGGAATTGTCCTTGGGAAGATTCCATTGGCTCTGATGAATCATTGGACTAAACCTATTCCTACCACCCTTTTGTCACCACATCCGTCGTGAATTAAGCGTGTTTTGGGAAGGAATTGCCACCATGAAAAATCATTGAAAATCACCTAAAGTACTTGTGATATTGAAATCAAAAGTTTTGTACCTTAGGTGTTTTGTTCATCAAAAACGCTCCCCCTTAACACGTGCTTTACACATATTAAGTTGGATAATCTGTAAGTCTTTTTCATTTTAGCCAAGTATCATTTAAATCTCCTTAATCCCATTTTCTCCCCTTATCCAAAATGTTAACCATTAATATTTGGGATATTGAATGGATTAACCGGTCTTTGGGTAAAAATGAAATTGATGTTTGGCCATAGAACAAATGATTGCTCCCCCTTAAGTTAATAAGGGATAGTTGTAGTGCTTTAGTATGATATATTTTGAAAGATTTAGAATCTCGTGAGAAATTCTTGAAAAATTATCATACCTTAACACTACAACAAGCCATTAAAGCACATTATTCACAAATATACATATTCACAAATAATACCAATATAGAGTGACCTGAAATGTACGACCCTTCAGATGGATCGTTGCAGTGTCCTGTAGTGCACTCCATATGGTCTACCACCCACAAATCTTTCCAAGCTCCTCATCAATCTACGTTCACGGAGCTTCTGATCGATCTTCTTGATGACATACTTTGCCATCTGCCGGTAACCTGGATGCCAATCCTCCGTCATTTCTGGCAAAGTTCCACCCGAGTTCAGATGCTCCAACTTGTCTCTGACTTGTATAAGAGTGCCATCACTATACTTGTGGAGCTCCCCCACCCTCATAAACTTCATCAAACCTCGACTGTTTAAGTAGAAGATGCCGGAATTCGGAACAGAAATGCCGGTATAAGGACATCTTGCTACATGTTGAGGTAACACTTGATTCACAGGACGGGTTAAATTGAGCTTCCTCTGATAGCTTTCAACTCCCAACTGAAGATCTTCAACTCGTGTCTTGATGACAACACTTCGTGTGAACATACGAAGTGCTGTATTCAACGCAATCAGGTCTTCACGAGGGATATGTGTCAGTTGATCTCTGGTCATCAGAAGCAGCATATCTTCGATATCCTCAAGGCGAATGATGGAAAAATCTCCCTGCTGGATTCTGTATTCCCTGTCATCCTCCCTTTTCAAGCGAATCTCCGTCACATGATAATAGCCGTTCTTGGCTTCTGTTTTCATCCCTAAAATGCTGGAGATACGGATATCGGATCTAACTGAGCTTCCAGAATTGACTAGGCAGCAACCCCTGTACGCCCTTCTGACTCGTTCGTCCCAATGAGATGCACCTATGACAGCATACATATCATAATTACGATTTATCTTAGGGACCCAGAGTCGGTTTACCTTTTCCTCGATGAAGGGTATTGTCCCCCAGTTGGCAGCTTTCAGCAATGTCAGGGATGTTGCGTACTTTGATGACCCCTTCAGTAGATACACCAGATCATTGGTGACAAAGAAGTCAAGAGCAATCTGATTATCTTGATCCATTGGAGGTGGAGCTCTTTCTGATTCATGAAGACCTGGCCGTTGAACGGTATTCAGAGCCTTCAGTATCTCCTCGGCATAATATTCGAACTCCATTTGGGTCAACCGGGTTTTGGCGCGAAGTCTTTTATCCTTCAATACTTTCTTCACCAATGATGGAGTAACCGAAGTCTTATACTCATGAGCAAGAAATGCACATAAGTCAATCGGACTTCGGATACGAAGGTACAAGACTTCTTTGTCGGCGTCGGTGATCGGATCATACTGCGCCGCTGCCGTGATCCAAGCCTGTGGTGGAGCAGTCTCGTCGATTTCCAACGTGTCCTCCCAGTTCCTTGTGCTTGGTTCAGGTATAGTAGATTGTGGGTTTTGTTGCTGAGGAGTGGAGACGTGAACATCTGCTTGTTCAGATTCAGGCATTTCAGCAGTGTCATGGACGGGTGAGTGTTGTGCAGCTTTTGGTTCGGTAACCGATTCTGCAATCACAGGAGTAACAACACAAGAACTAACGGGGTTAGTGGTAACAGGTATTGATGCATGGATAAATGTACCAGGAATAGATGACCCTGTAGTGGCATTCACGTCATGACGCCATTTCGATCGTCTGGATTCCGTGGATGTGGACTTCTCCTTTGGTGCTGCATCTTTCTTTGACTTGATGCCAGACTTAACCACTTTCTTTGAGCTGGCGCCCTTATCCCCTTTCTCACGCTGTTCACCTTTATCCGCATTGCTCCCCTTAACACTCTCCTGGTGACCATCACCACCATCATTGCCATCATTATCATCATCATCTGCATCCTCATCATCATCATCCTCATCCTCATCCTCATCTTCATCATCATTATCACTATCGTCCTCATCATCCTCATCATTCTCATCCTCATCATCCTCCTCATTCTTATCTTCTTCTTCCTCTTCTTCCTCCTCTCCACCAGTACCCTCTTCTTCGTCGCTCTCTTCCCTTTCTTCTTCAGGGAGAATGTGGTAGGGTACCACACTTCCAAACGTCTTGAACAACCTATCATCCTCCATGATAGCGTCATTCAGGGATTTGAAGAGAGCCCGTTGTTTCCTCGATTTATCAAACGATCCAAGTTCCTTCATTCGAGCTTTGAGGATCTTCTTAAGTTCAAAATCCGTCAAGTCATAAGCGATCTTGTAGGCGGCTTCTGAAGGATTGGATGATTTGATCATTAAGTTGTCAGCTGCAAGCGTCTTCAAATCATCACGCAGTTTAGGCATTAAGGATTCAATGGAGTCTTTCACTCTTTGCTCAATAGTAGCTTCAAGAGCGTCTTTTTGTTCTTTAAGGTCATCCTTAATAGCTTGAAGTCTCTTAATTCGTGCTTGATGCCTATTAGCTTCATCCTTTTTAACCTGAGCAAGTTCCTCTGCATGAGCTTTACGTGTAGCTTCCATTTCTGCAGCGAACTTGGCAATCAACTCTTCTTGAGCCTTTTTAGATGCTTCTTCACTTTGAGCTCGTCTTTGTAACTCTTGGCGAAGTTCATCCATTTCGCTCTTTTGTTTATCCATGTGTTTATCCAACATCTCGGCCATCACTATTGCTGCCATTGCAGATGTTGCAGAGCTGCTCTGGGTTGAGGGAATAGGCTCAGTTGTGACTGCGGTGCTAAGGATGGGCTTTGGTGGTGGTGGAGGAAGTGGTGTAGAAACCTGTTTGGTTGGTAAGGGTTGAGTTGGTGGAGGTTGAGTTGTTAACGGTTGAGTAGGTGGAGGAGGTGGTGTAGAAACAGGGATTGATGGCTCCTTCGAAGTGGAATAATGTTCAGGTAACCCAAACTCATCAACATCATCAGGTTCCATGTACTCATCCTCAACGTCTACTCTTACACCTGAACCACTACCGCCAGTATCTTTCCTGCTCCTTTGAATGGCTATCTTCATTATTTGTTTCTCAGTTTTCTCAAGATCAGGATCAGCAATATTTTCTTCGTCACGCAGACGCATCTCATCAGCCTTACCCTTTCCTTTCTTACCCTCTGTCTTCTTCTTCTTGGTTTTGGGCTCAGGTAAATCTGCTTGCTTCCTTTTACCTTTGCTTTTAACCGTGGTAGATGAGTCTTCACCTGCTAGAAGGCTTGCTCGTTGTTTCTCAATTTCCGTGAGCAAGTTCTTGTAATCATCAGATTCAATGATCTCATCGGTCAGAAGATGACTGGGAATGGGACCAGGAATAACCGTATTCGAATGAGTCTCCTGCCTTAAGTCTACCAAATCATCATCATCTATCATGTGGTGACGACTACCTGCAAGCTTGTTAATGGATGCATCGTTTTCCATAAAGTAATGGATGATCAACTTAATAAACCTAGGGTACTGGTAAGTCTTGATGATTGGTGGACGAACAGCATCATACCCAGTTGTTTTGGGTGTCAAGCATCGGCTAAGAATCCCAAAAATAGCTTTCCATGGTTGGCCGACTTTGGCGGTAGTAAACTCAGACGGGGTTCGTATGTCAAGACATCCAATAGCGGTGAACATCTCCATCATCTGGTCCTTGGTTGGGTTGGGTGAGTATGATGGTAGACCTTTGAGTATCGGTCGAAAGCCAAAGATCTTCCTGAAGTCTGACACAGTAAGCGTCTGCTGCTTGTTGTCCAAGGAAAAAGTGATCTTGTTCGACGTCCTCTCTTTGGTAGCCCAGAACTCGTAAAGGTAGTCATAGGGCACCGAAGCACTTCTCCTTAGCGCATACTTGAAGTGAGATTTATCAAGCATGGCTGTAGCTACCTTAAAGCCATTATGGGTAGAGTGAGATACCTCCTTCAGACGGTAGTTGTTTGGAACAAACTTTAGAGTCTTGGCTTCAGCAATGGCGGCGGCTCTGTTGTCTTGTAGTTGTTGTACGGTAGGGTTAGTCATCGTCTCTGCTTAAGATAAAACACAAAGGTTGATACAAACAAGTATGAATATCATTATGACTTTAAACCTAAGCATTGTACATATGACATGATCCCTTAAGCTTTTGAAATCATACAAACATCTTCTATTCGGAATAATCACTCAATTCGGAATAATAGTCCTATGCTGAATATAAGTCCTATGCGGAACATAAGTCTATTCGGAACATATATCCTATGCGGAAAAACATCCCTATTCTGAATAAAAAGGCTATTCGGAACATTTGGGCGATGTGGAATAAATTCCCCATTCGGAACTTTGGCCTATGCGGAACAAATTCCCTATTCGGAATTTTATCCCTATTCGGAACATTTGCCCTATTCGGAACATTTGCCCTATTCGGAACATTTGCCCTATTCGGAACTTTGTCCCTATTCGGAACATTTGCCCTATTCGGAACATTTGCCCTATTCGGAACATTTGCCCTATTCGGAACATTTGCCCTATTCGGAACATTTGCCCTATTCGGAACATTTGCCCTATTCGGAACATTTGCCCTATTCGGAACATTATCCCTATTCGGAACATTATCCCTATTCGGAACTTTATCCCTATTCGGAACATTTCCCTATTCGGAACATTATCCCTATTCGGAACATTATCCCTATTCGGAACTTTATCCCTATTCGGAACTTTATCCCTATTCGGAACATTTGCCCTATTCGGAACATTTGCCTTATTCGGAACTATTGAGCTATTCGGAACTTTTTGCCCTATGCGGAACTTTTTCCTTATGCGGAACTTTTTCCTTATGCGGAACTTTTGCCTTATGCGGAACTTTTTGCCCTATGCGGAACATTTTGCCCTATGCGGAAAATTTACCCTATGCGGAAAAAAACTGTTCTATTCGGAAAGTTACAAACAGTGACGTTTTTTCTAATTGGGCATGCAATCGATTGATTCAAGTGTTCTAAAGGCCAAAGTAGTGCAATTAAACCTATTCCGAGTACGACCCAAGCAAAACCCCCAAATTATTTAACCCTAATTAATCAATAATTTGATTCGTTTGATTTCCACCTTAAACAGTTAATTAACTTGATATATCTGAAAAATTAATCCGTTTTAGTACCTTTTGTGAAGATCTGAATCAAGAGAATAACTGATTTGAGTCGAGGTTGATTGATTTCGTGAGTTTGTTTTGTGTGGAAGGTTATCAATGGCGGCAAGGGAAAACAAGAACAGTGAATGTGAATAGATGAAACGGGGGGGAGAGTTTGACTAGGTCAAATTTTCCATAAGTTAGACATGTTGTCAACTTTGCCCCCTCAATTCTTCTTTTTGCTTCATTCAATCATTTTGTTTTGGTTACCAAGTTTTGATACTTGTCACATTGATCCTATCTTATGTTAACTATCCGAGCCTTAGTGATTAACTTAACTTAACACAAGCACAAAACTATCCATGACAAACTTATAAGCAACAACACTACAAATGCCAAAGCAATCCAAACATTAACCATTAAGCTATGTGAGTTTCCTTGAAAACTTTTGAAGATCTTTTTGATGTGAAAGATGATGAAACATTTTCTCCCCCTTAAACGATGACCCGTT
The DNA here is from genome assembly GCA_025667525.1 of Glebionis coronaria. Lineage (NCBI taxonomy): Eukaryota > Viridiplantae > Streptophyta > Magnoliopsida > Asterales > Asteraceae > Glebionis > Glebionis coronaria. Next base: position 13,531,835 of record CM046876.1, read on the forward strand.
TTCTATTTAAAGAGCTGTAGTCATTGTTTAACGAGGCACATGATGATGAAAAACATTTCCCAATTGATATCTTGAAAAAGTTTGATTCGTGGTGTCAATAAGATTTCTCTTATTTTAACAAATTAATGCACTGAGACGTACACAAATTCGTGTTAGACCAAGTTGTAAAGTAAACTTGATCCCTTTGCATGATTTGGCTTGTAAATCACGCCCGAGAAAATTAATTCCCGTTCTGAGCCAACGTTTTCCAAGGAAATACGTGACTTTAATATGAAAACCGGGTTGCAGTCTGAAATAACTACAAGCCATAATGGGCATGTTTTAAAAACATTACAACTTTTATACGGACTCTATTTATGGCACCGTGTCAATATTGATCGACATTTCTAAGGCCGTAAATATTACCGTACTAAAAGACATGCCCGTTTTAAATGAAAAATATTTTTGGTTTTTCTTGATTTTATAATTTTTATGGTTTTTCTTGGTTTTATATTTTTTATGGTTTTTCTTGGTTTTATATTTTTGTATTTTTCTTTTGTGGTTTATATATTTACGATAATATACATGATCACAACCAAAGGATACTCTGAATAGTTTACCACGACTATTCAGCTGATTCTTCTGCCAACTCTTTGAGAGTCGCTGGAGTGAATGATTTCATGCCAAGCTTGTCGATCAAAAACTCGATTCGTCCTCGATCTAAGGCTTTGGTGAACATATCCGCCAGCTGATATTCAGTAGTGACAAAATACAGCTCGATCACTCCGTTCTCCACCTGCTCCTTAATGAAATGGTAGCGAATGTCTATGTGCTTGGCCCGGGAGTGTTGAACATAGTTGCAGCAAAGGGCAATGGCGCTCTTGTTGTCACAATACATCGGGATTTTGTTAAATCCAAGACCGTAGTCAGTTAATTGTGATCTCATCCAAAGGACTTGAGCACAACAACCGGACATGGCGATGTATTCAGCCTCCGTGCTTGATATTGCAGCGCTTTTCTGCCTTTTTGAAGACCAACTGATCAATCTATCTCCAAGGAGTTGCACAGATCCAGAAGTGCTACGCCTCGTATCTTGACATCCAGCATGATCGGCATCTGCGTATGATATTAAAGCAATCGAGGAATCTTTCGGATACCATAGACCACGATGAAGTGTTCCTTTTAGATACCGAAAGATCCTTTTAACTACATGTAAGTGCTTTTCGGTAGGCCGAGCCTGATACCGGGCACACATGCATACAACAAATTGCAAATCAGGCCTGCTAGCAGTCAGATAGAGAAGGGTGCCAATCATTCCACGGTAAAGTTTCGGATCGACAATAATCCCATCCCTATCTTCATCTAACTTGGATTTCTCCACCATTGGAGTGTCTATGGGGTCACAATTCTCAAAGTTATATTTCTTAAGAGATTCTAGAGCATATTTGGATTGATTAATAAAGATGCCTCTGGGATTCTGAGAAATCTGTAATCCTAAGAAAAATGAAATTTTTCCCATCATCGACATCTGAAAGCGTGTGGACATTATCTTCTCAAATTGTTTAGACAATTCTATGTTAGTGGCAGCAAAAATTATATCATCAACATAAATTTGTACCAGAAGCATGTCGTTGCCGTCCTTGAGAGTGAATAGAGTGGGGTCCACTTTGCCTTTGGAGAAGCCTTCCGACATGAGATATGTTGACAGGAGATCATACCACGCGCGTGGAGCTTGTTTCAACCCATAGAGAGCCTTCTTAAGCTTGTACACATGGTTAGGAGACTCCGTACTCACGAACCCATCCGGTTGACTAACATAAACCTCTTCCCTTAGTTCACCGTTCAAAAATGCCGTCTTCACATCCATTTGATAGACGATCATGTTCATATGAGCAGCAAACGCAAGGAATAGTCTAATCGCCTCCAATCTAGCCACAGGAGCAAAAGATTCCTCAAAGTCTATACCCAAGGCTTGTTTATATCCTCTAGCGACCAATCTTGCTTTATTCTTCAATACCGAACCCATCTCATCAAGTTTAACCTTATAAACCCATAACAAAGTAAGGATGTTAACCTTGTCAGGGCGAGGAACCAATTCCCATACTTCTAGTCGTTTGAATTCATTGAGTTCCTCCTGCATAGCTTCAATCCAAGATGATTGGGTCATAGCCTGCTGCCAAGTTTTGGGTTCAACTTCAGAGAGAAATGCATCAAAGTAACAATATAGTGCACTCTCTTGTAGTTGATGGCGTGTAGAGACTGGTCGATCTAGATCTCCAATAACATTCCTAATTGGGTGATCTTTTGTCCATTTAGTGCTATGGTTTTCAATCCTAGGTGGTCTGGAGTGAACAATAGATGGAGCTTCTTCTGAGGTAGACGCGGCTGAAGGGTTTTCAGGGATCGCTACACCAAAGAAAGGAAGCTCTTGCAAGTGAGCATATTCCAAGTCGTGATTAGTAGAATCCTCTTCCACATCATTAGGCACAAGTAGGGGTGATGATTCAGGTGTAGTTTGAGAATCACTTGGTGAAGGTGCATCCGGTTCAATGTGAATTGTAGATGCATTAGATAAAGGTTCATTAACTTGAGCAACCACTTCAAGTATTGGAGCAATTACTACAGGTACTGGAACTTCATCAGTCGGGGGATCGAAGAATTCATCAAACAACGGTTGAAACAGTTTATCCCACTCGGGCCTTGATGGTGGTAAAAATGATGTAGAAGTAGGATTGTTGGGAACTAATCCGGAACTTATAGCACCGGGTCCCATCTCATGAAGCGCGGGTTCAGAGCTGTGTTGCTCAGAAGCCATCGCTGTCAGCTCGTCGAAATCTGCGTCCATAGTTTCTACAATCTTGCCAAGACGACGGTTATAGATTCGATATGCTCTTTTGGACGGTGAGTAACCAATGAAAATACCTATGTCGGCTTTTGGTTGAAGCTTACCCAAGTTCTCACTATTGATGTTTGGATAACACAGAGCACCAAACACATGGAAAAATGAAACATCGGGTTTGCGGTCATGTAGAAGCTCATAAGGTGTTTTTCCATGGCGTTTCCGGATGATAGAACGGTTTTGGGTGAAACATGCAGTAGAAATAGCCTCTGCCCACAAGAACAATGGAGCGTTCGCATAAATAAGCATGGTCCTAGCAGCTTCCATAAGTGTGCGATTTCGTCTTTCAACGACACCGTTTTGTTGTGGAGTGCGTGCAGCGGATGTTTCATGTGATATACCAACTCCTTCATAATAATCACGAAGAGTCTGGTTTACGAACTCTGTACCATTGTCTGTACGAATGCGGCGGACAGTGGTATTCAAACGTACCTGAATGAACTTCAGAAAAGTGATGATAGCTTTTGGTGCTTCATCCTTTGTACGTAGAAATCTAACCCATGTAAACCTGGAAAAATCATCCACAATGACGAGAATGAATTTCTTACCGCTCACACTTTCAGTTCTCATCGGTCCACAAAGATCCATATGCAAAAGATGAAGTTTTTCTTGATTAGTGTCTTCAGCTTTGGGTTTGTAAGATTTCTTGGTGCTTTTCCCTCTTGAACACGCAGAACATAAATGGTCCTTGTGAAATTTAAGCTTTGGAAGACCACGAACTAACTCGTTTTTAGCCAGATGATTAATAGCATCAAAGTTAAGATGAGATAATCTGCGATGCCATAACCATGACTTGGTCTTAGAAGCTTTAGAGAGAAGACATACTGGAGAAGCGGCCATCATGTCTTGTAAGGACAAAGTGTAAAGATTTGCACCACGAGATCCCTTCAACAAATCTTTTCCTTCCAAGTTGCGGATGAAACAAGTGTGTTGTCGAAAAGCAACCTCAAGGTTGGAATCACAAAACTGTCCTACTGAGAATAAGTTATGACCAAGACCTTCAACATAGTATACCCTAGAAATCGTCACGTTTCCAATCTGATATTCACCATACCCCATAATCTTTGCTATATGATCATTCCCAAATTTAACCGTACCAAGAAACTTGCTGACGAAATTTCGGAGCATCGAGCGATTTCCGGTCATATGTTTTGAACAACCGGAGTCCAAATACCACAGGATGATTTGGACCACCTGAAAATATCACCACACAAAGACAATGTAGAGGTATCGGAATCTGAGTGTTCCTTGTTATTAGCAGGTACAGATTTTATAATCTTAGATTTGCTAACTCTAGGTTTCTTAGATTTCCTAGCCTTTTTCTTCTTAATTGGTGGTGTAGATTCTAGTTGGCTCAAATCCTGAGGTATTTCTACACTGATAGGCACTATAGTGGGGGCAGACCTAATTAAAGGGCGCTGTTTCCTTACTTGAGTGCGAGTGTTCCTAACTAAAGGACGCTCAGACCTAACCTCAATGGATGCATTCCTAGTTAAAGGGCACATTTTACCATCGAGAGTAAAGGTCCTACCAGTGGGACGCCATTGCCAGCCAACTTGGGCACGAGTTCTACCCGTTGGCTTCCATTCAAGACCATTCTTAATAGCATTCATTTCATTAACGTGATCAATCAGACACAAATCATGACGCTGGGAAAACATACATTCATTACAATTCCAACAATTTAAATCAGAATTCACGAATGGTTTAGGCTGCTGCATAGGCGCAGAGCTTTTAGTCTTAACATGATTCGTTTTATTTAAAACTGAACTAGCATTCCTATTGTGGACTTCTACTTTCTTCTTTGTGGCACTACTAGTGGCGGGCTTGATCTTATCTTTCTTGAGTGGCGATCCTTTAGCCTTAGTAGTCGCTTTTAATCCTGTAGAAGGCAAATTGGGAACATTAGCAGCAGATTTTAAAGGTGTCTTACTTGATTGTGCCAATAACGGTTTCGCTCCTGGAGTCTTATTAAATGGAGTGACAGCAATGAGCCTATTATTAAGTAGTGCAGAACCTGGTGTACCTATGTATTGTAAATAAGCCAAGCAATATTGAACTCGCTTAACGTATTCATGAGCCGAATAATAGTCGCTACTTGAGGGATCTAAGGCATAAAGATCGTCTAAAATATCCCTAAGAAGATCGACATGCTTAATGGCATTCCTCATATAATCATCATAGGTAAGCTGGTTTCTCTTATGAAGCGGATTCTTATAAAGCACTACTTTCTTGGTTGTTGGAGCACTAGTGGACGGTGCAGAGTCGGTAGCTAAGTTATAAACAACTTCTTGTCGGGTGAGAAGAAGTGTCTCCTTTAACTCAGCCAAAACCATATTTTTGTCTATGAGCAGGATGTTCAAGTCAGAGATTTCTTCGCACTTTTGGTTCAGTTGTTCAACATAATATTGTTGCTGTGCCGCATTAAAAGCGAAGCGTTCTTCTAGTGAACCATAAAGAGCGGATAGTCCCTGCCTTGTCCGATCCATCTCCCCTAGAACAGTTGATAGTCTAATTTCTAAGACCTGGTTTTTAGACTCTGCAGCCTCTAGTTCCATTCTTAATGTTTCCTTTGATGATACCTCTCTCTTCAATCTCATGATTTCTTCCTCTAATGTCTTAACAATTGCAATCATCTTGTCACTATTCTCAACACCGTTTTCACAAACATTTGATATCAAAAGATTTTCATTTTGATTTTGTTGTTTTAATTCTAAAGATATACAATGTTGTTCTAGTTGATTAAAGCGTTGTGAAAGTAAATTATAAGAATCTTGTAGCTTTAAAAACTCAGCGTTAGATTCGTGACAAGAATGATTTTCTACCTCATTTACATTTTCAGCAACATTTACAGAAAGATTACAAACATCATCACAAATATCCTCACAAATATTCACAGCATCACAATTAATCACAGCAGATGTAAGCTCATGCGAATAATTAACATTTACAGTACTAAGCACATCACACGAGATTACTTCAGACAAGAATCGGTCATATTCGGTTAAAATCTTTTCCTTTTCAATTAGTTGCAGTTCGTAAGCGGTGTCCATTTCATAAAACACTTTTTGAACTTCACCAATTTCAAACTAAAGATTTTCCTTAAGAGATGCAAAACTTCTTTTTAGACTTTCGACAAACGGATTGATCTCAGTTTTAAACACCTCGTTCATGTGTTCGAAAGCCCATTCTCCGGCGTTTAAGCCATTTGAAGTCGTACATTCCAAAATGACCTTGTCAAAGTTAGTAAAGTAACGGTTAATCTCTTTCAAGTTTAACCATACAGTGCTAACAGGTGGAAGATTCTTTGGAATTTCCTTAGGACCTTCCATGTTGACAAGTGTAGGAAATGTACTAGGGCTTTCTTCCTCTATCATGTAGGTTGGTGCTGTAATGAGATCTTTATCCATATGGAAGCGAACTCTAAAATCAGTTTTTGCAAGCTCCTTATTCATTTTAAAATAATCACAATCGGGATATTTTGCAGAATTGTATGACCGATCCTCATCAACTAGAACCTTACTTGTTCGATCATTGGGAAAAACAATCGGGTCTAAAACCAATCCTAATTGAGTTGCATTATAAAGTCTAGGACTATGTCTTAAAGCTTGTTTTGCATATCGTGGATTAGGGGGAAGGCCTTTTAGACGTGATAAGTTAAACTCTTTAAACGAAGCATCAAATAAGTGAACTAGTTGTGAAGCAGCGTATTGTCTTAACAGCAAGTAGTCTAGACTTCTAATCTTATTAGTAGCATTAATCTCCATTTCAGTCTTCTTAGATTCGAGTAATTCAAAATCAGTTTGAAGTTTTTGAAAATTAGTGACCACTAACTCCTTTTCTCTAAGTTCATTAGACAGATTTGCTCTTAAGTGTTCGATTTCTTGCAAGTGACCCATTTGTTTGTTTCTAAAGTGATCATATTCGAGATTTGTGAGAACACTAGACGAAGGCACTAATTCCAAAGTTTGTACTTTCTCATTGCTTAAGGCAAGCTCATCAGACAAATTCTTATTCTTAGCTAAGGTTTCTAAGAGTGCAGCATTCATTTGGCTAAGTAATGTAGCAGGAACCATGACCAAATCTTGTTGAGCAGGAGTAGGCGTATGCGAAATGGATCCCAGTTGTGATTCACTCAAAGTCTGGGGACTCACATTGATATTGCTATCATTGTTTGTCTCTTTGTTTGAAAGACTCACCACCGAAGATTCATTCGAATCAGCACTCTCTTGCCCAACTTGATGTGGTTGAATACTAGCATCAGTGGCATTATCGGTGTTATTAATAAGTACCTCAGATTTCTTATCTGGCCCTAAGCTGGAGAAAGTTGCCATGAAAGCAGCCTTTGCAGTTTGAAAGTCATCACAGTCGGAATCATACGCATCAAGATCATCGGCTTGGTAAGCTGCATTTTGCGTAGTGACAACGTCTTGTTCAGCAATCCCTGGGTCAGCAAGAAATGCAAGCTCCTCTTCATCAAGTTCCCTTCCTTGCGCCTGAGCATTTACCAGATAGATCTTTTCTGCAAACCACTGTCCATCCCTTTTCCTCTTGGGTTTCTTACAATCCCTGGACATATGACCCTCTTCCTTGCAATTGTAGCATGTAATCATTCTCAACTTGCCTGTGTTAGCCCGTGGAGGATTGTTGACCATTGGAGCAGGAGCAGGAGTAATCGTGCGAGCATTGGTTGAAGTGGAAGATCTCCCCTGATATGGTTGAATTGGCTGAACCATGACCCTGCCATTCTCAATAGTAGCTTGTTGACGAGAATTGGATGAATTCCTCAACTGATTGTTGGTAGGAGCTGATCCTCTGTATCCTCGTTTGCTTAAAGTTCGTGTGAGATAAGCAGACATAGTAGTTAGCACTTCAACTGGGTCAGCTCCTTGTTGGAAAACAGGAACAGGGACTTCTTCATCATCACAATACAGTGCTTGATCTGGATGAGCTGCATAATCAGTAGAAGGAATACTCATTTGATCAGGATAGCTTGTTGGAAATGCTGCATTCTCTTGATAAGAAGAATATGAAGGCTGAGCATAAGGTGCAACATTTGCTTGATGAAGTTGTGAAGCATACTGTGATGTGGGTGCACTGAACCGATATTGTTGCTGATGTGAGGTGGGGGGTTGTGGTAAAATCGAGTATTGGGGAAAAGTTGGTGTCATGTAAGGTGATGCATGATAGGCTTGATGTCCCAAGATATAGGGTGTGTTGTTGTGTGACAAACTTGGTTGATTCGCCATCAAAGCTAAGGAATCTGGATACATACCACGAGGAGAGCGATGCATAATCACATGCTTCTCATGCTGCTGAAGGAAGGCATATATTTGATCCAAATTACACTTGTGCAGATCCCTGGTTAACTTGACATCGGTAATATACTCACCCCATTCAGCTTGAGGTAGAGTATTCAAGAATTTGGTGTTAACCTGGAATGGAGCAATCTCAAGATTGTATACATTCAGATCATTCATGAGTGTGGTGAATCTGAAGTAATAATCGTGAAGTGTTTCCCCTGGGTTGTAGGTGAATCTATCAAACAGGTCATACAACTGACATTCCCTTTCCTGTTTTGTGAGAGATGTACCTTGTAGCAACACCTTAAGACGTTCCCATAAGTCTTTTGCTACCGTATACTTGCTTACCATCCTATAAATATCATGGGGAAGAGCTTGAAGAATTGTTTGAAGAGCTTTTTCATCTGCATCTGCAACAAGTTGTTGAGCTGGAGTGAGTTCTTCAAATTCTCGTGGTCTTGTCACGTTGTCAACCGTAATGGTGCCATAGTCGAGTGGACCATTCAAAATCGATTTGACCATAAGCCTTCCGTATGTCGGTTTCCCCTTTAGATATTGCATCATTCGACCTTGACATGCCCCAAACACCTCTTTAATAAGCATCGGTGGACGACTATCAGTCCCCGTTATGATCGAGATATCCGTAAGAGATGTCATCTGAGGCATTAATGAACTTGGATTCATTGTGATCACTTAACAGACTCAAAGATTATCGGTTGATCGAGCAGTGAAGAAAGGTTGAGAATTTGTGTTGTGTTGGTTAAACTCAAGATTAAATCCACTAACAATCGTCGAAAAAACTCAAATACCCCTTGAACTTGCTTATACGGAATAACCCAAAATTAGAATAACCCTTATTCGGAATAACTTCTATTCGGAATAATCCTATGTTGAAAAACCCTTACACGGAATAACCTCTATTCGGAATAATCCTATTCTGAAAATGCTCTATTCGGAATAACCCTTATGCTGAAAAAAACCTTATGCGGAAAGTATGGCTATTCGGAAAGTATGGCAATTCGGAAAGATGGTGCTATTCGGAAAGTATGGCTATTCGGAAAGTATGGGCTATTCGGAAAGGTTACTATTCGGAAAGATGGTGCTATTCGGAAAGATGGTGCTATTCGGAATAATGGTGCTATTCGGAAAATTGGTGTCTATTCTGAAAATTGGTGTCTATTCGGAAAACTTGGCTATTCGGAAAAATCTTCTATTCGGAAAAAATCTTCTATTCGGAAAAATTTCTTCTATTCGGAAAAAATTTCTTCTATTCGGAAAAATTTCTTCTATTCGGAAAAATTTCTTCTATTCGGAAAAATTTCTTCTATTCGGAAACTCTCCTATTCGGAATCCTATTCGGAATAAACTTTCTATGCTGAAAATCCACCTATTCGGAATCCTATTCGGAAAATTCTGGAAAAAATTGTTTCCGAGACTTAAAAAGAAGCTTTTAACCCCGATTTTTGATCCAAAACCACAAAAAGTTTTATGATTTTTACCAAAATAAGCTAAACCCAATCCTTATCAATCAATCCCAATAACAAAAACACCAAAAATAACAAGATTCAAGATTGATTTTTCCTAAAGATCACTAATAGATTCAAAAACTAAAAAAGCAACACAATCCTTACCTTAAATCACCCCATAGCTCTTGATACCAAATGTAGAAATTGATAACCTATGAATCTATGAAGTGGGTTGATGTTTTCTAGTGAGAGAAACTAGAGAGAGAAAGTGAGAGAAATATATGGAAGATTTTATTAATATGAAATGTGAATGAAACAACAACCAACCCCTTTCCTTAGTGGAAAGGGGTATTTATAGTACCAAGCTAAACATGGGCTTGGGCCGGTCCATGACAAGCCCATGGACCGGTTCTTACTTAAGTTAATAAGTAACTAACAACTATTATCTAACTACGAGCTATTACAACATGAATATTATTGTGGAGTGACCGATACTTCTAATATACGTAAAAACGTATTTCTAACATCGATCCACTGGCTTAATCCTACAGCACCTTCAGTTCCATTAAAAGGTAGAGGTTCACACTTCATGAACGTCACATAAGTACAGCCACCAACTTCAGGTGCATTCGTTCCAAGTCCTCCTACATTTCCTCCAGCATTAGCATTCACATTATTAGCATTCACATTCACATTAGTACCGCCAATTCCACTACCGCCAGCTCCACTACCGCCAGCTCCACTATCGCCAGCTCCACTACCGCCAGCTCCACTACCGCCAGCTTCATTTCTAGCATTTGCCATAAATTCAGTCATAGATGCGGTAACTTGCTCCGTAATAATCCTACGTACATCATCCTCAGTCACAGCCTTCTTGGGCGGCATAGTTCTATAATTCCACAATTTCAAAGCATTAAGCATTCATCCAACAAAGGATTCATATAATATGGATCGAATTCATATTCAAGATACAAATAAGGCACAATATGGAATTCAAGACAAGATACATATTTCATTCGATCTGAAACAAAAGTATTGTCTTAGTACATCCCATATCAAAGTTCTAACACTATATACACTCAAAATTCGTGCCAAATCTACTACTAACAAGTCAGTTCAGTCAAAGCTACAAGCACAAAAGATATAAAGGTCACTACTAAACACAGACTGGTCTACTGAGAACCGCCAGATGGTCCATCATCCATCGTCTTTTGGATCTTCGCCGGACGACCACTAGACATATCTTCAGCTGGGCGCTTACGGATTACTCCTCTTTCAACCATGTCGGCATAAAATCTACTGTTCCAACCCACAGATATATTCAACTCCCTTTCGGCTTTCTCACGCATCGCACGAGCCACACTCAACTGAATCTCCATAGAATTCACCTTTCTCTTCATAGCAGCATACTCACCACTTTCCAACACCGATAACCTCCTAAAAGCCTCATTCAAACCACGTTCTACATCACTCAAATCCAAACTAAGCAATTCTCGCTCTTTCTCGCCAACCTTAGTCTTCGACTCCAAATAAGCAACCTGAGTCTGAACAACACCTAATCCAACCTCTGTCACACAACTCTTAACACGGGAAGCATCTAGATCACGTCTCAAGGCCCATGGTGCAAGACCATCAATATGAGTAGCCTCTCGAGTACTAGACGACTCTCCTATCTCACGTCTACGAGTAGCAATACCATCGGTACCGTCAGGTGCATCATCATCCTCATCCTCCTCTGATTCAGAATCAGATTCAGACGATTCAGACATTTCGTCCCTAGGTAACTCATCCTCGGAATCTGACAAACAAACTGGTGGGGGCAAAGGCTCGCCCTCTGGAACATCATACGGATAAATAAGCTCAGCTTCCTCATCGTCATCAACCTCAACATCTATACCTACGTCTTCCTCGACATCCTCGTCGTCAATCTCATCATCTAACTCATCTAACCCAATCTCATCATTGTTCTCAATATCAGCATTCTCAATATCCACGTCCTCAATATCCACATTCTCATTACCCACATTCTCAATATCCACATTCTTATTACCTACATTCTCTACTAAGTCAACCTGAGGGGAAATCTGATCTCCTAGTCCTAACTCGGGCTCGGGATCCTCAAATGGTTCCTCCTCGTCATCAATATCAAAATCTACTAAGTCTAAATAAGGATCATCTTCTATATTAGGTTCGGGAATAACATGGTTTTCTACAGGAATATTAGGGTCAGCCATGACAATCTGCATTTATATATATTTATCTCGTATTAGGATAACATACTAGTTAAACAATTACATAATGAAATCACGATATATACATATATATAAATTATATTATATATATCAAAATATATATCTTCTCAATAGGGCTTGTTGGTAACGTCGGAGATCTCTGGCACCGTTATAGTCAAAAGATTTTTCAAATATTTTCTCAAATGTTCATCGTCAAAAGATTTTGAAAAGTTTTGTTCAAAACCTTGGTTTTTAAAATCTTTTGTTCTCTACAACGAGAGCTCTGGTACCAAACTGTAACACTCTCATTTTTCATATCGGTACAGCGGAAGGGTCTTTAAGAGTGTTACGGGATAGCACAATAACTCCAATCATAGACAACACATAAAAATGGTTGTACAAGGTTTAACAAACATTCATTCGATAAAAAGTTTCAAAAGTGTACAACAGGTCCCAAATTATACAGGTCATTAAGTTTACAAAACACAGATCGAATGAACATTTTTAATATTAAGTGTGGGCCATCAGAGTCGATCTCCTTCCGGATTACCTTCAAGCACCTGAGATAGAAAACATGCAAAAATCATATCAGTGAATGCCGAGTGAATTCATAGAGTTTATTGAAAACCGTTATATAAAACAATCATTTACATTCATTTAAAATCAGAACACAAGTATAATATCGGAAGTAAGTCCACATATTGCTAGTCAGGCAATATATAAATCAAGCATACATCTGAAACCGTCCATGAGACCGTAGTCTCTATATTACCATGTTAGGTAATATATTCATCGTAATAGCGTCGTCATCGTTTATTTAGATTATACATGTCGTATAGATTATATTATCTGAATTAGGTAGGATTATTATTAGCCGCATGACATTGTTACCTTACAGTGAAAACAGCGGGCCGCGAACCCGACAAACAATTTGCCCATCTAAGTTAGCGTGTCGTCACAAAAATCACGCTATGGAATCTTCTCATACATAAATTCGCTTACCAATCAATGTGGTACGACGGGGATCAACCGTCAAGGCGCGAACTGGGGTGATCGTCCCCAAATAGTACTATCAAATGCATAAGTGTCTACCAAATCCCGGTAGTTCACAATTCATGCTAATGGGACTTTTAGTCTTGAATATAGGGTCATAGCATCATTCGGGTCCATATCATTTAGCATACAATCGGGACTACTTGTGTTCTATTTTTATAAAATTCTAGCATGTTATCTCCCTCGCGGGTTTACAAATCATTTTATAAAACATTTAAAAGAGTGCGAGGCTATGAACTCACATTGTTAATGAAAGGCGGATTATCGGCTACGGGCGTGCTTCGGTCACGGAAACCTATATAAATAATAATCGGTCTTAGACTCGGTCCAATGACTTTTATTAAAATAACAATATACATATGATGATTTTGTACATATGATGATGATCAAGTGGGTTTATACATCCTTGTTTACTCATTTTAGTGTTTACGTTTTAGTATCGTCTTACTAGTTCACTAGTTTTACCGATTTTACCTATTTTAAGTCCATTAATTCTTTTATAAGTTCTTTTACTTGTTTTTACCCATTTTATACCTATATGATCAGTATATATACTTTTCATGTTGGGCCCAAATGGTTTAAGCCCAAATAATTCTTTTTACAAGTTTTTATCTTATTAAGTCCAATTATTAGTCTAATAGCTTTAGTTAGCTCGTAAATGTCCGTAATTCTTATAGTTCGGGTTTTATTGGTTTTTACTTGTATTAGTTACTTATACATCAGTATACAACTTTTATAAACTTTACATTAGACGGGTTTGGTCGTCTAAGTTTTATTTGATGAAAAACGTTAATTTCACGGCGATAGCCGAAAAAGTCGTAAAAATCAAGTTTATAGTTTTTATTACTTATAAATATTATTTTTACCACCATTTATATAATTTACCCATTTAATTAAAATTTTATATATTTATATAAATAAGTTCTATAAGTTAGTGGGTTTATATTTTACATTTTATAAATTATAAAGTGAGTGCTTATATAATAATAATAAACATTATTTCCAAAATCTGATTTTTAACTTCATATTCACCATTTTTATCATATCTAGAGTTCTACAATGACTTAGAAGCTCATTTTTGGATGACAACTTCTTCATAATATGTGCTACATATAACTTAGTTATAGCTACTGCCCATTTTGAGTCTAAGTTGCCTTAACAGTCCCTACAAAACTGCTTATTCAGATTGTACCACCTAACTTGTTTTGATCATATCTCACTCATTATTTTGATTCCATTGCATGGCCAACTCTCACATGTGTATAACATCATCTACTTACTGTAAATAGATCAAACCATGCATTTTTATCAGTTCATCATTTAGTTATCTACTGTTTTTATACAGCCAACTAATTAGTTATGATTTTAGCTTCATTTCTTATGGTTATCATCATTTTTAAGCATGTTTATCAACACTTGATCGCCACACAACATTTTTATCATCATATATACATCATATACATATACAAAATGAAAGAAAATACATTTGTTCTTTACAAAATAATAAGAGAAAAATGTAGAGGATGATCTTCTTTACCAATCCAAGTGGATTTCTTGTTTTAGAAAGGCAAGAACTTGATGAACACAACAAGTATCTCCAAGACCATCAAATATCAAGAACATATGTTGGAACATCAGCCCTAGGACACAAGCAAATCACCTCCAAAGTTGTTTATATGGCCACCAAATGATCAAGGCTTCAAGGAAACACCTTAATAGGACTAGTAAACATGTGGTTTGTAGCTAGAAAAGATCAATGAGGGTGTTTGTTGCTTGATTTGGGACGGCAAGGAGGGAGAGTTGAGAGAGTTTTTGGGAGGATTGCATGGATGGAAATGGTAGAAGTGAAACCATTTGCTAGTTTTGATGTGAAGTGGAAAATGGTTAGCTTAAAGTGTAAGCACAAGCTTACACTTGTGTAACTAGCTAAGACATGATGCCACCTATGTGTGGTGTGTCATCTTTGCCGTCCCATATAAGCTAGTGGGGTGGGGCAAAGTGTTTTGTCCCATCTCACTAGTTTACGGGTATTTCTCGATTCTAGTTTTCTCGATTTGCGTGCCCTCGGGTCGTTTTACGAAAAACGTTTTTATAAATTATGAATCACCGTCACAAAACGATCCCAATAAAAATTGTCTCATCAAAAACGGAGTTCAAAAACGTAAATACGTAATCCTAAGGTTTCCGGTTTAGTCGTAAAAAGACGCCAAATTATGCACGTAAGCCCAAATTTAAATCCGTAAATTGTGAGTTCGTCAACCAACACAAAAATAAGTTTCAAAATATTATACGAGAAAATATTTCACTACCTGAAAATGTTAGGTTTGTCACAAACTTGTTCTTCCACAACATTTGAAGTTACCTTCACAATGTCCGGATTAGTGACAGGCATATAATTTAAAGTCCTAGATAAAGGTTCCAAGTCAAACAACCAATTTGGACCACTTTCAGGATCACTAGGTTTACTCTCTAAAAACCTAACATGTACTCTCTCAAGAATAAGTTTTTCCTTCTTAAGGTAAACCCTATATCCCTTGCTCTGCACTGAATACCCCATGAAATAGCCTTCATCACCTTTTGCACTAAATTTACCTAAGGCATCACTAGTGTCAAGTACAACTACATGACAACCAAAAGGTCTAAGAAAACCAATATTAGTTTTCTTCCCCAAAGTAATTCATAAGGTGTTTTGTTATGTATCTTGTTGACCAATGCTCTATTTTGAACATAGCATGTTGTATTCATAGCCTCAGCCCAAAAAGCTATGGGGAAATGAGCATCAGCCAACATAGTTCTGGCTGGTTCAATTAGGGTTCTATTCTTTCTTTCTGCAACCCCATTTTGCTGAGGGGTTCTAGCAACACTAAACTGCCTAGTAATCCCTTTCCTGGCACAAAAATCATCTAACACTTTATTCCTAAATTCACCACCATTATCACTCCTAAGCATTTTGACTTCATTACTAGTCTTCTTCTCAATTTGAGTGATAAAGTCAATTAAAGTGTCAGCTGTATCACTCTTCATAGCTAAGAAGAAAGTCCAAGTAAAACTAGAGAAGTCATCTGTAATGACAAAGCAGTATGACTTACCATTCAAACTCTCTATATTGGTTGGACCAAATAGATCCCTATGAAGCAAGTGAAGTGGTCTAGTACTAGAATGCACCTGTTTAGACTTGAATGAGACCTTGTGATGTTTGCCTTTAAGACATGCAACACAAGAGTGGTCATTGTGGAAAGCCTTTTCAGGCAATCCATCAACCAAACCAAGTCTCACAGGCCTGTTTATATTCTTAAAGTTTATGTGCCCTAATCTTCTGTGCCATAGATTACTCTCATCTATTGAAGCTTTAGCATAAAAACATGACATTTGATTATTCATTCTAATCCTATTCAGATTCACATTATATATGCCTTTATGTCTAGGTGTTCTATAGTCAATATATTTCTCATCAGGGGTCTTATAATCCTTGCTTAACACCAAGCATTTAGTATCAGTGAACATAACTTTATTTTTGTTATCACAAACTTGTGATATACTAAAAAGATTGTAATCAAGTTCCTTTGCCAAAAATACATTCTCAAAATGCAAGTTCTTGGTGAGAAGTGTTCCTTTGCCTGTGATAGTACCATATCCGCCTCCAAAGTAAACCTTATCACCATCCTTAATGGGAGTGAAGTGAGTTAGATAATCTTCCTTCCCTGTCATGTGCCTTGAGCATCCACTGTCCCAATATCCATAATAATTGACCTGTTTTTGAATGCCCTACACATAAAGAAAACAAGTTAGTTTTCTTTGGGAGCCCAAGCCTTAGCAGACTTGGATTCATCTGGTTGTTC
This sequence comes from Glebionis coronaria, assembly GCA_025667525.1. Lineage (NCBI taxonomy): Eukaryota > Viridiplantae > Streptophyta > Magnoliopsida > Asterales > Asteraceae > Glebionis > Glebionis coronaria. The sequence goes on from CM046876.1 coordinate 13,548,605, forward strand.
AATAAGAACAGACTTAGTTCTCAGAACAGACTTGGATTCATCTGGTTGCCATATACATATACAATAGGAAATAAAATACATGATTACATAATCAAAATAACAATAGGATGGGGAGGACAATCTTTATACCACCATGATGATGTAGGTTATGATCAAGACATGGATTTTGATCACACAACTTGTGATAAACCAATACCATCTTCAAGACCACTATTCTTCAAGAACTCCTTGTGGAAAATCACCACCAATCAATAGGGCTTCAAAAGGGCTTCATCATGTGTAAATAACACATGATTTCATGGTTGAAATTGATCAAGTGGGTGTTATGGTGTGAGAGTGGGACGACATCATAGAGAGAGGATGAGAGAAATGTGTGTGGTTTGCATGTTGAATAATGGAAGCAAATGGTTTGGTTGCTAGTTTTGATGTGTTGGTGGGAAGTTTGGCTTAAATTGTATGCTTAGCTTACAAGTGTAAGAACTTAGCTTTATTTTGCCACATCTTATGATGTGGTGGCATTTCTTGGCCGTCCCATGTTAGTGGGGTGGGGAAAGATTTATCTTGTCTCATCCTACTAATTTACAGGTATTCCTCAATTCTAGTTTCCTCGATTTGTGTGCCCTCGGGTCGTTTTACAAAAAACGTTTTTATAAATTATGAGTCAACGGCACAAAACGAATCTAATAAAGATTGTCTCATCAGAAACGGAGTTCGAAAACGTAAATACGTAATCCCAAGGTTTCCGGTTTAGTCGTAAAGGACGTTAAATTAAAATCGTAAGTCCTAATCTCTTCTCGTAAATTTGTGAGTTTATGAATCAACACAAATTTAAAATCTCAAAATAATATTTACGGACAAATTTATTTTCTGAAATGTCGGACTGTCACCAAAACGGTGTATGTAAACGTAAGCACGTAACGTAGAATCCTCCGGTTTAGACGTAGTCGATGCTACTTCAAGACGTAAATCCAAATTTCTTCCCAAAAATAAGTGAGTTCATAAAATAATATTTTCAAATAAATATTGAGAATAAAATATCAACCATAAATTGACGGATTGTCACAGCATTTACTCCTAAACAGGATCTTTGTCCTCAAAGATCATCTTACTACTCGCTTCTTATAGAGTTAAAGCCATGTGGGTATTTCCTCCACATTCGGTCTTTTCTCACAAGTGTAATTCATTACAATACGCGAGTTTCATCAAACTTAACTACGGGAATAAGATCAGGCTTAATGTTGACTTACTTTCTCTATCCATGATGTTCACGGGTTTTTGATGAATGCAACTTTTCGCCGATCTAAACTTTACTAAGAAACAATCAGATTCTCACTTGATAGACATTTCATCAAGTTCGATATACGAAACATAATTCACGCAGCTCTTTAAGTCCTAGGGTAGATCCAACTTATATTCCTTTCAAACCAACTTTTACATCATCTCAATGGTCCCATACAACGGGGACTTATATCCCATGATCTTTCAGATCATCAATTCATTTTTTCATGGTTAAAATTTTTGGCATAACTTCGCTACCCATCTGGCACTTCAAGATCTACATTTAATATTCACATAACCTCCTGCCCACTACCGGCAGTCAATAATCAGATCCTAATTTCAACAATCATTTCAGGTCTCGCGGGTCGAGTATTTTGTAAGGTTAGGTTCGCCATCATAGGAAACCTTAAACCTAAAAGACATGACCAACTCACAATGGGTGTATGTCGGGTGTCTTCAACCCAACTCCTGCTTACAGATGCTCTAATATATATCCTCACAAGATTCGATCTCGATCCTAATACAAAAATTATCAATGATAATCTATACTAAGGAAAATGATTATATGGTTCATTACCAAAGGTCAATCATTCAAACATAAAAAACAACACTTATAGTATTTTGTATCGTTACTTTACCTCGTCCCTTCGATTGGGGTGGTACACAGTACTCTCATCAAGACTCGTTCTCATTGACTTCTGAGCAAATCTCTAGAAATTCGATGTGAAGCGAGGATCTTGATTGAGATGATCGATACAGACACACCATGTTTACACAACTCCTTTAAATACAAAAGAGTCAATTTCTTCATCAAGAATCTATCATTAACAGTACTGATATTAGCAGATTTGGTCAGTCTGTCGACGATGATCCAAATCGAATCAAATTCAGATGATGACCTTTGCAATAGCTAGACGTTTACTAATGTATGAAGCAATTTCCGCCTTCATAATTTGCCATTAGTACAACTTCTTCAGATAAAGATACATTTAATCAGAAATGACAGGAATAGAATACTTAAACTTATGAGATTCTAATATGACTAAATCTCAAAATCTCCATATTTAGGCAACCACAAGCGGCCTTTTATACATTTAATGTCATCGGCTTCTTAATTCGAATGGTTCACATTAGCCGCGAACCCCTTTATTATTTATATTATCCTTCTTACAAGCATTGTTTATTTTTATATTGTTCGGTAATTTGTTTTGCACCTTCCTTATTAAGGAACATGTCCTAATTGATTCTTTATCCTTTCTATATTATGTGTCAGTATCTACATTCATCTTCCTTGATGAAATAAATATCATGGTCAATATTACTTAGAAATTCTTTCCTCATATTTTCTAAGTTTTAGTTTCGTCTCAACTATTATTTTTATCAGTTTTGCTCAATCCGACGTCTAAAGCGTCGATAATTATTACACTTAAATTAACAATAAATATTAAGTTTTTATGAAACATAAACGTTAAAATTTTAAATTTCTTAGTTCGACCAATTATAATAAAATGTTCAAAAAAAAAATTTGATTTTAATTAACACGATTTTTGCTGATTTATTGAAAATAATTAATAAGATTCGTAAATGTTCGGAAAACCTTCGTTTCTTAGTTAAAAAGCAAAAAGTGTCGTTTCAAATATCAAGTCATAAATTATATAGTTTCTTAAGTTCTTCTTAAGTTGTCTAAAAGCACACCAAACATTTACCCCTACACAGGAGTTTAGTTAAATGTTTTGTGTATAAGGGAATAATCCCTCAGAAGTTCTTTTGATAAAACATTTGTCAAAATATTTTTGCACTTTTTCTTTTTGGTATAATCCCAAAGTCTTAATAGCTCTAATCTTTGAAGAGTCAGTATAGATTCCATTATCTTATTAATCACACGGTCAAATAATGTAAAGGATTAAGTCTTAGATCCCATTTTAAATATTCAAGGTACATGTTTTCGTTGTTTGGCCAATTCAGGGCAATCTATAAATAATTATTAACTCATTCTTATACTTATAAACAAACAAATGGTCCTTAATGATCTCAAGCATGAATTTATCAAATTACAGCCTACACACGAGATTCACCAAATTTATGGATGCTACATGTGTATTAGTCAATCCAAACGACATAACATGAAACTCATAATCTTCATTACGAGTTCTGAATGTAGTGATTGGAACAGATAATCTTTTTCGCAGATGCGAAGTTGATGATAACCATGCCGTGGATCAAATTTTTAAAACATACGCTAGAACCTTGTAAATGATCGAACAAATCTTCCATTTCGAGTCATGGATATCGTTTTCGATTGTCAATTTACTCAGTTCGTAGTAATCTATAAATATAAGAAATAATAACACCATAGCTCTTCATAATGACGAGCTTAGTAGAATAAAATCTTTCTCCGACAACTCTCTCAGTTGTACGGTAATTCCTTTAATTCAGATGGTGCTGACGTACACTGCACAAGCCACAGGTGCAGCACCGGAAATATAATCAATACCAATTTCAACTTGCCTTAATGGCGAAAGTCTAGGTAATTCACCAACAAATACTTCCTAAAGTTTCAGATAACAGAAACATCTTTTAATAAATTCATATTAGGTTCTTTCTAGATTATAATATTTATGACTAAGTCACAACCATTCATGGTATAATTCAAATCTAAATGCAGTATATGGTCATCCATCAAAAATTATTTAAATAACTTTGATAATCAACATCTTATCTTTTAGGGGAATTCTACTCGAGTTCCCATCAATTAAGACAATGTCGTCATGTCATAGTCAATCAATCCATTCTACTGGCACTATCAACTTTCCAGTTTATTGCCGTCGATAAGATGTGAACTTCTTAAAAGACTAATAATAACTCATAATCCTTCACAAATTCAAGGATATATGGAGACATAACTAACCTTAAAAGAGTGAGGTCAACGCATAATCTATGCGAGAGAATTTCAAATCAGATACAGAAGAAAACATTTAACGAATATGAATATATCCCATGCTTTCATAATTTGAGTACGTATTCGAAAGCTCCTCGGATCGTTACCCAGGTCATTCAAATGAAATCAAATCGAAAGAAATGATAGGGACGTCGATACATCCAGTCGTGTATCAACACTCGGCAATCATATACTTTTCCTAACAATCTCACTACGGGAGAATTGGACAAGAAAGAATTGTCAATTGTCAAATAAGACAATTTCCACAGATGAGTAAATTCGACTCAGAAGAATAAATAGTACGGGCACATGTGTAGGTGTCCCTATCAATATGTCCCTATTTTTCACTTCCTGCAGATCTCATAAAATTTAATCTTTCACAATCTTCAAAGAAAATTTAGTGCTTATTAATAATTTCATGGTGACTACTAATCATGTAGCAATTCGTAATTTTTGGATCAATATTTATAACCCGAGTTTTATTTTGTCATGTTCGTTTTATGAAAGATATTAAATTATCATTTAACCGGCAAGGTTAGACTTTAACATATCGAATATTTGTCTTCTCTTATTTACCGGCAATGTCTAGATTAGACATGGATCGTAAATATTCTCCTCATGACGCAAAAATATTTTTGTTATCGTCGTTTTAATTTCTCAATTTATGTGCATTCTATGTATTTTATGTTAAACATTTAAGCTTAATTTATTTATATAACACGTTAATGTCTATTAAATTATAAGCTCTCCTTTATTTGTCTAAATATCAACATGATCCGAATGTCGGCGTTTTTATTTTATATTGAGAGTTTATTTTTCATGTTTAACGCGTATCTTTCAAATCGCGTAACTTTTAAAATATCGGGTTTCGCTAATGCCCGATTTTGAAAATTATAAAATAAAATTAACTAAAACGAACATCACTTTTTGGTAACTATTCACGCCATAAAAATACACTTGAGGTTTTAAATTTGGGCTCAATATAGTTATTATATTGAAAAAGCTGCAAAGATATGTTTCTTAACTTAAAACTAGAAACAAATGTCTCATATGTAGTTTTTGTATTTGTTTATTACGACAATTGATATTACTCAACAGACAGGCGGCGTATCAAGAATTCACAACTATCACCTCAACACGTTTCCATTTTTCTTGAAAGAAAAAGAATAGAACTAAAACAAGTTTTATGTATGCCAATATTCTTTCTATATAAACATGAGATAGATAGAAAACTAGTTCGTATTCACGATGATCATGCCGGTTTGCAAGGTTATAGTTTGTGAATCGAGAGTCTTGAATCACGCCTAGCTTGTATGCAGAATCGAGTTTCTAGTTTGTAAGATGTTGATCCGAGTTTGTGTTTTGCTTCGAGTCTCGGGCAAAGTTTACTTTGTTAGTACTCGTGTTCGAGTCGGTGTTTATACTCATGCGTTATGACTCCGAAGCATTCATGTTTTTGCACGGAGCGGAGGTATTACTCAATATCAACTTAGTATTATAATTTGTAATGGCTTAAATTTTTCGAATTAAATACTCGGATCGGGAACAAAGGAGAACGATCCTTGTGATTTGCAAATGAAATCAAGAAGTAAATGTTTCACGACATATTCATGCATTTAAAATGTATATTTACATTATTGGTCCTTGATTTTAAACCTATATACAAAGTAGAATTATATATTTTCAATGCAACACTTTTGGCCCCTACTCATGTTATAATCTTCAAATTTGGTCCGACCATATTATTTAAACTTTTATAACTATATTATTTTTAAGAAACCTTTATAAAAATTGTTTAATATCTTACATTTTCGTTTATATCTCTAAGACGCGCCACTTTATTTTAGGTCGTCGTTAAAAGCTCGTGGTTTCTCGGCTTATCTTATTTTATCATTTCATCGGGCCACTATTATCTTGATCATTATCCTCTTTTGATATCGCTATCGCTAAGGTGAGTTCATAGCCTCTCTTTTACTGATTTAATTATTTTATTAAACCTGCGAGGGGGATACATGCTACTTTTTACGAATGGACGCAAGTGCTTGAACTGCTTGAACTGTATGCTTATTTTATCCCTTTTAGTCATGAACCGTTAATTACTTGGACCGACTGTACTCGTCGAGTAAACGTGAATGCTGTGAATAGATCTATTGGGATTGACCTCTCCGTCCGGGTTTAACGGAAAACCGACTGGACGCACTGTATTTGAAACTTCAACGGAATAACGGATGTTAATGTTCGGTTTCATGAGCTAAATGTGATAACTGATGCTATTTGACTTTGGAAACTGAATACTTGAAATCTTGTGGTCCACTGCTTTTACTTGCAAACCTATGAATTCATTCAACCGTTGTGTTGACATTTTAGCATGTATTTCTCAGGTACTTAGGTTAAAGAGCAGCTAGAGCATGGAGTCGCACATGATATTTTAAAGGCAATAAAGTACTGATTACCATTTGATAATCTTTTTGAAAATGTTGATTATCACATTATTGTGGGACCTACTTGTAAACTCTGATTTTAAATTATTGAATGGATTAAACTTTTGAAATGCCTCTTTTGAGTGCGTTTTCTGTAACTTGTGTGCTGTTCTATGAAGTAATACTCCCAATGACCCTTCTACTGCTACCCGAAATTTGGGAGTGTTACAGATTGGTACCAGAGCATGTGTTATAGAGAACTAGGTTATTTTTATGAAACCTGGACTATAACACCTCTTTTGATAAAACGATTTTATTGCCTTGAACATCATCTGTGCGCTCGTGCTACCTGAGAGCTTGTCAAATATGTATATTGATATATATATATATATATATATATATATATATATATATATATATATATATATATATATATATATATATATATATATATATATTTGTTTCTCGTTAGGATGTTTATATGAAGGGGTATTTATATAATCATTGAACTATTTTAAGACATTGCGGGTGAAGCAATGGTCTTGGTAAAGTTTTTCATGACTTTTATGATAACTATATTATGTAAGCGTGAACTCACCGTCAAGTGCTGATTTTATTGTTTATTTATCTTATGGCTTTGAGTTTGAATACTCATCTTGCTCTTTGAAATCATACATGTTATTCACAAACGACCATTTTATAGTCTGGAGTACGACTTTGACTTATCACCTCGTGATGTGCCAACTTGGGACACCTATTTTTTTGAAAAACGATTTATTGTGTTCTTTGATTTTTTATCACTCCGGATGAGTTTAATAAATCATGCCATGAATGAGATTATTTCGTTCTATTGAAACTTTTAGTTGCTCTTCATCTCGTGCTTTGTGCAAACGATACTTATGTAGGCTAATTTATAATTATTTTGTTGAAACGAATTCGTCACTCGTTTGAACAAGAAAATTATAATTTACCGAACCATTAGTTTCTAAATCTTAATTAGATGGACCTGACGAACCCATGTAATTAATGATTTGTCAATGAGTGGACTTAAGCATGTGACATTCGCACATTGTTTCACTTTCGACTCATTGTTCGATTGAATGGTCCATCCATTGTCTATCGTTATTCCAAATCGTTATCTTTATCATTCTTGTACGAATGACTATTTGAACTTCTTTTAGTTTATGATTTACCTTTACGATTCAATTCGACCATGGCATGTACAGCGAACTTAGTAAACCAATATTATTGTCTCATTGCAATCAAATCATCGAGGAGTAACGTAAACTAAAATCCGCGGACGGATTTTTTTTAGGGTTGGCGAATGTAGCAATTCTTAATTTTTGGATCAATATTTATAACCCGATTTTTATTTTGTCATGTTCGTTTTATGAAAGATATAAAATTATCATTTAACCGGCAATGTTAGACTTTAACATATCGAATATTGTCTTCTCTTATTTACCAGCAATGTCTAGATTAGACATGGATCGTAAATATTCTCCTCGTGACGCAAAAATATTTTTATTATCGTCGTTTTAATTTCTCAATCTATATGCATTCTATGTATTTTATGTTAAACATTTAAGCTTAATTTATTTATATAACACGTTAACGTCTATTAAATTATAAGCTCTCCTTTATTTGTCTAAATATCAACATGATCCGAATGTCGGCGTTTTTATTCATGCGTTATGACTCCAAATCATTCATGTTTTTGCACGGAGCGGAGGTATTACTCAATATCAACTTAGTATTATGATTTGTAATGGCTTAAATTTTTCGAATTAAATACTCGGATCTGGAACAAAGGAGAACGATCCTTGTGATTTACAAATGAAATCAAGAAGTAAATGTTTCACGTCATATTCATGCATTTAAAATGTATATTTACATTATTGGTCCTTGATTTTAAACCTATATACAAAGTAGAATTATATATTTTCAATGCAACACTTTTGGCCCCTACTCATGTTATAATCTTCAAATTTGGTCCGACCATATTATTTAAACTTTTATAACTATATTATTTTTAAGAAACCTTTATAAAACTTGTTTAATATCTTACATTTTCGTTTATATCTCTAAGACGCGCCACTTTATTTTAGGTCGTCGTTAAAAGCTCGTGGTTTCTCGACTTATCTTATTTTATCGTTTCATCGTGCCACTATTATCTTGATGATTATCCTCGTTTGATATCGCTATCGCTAAGGTGAGTTCATAGCCTCGCTTTTACTGATTTAATTATTTTATTAAACCCGCGAGGGGGATACATGCTACTTTTTACGAATGGACGCAAGTGCTTGAACTGCTTGAACTGTATGCTTATTTTATCCCTTTTAGTCATGAACCGTTAATTACTTGGACCGACTGTACTCGTCGAGTAAACGTGAATGCTGTGAATAGATCTATTGGGATTGACCTCTCCGTCCGGGTTTAACGGAAAACCGACTGGACGCACTGTATTTGAAACTTGAACGGAATAACGGATGTTAATGTTCGGTTTCATGAGCTAAATGTGATAACTGATGCTATTTGACTTTGGAAACTGAATGCTTGAAATCTTGTGGTCCACTGCTTTTTACTTGCAAACCTATGAATTCATTCAACCATTGTGTTGACATTTTAGCATGTATTTCTCAGGTACTTAGGTTAAAGAGCAGCTGGAGCATGGAGTCGCACATGATATTTTAAAGGCAATAAAGTACTGATTACCATTTGATAATCTTTTTGAAAATGTTGATTATCACATTATTGTGGGACCTACTTGTAAACTCTGATTTTAAATTATTGAATGGATTAAACTTTTGAAATGCCTCTTTTGAGTGCGTTTTCTATAACTTGTGTGCTGTTCTATGAAGTAATACTCCCAATGACCCTTCCGCTGCTATCCGAAATTTGGGACTGTTACAAATCAGTCTTGCATGGTCATTTCCAAATTGTATGTGGGCGCGCAACTATATACAATTTCAAGATTAACGATGCAATACTCAGTTCGTCAAAATTTTATCATCATGTTTATAATAAAAACATTCTCATGCTTAATTCTTAAATAAGAATCAAAAATAAATTTACAAAGATTTTCTTTTTTTTATGAAAACAATTAAGTTTTCCAAGGTTATTTATAAACAACTTCATTTCGATAACGATCACTTATAAATCTTACTTTGATTAATCCTTGTAGTGATGAAAATTCAATATTTCTCAAGGGATACTGTTTTATCTTATAAAAACAACGAGTGATCTACAAAAGAGTGATGAAAGCTTGTTCACCAAGAACTAACTACAATATGATAGGAAATGAGCTTTAACCAAATAATCATGAGGTTCATGACCTCGATGGCACTCAGGAATACAAAGAGAATAATCCACAACGTAACTCAATTCGATATGAGTACTTGTTCAATGGTTGCATCACTAATTCGAGCATTAGGATGAAGCAATAAAAGATAGATAATATTGATACATGTATAATTTAGCAATCAAAGGTAGTCTTTTCATTAATCACAAACAAGTCAAAATTGTACCGTAACACATTACGTGTCACTGTGTCATACAATTTCAAGAACTCATCCTACCAACTGATGTCTCAGTTAAGTTAGGGATTTTTAGAAGATACCACAATGAATACTAATCTACAAGAGTCATTAGGTGTTCCACCTGTCCCAAAAGATTCATCGGTCTCAATTCAGAAGAAGATTTCTTCAATTTATTTCTTGGACACTGGGCATCCTCATCAGTGGACAATGGCCTAGGAACAACCCTTAACACGAATCAACAATCAATTAAAACCTTATAATTCAATCATAGGGCTTAACTACTTCCATTTAACAATTTCTTATTCCATACAAGTTAAATTTTACTTTTTTCAAGTTTCAATCAACTTATACTCGATGTGACATCCTACCTCATTCTCCAATACTTTCAACCTTATTCTTAGACCTTAATAGGGCAATAAAAGCTCGATATGAACAGCACTTAATTTCCAATCCTATAGCTCTTACAACAATAGCTAACAAATGAGTCACTAGTATGAAATGATCCATACATTCAATCAGACTGTTGATCCCAAACTTAGATCGATTTAGCTTTATGTATACGAGATTAGATCAAGTAATACACTTAGAGACACCTTTGTATATGTTTATGATAATCTAAGTGTTATGCGGAATTAACACTTAAACAAGAACACACAAGATATAAACAAACTTTCACTTTGATTAATGATATCAAACTTGCATACAATGAAAGTAGTTTCGAATGAAAACTAATGGAAAACTTATATTGAACATTAACCTAAAGGTCTTCTTTTATAGACATAAGAAGCCATGTACAATAATCTACGTATCAACTATTCTAGGTAAAGATAAATATAGAAAATACATTGTTGTTCCTATCTTTACTAGAAGTAATCTAGAATACAATAAACGCGTAGAGTATATCTTCCCATCAGTGCTTGTCTTCAATGTATCAACGCTTGACTTTATCTTGTCAACGCTTGAGCTGTCAGCGTTTGTTTTGTTCCTGTCAACGCTTGTTTTACTCTTGTCAGCGCTCAAGTGAACTGGCCATAATTTATTCCCAACAATTCTCCCCTAAACTTGATATCTACTCCAATGATCAAGTTTCTGAATAAACATTAAGTACTAGGAGGAATCTTACAAACCTTCTCATATTGGTAATAAATAAATCTGATTAAGTCTTTTGCCACATCACTTGAATAATCAATTTCCAGCTGAGTGTTCTTCATCTTCTCCAAGATTTCCTTGGACATGAAATACTGACCATCCACAAGTAGATACTCAGCAAACTTTGTAGCACTCAAATAATAAACACCAGCAGCTGAATACAATCTCCATTGAAGACCACTGAGATCAACTTCAAGATCCTTCCAAACAGCAGGATCCTCATCTTTTGGTCCACACATTCTCTTGAATGTGGACCACAGTTTTATTCCATTGGCTGAAGTTGGTGCTTCAGCATCATACTTGGTTTCTAACAACCTCCATAGGTCTACCAAGTCTTCTCTATCACAACTTGCAAACAAAGATATAAGAGTGGTAAAAGTGTGCACCTCTTTTCCATACCTGTCAATCTTCCAAAATCCACATTCATCTTCTTCATAGCTCACAATTGGATTTCTGGAATCTAATGGTAACACTTGTACCATATCTGAAGCTTCTAATGGTGAGAGCTTGAGGCTCTTTCTTATGAAAGCTTCACTTGGATATAATGGATCCATATCTTTGGGAAACTCAAGAGGAACTCCCTTTTTCACTGGTTTGGGAACAAACATTGCCTTCTTGAGCTCCATTTCCTCTGCAAGTTCTTCTTTTCTTTCATCAGAAAGAAGTTTTAGAGTGTATGCTTCCTGCACTCTAACCCAAATAGGATAGGCTCTACATTCCAACTCTTTAAATGTCAATGCCTTCAATTTCTGATAAGTCCACCCTGTTCCATGACACCTGAGCAACATGCCGTACAACTCCCTTCTATCCCTTTTCAAATCTGAGAGAACATTGCTGGCTTTGTGTTTCAAAATGACCTTGCAATCCTTTTGTACTCTGAGAAGAATCTCCAAACCCCATATCTGATCTGAAATGGTCAAGTGTGGATTCTCCATACACCTATCTTCCCAAGCATGATACATTTGAACCACCTCTGGCATATCAAAATCAACCTCCAATTTCAACTCTCTCAATTTCTCCTTGGCTAACTCATCTCCATACTCAAGTCTCTCTGGCTGTTCTAAAATCATAACAATTGAGTCTGAGCTAGCTTCATCACTTCCCTCTTGCTCTTCTAAAGTGACAACAAATGGTGACTCTCTCACCTCCTTTCTTTCTTGTTCCATAATTTGTGCAGCCAACTTACTATCAAATTCAATATGTGCTGCATTCTTTAGAACAATCTCTTCTACCATAACACCCTTAGCCTTATCTAATGGATCAATTGTTCGTAAGGTAGATGGTGATACCTGTGAAGAAACCTCCTTGATGATGGATGATGACTGGGATACATCACCCTCATTTGCAGGTCTGTCAACGCCCAACTTTGCTGTGTCAGCGCCCAAAATACTTATGTCAGCGTTCAACTACTCCTTGTCAACGCCCAAAGTTCCAGCCTCAGCGCCTTTTGCAATTTCCTCCAACATGGCTGTAAATAATAAATTTAAGTTTGTAGGAGAGACTAAGGACGTATCAAAACCTGTCTGTTTCTTCAAAGTGGTTAGGGCTTCAGCTACACCTAATGATTAACCATCATGGCTGCCCTTATCACTCACATTTATTTGTGCATCCTCCCCTTTGGAAGATTCCTCTATTCCCCTTCTGGTGCTAGCATACTCCAAATTAACAATCCTCTCCCTCAATTGCTTGAGTTCAAGGCCTTGTAAGCTGACAACTTGTACTAAGTCTGCATTTTGCTTTTGCAAGCTTATGCAGACTGCCGTCAAATCCATCAAAGTCATTGGTTCCAATCTGCCCTCTTCTAAAATGGGTATTTGACCTCCCAAGTTAGATTCATTGGGCATGGATGAGGTCTTAATGATGGTGGGACTGCCTTGGCCAGCTTCTTAGCCAGAACCAATAGTCCCAGCCTCATCCATAACACCAACCACACTTGTGGTGGTGGTTCCCTCTGCTACATGGCTAGGGCCACCAGAGGAGAACACTCCAGTGGTCCTTAGGCGCTTTTGTAACCTATATTGTGTTGGGGGAGAAGAAGATGTGGATTGAGTGGATGTGGGTTGTTCAAGGGGTGTTTGGGAGTGTGAAGGTTGGGTGTCAACGTTGGAAATAGGCACATCAACGCCAACAATAAACGTGTCAGCGTTAAAGGGTTCTTGGTCAATTTGCATATGTTCAGGTGAAGGTAATGGTTCAGGTATTGGGTCAATTTGAGGTTGGGGGTCGGGTTGGGGTTGAGCTGCTGCAATGACAGCAAGCATGGCTTGGGTTAAGGGTAGGTCACGATGTGGGGGTGAGTTCATCTTCATAAAAATTGCTTTCTTTTGCACAGGGATCTTATAAAAATCATTATGATCCCTTGTGCAGTATCCTTGAACATCAAAAACCATTTGTAATAATCGGGGATAAGCTAAAGTCATTTTGTTCCCCTTATTTTTACACATGCCCTCAAAAATCATTTTAGAATAATTAAATTTTTGCCCAGTTGCAATGCACACAATAGCACTGGCAATAGATCTATTGATCTCATTATGTGCAGTACACTTGGGACTCAAACATTGAAGGAGGACATGTATGAGGTACTTCCAGGCTGAGGGAAACTACTGTTTATGATATTTATTTAATGTTCCTTCATCAGGAAAAGGATAACCCAAAGCCCTCAGTCCTTGTTCTATTTCACTAATGGGAAGGGTGGTTATACCATCAGCATCATCAAGATGCAAGGCTTTGCGTACCAAAGCCTCAGTAACCACCCAAGGTCTCCCATGAACAATAGAAGTTAATATAGTCACTCTATAAACTGTTGAGGAACTTACATTGTTCCAAAACTGTTTAATATGTGTGACAGGAATGAGTGGTGCATGAGAAAGAGCATACCTAAAAGGAGATGCGTTCAAATACACCACCATTTGTGTGTATTGGGGACATAGAGCATCATCAGCATCAAGCTACGCGATCATGTTGTGTTGGCTTCTGAACCCCGATTCCAATTCTCATGGTTTAAACTTTGGTGCCATTGTTGAAAGCTGTTTAAAGTGAGTGATGAAGATGAAGTTGATAAGAGAAAATTGTGTTAGACAAGAATTATAGGTACCCTGTTTAAAAATAGGAGCCAAATTTATAGGAGAAGAAAATGCATGTGATTGGCCCAAAAATAGGCAAGTATTTTCAAAATGTAATCAAGAAAATATTGAAAAATAATAAGTTTATCTCATGCATTAAATGAAAGTTATCAACTCCCAAAATTACGGCCTAAAAATATGTTAAAAAGTAACAACTAGGTAGGACCCATTGAGTGTCAACGGTAAAAAATAATCTATCAACGCCCAACGGCTATAATCTTGTCAACGTTTGCCTATAACCATGTCAGCGTCTAAATTGGTCACAACAACGCTTGGAAAAATACTTGTCAGCGTCCAAAAATGAAAATGTTTAAAAACGAAAAATGACCTTAACAAAGTAATTTATCCTAGAGAAGATAAACAAAAAGCTGATAATTATTATAGGGCGGCAAGCACTGTCCAGTTATGCACACTTGCTTATGCAAGATAGACATAACAGTCCTCTAGTGTCCCTTGCTAACCAAAACTCTTAACAACTAAGTTACCTTATAAAATTCCTTGTTACTCCCAGGTAAAAACCATGATAAAATCATTCCTAAGTCTCCCAACAGACCACAACCAATTCTAGGCCAAAAATGTCTTGGCAGCATGCATAGTATATCAACTTTGCATGCTACAGTGCCTCATGATTTAGTAAAAATAACTCATACTAACCTGTGGACACAATCTAGAATTGTGATAAGAGTATCATATGGATACCCAAACATCCTAAAGGATCCTAAAACCTTCCCTTAAACTATTATACATAAGTTGCTAAAAACATGCATGAACATAAAAAAATTTATGTCAAGATAGGAATTTAAAAATTCCAACCATCATCCATAAATAAAAACTTGTCCAAATGCTTCTCCAATGATCCATAAGCAACTCTGTATCCAATGGTATACTGCTAACACCACCTGCATATTTAGATTGAAAACCACAAAACTAACATTGTTGCTGACAACGCCCCGATAACACATAACAACGTTGAGGGAAGCTTTGTCAGCGTTAGACAATTATATTTCAGACAACGTCACAAAATCACGTATCAGCGTTCAAGCAACCTTTGTCAGTGTTAGAAAAATATAGTGGAAAATCTAAATCATCAATAAGATCAATAACAATGCATCATCCTGTACATACTTTTACAAAAAGACTCCAAAACACATATTATGTGAGATTGATCATTCCAATACTTGTTACCAGGTATTGAAACCTCCCAGTATCAAAAGGTTTAGTTAGTAAATCTGACACATTTTCTTCTGTGTCAACCCTATCTGGTTGTATTAAACCCTTTTCAAAACAATCTCTTATAAAATGGTGTCTAATTTCTATGTGTTTAGTTTTAGAATGATGTACAGGATTCTTAATGATGCATAAAGTACTGTTATTGTCAACAAATATCTTGGTATGCATGAAATTATACCCATAGTCCAACAGCTGGTTCTGAATCCACAAAACTTGTCCATAACAAGCAGCTGCAGCTACATACTCAACTTCAGTTGTAGAATTATCCACCACTGTTTGTTTCTTGCATTGCCAAGATATCAACCTGCTCCCAAGAAACTGACATCCACCAGTTGTGGATTTTCTATCAAACTTATCACCTCCATAGTCACTGTCTGAATATGCAATCAGCTCCAATGGTGAATCCTTTGGGTACCACAAACCAAGACTAGGATATCATCTTAGGTACCTAAAGATCCTCTTCGCATCATAAAGATGACATTCTTTGGGAGTCACTTGATGGCGTGCACAAGCACACACAGCAAACAAGATATCAGGTCTGGAGGCTGTAAGGTACATCAATGATCCAATCATGGATCTATAGTGCCTGACATCAACATCTTTCCCATCTCCAATGTTTCCCCAAGGGTGTTCTCTATCCATAGGAGTAGTAGCCCTCTTTTCATGTGGAGAAAAGCCAAATTTCTTCAAGATCTCAGCCACATATTTATCCTGGGAGATGAAGATACCATCTTCTTTCTGCTGAACCTGTAAACCAAGAAAGAAGTTCATCTCCCCCATTGCACTCATCTTGAATTTGTCTGTCATAAGCTTGGAGAAATCCTCACTCATCTTTGGATCAGTAGAGCCAAAAATGATGTCATCAACATAGACCTGAACAAGCAACACATCCTTACCTTTCTTCTTAGTAAATAGTGTCTGATCTATAGTGCCCCTCTTGAATCCATTGTCCACCAAATAGGTAGACAAAGTACCATACCATGCTCTAGGGGCTTGATGAAGTCCATACATAGCCTTCTTGACTCTATACACTTTATCTGGATTCTGTGGATCCTCAAAACCAGGAGGCTGCATCACATATACCTCCTCTACAATAGTTCCATAGAGGAAGGCACTCTTAACATCCATTTGATAGACAGTGAAGCCCATGCAGGATGCATAGGCTAAAAAGATTCTAATAGCTTCAATCCTTGCAACTGGTGCAAAGACTTCCTCATAGTCTATCCCCTCCTCTTGTGTATATCCTTGAGCCACTAACCTTGCCTTGTTTCTGACCACAATTCCTCTTTCATCTCTCTTGTTTCTTAGAACTCATCTTGTCCCGATAGGTCTGACATATCTAGGACAATCAATCAGCTCCCAAACATCCTGAATTGCAAATTGGTGAAGCTCATCCTGCATTGCTTCCACCCAACTTGGTTCTTTGAGAGCATCAAATATTTTATTGGGTTCCTGTTGGGACAGAAAACAGGCAAACAAACATGCTTCTACAAGAGGGGTATCAACCTTCTTGTGTATATTGACAATAAACCCACCAAGACCTTGATGAGATCTTCTAGTCTGAACTGGAGTCATAATATCACCAATGATTTGAGAAGTGGGGTGATTCTTCATAGTGGAAGTGAGAACTCCTCCTTCAAAAAGTCTGGTGTCCTCAACCTCATCCTCCATGTTGCCAATATCTTCTTCATCAGACTCTCTTTCATCAACATGAGGATGAACCTCTTCATATATATTGGAAGGTTCACCTTGTTCAAAAATGGAAGAGAAAAGATGTGCAGAAGTGTTGTCAACGCCTGAACTTTGTTTGTCAGCGCTTGGGCTAACAACGCTTGAACTGTTGTTGTCAACGTCTGAGCCATCAACGTCTGAATTGGTCTTGTCAGCGCTAGATTTTCCTTTGTCAGTGCCTGTAGGACCATACATGTTTGTATCTGGTGGTACTTGGAGACCACCAATATCTTTACCAGCAGCAGCAGCAAAAGCATCTCTCCAAATGGGAATTGTAACATATTCTTGTATAGGAGATGTCTTTTCTTCTTGTGATCCAACCTTTTAATGAACCTGTGTACCTGAAACAACTTGTTCTTCCACAACATTTGAAGTTACCTTCACAATGTCTGGATTAGTGACAAGCATATAATTTAAAGTTCTAGATAAAGGTTCCAAGTCAAACAACCAATTAGGACCACTTTCAGGATCACTAGGTTTATTTTCTAAAAACCTAACATGTACTCTTTCATGTATACATTTTTCCTCTTTAAGATAAACCTTATATCCCTTGCTCTGCACTGAATAGCCCATGAAGTAGCCTTCATCACCTTTTGCACTAAATTTACCTAAGGCATCACTAGTGTCTAAAACTACTACATGACAACCAAAAGGTCTGAGAAAACCAATATTAGGTTTTCTTCCCCAAAGTAACTCATAAGGTGTTTTGTTCTGAATTTTGTTGACCAATGCTCTATTTTGAACATAGCAAGCTGTATTAACAGCCTCAGCCCAAAAGGCTATAGGAAAATGAGCATCAGCCAACATGGTTCTGGCTGCTTCAATTAGGGTTCTATTTTTCCTCTCAGCAACCCCATTTTGCTGTGGGGTTCTTGCAATACTAAATTGCCTAGTAATTCCTTTCCTGGCACAGAAATCATCTAACTTTTTATTCCTAAATTCACCATCATTATCACTCCTAAGAATTTTAACTTCATTTCCAGATTTCTTCTCAATCTGAGTGATAAAATCAATTAAAGTGTCAGCTGTGTCACTCTTCATAGCTAGAAAGAATGTCAAAGTAAATCTAGAAAAGTCATCTGTGATGACAAAGCAATAGGACTTTCCATTTAAGCTTTTTATATTGGTTGGACCAAAGAGGTCCATATGAAGCAAATGAAGAGGTCTAGAACTAGAGTGCACCTGTTTGGACTTGAATGAGACCTCGTGCTGCTTGCCTTTAAGACATGCAACACAAGAGTGGTCATTTTGGAAGGCCTTCTCAGGCAAACCATCAACCAAGCCAAGTCTCACAAGCCTGTTTATATTCTTAAAATTTATGTGCCCTAGTCTTCTGTGCCACAAATTACTCTCATCTACTGAAGCTTTAGCATAAAAACAAGACATATTGTTATTCATTCTAATCACATTCAGATTCACATTGTATATGTCTTTATGTCTAGGTGTTCTATATTTAATATATTTCTCATCAGGGATCTTATAATCCTTGCTTAACACCAAACATTCAGTATCAGTAAACAGAACTTTATGTTTGTTATCACAAACTTGTGATACACTAAAAAGATTGTAATCAAGTTCTTTTACCAGAAATACGTTTTCAAAACGCAAGTTCTTGGTGGGAAGGGTTCCTTTGCCTGTGATAGTACCATATCCGCCTCCAAAGTAAACCTTATCACCATCCTTAATGAGAGTGAAGTTGGTCAAATAGTCTTCCTTCCCTGTCATGTGCCTTGAGCATCCACTATCCCAATATCCATAATCATTGACCTGTCTTTGAATGCCCTACACATAAAGAAAACAAATTAGTTTTCTTTGGGAACCCAAGCCTTAGAAGACTTGGATTCATCTAGTTGTTCAATAAGAACATACTTAGATCTCACAACAACCCCATTCTCATCCTTCTTAGGATGAAAAACCCAGTTAACCCCAATAGGTTTTGTAATGACCTTTGAAATGTAATTAAACCTGTTGCAGGTCATTGAAATCCTATTATCATTAGGATTTTGATCTTTCTTGGGTCTCCATGTTAAGCTTGAAGAAGCTTTAGACCCCTTATCATGTGGTTGCAAATATTTAGGTCTGTTCACGTTTCTGTCAGCGTTGGAATTGGTCTTGTCAACGCTGAAATTTCCCTTGTCAGCGTTGAACCTAGGGTTTGCTACAGAAACCCATTCCCTATTAGACCAAGTATTTGTCTTTTGAAATGGTCTTTGTCCCTGAGTGTTAGACCCTCTAGTAATGAATGGGGCAGGTCTAATCACCTGTGGACTTTGCTGCACACAAGGTTTGGGTCTGACAACGTTTGACTTCCTAACAACGTTGACTTTATTCCTGTCAACGCTGAATTTATTCCTGTCAGCGCTGACGTTGGGAGCGTTGACACACTTATATGCCAAGTGTGAAAAGCTACCACAAGTGTAACAGGCTTTTCTAGACACAACCCTAGGTCTAGAAGAGAAGAAGCTTACTCCATCATTGCTAACTTGGCTCTTAGGTGACCTAGTATTCCTATACATCTCCGCATACTTAATGCTAGGTTTTCTAGTAGTGTTTGAGCCAAGGTCAACAGCTTTACTAGTGATTGGGTTAGTAACCTTAATAGGTGTTGACTCATTAGGACTTTCACATAGCAAGCCACCCTTAACAAATAATGTAGGGTTAGCTTTCTTCCATTCGTTCAGGTTAGTCAACTTTTGTTGATACTCTTCAACTGGGGTGACAACTCTTGGTGGAGGAATGAATTCCTCCTCTTAGAGTTCTGGTAAACCAGTCCAAGATAGGTCCTTTTGTTGGACACCATAGAAGTCACCAGCTGGTGGTGGAACCACAGTGTAGTCTTTCATCCCAATCCCAGTCATGTCCTTAGGATCCCTTTGTTTACCCACACAGTCTCCTAGGGTTTGAGTGGCTCTATCAAATCTTTGAATTTTAAGGCCAACATTGTCTTTATTCTTAATAAACTCATCTAATTTAGCCTGTAACTCACCATTAACCCTTTCCATGATGTTTCTAATATCCATACTAGCATTTAACTCATGTTTTAAAATATTTATTTTATCTTTTAAGTCAAATTCCATTTTCTTGTATTCATAAACTGTTTTCTCAGTTTGAGTGAGAGCTAGTTGGTAATTAGACAGTTTGCATCTTTCAGTACTTACATCACTTAATAATCTTAACACCTCTTTGTTAATTTTCTCAGTGTTTAACCTACAACCTTTACTACAAAAAGCATCATCGTATACCTCATTATCAGATGAAGAGGAGGAGTGTGCCATGAGAGCATATTCAACATGCTCTTCTTCTTCAATTTCAGCAACCAAATCTTTATCCTCTTGCACATCCTTAGCCATATAGCTCCAATCCTATCCCATACCATCAATTCCTTGAACTGCAACCATGGCTTTAGGATCCTGATCTTTGACAACTTGACTTGAGGGTTTACCAGCATCAGATCTTCTAGGAGATCTGCATTCCCTCATGAAGTGCCCCATACGATGACAGTTGTAGCATTCAACTTTGGATTTATCAAATCCAGCTGTGTCTTTTGCATTGAAGCTCATCTTCTTCTTAAACCTTCTGTTCCACCTGTTTGCTCTTATACTAGGAAGAGCCATGTTCCACTTGATGTCCATCTCTTCCAAGTGCTCATCACTTATCTGCTCAAGGTCCTCATATGTAATCACTGAACCATTGGGGAAAGAAGCAATATAAGCACATACAGTATCCAAATCCAAGCCAGCAGGTTTAACTCTTGGGGATTCACTTTTAAATGTGTCAGCGTCTGAAAAGGAGATGTTGACAGGACTTGTTCCAGCTCTGACACATGAGGATCCAGTAACTGGATGCATGTAAGAGTCCTTCTGATTGAATTGACCTTCACTATGAGAGAAGAAGGCCATGTTACTGTTGGTAGACTTGCTTCCATGCTCTAAAAGAGTTTCATCTTCCAACAGCCTTAGTTTGTGGTAGATGTCATCAAACCTGGAACTTTTGTAAGTATTATTGGCAAGAATAGATCTTGCCTCAATCTTCCACGCCTAACCAAGAATTTTAAGAAAAGTAGCATTGATGTCAACATCACCAAGTTGTGTCTCCATGAGGACAATTTGCTTGTAATATCAAGCAATCTGCTTCTCACACTGCTAAGCTTTTCATTAGGTTGAGCCTTGAAGACAACATAATCATGCATGAGTTGCTTCTTCTTTTCTTCCTTAGTGTCTGCATTGCCACCATATGCAACTTCAAGAGCTTCCCAAAGGTCTTTAGCAGATTCATAGCCTCTATATTTATGCTGGTTCTCTTGTCCCAACGAGAGTTTCAGAATATTTAGGGTTTTCATGTCAACCCTTTTCTTTGCTATGTCTTCAGCAGACACAGCTCTACCATCTTCAGGCTTTTCTTTCTTATCTTCTTCAGAACATCCAACAACAGCTTCTCTTCAAGAAATAGCATCAGCAATCTTTTGAGCTTTATTGAATGTGTTTCCATATTCAATAATCTCCCAGAGTGTGTAGTCATAGATCCCTAGATATTGCTCAAAGTTGAATTTCCACAATTCAAAGTTGGTTGCATCAAGCATGGGAATCTTGATGTTTGGTAAAGGTGAGGAGGAGTTTACTTATGGATTGGACATGTTGTTTTTAGGGTTTTGAAAAAATTAGGGTTTTGGTGATTTTAGGGTTCTTGTGTTCTTTGTGATCAAAAGTTCCTCAACAAGCTCTGATACCACTTGTTGATCCTAAACTTAGATCGATTTAGCTTTATGTATACGAGATTAGATCAAGTAATACACTTAGAGAAACCTTTGTATATGTTTATGATAATCTAAGTGTTATGCGGAATTAACACTTAAACAAGAACACACAAGATATAAACAAACTTTCACTTTGATTAATGATATCAAACTTGCATACAATGAAAGTAGTTTACGAATGAAAACTTATGGAAAACTTATATTGAACATTAACCTAAAGGTCTTCTTTTATAGAAATAAGAAGCCTTGTACAATAATCTACGTATCAATTATTCTAGGTAAAGATAAATATAGAAAATACATTGTTGTTCCTATCTTTACTAGAAGTAATCTAGAATACAATAAACGCGTAGAGTATATCTTCCCATCAGTGCTTGTCTTCAATGTATCAACTCTTGACTTTATCTTGTCAACGCTTGAGCTGTCAGCGTTTGTTTTGCTCCTTTCAACGCTTGTTTTACTCTTGTCAGCGCTCAAGGGAACTGGCCATAATTTATTCCCAACACAGACTTCTCGGAAAGGTACTAGTGGCATGAGGCTTTTGGGTAATGGTTCCAATGACAGCCTCAAGTGCAACATTCACCCTTTCGATTTCACTTTAAGAATTGGATGACAACGAATCAGATGACATCTTTCTAGGTGGTAACGTTTTGTCAAACTCCACTCTATAAGGAAAGATCGTCATGACATCGATATCGGTTTTAATCTCGCCAATTCTTTCTCAATATCACAATAACCTAATATCTACACTTCTACGAATATCAACCATTTTGTTGGGATCATAAATAACCACAACTTGGTTTAGATCTAGAATATCTAGAATTCCTACGAGAATAGCTTTGATTAATTTACTAGGGGATTTAGGGTTCCTTGTGACAATCTACGTCGTATAAATACCTCGTATAAATATAAAAATAATCATCAGACAATCATTTAATAAAATTACATCATATATATATATATATATATATATAATCCAAGTTATATATATATTAAAATAACACTTCTCAGTCTGGCCTTGTCGGTAACTCGGGAATTCTTCGGCACCGTTATAGTCAAAATGTTTTTAGACATTTTGAGAAAAATGTTTATAGTTAAAAGATTTTGAAATGTTTTATTCAAAACCTTAGTTTTAAAAATCTTTCGTTCTCTATAACGAGAGCTCTGGTACCAAACTGTAACACCCCCAAATTTATACAACTCAGTACAGCGGAAGACTAGTTGGTGTTACGGGATAGCACATTACTCACATCATAGACAACGCTTAAAAGTCGCGTCGTTTTAATAATAAATCATTTCCATTCATAAATATCAAAGTTACATAGGTCCCAAGTCATATTATTTCATGCAATTTTACAAAATATTTGAATGGAAAATGATTATTTAAGTGCGGGCCATGAATTCTTGTTGTCTTCCCGAAAATTACCTTCAAGTACCTGAGATAAAACATGTTAAAAGAAAAGGTCAGTGATAACGCCGAGTGAATTCATAGAGTTTAATAAAATCCATCAATATAACATCGGTATAAAATTATTACCGAAAATCATTTTGTAAAAATCATTTTAATAGGCTATAAAATAGCCAAAGTCATTTTATACAATTCCTTATCAAAATCATAATATAGGCTTTCGCCTTCAAAATCATTATACGAACCATTGTCGTTAAAAACATCATACAATACGTTTTATAACGTCGTGTAGATTAACTAAAAACCGTTATATAAATATGGTTATGAAAAACCAAAACACGAACATAATATCAATAGTAAGACCCCGTATTGCTAGTCAGGCAATATATCGTAATTTAATGCTTAAAGCAGTATTTCGTTAATTGGATTATTATAAGCCGCATGACATTGTTACCTTACTAAACCAAACAACGGGTAGCTAGCCCGAAACTCAATTTGCCCATCTAAGTTAGCGTGTCGTCACAATAATCACGCTTGTGTAAATCTTCTCATACATAAATTCGCTTACCAATCAATGTGGCACGACGGGGATCAACCGTCAAGGCGCGAACTGGGGTGATCGTCCCCAAATAGTACTATTATATGCATAAGCGTCTACCAAATCCCGGTAGTTCACAATTCATGCTAATGGGACTTTTAGTGACATAACCTAACTTTAATAATCCATTTCATTTCATCTATCGGGTCATTTAATCATTCATCGGGTCATACAATCATTCGGGTCCAAATGAATAAACAAACAATCGAGACAAATGATGTCCTATTTTATCAAAACTAACATGTTATCTCCCTCGCGGGTTTATAAAACATTTCATAAAAACATATTAAAAAGTGCGAGGCTATGAACTCACGTTGATGTGGGAAAGCGGGTTATCGGTAATTCGGATGTACGGTACGTGCTGCAATCACGGAAACCTAGACAAATAATACTCGTCTTAGACTCTTGTCCAATGACTTTATAAAAATAACAATTATGTATACATATGATGATTATATATATATGATGATCAAGTGGGTTTACATATTCTCATTTACTCATTTTTGTGTTTATGTATTGGTAACTTCTTACTAGTTTACTAGTTTTACCTATTTACGTGTTTTAGGTCCAATAAGCCTATTATAAGTTCATTAACTTGTATTAATCTATTTCATATTTGTATTATCAGTATGTATACTTTACATGTTTGGCCAAAATGGGTTAAGCCCAATAAATAAGTTTATAAATGTTTTAGCCCATTTTGTTGTATTATTAGTCCAATAACGTTAACTTAGCCCATTAATGTTCGTATGTTATATAGTTCGGGTTTTATCGGTTTTTACTTGTTATATATGTTTATATATCAGTATATGAGTTTATAAAAGTTTACATTAGACGGGTCCAACCGTCTAAGTTTTATTTAACAAAAACGTTAATTTTACGGTAATAGCCGAAAAAGTCGTAAAAATCATGTTTATTGTTTTATAACTTATAAAACTTATCAAACTTCCATTTTTATAAAATGTCCATTTATTTATCCTTATTCATATTTATATAAATGTATTATATAAGTTAGTGGGTTTTAATTCACATTTTATACTATTTTTATTTGAGTGCTTATATAATACTATTATACTTTAATTTCCCAAAATCTGATTTTTATTTTCATGTTCACCAAAACTGCCATATCTAGAGTTCTATATGGAGATAGAAGCTCAAATTTTTATGACATAAACTACATGATATATTCTCCATTTAACTCTTCTATAGATACTGTTGAATCAGCCTCTAAGTATTTTCTAAAAATCGTCCAAAACAGTGAACTCAGATTTGCACTCTAAACTTGTTTTGATCATATCTCACTCATCCTAATGATTCCATTGCCTGGCCAACTCTCACATGTATACAAGACATATCACTTACTGTATATCCATTAATCTATGCCATTTTATCAGTTCATCACATGGTTCTTTACTGTTTTATACAGCCTACTAAATTAAGCAAGATTTTGACCTTGTTTCTTATAGTTTTTCATCTTTTTACCCATGATTATCAACACCAAATCCCCACATAATATTTTTATCATCATATAATCATCATATACATATACAATATGAAATAAAATACATGATTACATAATCAAAGTAACAAGAGGATGGGGAGGACAATCTTTATACCACCATGATGATGTAGGTTATGATCAAGACATGGATTTTGATCACACAACTTATGATAAACCAATACCATCTTCTAGACCACCATTCTTCAAGAACTCCTTGTGGAAAATCAGCCCCAAGACTCCATATAAACTCCTCCTTGGATTTTATAATCACCACCAATCAATAGGGCTTCAAAAGGGCTTCATCATGTGTGTAAATAACACATATGGTTGAAATTGATCAAATGGTTGTTATGGTGTGAGAGTGGGACGGAATCATTGAGAGAGGATGAGAGAAATGTGTCTGGTTTGCATGTTGAATAATGGAAGCAAATGGTTTGGTTGCTAGTCTTGATGTGTTGGTGGGAAGGTTGGCTTAACTTGTTAGCTTAGCTTACAAGTGTAAGCACTTAGCTTTATTTTGCCACATCTTATGATGTGGTGGCATATCTTGGCCGTCCCATGTTAGTGGGGTGGGGCAAGATTTATATTGTCTCATCCCACTAATTTACGGGTATTCCTCGATTCTAATTTCCTCGTTCTGCGTGCCCTCGGGTCATTTTACGAAAAACGTTTTTGTAAATTATGAATCAACGGCACAAAACGAATCTAATAAAAATTGTCTCATCAAAAATGGAGTTCGAAAACGTAAATACGTAATCCCAAGGTTTCCGGTTTAGTCGTAAAGGACGTTAAATTAAAATCGTAAGTCCTAATCTCTTCTCGTAAATTTGTGAGTTTATGAACCAACACAAATTTAAAATCTCAAAATAATATTCACAGACAAATTTATTTTCTGAAATGTCGGACTGTCACCAAAGCGGCGTATGTAAACGTAAGCACGTAACGTAGAATCCTCCGGTTTAGACGTAGTCAATGTTACTTCAAGACGTAAATCCAAATTTCTTCCCAAAAATAAGTGAGTTCATAAAATAATATTTTCAAATAAATATTGAGAATAAAATATCAAGCATAAATTGACGGATTGTCATAGAACCGTTACCCAAAAGCCTCATGCCACTAGTACCTTTCCGAGAAGTCTAATTGAATGTGTGAGTCATTTCATACTAGTGACTTATTTGATAACTATTGTTGTAAGAGCTATAGGATTGGAAATTGAGTGTTGTTCATATCGAGCTTTTATTGCACTTTGAAGGTCTAAGAATAAGATTGAAAATATTGGAGAATGAGGTAGGATATCGAATTGAGTATAAGTTGATTGAAAACTTGAATGAAGTAAGAATTTAACTTGTATGGAATATGAGATTGTTAAGAGGAAGTCGTTAAGTCCTGTGATTGAATTATAAGGTTTTAATTGATTGTTAGTTTGTGTTAAGGGTTGTTCCTAGACCATTGTCCACTGACGAGGATGCCCAGTGTCCAATAAATAAATTGAAGAAATCTTCTTCTTAATTGGGACCGATGGATCTTCCGGGACAGGTGGGACACCTAATGACTTTTATATATTAGTATTCATTGTGGTATCTTTTAAAAATAATCCCTAACTTAACTGATACATCAGTTGGTAGGATGAGTTCTTGGAATTGTATGACATAGTGACACGTAATGTGTTACGGTACAATTTAGACTTGTTTGTGATTAATGAAAAGACTACCTTTGATTGCTAAATTCTACATGTATCGATGTTATCTATCTTTTATTGCTTCATCCTAATGTTCGCATTAGTGATGCAACCATTGAACAAATACTCATCTCGAATTGAGTTACGTTGTGGATTATTCTTTTTGAGTGACATCGAGGTCATGAACCTCATGAGTAATTGGCTAAAGCTCATTTCCTGATATATTTTAGTTAGTTCTTGGTGAACAACTCTTCATCACTCTTTTGCAGATCACTCATTGTTTTTATAAGATAAAACAATATCCATTGAGAAAAATTGAATTTTCATTACTATATGGATTATTCAAAGTGAGATTTATAAGTGATTGTTATCGAAATGAAGTTGTTTATAAAACACATTGGAAAACTTAATTGTTTCATAACAAAGAAAATCTTTGTATATTTATTTTTGATTCTTATTTAAGAATTAAGCATGAAAATGTTTTATTATAAACATGATGATAAAATTTTGACGAACTGAGTATTGCATCGTTAATCTTGAAATTGTATATAGTTGCGCGCCTATATACAATTTGGAATGGACCATGCAAGGCTGATTAGTAGTCACCATAAAACTAATGAATAAACACTAAATTTTCTTTGAAGATTGTGAAAGATTAAATTTTATGAGATCTACAAGAAGTGAAAAATAAGGACATAGTGTTAGGGACACCTACATATGTGCCTGTAGCATCTATTCTTCTGAGTCGAATTTACTCATCTGTGGAAATTGTCTTATTTGACAATTGACAATTCTTTCTTGTCCAATTCTCCCGTAGTGAGTTTCTTAGGAAAAGTATATGATTACCGAGTGTTGATACCCGACTGGATGTATAGACGTTCCTATCATTTATTTTGATTTGATTTCACTTGAATGACCTGGGTAACGATCCGAGAAGCTTTTGAATGCGTACTCAAATTATGAAAACATGGGATATATTCATATTCGTTAAATGTTTTCGTCTGTATCTGATTTGAAATTCTCTCGCATAAATCATGCGTTGACCTTACTCTTTTAAGGTTAGTTATGTATCCAGATAGCCTTGAATTTGTGAAGGATTATGAGTTATTATTAGTCTTTTGAGAAGTTCACATCTTATCGACGACAACGAAACTGGAAAGTTGATAGTGCCAATAGAATGGATTGATTGATTATGACATGACAACATTGTCTTAATTGATGGGAACTCGAGTAGAATTCCCCTAAATGATAAGATGTTAATTATCAAAAGTGATCTAAATAATTCTTGATGGATGACTTGAAATTATACCATGAATGGTTGTGAATTAGTCATAGATACTATAATTTAGAAAGAACCTAATATGAATTTATTAAAAGATGTTTCCGTTATCTGAAACTGTAGGAGGTATTTGTTGGTAAATTACCTAGACTTTCGCCATTAAGGCAGATTGAAATTGGTATTGATTATATTCCCGGTGCTGCACCTATGGCTTGTGCACTGTACGTCAGCACCATCTAAATTAAAGGAATTACCGTACAACTGAGAGAGTTGTCGGAGAAAGATTTTATTCTACCGAGCTCGTCATCATGAAGAGCTATGATGTTATCATTCCTTATATTTATATATTACTGTGAACTGGGTAAATTAACAATCGAAAACGATATCCATGACTCGAAATGGAAGATTTGTTCGATCATTTACAAGGTTCTAGCGTATGATTTAAAGATTTGATCCATGGCATGGTTATCATCAACTTCGCGTCCGCGAAAAAGATTATCTATTCCAATCATTACATCCAGAACTTGTAATGAACATTATGAGTTTCACATGATGTCGTTTGGATTGACTAATACACATGTTGCATTCATAAATTTGGTGAATCACGTGTGTAGGCTGTAATTTGATAAATCCATGCTTGTGATCATTAAGGACTATTTGTTTGTTTATAAGAATAAGAATGAGTTAATAATTATTTATATATTGTCCTGAATTGGCCGAACAATGAAAACCTGTACCTTGAATATATAACGTGTGATTTAAGGCTTGACCCTTTACATAGAAATGATCGTTTGATTAATAATGGTAAAATATATATATATTGACTCTTCAAAAATTAAGAGCCCTTTTAAGACTTTGGATTTTTCCAAAAAGAAAATGGAAACATGTTTTGACAAATATTTTAACAAAAGAATATTTAAGGAATCATTCCCTTTTTACCAAAACATTTAACTAAACTCTTGTTTAGGGGTAAATGTTTTTGCATACCTTAAGACAACCTAAGCGGAATTGAGGAAAACATTTAAACCATAACTTGAAATTTGAAACGACAAATTTTGCTTTTCAACTAAGAAAATTTGGACCAAAGTATAACCAAATATTTTTTAACATTTACGAATCTTATTAATTATTTTCGATAAATTAGCCAAAAATCGTGTTAAAAAAAATTATTTTGAGCATTTTTATAAAGTTGGTAGAACTAAGAAAATTTAAAACTTGTTACGTTTACGTTTCATAAAAATTGAATATTTATTATTTAATTACTTGAAATATTTATTGACGCTTTAGACGCCAGGTTGATTAAAACGGATAAAAATGATAGTTGAGACGAAATTAAAACTTAGAAAATATGAAGAAAGAATATCTGAGTGAATTGTGGACATGATAATTATATCATCAGGAGATGTAAATTTAGATACCGACGCATTATGTAAAAAGTATAAAGAACCAATTAGGATGTGTTCCTTAGTAATGATGGTACAAAATAAATTGCCGAAAATTTTAAAATATAGCCGATACTTATAAAAAGGATAATATAGATAAAAAAGTGGTTCGCGGCTAATGTGAACCTTTAAAATTGAGAAGCCAATGGCGTTAAATGTATAACAGGCTACTTGTGATAGTCTAAATATGGAGATTTAGAAATGTAGTCGTATTGAAATCTTGTAAGTATAAGTATTCTATTCTTGTCATTTCTGATTTAATGTATCTTAATCTGAAGAGGTTGTACTAATGGAAAATTATGAAGGCACAAATTGCTTCTTACATTAGTAAACGTCTAGCTATTGCAAAGGTCATCATCTGAATTTGATTCGATTTGGGTCATCGTCGACAGACTGACCAAATCTGCTAATATCATTCCTGTTAATGATAGATTCTTGATGAAGAAATTGACTCTTTTGTATTTAAAGGAGTTGTGTAAACATGGTGTGCCTGTATCGATCATCTATATCAAGATCCCCGCTTCGTATTGAATTTCTAGAGATTTGCTCAGAAGTCATTAAGAACGAATCTTGATGAGAGTACTGTTTACCACCCCAGATCGAAGGGACGAGGTAAAGTAATGATACAAAACACTAGAAGTCTTGTTTTATGCTTGAATGATTGACCTTTGGCAATAAACCGTATAATCGTCTTCCTTTAGAGAGATTATCATTAATAACTATCGTATTAGGATCGAGATCAAATCTTGTTAGGATCTATATTAGAGCATCTGTAAGCAGGAGTTGGGATGAAGACACCCGACATACACCTATTGTGAGTTGGACATGTCTTTTAGGTTTAAGGTTTCCTATGATGGCGAACCTAACCTTGCAAAATACCCAACCCGCGAGACTTGAAATGATTGTTGAAATTAGGATCTAATTATTGACTGCCGGTAGTGGGCAGGAGGTTATGTGAATATGAAATGTAGATCTTGAAGTGCCAGATGGGTAGCGAAGTTATGCCAAAAACTTTAACCATGGAAAAATGAATTGGTGATCTGAAAGATCATGGGATATAAGTCCCCGTAGTATGGGACGATTGAGATGATGTAAAAGATTGGTTTGAAAGGCATATAAGCTGGATCTACCCTAGGACTTCAAGAGCTGCGTGAATTATGTTTCGTATATCGAACTTGATAAAATGTCTATCAAGTGAAAATCTAACTATTCCTTAATGAAGTTTAGATCGGCGAAAAGTTGCATTCATCAAAAACCCGTGAACATCATGGATAGAGAAAGTAAGTCAACATTAAGCCTGATCTTATTCCCGTAGTTATGTTTGATGAAACTCGCGTATTGTAATGGATTACACTTGTGAGAAAAGACCGAATGTGGAAGAAATACCCACATGGCTTTAACTCTATAAGAAGCGAGTAGTAAGGTAAGATGATCTTTGAGGACAAAGATCCTGTTTAGGGGTAAATGCTGTGATAATCCGTCAATTTATGGTTGATATTTTATTCTCAAGTATTATTTAAAAATATTATTTTAATATTATATTATGAACTCACTTATTTTTGGGAAGAAATTTGGATTTACGTCTTGAAGTAGCATCGACTACGTCTAAACCGGAGGATTTTACGTTACATGCTTACGTTTACATACACCGTTTTGGTGACAGTCCGACATTTCAGAAAATAAATTTGTCCGTGAATATTATTTTGAGATTTTAAATTTGTGTTGGTTCATAAACTCAAAAATTTACGAGAAGAGATTAGGATTTACGATTTTAATTTAACGTCCTTCACGACTAAACCGGAAACCTTAGGATTACGTATTTACGTTTTCGAACTCCGTTTTTGATGAGACAGTTTTTATTAGATTAGTTTTGTGTCGTTGATTCATAATTTATAAAAATGTTTTTCGTAAAACGACCCGAGGGCACGCATATCGAGGAAACTAGAATCAAGGAATACCCGTAAATTAGTGGGATGAGACAAGTATACACTTGTCCCACTCCAATATATGGGACGGCTACACAAGTGACACACACATTGTGATGTGTCAAACTTGCAACACTTAGCTTACACTTGTATGTTAAGCTTACAAGTTAAGCTACACTCTCCCACCAAACATCAAAACCATTCAAACATACCATTTGCTTCCATTTCCATCCATGCAAAAACTCACAACTCTCTCTTCCCTTCTCTCTTTCGTGCCGTCCCACCATCATCATCAAACACCCCATTCATACAAAATTTACCACAAAATCTCATGTTATTCATACATAAGTTGAAGCCCTTTTGAAGCCCTATTGATTGGTGGTTATTATAACATCCAAGGAGGAGTTTCTATGGAGTCTTAGGGCTGATTTTCCACAAGGAGTTCTTGAAGAATGGTGGTCTTGAAGATGGTCTTGGTTTATCACAAGTTGTGTGATCAAAATCCATGTCTTGATCATAACCTACATCATCATGGTGGTATAAAGATTGTTCTTCCCATCCTCTTGTTATTTTGATTATGTAATCATGTATTTTTTTTCCTATTGTATATGTATATGATGAATATATGATGATAAAAGTATTGTGTGGGGATTTGGTGTTGATAATCATGGGTAAAAAGATGATAAACTATATGTAAAAGTGGTAAATCTTGCTTAAATGGTAGGCTGTATAAAAACAGTAACTAACCACATGTTAGACTGATAAAATGGCATAGATTAATGGATATACAGTAAGTAATATGTCTTGTACACATGTGATAGTTGGCCATGCAATGGAATCATTAGGATGAGTGAGATATGATCAAAACAAGTTTAGAGTACAAATCTGAGTTCACTGTTTTGGACGATTTTTAGAATATACTTAGAGACTGATTCACCAGTAGCTATAAGAGAGTTAAATAGAGCACATATCATGTAGTTTATGTCATAAAAATTTCAGCTTCTATCTCCATATAGAACTCTAGATATGGCTGATTTGGTGAACATGAATGTAAAAATCAGATTTTGGAAATTAAAGTATAATAATATTATATAAGCACTCAAATAAAAATAGTATAAAATGTGAATTAAATCCCACTAACTTATATAATAAATTTATATAAATATGTATAAGGATAAATAAATGGAAATTTTATAAAAATGGTAGTTTGATAAGTTTTATAAGTTATAAAACTATACACATGATTTTTATGACTTTTTCGGCTATTACCGTAAAATTAACGTTTTTGTTAAATAAAACTTAGACGGTTGGACCCGTCTAATGAAAACTTTTATAAACTCATATACTGATATATAAACATATATAACAAGTAAAAACCGATAAAACCTGAACTATAAAACATACGGACATTAACGGGCTAAGTTAACGTTATTGGACTAATAATACAACAAAATAGGCTAAAACACTTATAAACTTATTTATTGGGCTTAACCCATTTGGGCCCAACATGTAAAGTGTGATACTGATAATAAAAGTATAATTGGGCTAATATAATATATTGGGCTTGTAATGGGCCTATTGGGCCTAAAACATGTAAATAGGTAAAACTAGTAAGAAGTTACCAATACATAAACACTAAAATGAGTAAAAGAGAATATGTAAACCCACTTGATCATCATATATATATAATCATCATATGTATACATAATTGTTATTTTTATAAAGTCATAGGACAAAAGTCTAAGACGAGTATTATTTGTCTAGGTTTCCGTGATTGAAGCACGTACCGTACATCCGAATTGCTGATAACCCGATTTCCCACATCAACGTGAGTTCATAGCCTCGCACTCTTTTAATTGTTTTTATGAAATGTTTTATAAACCCGCGAGGGAGATAACATGTTAGTTTTTATAAAATAAGACACTAGTTGTCCCGATTGTCTGTTTATTGATTTGGACCCGAATGATTTTATGACCCGATGAATGATTAAATGACCCGATAGATGAAATAAAATGGATTATTAAAGTTAGGTTATGTCACTAAAAGTCCCATTAGCATGAATTGTGAACTACCGGGATTTGGTAGACGCTTATGCATATAATAGTACTATTTGGGGATGATCACCCCAGTTCGCGCCTTGACGGTTGATCCCCGTCGTGCCACATTGACTGGTAAGCGAATTTATGTATGAGAAGACTTACATAGCGTGACCTTTGTGACGACACGCTAATTTAGATGGGCAAATGAGTTTCGGGCTAGCTACCCGTTGTTTGTTGTAGTAAGGTAACAATGTCATGCGGCTTGTAATAATCCAAGTTTACGAAATACTGCTATACGCACCGATTTACGATGTATAGCCTGACTAGCAATATGGGGTCTTACTATTGATATTATGTTCGTGTTTTGGTTTTTCATAACCATATTCATATAACGGTTTTTATTTAACTTTATACAACGTTATAAAACGTATCGTATGATGGTTTTACGACATTGGCTCGTATAATGATTTTTAAGGCAAATGCCTATATTATGATTTTCAATAAGGATTTGTATAAAAATGACTTTGGCTATTTTATGGCCTATTACAATGATTTGTACAAAATGATTTTTGGTAATAATTTTATACCAATGTTATATTGATGGATTTTATTAAACTCTATGAATTCACTCGGCGTTATCGCTGACCTTTTCTTTTAACATGTTGTATCTCAGGTGCTTGAAGGTAATTCTCGGGAAGATAACAAGAATTCATGGCCCGCACTTAAACAATGATTTCCATTCAAATACTTGTAAAACTTTGTATGAAATAATATGACTTGGGACCTATGTAAATTTGATATTTATGAATGGAAATGCTTTTATTATTAAACGACGCGATTTTTATGCGTTGTCTATGATGTGAGTAATGTGCTATCCCGTAACACCAACGAGTCTTCCGCTGTATTGAGTTGTATAAATTTGGGGGTGTTACAGATTGGGTGGATGTGGGTTGGTTAAGGGGTGTTTGGGTCTGTGAAGGAATGGTGTCAGCGTCTGGATTAGGTGTGTCAACGGCAACATTTAATGTGTCAGCGTTGAAGGGTTCTTGGTCAAGTTGCATAGGTTGTGGTGAAGGTAAAGGTTCAGGGATTGGGTCAATTTGTGGTTGAGGGTCTGGTTGGGGTTGAGCTGCTTCAATGACAGCAAGCATAGCTGGGGTGAGAGGTAAGTCACGATGTGGGGGTGAGTTCATCTTTGTAAAAATAGATTTCTTTTGCACAGGGATCTCATAAAAATCATCATGATCCCTTGTGCAGTAACGTTGGACATTAAAACCATTTGTAAAAATATGGGATAAGCTAAAGTCATTTTATTCCCTTTATTTTTACACATGACCTCAAAAATCATTTTTGAATAATTAAACTTTTGCCCAGTAGAAATGCACACAATAGCACTAGCAATAGATCTATTGATCTCATTGTGTGTCGTACACTTGGGACTCAAACATTGCAAGAGGACATGTATTAGGTACTTCCAGGCTGGGGGAAACTCCTGTTTATGATATTTGTTTAAAGTTCCCTCATCAGGGAAAGGATAACCCAAAGCCCTTAGTCCTTGTTCTATTTCATGGATGGGGAGGGTGGCTATACCATCTGCATCATCAAGATGCAAAGCTTGGCGAACCAAAGCTTCAGTAACCACCCATGTGCGCCCATGAACAATAGATGATAATGTAGTCACTCTATTAACTGTCGAGGAACTAACATTGTTCCAAAACTGCTTAATATGTGTGACATGAATGAGTGGAGCATGAGAAAGAGCATACCTAATTAGGAATGCATTCAAATACGCCACCATCTGAGTGAATTGGGGAAACAGAGTATCATCAGCGTCCAAATAAGCTACCATGTTATGTTGACTCCTGAATCCTAATTCCAAATCACTTGGTTTAAATTTTGGTGCCATTGTTGAAAGCTGTTTGAATGATTAACAAAGATGAAGTATAGGAAAAATTTTTGTTAGACAAGAATGATATATACCCAGTTTAAAAATAGGAGCCAAATATATAGGAGAGAAAGATGTATGTGATTGGTAAAAAATGAGGCAACTATTTTCAAAATACAATCATGAGAATATTGAAAAGAAAATAAGGTGTTCGTGTATAATTGAGCATGTTTCCTAAAACTCAACTATTTTCAAAATACAATCATGAGAATATTGAAAAGAAAATAAGTTATCTCATGCATTAAATGAAAGTTATCTACACCCAAAATTACGGCCCAAAAATATGTCAAAAAGTAACAACTGGGTAGGTCCCAATGGGTATCAACGGTAAAAAATAACCCATCAACGCCCAACGGCTATATTCTTGTCAACGTTTGCCAAAGCCATGTCAGCGTTTAAATTGGTCACAACAACGCTTGGAAAAATACTTGTCAGCGTCCAAAAATAAAAATTTATAAAAATGAAAAATGACCTTAACAAAGTAATTTATCCTAGAAAAGATAACCTATAAGTTGATAATTATTGTAGGGTGGCAAGCACTGTCCAGTTATGCACACTTGCTTATGCAAGATAGACATAACAGTCCTCTAGTGTCCCTTGTTAACCAAAACTCTTAACAACTAAGTTACCTTATAAAATTCCTTGTTACTCCCAGGTAAAAACCATGATAAAATCATTCCTAAGTCTCCCAACAGACCACAACCAATTCTAGGCCAAAAATGTCTTGACAGCATGCATAGTATATCAACTTTGCATGCTACAGTGCCTTATGATTTAGTAAAACTAACTCATACTCACCTGTGGACACAATATAGAATTGTGATAAGAGTATCATAGGGATACCCAAAAGTCCTAAAGGTTCCTAAAACCTCCCCTTAAACTGTGATACATATGTTGCCAAAAATATGCATGAACATAAAAATTTATGTCAAGATAGGAATAGAAAATTCCAACCATCATCCATAAATAAAAACATGCTCAAATGATCCTCCAGTGATCCATAAGCAACTCTGTATCAAATGCTATAATGCTAACACCACCTGTACATTTAGATTAAAAACCACAAAACTAACCTTGTTGCTGACAGCGTCCCGATAACACTTGTCAGCATTAAAGAAACCTTTGTCAGCATTAGACAATTATATTGCTGACAACGTCACAATAACACTTATTAGCGTTAGAGTAACCTTTGTCAGTGTTAGAAAAATATAGTGGAAAATCTAATATCCTCAAAAAGACTAATAACAATGCATTATCCTGTACATACTTTTACAAAAAGACCCCAAAACACATATTATGTGAGATTGATCATTCCAATACTTGTTACCAAGTATTGAAACATTCCAGCATCAAAAGGTTTAGTTAGTAAATCAGACATATTTTCTTCTGTGTCTACCCTATCTAGCTGTATTAAACCTTTTTCAAAACAATCTCTTAAAAAATGATGTCTAATTTCTATGTGTTTTGTTTTAGAATGATGTACAGGATTCTTAATAATGCATAAAGTGCTGTTATTGTCAACAAATATCTTGGTATGCATGAAATTATACCCATAATCCAACAGCTGGTTCTGAATCCATAAGACTTGTCCACAACAAGCTGCTGCAGCTACATACTCTGCTTCAGTTGTCGAATTGGCCACCACTGTTGTTTCTTGCACTGCCAAGATATCAACCTGCTCCCAAGAAACTGACATCCACCAGTTGTGGATTTTCTATCAAACTTATCACCTCCATAGTCACTGTCTGAATATGCAATAAGCTCCAAAGGTGAAGCTTTAGGGTACCACAAGCCAAGACTGGGATGACATCTTAGGTACCTAAAAATTCTCTTGACAACATAAAGGTGACATTCTTTGGGAGTCACTTGATGGCGTGCACATGCATATACAGCAAACATGATGTCAGGTCTGGAGGCTATGAGATACATCAATGAACCAATCATTGATCTATTGTGCCTGATATCCACATCTTTTCCATCTCTAATCTTTCCCCAAGGGTGTTCTCTATCCATAGGAGTAGTAGCCCTCTTTTCATGTGGAGAAAAGCCAAACTTCTTCAAGATCTCTGCCACATACTTATCTTGAGAGATGAAGATACCATCTTCTTTCTGCTAAACTTGTAACCCTAGAAAGAAGTTCATCTCCCCCATTGCACTCATCTTGAATTTGTCTGTCATACGCTTGGAGAAATCCTCACTCATCTTTGGATTTGTAGATCCAAAAATGATGTCATCAACATAAACCTGAACAAGCAAAACATCCTTACCAACCTTCTTGGTAAATAATGTCTGGTCTATGGTGCCCCTTTTGAATCCATTTTCCACCAAATAAGTGGATAATGTACCATACCATGCTCTTGGGGCTTGATGAAGTCCATACATAGCCTTTTTGACTCTATACACCTTGTCTGGATTCTCTGGATCTTCAAAACCTAGAGGCTGCATAACATATACCTCCTCAAAGATTGTTCCATAGAGGAAGGCACTCTTCACATCCATTTGATAGACATTGAAGCCCATGCAAGAAGCATAGGCTAGAAAGATCCTAATAGCTTCAATCCTTACAACTGGTGCAAGACCTCCTCATAGTCTATCCCTTCCTCTTGTGTATATCCCTGAGCCACTAAACGTACCTTGTTTCTGACCACAATTCCTCTTTCATCTCTTTTGTTCCTTAGAACCCATCTTGTCCCAATAGGTCTGACATATCTGGGACAATCAAACAGCTCCCTAACATCCTTAATTGCAAATTGGTGAAGCTCATCCTGCATTGCTTCCACCCAACTTGGTTCTTTGAGAGCATCAAATATCTTCTTGGGTTCCTGTTGTGACAGAAAACAGGCAAACAAGCATGATTGAACAAGAGTGGTATCAACCTTCTTGTGTATATCGGCAATGAATCCACCAAGACTGTGATGAGATCTTCTAGTCTGAACAGGAGTCATAATATCACCAATGATTTGAGAAGTAGGGTGATTCTTCATAGTAGAAGTGAGAACTCCTTCTTCAAAAAAGTCTGGCGTTTTCAATCTCATTCTCCAAATTGCCAATATCTTCTTCTTCAGACTCTCTTTCATCAATAGTAGGATGAACCTCTTCATGCACATTGGAAGGTCCACCTTGTTCAAAATTAGAAGAGAAAAGATGCTCAAAAGTGATGTCAACGCCTGAACCTTGGTTGTCAGCGTTTGGGCTATCAACGCCTGAAACGGTGTTGTCAACGTTTGAGCCATCAACGCCTGAATTTGTCCTGTCAGCGCTAGATTTTCCTTTGTCAGCGCCTGAAAGACTATGCATGTTGTTAACTGGTGGTACTTAGGGACCACCATTGTCTTTTCCAGCAGCAGCAGCAGCAAAAGCATCTGTCCATATGGGGATTGTAACATACTCTTGTATGGGAGATGACTTGTCTGCTTGTGATCCAACCTCTTCATTAACCTGTGTACCTGAAACATCAACAACTTGCTCTTCCAAAACATTTGAAGTTACCTTCACAATGTCTGGATTAGTGACAAGAATATAATTTAAAGTCCTAGATAGAGATTCCAAGTCAAACAACCAATTTGGACCACTTTCAGGATCACTAGGTTTACTCTCCCAAAACCTAACATGTACTCTTTCAAGTATACGTTTTTCCTTCTTAAGGTAAACCCTATATCCCTTGCTCTGCACTGAATAACCCATGAAATATCCTTCATCACCTTTTGCACTAAATTTACCTAAGGCATCACTAGTATCAAGTACAACTACATGACAGCCAAAAGGTTTGAGAAAACCAATATTAGGTTTCCTTCCCCAAAGTAACTCATAAGGTGTTTTGTTCTGTATCTTGTTGACCAATGCTCTATTCTGAACATAGCAAGCTGTATTCACAGCCTCAGCCCCAAAAGCTATGGGGAAATGAGCATCAGCCAACATAGTCCTGGCTGCTTCTTCTTTTCTTCCTTAGTATCATCATTGCCACCATATGCAACTTCAAGAGCTGCCCAAAGATCCTTTGCAGATTCATAACCTCTGTATTTATTCTGGTTCTCTTGTCCCAAAGAGAGTTTCAGAATGTTTAGGGTTTTCATATCAACCCTTCTCTTTGCTATGTCTTCAGCAGACACAGCTCTACCATCACCAAGTTTTTCTTTCTTATCTTCTTCTGGACATCCTTCAACAGCAGTTCTTGTAGCAATGGCAGCAACAATCTTTTCAGCTTTATTGAATGTGTTTCCATATTCAATTATCTCCCAGAGAGTGTAGTCATAGATCCCCAGATATTGCTCAAAGTTGAATTTCCACATTTCAAAGTTGGTTGCATCAAGCATAGGAATCTTGATGTTTGGTAAAGTTGAGGAGGAGGAGGTTACTTCTGGATTTGACATGATGTTTTTAGGGTTTTGTGAAAAATTAGGGTTTTGGTGATTTTAGGGTTCTTATGTTCTTTAAGATCAAAAGTTCCTCAACAAGCTCTGATACCACTTGTTGATCCCAAACTTAGATCGATTTATCTTTATGTATACGAGATTAGATCAAGATATACACGTAGAGAAACCTTTGTATATGTATAATGTAATCTAAGTGTTATGCGGAATTAACACTTAAACAAGAACACACAAGATGTAAACAAACTTTCACTTGATTAATGATAACAAACTTGCTTACAATGAAAGTGTTTAACGTATGAAAAACTTATTAAACAATAACCTAAAGGTCTTCTTTTATAGACATAAGAAGCCTTGTACAATGGTCTACGTATCAACTATTCTAAGTAAAGATAATTATAGAAAATACAATGTTGAACTTATCTCTACTAGAAACAAAACAGAGACAATATACGTGTAGAACATATCTTCCCGTTAGTGCTTGTCTTTACTCTATCAACGCTTGACTTCTTCTTGTCAACGCTTGTTCTATCAGCGTTTGTTTTCTTCCTGTCAACGCTTGTTTTACTCTTGTCAGCGCTCAAGTGAACTGGCTATAATTTATTCCCAACAAAACACGCACCCGCGAAACTCAACTTCATCTTCAAACAAATAATAAAAAATTTTCTTCGTAATCAATGGAAATAAAACGAGCCATTATACCTTTAAGAACTAGTTGATGTGAATGAACCAAACTCCAAACCAAAATATCTCAAAAACTATCCGTCAGTGGCTACGAATAATGCTATCAATGGCTTGACTACAAATGTCAGCGGCCTAGATTTCATGTGTCATCGGAGAAACCAATCCACTGTCATCTAGTCAGTGGATAAATAATATGTGACATTGGCTAGACAAAATACTTACTGTGAAAGCATGCCACTGTTTTTCCTTATTTCTTTATGTATACCACTCCAATAAATCAAGGATAGTGTACATAGACCAACCATGATGTATCCTACGCCCTGTAGGAAACACAATCCCTAAAAAATAGCAAACCAACCTGGCACACATCTAAGATATACTTAATAATATAAATATTGCGAAAATTATGAATCCTAACAACCAGGGATCTCATTATATTCACACGTCTGACCATAACTGCTTTCATAAATAATTCGTTTCATAATCAAAGCATATATCACGTCCATTACTCATAAAATCAGATTGATATACCTTGAACATCTAAATTTCATATTCATCACAAGCTGGGTTGCTATGATAGAGACGTCACATAATCTTATGTATATGTTTGTGCAAACTGTACCATCTCTTGTCCACACATTCTGAACAAAAAGCAACGAGCACTTCAACATCTTGCTTCTGTCTGCTGCGATCCGAAATTGTAGCATGTAACTTCCTTTTTGGCAGCCAACATAACGCCACTTTCCTGCTCTTTGTCTCGAGTACTTTCACACGTCTTTTTCTCTCAAACAAACAAACAATACTTTGACCTTTTCTTGACAGCAATGTAAGATGCAAAATAATCGATATATAATCGATACCTTCCTTTTCTTTTGCTGGACCACAAAATCACTTGTACTGTATACAGAACCCACGTGAACCCTTTGAGCAGTAGTAATTTTTCATGACGTTCTTCCACTTGATTCATTGAACAGTCACACTCATTGCTGCTGTTATCGACATGCAAAACTCTTCCTTGGTCACGTCTCTTTACTGTTTGCTACTATCCGAGACCTCTTTTCTGCTCTCATAACAGGAATTGTTTTCTGCTTTGTTCTTCAATTAGTCTAAGGTTTTCTAACACATAAAAACCCTTATTTGTAATCTGCTAATCACCAAGAAACTCTAATAACACCAAAGCGGTAACACCATTTTGGCTTCACAACTTCAACTTCGATTTAGGATATTTATGAACATTACAAACAGATCCATAATTAGGGTTTGCATAAAACGCTAGTTGCATCGAATCTGCCATGGAAACTTTTAGTCTGACACAACCATCATTATCCTACACCATACGGGGTTCATTGTTGATTCAAGAATCAACTGACCAAAAACCAGTATGATCACCATTATGAACAAGGACGCAACAGCTCATCTTTTTTAGAATTAGAAGTTTGTTGAAAAGCCCTAAAATTAGCATTAGCGACACCAGATCCATCGTAAAATCGTCGCTAATACTGTCGCAAATTTTGGACAGCGTTTTCTCTTCAACACGAACACGATCATAAACATCTTGTAGATCCTAGATATCACGAGCCTTAGGCTCTGATACAAATTGTGGAGTCTATGGATCATTAGTCTCAATGATTACAAACCATTCTATCTAGGATTATCAATTCTAGTTATGTGATTAACATAGCGGAATAGCACAATTGATTAGTAATAAGATGTTTAAGAACAAGATGAATTCTCCCAAAGATAGTTTGCATTAATCATGAACACAAACAACTCTAGGTGTGTATACATTGAATCCCACACCTAGAAGTCAAAGCTAATTTGAGGTTACATTGTGAAAGATGATATGAATGTAAAACCTATGTATATTTTCTTTATAAACTAGAAAACATAGCTTACAAAGAAAGCTATTAAATTAATAAAAAGACTCAACCAGCTTGTAGGATTTAACTTTGGCAAAAGTAGTCCTTGTCTTCTTATTTTGTTGTTTTTGACGCACCAACTCATAATTTCGACCCAACATTCCTATGTCAGCATTATCTTAAATCAGATATTTGCCCACCTCCCAGCCAGAAAAGACTCCACCGTATCACCCATATATATAAGGTTTTCCTTCTAGTTGAAGATAAGATCCGTCTCACTAACTCCCAAATATAGTCATTTTATTTTCTGCCAGAAAATCAGTACAACTTGTTATGCTTTACAATAAGTAATTTATTATTCCAAAGCTACGAAGACTTTCTAGCTACCAGTTATGATCCGGCTTCTGAAGTTACTTAAATTCATGATCAGCTAACTTTTCTAGAGTGTTCAGATGTAGTTCCAGAAAGGTTTCCAGAAAATTTTCCAAACCACGATACAGAGTTTAACATAGAGGTTGTCTCCAGGACAGAACCTGTTTTCAAAACTCCTTATCGCGGATTTAGTTGAGTTAAAAGAGTTGCAACATTATCTGAAAGAGTTACCGGAACGAGGTTTTATTCGCCCTAGAGCACCACTAGGAGGTGCACCATTTTCTGTCTATCAGGAAGAAGGCCGATGTCATGAGATCATGTGACAATCCGTCAATTTATGGTTGATATTTTATTCTCAAGTATTATATAAAAACATTATTTTAATTATATAATATGAACTCACTTATTTTGGGAAGTAATTTGGACTTACGTCTTGAAGTAGCGTCGACTACGTCTAAACCGGAGGATTCAACGTTACGTGCTTACGTTTACATACACCGTCTTTGGTGACAGTCCGACATTTCAGAAAATAAATTTATCCATGAATGTTATTTTGGAGTTTTAAATTTGTGTTGGTTCATAAACTCACAAATTTACGAGAAGAGATTAGGACTTACGATTTTATTTTTACGTCCTTTACGACTAAACCGGAAACCTTAGGATTACGTATTTACATTTTCGAACTCTGTTTTTGATGAGACAATTTTTATTAGATTCGTTTTGTGTCGTTGATTCATAATTTATAAAAATGTTTTTCGTAAAACGACCCGAGGGCACGCAAATCGAGAAAACTAAAATCGAGGAATACCCGTAAATTAGTGGGATGAGACAAACTAATTTATCCCACCCCACTACACATGGGGCGGCCTAACATCACCAACACATCTCTTATGTGTCAACCTTGCAACACTTAGCTTAACACTTGTCCATTAGCTTACAAGTTAAGCCACAAACTTGACAAAACCACTCAAGCTAAACAACTAACCTCACTTCCCACTCATGCAAACCACCATAACTTTCTCTCATCTCTCTCATTATGGCGTCCACTCCTTCCACCCTAAACACCCTCATTTGATGAATTCAACCCACAAAATCATGTGTTATTCACACATATGTTGAATCCCTTTTGAAGCTCTATAGATTGGTGGTGCTTATAACATCCAAGGATGAGTTTTTATGGAGTCTTGGGGCTGATTTTCTACAAGGAGTTCTTGAAGAATGGTGATCTTGAAGATGGT
The DNA here is from genome assembly GCA_025667525.1 of Glebionis coronaria. Taxonomy (NCBI): domain Eukaryota; kingdom Viridiplantae; phylum Streptophyta; class Magnoliopsida; order Asterales; family Asteraceae; genus Glebionis; species Glebionis coronaria. The sequence goes on from CM046876.1 coordinate 13,593,103, forward strand.
CTTGGTTATCCACAAGTTTCTCCATGAAAATCCATGTCCAAATCACAACCTACATCAACTTGGTGGTATAAAGATTGTCCACCTCATCCTCTTGTTATTTTTGATTATGTAATCTTGTATTTCTTTTACTTATGTATATGTATATGATGATGAATGATGATTAAAAATATTGTTTGGGGATTTGGTGTTGACAAACATGCTTAAAAAGATGAAAAATTATAAGAAACAAGGCTAAAATCTTGTTTAAATTTGTTGGCTGTATAAAACAGTAAATAATCATATGATGAACTGATAAAAATGGCATATATTAATGGATATACAGTAAGTGAAATGTCTTGTACACATGTGAGAGTTGGCCATGCAATGGAATCATTGTAATGAGTGAGATATGATCAAAACAAGTTTAGAGTACCAATCTGAGTTTACTGTTTTGGACGATTTTTAGAAAATACTTAGAGGGTGATTCAACAGTAGCTATAGAAGAGTTAAATGGAGCACATATCATGTAGTTTTTGTCATAAAAATTTGAGCTTCTATCTCCATATAGAACTCTAGATATGGCAGTTTTGGTGAACATGAAAATAAAAATCAGATTTTGTAAATTAAAGTATAATAATATTATATAAGCACTCAAATAAAAATAGTATAAAATGTGAATTAAAACCCACTAACTTATATAATATATTTATATAAATATGTATAATGGTAAATAAGTGGACATTTTATAAAAATGGTAACTTGTTAAGTTTTATAAGATATAAAAACTACAAACATGATTTTTACGACTTTTTCGGCTATTACCGTAAAATTAACGTTTTTGCTAAATAAAACTTAGACGGTTGGACCTGTCTAATATGAACTTTATAAAACTCATATACTGATATATAAACATATATAACAAGTAAAACCGATAAAACCCGAACTATATGACATACGGACATTAACGAGTTAAGTTAACGTTATTGGACTAATAATACAACAAAATGGACAAAAACACTTATAAACTTATTTATTGGGCTTAACCCATTTAGGCCCAACTTGTAAAGTGTAGATACTGATAATATAAGTATAACATGGATTAATACAAGTTAAAGAACTTATAATAAGTTTATTGGACTTAAAACACGTAAATAGGTAAAACTAGTAAACTAGTATAAACGTTACCGACACATAACACTAAAATGAGTAAATGAGAATATGTAAACCCACTTGATCATCATATATATATAATCATCATATGTATACATAATTGTTATTTTTATAAAGTCATTGGACATGAGTCTAAGACGAGTATTATTTGTCTAGGTTTCCGTGATTGAAGCACGTACCGTACGTCCGAATTGCCGATAACCCGCCTTCCCACATCAACGTGAGTTCATAGCCTCGCACTCTTTTAAATGTTTTAATGAAATGTTTTATAAACCCGCGAGGGAGATAACATGTTAGTTTTTATAAAATACGACACCATTTGTCCCGATTGTTTGTTTATTGATTTGGACCCAATGATTGTATGACCCGATTGTATGACCCGATAAATGATTAAGGACCCGATAGATAAAATCAAATGGATTATTAAAGTTAGGTTATGTCACTAAAAGTACCATTAGCATGAATTGTGAACTACCGGGATTTGGTAGACGCTTGTGCATATAATAGTACTATTTGGGGACGATCACCCCAGTTCGCGCCTTGACGGTTGATCGCCGTCATACCACATTGATTGGTAAGAGAATTTATGTATGAGAAGATTTCCATAGCGTGACCTTTGTGACGACACGCTAATTTAGATGGGCAAATTGAGTATCGGGTTAGCTACCCGTTGTTTGGTTTAGTAAGGTAACAATGTCATGCGGCTTATAATAATCCAATTAACGAAATACTACTATACGCACCGAATTACGATGTATTGCCTGACTAGAAATACGGGGTCATACTATTGATATTATGTTCGTGTTTTGGTTTTCATAACCATGTTCATATACGGTTTTTACTTAACTTTATACAACGTCATAAGACGTATCGTATGATGTTTTTACGACATAGGCTCGTATAATGATTTTTTTAGGCAAATGCCTATATTATAATTTTCGATAAGGATTTGTATAAAAATGACTTTGGCTATTTTATGGCCTATTACAAAGATTTGGACAAAATGATTTTTTGGTAATAATTTTATACCGATGTTATATTGATGGAATTTATTAAACTCTATGAATTCACTCGGCGTTATCGCTGACCTTTTCTTTTAACATGTTTTATCTCAGGTACTTGAAGGTAATTCTCGGGAAGACGACAAGAATTTATGGCCCGCACTTAAACAATATTTTACATTCAAAATGCTTTGTAAAACCTGTATGAAATATAATGGGTTGGGACCTATGTAACTTTGATATTTATGAATGGAAATGCTTTATTAATAAACGACGCGATTTTTATGCGTTGTCTATGATGTGAGTAATGTGCTATCCCGTAACACCAACGAGTCTTCCGCTGGATTGAGTTGTATAAATTTGGGGGTGTTACAGTTTGGTACCAGAGCTCTCGTTATAGAGAACGAAAGATTTTTAAAACCAAGGTTTTGAACAAAACATTTCAAAATCTTTTAACTATAAACATTTTTCTAAAAATGTCTAAAAATCTTTTGACTATAATGATGCCGAAGAATTCTCGAGTTACCGACAAGGCCAGACTGAGAAAGTGTTATTTTAATATATATATAACTTGGATTATATTTATATATATATGATGTAATTTTATTACATGATTGTTTGATGATTATTTTTATATTTATACGAGGCATTTATACGACGTAGATTGTCACAAGGAACCCTAAATCCCCTAGTAAACTAATCAAAGCTATTCTCGTAGGAATTCTAGCTATCCTAGATCTAAACCAAGTTGTAGATAATTATGATCCCAACAAATGGTTGATATTCGTAGAATTGTAGATAGTAGTTGATTGAAATCTTGAAGAAGAATTGGCGAGACTAAATCTGATATCGATGACATGACGATCTTTCTTTATAGAGTGGAGTTTGACAAAACGTTACCACCTAGAATGATGTCATCTGATTCGTTATCACCCAATTCTTAAATTGAAATCGAAAGGGTGAATGTTGCACTTGAGGCTGTCATTGGAACCATTACCCAAAAGCCTCATGCCACTAATACCTTTCCGAGAAGTCTAATTGAATGTATGAGTCATCTCATACTAGTGACTCATTTGATAATTGTTGTTGTAAGAGCTATAGGATCGGAAATTAAGTGTTGATCATATCGAGCTTTTATTGCCATATTAAGGTTTATAAATAAGGTTGAAAGTATTGGAATATGAAGTAGGATATCGCATTGAGTATAAGTTGATTGAAACTTGAATGAAGTAAAATTTAACTCGTATGGAATATGAGATTGTTAAGAGGAAGTCGTTAAGTTCTGTGATTGAATTATAAGGTTTTAATTGATTGTTGATTCGTGTTAAGTGTTGTTCCTAGGCCATTGTCCACTACCGAGGATGCCCAGTGTCCAAGAAATAAATTGAAGAAATCTTCTTCTGAATTGAGACCGATGGATCTTCTGGGACATGTGGAACACCTAATGACTCTTGTAGATTAGTATTCATTGTGGTATCTTTTGGAAAAAAATAATCCCTAACTTAACTGAGACATCAGTTGGTAGGATGAGATCTTGGAATTGTATGACATAGTGACACATAATGTGTTACGGTACAATTCGACTTGTTTGTGATTAATGAAAAGACTACCTTCGATTGCTAAATCCTAAATGTATCGATGTTATCTATCTTTTATTGCTTCATCCTAATGTTCGCATTAGTGATGCAACCATTGAACAAGTACTCATCTCGATTTGAGTTACGTTGTGGATTATTCTTTTTGAGTGCCATCGAAATCATGAACCTCATGATTAATTGGCTAAGCTCATTTCCTATCATATTGAAGTTAGTTCTTGGTGAACAACTTTTCATCACTCTTTTGCAGATCACTCATTGTTTTTATAAGATAAAACGATATCCTTCGAGAAAATTTAATTTTCATCACAATAAGGATTATTCAAAGTGAGATTTATAAGTGATTGATATCAAAATATAGTTGTTTATGAAACGCTTTGGAAACTTAATTATTTCCATAACAAAGAAAATCTTTGTAAATATATTTTTGATTCTTATTTAAGAATTAAGCATGAAAATGTTTTTATTATAAACATGATGATAAGATTTTGACGAACTGAGTATTGCATCGTTAATCTTGAAATTGTATATAGTTGCGCGCCTACATACAATTTGGAATGGACCATGCAAGACTGATTAGTAGTCACCATAAAACTAATGAATAAACAATACATTTTCTTTGAAGATTGTGAAAGATTAAATTTATGAGATCTGCAAGAAGTGAAAAATAGGGACATAGTGTTAGGGACACCTACATATGTGCCTGTACTATCTATTCTTCTGAGTCGAATTTACTCATCCGTGAAAATTGACTTATTTGACAATTGACAATTACTTCTTTTCCAATTCTCCTGTAGTGAGATTCTTAGGAAAATATCTGATTACCGAGTGTTGATACCCGACTGGATGTATCGACGTTCTTATCAATTCTTTTGATTTGATTTCATTTGAATGACCTGGGTAACGATCCGAGGAGCTTTCGAATGCGTACTCAAATTATGAAAACATGGGATATATTCATATTTCGTTAAATGTTTTCGTCTGGATCTGATTTGAAATTCTCTCGCATAGATTATGCGTTAACCTTACTCTTTTAATTGTAGTTGTGACTCCATATATCCGTGAATTGTGAAGGATTATGAGTTATTATTATTCTTTTGAGAAGTTCACATCTTATCGATGGCAATAAAACTGAAAAGTTGATAGTGCCAGTAGAATGAATTGATTGATTATGCTATGACGACATTGTCTTAATTGATGGGAACTCGAGTAGAATTCCCCTAAATGATAAGATGTTGATTATCAAAAGTGATCTAAATAATTCTTGATGGATGACCATATCCTGCATTTAGACTTGAAATTATACCATGGATGGTTGTGAATTAGTCATAGATATTATAATCTAGAAAGAACCTAATATGATTTTATTAAAAGATGTTTATGTTATCTGAACTTTAGGAGGTATTTGTTGGTACATTAACTAGACTTTCGCCATTAAGGAAAGTTGAATTTGGTATTGATTATATTCTCGGTGATGTACCTGTGGCTTGTGCACTATACGTCAGCACCATCTGAATTAAAGGAATTATCTTACAACTGAGAGAGTTGCCGAAGAAAGATATTATTCTACCAAGCTCGTCAACATGAAGAACTATGGTGATATCATTCCTTATGTTTACTAATTACTGTGAACGGAGTAAATTGACAATCGAAAACGATATCCATAACTCGAAATGGAAGATTTGTTCGATCATTTACAAGGTTCTAGTGTATGTTTTAAAGATTTGATCCATGGCATGGTTATCATCAACATCGCGTCCACGAAAAAGATTATCTATTCCAATCACTACATCTGATACTTGTAATGAACATTATGAGTTTCACGTAATGACGTTTGGATTGACTAATACACATGTAGTATTCATAAATCTGATGAATCACGTGTGTAGGCCGTAATTTGATAAATTCATGCTCGTGATCATTAAGGACCATTTGTTTGTTTATAAGAATAAGAATGAAGTTAATAATTAATTATAGATTGCCCTGAATTGGCCGAACAACTAAAACTTGTACCTTGAATATTTAACATAAGACTTAAGACTTAATCCTTTACATGATTTAACCGTGTGATTAATCGATAATGGAATATAAATTGACTCTTCAAAATTTAGAAGTCATTTAAGACTTTGAGTTATACTAAAAAGAAAGTGCAAATATATTTTGACAAATGTTTTAACAAAGGATTTTAAGGGATTATTCCGTTATACACAAACCATTTAACTAAACTTCTGTTTAGGGGTAAATGTTTGTGTATACCTCAAGATAACCTAAGAGGGATTGAGGAAACCATTTAAACCATGACTTGAAATTTGAAACGACAATTTTTGCTTTTCAAATAAGAAAATTTTGACCAAAGTGTAACCAAAGATTTTTCGAACATTTACGAATCTTAATAATCATTTTCGATAAATCAACAAAAATCGTGTTAATTAAATTCAAATTTTATTTTGAACACCTTTAAATAATTGGACAAACTGAGAAAATTCAAAAACTTTTTGTGTTTACGTTTCATAAAAATTAAATATTTATTTAATTAGTTGTAATAATTATCGACGCTTTAAAACGTCAGATTAAGCAAAACTGATAAAAATGATAGTTGAGACAAAACTAAAACTTAGAAAATATAAAGAAAGAATTTTGAATAAATACGGTTATGATATTTATTTCACCAGGAAAGTGAACATAATTACTGACACATTATGTATAAAAGATAAAGAACCAATTAGGACATGTTCCTTAATAATGAAGGTGCAAAATAAATTGCCGAACAATTTAAAAATAGCCGATGATTGTAAAAAGGATAATATAGATAATAAAAAGTGGTTCGCGGCTAATGTGAACCATTAGAATTGAGAAGCCGATAGCGTTAAATATTTTAAAGACCACTTGTGATCGCCTAAATATGGAGATTTTGAGATGTAGTCATCTTGTAAGTATAAGTATTCTATTCTTGTCATTTCTGATTTAATGTATCATTATCAGAAGAAGTTGTACTAATGACAAATTATGAAGGCAGACATCGCCTCATACCTTAGTAAGCGTCTAGCTATTGCAAAGGTCATCATCTGAATTTGATTCAATTTGGGTCATCGTCGACAGACTGACCAAATCTACTAATATCATTCCTGATAGATTCTTGATGAAGAAATTGACTCTTTTGTATTTAAAGGAGTTATGTAAACATAGTGTGCCTGTATCAAACATCTGTATCAAGATCCTCGCTTCGCAACGAATTTCTAGAGATTTGCTCAGAAATCATTGAGAACGAACCTTGATGAGAGTACTATGTACCACCCCAATCGAAGGGACGAGGTAAAGTAACGATACAAATTAATATAAGTGCTATTTTATGTTTGAATGAATGACCTTTGGTAATAAATCGTATAATCGTTTTCCTTTGGAAGGATTACCATTGATAATCATCGTATTAGGATTAAGATCGAATCTTGTTAGGATCTAAATATTAGAGCATCTGTAAGCATGAGATGAAGACACCCGACATACACCCATTGTGAGTTGGACATGTCTTTTAGGTTTAAGGTTTCCTAAGATGGGGAACCTAACCTTGCAAAATACCCGACCCGCGAAACCTGAAATGATTGTTGAAATTAGGATCTGATTATTGACTGCCGGTAGTGGGCAAGAGATTATGTGAATATGAAATGTAGATCTTGAAGTGCCAAATGGGTAGCGAGGTTATGCCAAAAATTTTAACCTTGGGAAAAATGAATTAATGATCTGACAAATCAGGGGATATAAGCCCCCGTTGTATGGGACCATTGAGATGATGTGAAAGATTGATTTGAAAGGCATATAAGCTGGATCTACCCTAGGACTCCAAGAGCTGCGTGAATTATGTTTCATAAATCGAACTTGATAAATATCTATCAAGTGAAAATCTGATTGTTTCTTAGTAAAGCTTAGATCGGCGAAAAGTTGCATTCATCAAAAACCCGTGAACATCATGGATAGAGAAAGTAAGTCAACATTAAGTCTGATCTTATTCCCATAGTTATGTTTGCTGAAACTCGCGTATTGTAATAAATTACACTTGTGAGAAAAGACCGAATGTGTAGGAAATACCCACATGGCTTTAACTCTACAAGAAGCGAGTAGTAAGGTAAGATGATCTTTGAGGACAAAGATCCTGTTTAGGGGTAAATGCTGTGACAATCCGTCATATTATGGTTGATATTTTATTCTCAAGTATTATATAAAAACATTATTTTAATGTTATAATATGAACTCACTTACTTTTAGGAAGTAATTTGGACTTACGTCTTGAAGTAGCGTCGACTACGTCTAAACCGGAGGATTCAACGTTACGTGCTTACGTTTACATACACCGTCTTTGGTGACAGTCCGACATTTCAGAAAATAAATTTATCCGTGAATGTTATTTTGGAGTTTTAAATTTGTGTTGGTTCATAAACTCACAAATTTACGAGAAGAGATTAGGACTTACGATTTTATTTTTACGTCCTTTACGACTAAACCGGAAACCTTAGGATTACGTATTTACGTTTTCGAACTCCGTTTTTGATGAGACAATTTTTATTAGATTCGTTTTGTGTCGTTGATTCATAATTTATAAAAACGTTTTTCGTAAAACGACCCGAGGGCACGCAAATCGAGAAAACTAGAATCGAGGAATACCCGTAAATTAGTGGGATGGGATAAACTAATTTATCCCACCCCACTACACATGGGGCGGCCTAACATCACCAACACATCTCTTATGTGTCAACCTTGCAACACTTAGCTTAACACTTGTCCATTAGCTTACTAGTTAAGCCACAAACTTGACAAAACCACTCAAGCTAAACAACTAACCTCACTTCCCACTCATGCAAACCACCATAACTTTCTCTCATCTCTCTCATTATGCCGTCCACTCCTTCCACCCTAAACACCCTCATTTGATCAATTCAACCCACAAAATCATGTGTTATTCACACATATGTTGAAGCCCTTTTGAAGCTCTATAGATTGGTGGTGCTTATAACATCCAAGGAGGAGTTTTTATTGAGTCTTGGGGCTGATTTTCTACAAGGAGTTCTTGAAGAATGGTGATCTTGAAGATGGTCTTGGTTATCCACAAGTTTCTCCATCAAAATCCATGTCCAAATCACAACCTACATCAACTTGGTGGTATAAAGATTGTCCTCCTCATCCTCTTGTTATTTTTTTATTATGTAATCTTGTATTTATTTTACTTATATATATGTATATGATGATGAATGATGATTAAAAATATTGTGTGGGGATTTGGTGTTGATAAACATGCTTAAAAAGATGAAAGACTATAAGAAACAAGGCTAAAATCTTGTTTAAATTTGTTGGCTGTATAAAACAGTAAATAATCATATGATGAACTGATAAAAATGTCATATATTAATGGATATACAGTAAGTTAAATTTCTTGTACACATGTGATAGTTGGCCATGCAATGGAATCATTGTAATGAGTGAGATATGATCAAAACAAGTTTAGAGTACCAATCTGAGTTTACTGTTTTGGACGATTTTTAGAAAATACTTAGAGGATGATTCAACAGTAGCTATTGAAGAGTTAAATGGAGCACATATCATGTAGTTTATGTCATAAAAATTTGAGCTTCTATCTCCATATAGAACTCTAGATATTTCAGTTTTGGTGAACATGAAAATAAAAATCAGATTTTGTAAATTAAAGTATAATAATATTATATAAGCACTCAAATAAAAATAGTATAAAATGTGAATTAAAACCCATTAACTTATATAATACATTTTTATAAATATGTACAATGTTAAATAAGTGGACATTTTATAAAAATGGTAACTTGTTAAGTTTTATAAGATATAAAAACTACAAACAAGATTTTTACGACTTTTTCGGCTATTACCGTACAATTAACGTTTTTGCTAAATAAAACTTAGACGGTTGGACCCGTCTAATATGAACTTTATAAAACTCATATACTGATATATAAACATATATAACAAATAAAACCGATAAAACTCGAACTATATGACATACGGACATTAACGAGTTAAGTTAACGTTATTGGACTAATAATACAACAAAATGGACTAAAACACTTATAAACTTATTTATTGGGCTTAACCCATTTAGGCCCAACTTTTAAAGTGTAGATACTGATAATATAAGTATAACATGGATTAATACAAGTTAAAGAACTTATAATAAGTTTATTGGACTTAAAACACGTAAATAGGTAAACCTAGTAAACTAGTATAAACGTTACTGACACATAACACTAAAATGAGTAAATGAGAATATGTAAACCCACTTGATCATCATATATATATAATCATCATATGTATACATAATTGTTATTTTTATAAATTCATTGGACATGAGTCTAAGACGAGTATTATTTGTCTAGGTTTCCGTGATTGAAGCACGTACCGTACGTCCGAATTGCCGATAACCCGCCTTCCCACATCAACGTGAGTTCATAGTCTCACACTCTTTTAAATGTTTTAATGAAATGTTTTATAAACCCACGAGGGAGATAACATATTAGTTTTTATAAAATAGGACACCATTTGTCCCGATTGTTTGTTTATTGATTTGGACCCGAATGATTGTATGACCCGATTGTATGACCCGATAAATGATTAAAGGACCCGATAGATGAAATCAAATGGATTATTAAAGTTAGGTTATGTCACTAAAAGTCCCATTAGCATGAATTGTGAACTACCGGGATTTGGTAGACGCTTGTGCATATGATAGTACTATTTGGGGACGATCACCCCAGTTCGTGCCTTGACGGTTGATCCCCGTCGTGCAACATTGATTGGTAAGCGAATTTATGTATGAGAAGATTTCCATAGCGTGACCTTTGTGACGACACGCTAATTTAGATGGGCAAATTGAGTATCGGGTTAGCTACCCGTTGTTTGGTTTAGTAAGGTAACAATGTCATGCGGCTTATAATTTTCCAATTAACGAAATAGTACTATACGCACCGAATTACGATGTATTGCCTGACTAGCAATACGGGGTCATACTATTGATATTATGTTCGTGTTTTGGTTTTCATAAACATGTTCATATACGGTTTTTACTTAACTTTATACAACGTCATAAGACGTATTGTATGATGTTTTTACGACATTGGCTCGTATAATGATTTTTTTAGGCAAATGCCTATATTATGATTTTCGATAAGGAATTGTATAAAAATGACTTTGGCTATTTTATGGCCTATTATAAAGATTTGTACAAAATGATTTTTTGGTAATAATTTTATACCGATGTTATATTGATGAAATTTATTAAACTCTATGAATTCACTCGGCGTTATCGCTGACCTTTTCTTTTAACATGTTTTATCTCAGGTACTTGAAGGTAATTCTCGGGAAGACGACAAAAATTCATGGCCCGCACTTAAACAATATTTTCCATTCAAAATTCTTTGTAAAACCTGTATGAAATATAATGGCTTGGGACCTATGTAACTTTGATATTTATGAATGGAAATGCTTTATTAATAAACGACGCGATTTTTATGCGTTGTCTATGATGTGAGTAATGTGCTATCCCGTAACACCAACGAGTCTTCCGCTGTATTGAGTTGTATAAATTTGGGGGGGTTACAGATCATGTATCGACCACCGGAAAATTTACCAGATCACCATTCTTTTTCGAGATTCATTCCACGTATAGTGGTTTTATCGGATCTGCTACGATGTCTAAAACATTTTCCAGAACAATTCCCGATCATGCTACCATCAGTGGTGAGAGAAAGAACAGGATGTTTCCAAGACTGCTTTTGCACACGTTATGGTCTCTCTAAAATTTCGATTTATACTTCTGAGCTCCCAAATGCTCCAGCTACAGTATGAAACTTATGAATAAAATTTTTCCATGACTTCTATGACAAAATCGTCAGTAAATTTATTGATAACATTATGATCTGTTAAACCCTAGAGTGGAACACGAGAATCATCTTCTCACAGTTGTATAAATCTCTAATAAAAGAAAATTATATACGCAGCTTCGTAGATGTGAAATTCAGTTGAACAAGGTGGCGTTTCGGAGCCACCCTATTTCAACAGATGGTCAAAACCGATGTCTGAAACTGAAGTACGAAATCGCTAGAATTCAGTGGCTACAACCGAAGAAATTGTTGACCGTTCTCACGATTAGATTTCCATGGCTAAGCTTGAACATAAAGGAGAGGACCTACACTAAAATTTTCGTCTCCATAAGATCCTACGCTAGGAGAAGTCTAAATTACCGAGACTCGTAATTCTTTCATGACTATTCACCTATATTCCACCAGAATGTACCATAAATCCAGGAAGAATTTTGATAGAAATAGTATAACACGTTGAGGCAGCTATGTTCATATCTAATGCCTGCCATTCCAACAGGTTTAAGATAAAACGCCGTCATGCTATCGAGTTATTACTACTAATAGAAATGCTGAGCAGAAAGGAGACAAGATTCCATGCAGATTGTTATCAGTTTACTATAGAACTCAGAAGAATATGATACTATCTAATTCATTGTCGACCATTTAAATTAGCCTACGCGTTTTCTCTCATCCGAAGAGATTTCACAGTAACAGACCTGCAGGAAATTCAACAATAAATCTTAAGATTTCAAGGTATTCCATCGACCATAATATTAGACAGAAATTCATGATTTACGATAATGTTTTCCTTTATTTTCACGTTCACGCGTATGTTCATCTTTATGTTTACGCTTACTCTCATGTTTACGCCTCACGTACACAGTTATGATTTTATTCATATGTTGCCCATCTCATGAATTACGTCTACGTTCGCGTTTATGACATTGTTCATGTTAAGATTCATGTTCCATCTCACGATACACGTTTCACAAGCTTGTTACTGAATACGGTCACAGAAAGCTTAAGAAACCAGACTCAAGTTTAGCACAGCGTTTCCATACCCAGACAGATGTTTCACGTCTCAGGCCGTATCGTTTGGCATTCTTTCCTCAGTCAACATACATACATGATATGTCCTAGTCCTAGTATCATGTTCACGATATATTCCATGCACAACGTTCATCAGATGATCGCGAACCATGTTACAATTCCTCACGTAGCACGTTCACAATTGTTCAAGTAGTTCGTTCTAATACGTCTCTAGTACCTTAAATCAGAGATATAAATGTTATCTTTCCAAATTAATTGTATGTATCATTTCATGTATTCTACATGTTATAGCTTACTCATTCGATCAGATTTAGAAAATCCATCTTAAGTATGGAACCAGAGACTATTCAGCATCGTCAGGACAGGGTCATCAGGACCAAGATTTTCTTTGTGTTTAGATCTTTGAAGGAGTCGTTTCGAGCGGGAAGCCACTCGGAACAGATGAGTCCATCTGGACCTCTCATCCTTTTCCTTCAATAATTCAGTTAAGTTCTCTTCAGTCATGTTACGTTCCATCTTCACTTCAGTCATGTCACGTTTATACTCTTTCAGTAGCAGTATGTTCTAAATCGAAGACGAATGATCTTTCAGCTTATATGTCTTTTCATCCTTCATGCTCTTTCAACATATGTGTCCTTTCAGCTTTTATAACTTCATCAGCTTAATTACCTTTAATTCAAGGACGAATTTTATTTTAGAGAGGGAGAATTGTAAAACCACAACATAATCACATCCTTAATTCGAGGACAAATTATTTTTTAGAGTGGAAGAATTGTAAAACCCGTATTTAAAATCTTCGAATATTAAATACGCGTAGTCTCAGCTTTAATTTTAATTAAACGTTAACATTAAATTCGCAGTCTCAGTTTTATTTAAATATTACAAAAAAAATAATTATTCAGAAAATAATTATTAAGTTTCAGAAAACATTACTTATGTATTACATATGTATTACGTATGTATTATTTATAATACATTACGTTAAGGAATTAAAACACGAAAAATATAAATACGTATACGTGATAATTTATAAGTGTCGAAAAATAAAACAAAAAACTTATATATATTAAGGAGTGGCGGTTTATTTACAAATAAAGAAAGAAAGTGGCCTTTTAGGCCCGACCTGTTTTCAAAATAAAACAAAGGAAACAATATACACTTGTATCTCAGTTTGTCACAACAGTACAAAAAAATGGCTAGGGTTAGGGAAGAAGCTGCTGCCAATTAAAAATCAAGAACAAGGGTTTTCGGGATTGACTTGCATCTTTGATTCGTGTGTTTTGCCATTCCTTTATCAAGATTACAACGGTAATCATTTCCCTTCCCTTTGAATTCAGTTTATATCACGATTTGGCATTTAGGATGTATACAAATGAAAATTATAAAGTAAACATGATTTAGTAAGCAAAAGAGGGGTGGTGGGTTTTGTTTAGTACACGAATACCAAGACACCAGGTCTCGGTGTATGTGGTTTGTGGCAGCCATGACCCACACAGGGGTCGTGGTGCTTGGTTTTGCCAACCACATCCTTTAAACAACCCAAACAGGGGAGTCGCGTTTAAAGGGGGTGTTTGGGTTTATTATACAGCAGGTAGAAAGAGGTCAGCAAGGTGTGTTTGGTGTAAGCAGTGGGAACAACTGCATAAGCAGTGGGAACAATACCTAAATGGGGAGAACTATAAACAAAGTAGTGGGAAACAAAACAGTGGGAACTTTTAACTAGTAGTGGGAACTGCTGTTGGGTGACGTCAGCCAGGGGGACCACAGCGTGGGCTGTGGTGGGCCTCAGTTTGGTTTGACCCGAGACATGAGTGTCTCGGGAAGGTTTTAGCACGAGTTTCGGGGTCTCGCGTGTAATTATGAAATTCGAGGTTCATCTTTATATTTTTTTATATCATTTTTATAAATTAGTTTTATAAATAAATAAATCAAGTAGTTTTGTTTTATTAATTTAATTAATAAAATTTAATTGATTTCAGTTAAATCTTTTTTTATCTACTTCAAAAACAGGTGATTTATTTAAATGATTTAATTCTCATAGAAACAATTTTGGAAACGATTTATTTTGGGAAACTTTCTAATTTAGGAAACTTTCTATTTTTAGCAAGTTACTAATATCAGTATTAAAATACCAGAATATAGTATAATACAATAATCAGAATACAGTATAATAAACTGTAGTCAGAAGTACGAGATATACACTAATCAGTAATGTTATCGAACAATCATAACTTATCAGATTATATATAAACAGTAACAAAAGAATAAAATAAATCAAACTGAGAACAGTTAAGATCAGTAAAAATAAAACGATATCAGTCGACTCATTTCACGTCCCTAATTTATGTAGTAACCGTGAAGTCGAGTAGATCTTTCAACTTTTATTCTTATTTCATTACTGGACACGAGGTACGGATTTTCCGTCCTTCAGTAAGGAATTCCTTTCCTATGCATGATTAGGATTTCCCGTCTGCAGCCAAATGTTTTCCCTAGTATATGTTATAAAATTTACAGTAATTGTCTAAATAACTAAGTTAAATTTCCTGAGCTTTATATACATGCATGACCAGTTATATTAGTTACAGAGGTACCGTAACCATGACACTTGATGCACCTGTCATGACTCCTCTATGGGGGAGTGATTTCTCGCAGCATTCCATTTATTTCAACTTGGCCATTTTATTAGTATTATCAGCCGGGCGTAAGGGTGCATCCTATGTTATCAGTTTACAGCTTATCAGGTGAATGTGGCGTGTGCTCTACATCCTTCACATTGGAGTTGATCCCTCCACCCAGCACATTATTTAGAGGTCACCCCTCTACAGCATGACGAGGTCACCCCCTCCATGTATTCATGCAGACGTTGTTACAGCACATGACCTATATAAGCTCTTGGCATTTGAAATACAGTAATTGCATGTTTTCAGATTTAACAGATAATAATTCAGCTTTACTTTTATTAATCATACTTTTCAGAACATACACAGCTTTCCGTTGTACTTAACATATCATACCTATAGCTTCAGTATTTGTCATCTCCTTCTTTTTAGTACTTCTTATCGTGCTTTATATCCGTTCACTGGGGGTTATGCTCAGCCGTAGTTCTTTTCATGTTCTAACGACAGGTACACCAGGATGCTGTTAGGCTTCTGAGAGTACGTGCATTGGATGGAAGCTATCCAGACTTCTTTACTTTATGCACTTCATACATATATTTGCCTGTTTGGACATTGTTCAGTCCTCTCTTTCAGTATTTAATTTTCATGTTTTGAGCTTATGTTTGGATTACCGATGTTTGATTCGGGTATTCCTTTATGGTCAGTTAATGTTTTAGGAAATTTACCTTATATTCTTTGATGACACGTCATAAGTACACGTAACGATCCACTTATCCAAGTGAGGTGCTACAATTCTTGTAGTTGATCCTTCAAATCTTTTAGCTCAAGGAAGCCATGCGATAAAGAGCCTTGGAGACTGATTCCGCTTCCGAAACATGCTCGATGTTAATCTCCACCTTGCTATAGTAAATATACTCGAAAGTTCTTCTGGAAATACATTTGGAAACTCAAAAACAAAAGGCTGATCATTGATTTTTGAAACTTCAGAAATTGTGTCATAAAGGGTAGCTAGAAAATTTTCGTAGACATGGGATAATAAGACACGTGCTTGTAAACAGAAATAATTAGTACAGATTTTCCTGGTAGAAAAACTCTGATGAATGTACTCAGGAGCCTGAACATCGTTGAATATGATCTGATATGAATGGCGATCAATCGTAGCGCGATGTGTTGCAAACCAGTCCATAATCAAAATTCATATCGAACTCGCACATGTCCAAGGAGGTACGTTAGCAGAATGGATCTTGTCGTCAAACTGAAAGGAGAACCTGTATTACTGTGGGTCTGGTTCAGAAGATATACGTGAGTTATGTGTTTTGACTCGTGCCTTGAGAAAATATTCGTATGACATGTGTCTTGACTGGTGTCTTGACGTGTGTCTTCTGAAAATATACGTGGAACATGTGTCTTGACTGATGTCTTGACATGTGTCTTTAGATGTGAAAACGAATAAAGTTGAAAATTTTGGTCATAATACCGGAATTGGCGAGTCAGTTGGGCTGCTAACTTTTTTACTTCTGGTTACGTTCGTTACCGAAGTTCTATTGTTATCGCCAGACTGGTTGTTGTCATGGTAGTGGTCACTATCGTCTTGGTTGTCAGTTTCATGATGGTCATTGTCATGACCATGATTCATGTAACTATTCTGCTGAGTGGTCGGCTGGGTACCGGTTCCCACCCTTATGCCTGAAAGAATAGATGAGTGACATGTAACATTTAACTGAGAAAATAAAGACATGGAATGGGATGGTAGCGTCTGGTCGGTGAAGTAAAATTCTCGTCTGGTCGTTTCGATCTAACGCCTTCGCGTTCATCTTGTAGAATCTCCAAATTACGAGTAGCATCAGCATCTTGTAAAATCTCTAGATTATGAGCAGCATCAGCATCTTGTAAAATCTCCAAATTATGAGCAACATCAGCGTCTTGTAGAATATCGACAAGTGGAATACGCCAGAGATTATTGAGAATCGATAAAAATACACATGGAGTATGATAATTGGAATACTCATGGAATACAGTACGCGGAGTACATATGGAATTCGATACATGGAGTACACATGGAATTCGGTAGAAGGTGTAACACTCTCAATTTTCGTATCGGTACAGTGGAAGGGTATTTTAGAGTGTTACGGGATAGCACAATAACTCCAATCATAGACAACACATAAAAATGGTTGTACAAGGTTCATCATACATTCATTCGATAAAAAGTTTTAAAGTGCACAACAGGTCCCAAATTATACAGGACATTAAGTTTACAAAACATAGATCGAATGAACATTTTTAATTATGTAGGCCATCAGAGTCGATCTCCATCCGGATTACCTTCAAGCACCTGAGATAAAAACATGCAAAAATCATATCAGTGAATGCCGAGTGAATTCATAGAGTTTAATAAAACCGTTATATGAAACAATCGTTGAAATCTAAACACAAGTATAATATCAGAAGTAAGTCCTCGTATTGCTAGTCAGATAATATATAAATAAAAGAATACATCTTAAATCGTCCATGAGACCGTAGCCTCAATATTACCATTATAGGTAATATTATTATCGTTATTTGCATCGTATCATGTCAGATATTTAGATTATATAGGATTATTATTAGCCGCATGACATTGTTACCTTACTATCAAAACAACGAGCCGCGAACAGACAAACAATTTTCCCATCTAAGTTAGCGTGTCGTCACAAAAATCACGCTATGTAAATCTTCTCATACATAAATTCGCTTACCAATCAATGTGGTACGACGGGGATCAACCGTCAAGGCGCGAACTGGGGTGATCGTCCCCAAATAGTACTATCATATGCATAAGCGTCTACCAAATCCCGGTAGTTCACAATTCATGCTAATGGGACTTTGAGTGACATAACCTAACTACTAATAATCCTTTTTATCTCATTTATAGGGTCATTGCATCATTCGGGTCCATATCATTAAGCATACCATCGGGACTACTTGTGTTCTATTTTTATCAAAAACTAGCATGTTATCTCCCTCGCGGGTTTACAAATCATTTTATAAAACATTTAAAAGAGTGTGAGGCTATGAACTCACGTTGATAATGAAAGGCGGATTATCGGCTACAGGCGTGCTTCGGTCACGGAAACCTATATAAATAATAATCGGTCTTAGACATTTGTCCAATGAATTTATCAAAATAACAATATACATGATTATTTTGTACATATGATGATGATCAAGTGGGTTTATATATCCTTGTTTACTCATTTTAGTGTTTATGTATTGGTAACTTTTTACTAGTTTACTAGTTTTACCTATTTACATGTTTTAAGTCCAATAAGCTTATTATAAGTTCTTTAACTTGTATTAATCCATTTTATACTTGTATTATCAGTATTTATACTTTACAAGCTGGGCCCAAATGGGTTAATCCCAGTAAGTACTTTTTATAAGTGTTTAACTTAAAAAATCCAATTATTAGTCCAATATGCTAACTTAGCTCATTAATGTCCGTATGTCCTATAGTTCGGGTTTTATCGGTTTTTAATTGTATTAGATACTTATATATCAGTATATGATTTTTAAAAACTTTACATTAGACGGGTTTGATCGTCTAAGTTTTAATTGGCGAAAAACGTTAATTTTACGGTAATAGCCGAAAAAGTCGTAAAAATCATGTTTATAGTTTTTATAACTTATAAATATTATTCAACTACCATTTTTATAAATTGTCCATTTATTTAACCTTATACATATTTATATAAATGAAATTCATTAGTTAGTGGGTTTTAATTTCACATGTTATACTATATAATTTGAGTGCTTATATAATAGTATTAAACATTAATTCTTCAAAATCTGATTTTTAGTTTCATCTTCACCATTTTTATCATATCCAGAGTTCTACAATGATTTAGAAGCTCATTTTTGGATGGCATGAACTTCATATTATGTGCTACAAATAAGTTAGCTATAGCTACTGCTCATTGTATGTTTAACTATCCTTAACAGTCCCTACAAAACAGACTATTCAGATTATCACACTCATCTTGTTTTGATCATATCTCACTCATTTTGATGATTCCATTGCATGGCCAACTCTCACATGTGTATAAAATCTTATAATTACTTTAAAAGGATTCCATCATGCAAATTTATCAGTTTAAATTTTGGTTACTTACTGTTTTTATACAGCCAACAAATTAAGCATGATTTTAGCCTTGTTTCTTATGGTTATTAATCTTTTTAAGCATATTTATCAACACTTGATCCCCACACAACATTTTTATCATCATATATTCATCATATACATATACAACAAAAAATAAAATACATTTGATCTTTACAAAAATAACAAGAGAAATGGAAAGGATGATCTTCTTTACCAACCAAGAGTATATCTTGTTTTTGGAAGACAACAACTTGATGAACACCAAATATATCTCTAAGATCATCAAACACCAAGAAAGTTGGTTGAGAAATTAGCCTTAGGACACAAGCAAATCACCTCCTTTGTTGTTAAAATGGCCACCAAGCAATCAAGGCTTCAAGGTTACTCCATAATATAGCTAGATAACAAGTATCTTGTGGCTAGAAAAGATCAAATGGTGGTGTATGATGGTAGAGTGGGACGGCAATGGGGTGAGAGTGAGAGAGTTTTGAGAGTTGTTTGCATGAGAGAAATGGTGGTAAATGGTTTAGCTTGTGGTTTTGTGGTTAGTGGTAGCTTAAGTGTAAGGCTAAGCTTACACTTGTAAGCTTAATGAGTATAAAGATGCCACATCTTTGATGTGGTGTCTAGTTTGGGCCGTCCCTTAGTTAGTGGGGTGGGATAAATTATTTCGTCCCATCCCGCTAATTTACGGGTATTCCTCGATTCAAGTTTCCTCGATTTGCGTGCCCTCGGGTCGTTTTATGAAAAACGTTTTTTATAAATTATGAATCAACGGCACAAAACGAATCTAATAAAAATTGTCTCATCAAAAATGGAGTTCAAAAACGTAAATACGTAATCCTAAGGTTTCCGGTTTAGTCGTAAAGGACGCTAAATTATGCACGTAAGCCCAAATTTAAATCCGTAAATTATGAGTTCATCAACCAACACAAAATAAGTTTCAAAATATTATACGAGAAAATAATTCACTACCTGAAAATGTTAGATTGTCACAACTTTTCCTCCTAAAAGGGATCAACGTCCTCGTGATCCATTTCATTTTGATGTCTGTTTCTTATTGAAATCGAAGAGGTGCGGATATTTCTTCCATATTTCATCCTCTCGTTCCCAAGTATATTCCGGCCCATGCTTTTAATTCCATCGGATCTTGACAATAGGTATCCGACTTTGTTTCAGTTGCTTTACCTCACGATCCATAACCTCTACGGGTTCTTCGATAAAATTCAACTTCCCATCTATTCGAACCTTATCCAACAAAATTTTCTCATTACTCACTACTATACATTTCTTCAGATTAGATACATGGAATCTGTTGTGAACACCATGAAGTTCTGGGGGTAACTCTAGTTTGTAAGCCACCGGGCCTACTCTAGATAAAATCTTAAAGGGTCCAATATAACGGGGATTCAATTTTCCTCGCTTTCCAAATCTTATAACGCCTTTCCATGGCGATACATTCAACATTACTCGGTCACCCACTTTAAACTCCATCGGCTTCCGCCGCACATCCGCGTAACTTTTCTGTCTACTACGAGCAGTCAACAACCTATTCTTAATCTGAACTATCATCTCCGTAGTCTCCCGGAACAATTCCGGTCCCGTGAGCTGGGTATCCCCAACTTCACTCCAACATACAGGAGATCTACACTTCCTACCATACAAAGCTTCAAACGGTGCAGCCTTAATACTAGAATGGTAACTATTGTTATACGAAAACTCTGTTAACGGCAAATGTTTATCCCAATTCTTACCAAAATCTAACACACAAGCTCTCAACATATCTTCTAGTGTTTGTATCCTCCTTTCACTCTGCCCATCAGTCTAGGGGTGATAAGCAGTGCTCATGTCGAGATTCGTTCCCAAAGATCTTTGGAGAGATTTCCAAAATTTCGATGCGAATCTAGGATCTCGATTTGAAATGATCGATACAGGCACTCCATGCTTGCATACAACATTCTCAAGGTATATACGAGTCAGCTTCTCCAGTGAGAACTACTCTTTAACCGGAATGAAGTTTGCTGATTTGGTCAGTCTGTCGACAATAACCCAAATCGAGTTGTTTCCAGATGATGTTCTAGGAAGCTTGGTGATAAAGTCCATCGTAATTCGCTCCCACTTCCATTCAGGAATCTTTGGCCGTTGAAGTAGTCCTGAGGGCTTTTGATGTTCCGATTTAACTCTAGCACAATTCAAGCATTGAAGAACATACATAGCAATATCAGCTTTCATATTCGGCCACCAGTACAACTTCTTCAAATCATGGTACATCTTATCAGATCCCGGATGAATGGAATACTTAGATTTATGGGATTCTAACATAATCAAGTCTCTTAAGCCTCCAAACTTAGGTATCCACATACGACCTCTTAAGCATTTCACTCCATCAGCTCTAACCTCTAAAGGATCTCCTTCTCCTCGGAACCCTTCGTTAACAAAATTTTCTTTCTTACAGGCTTTTATTTGCGCATTTCTAATTTGCTCAGGCAAATTATTGTGCACGGTCAAGACTAGAGAACGTACCCTGATAGGCTCTCTATATTTCCTGCTTAATGCATCTGCAACAACATTGGCTTTTCATGGGTGATATTTTATATCACAATCATAATCACTTAACAATTCTATCCATCTTCGTTGCCTCATGTTCAATTCCTTTTGATCGAGAATATACTGTAGGCCTTTGTGATCGGTGAATACCGTACACTTGGTGCCATACAGATAACGTCTCCACAACCTAAGAGCAAAGACTAAAGCTCCTAACTCAAGATCATGAGTAGTATAATTCTCCTCATTCTTCTTTAATTGCCTAGAAGCATAAGCTATCACTTTCTCTCGCTGCATCAAAACAGCTCCATAACCTCTAAGAGATGCATCACAATATACTACAAAATCTTCACTCCCGTCGGGTAATGACAAAATTGGCGCACTACATAATTTTTGCTTCAATGTCTGAAATGCTCCATCTTCATCACATCCCCAAACGAAAGGTTTATTCTTCTGGGTAAGCTTAGTCAAGGGTTTAGCTATCAAAGAAAATTCTTTAATGAATCGCCTATAATAGCCAGCCAATCCTAAGAACTGTCGCACTTCCGTTGGCGTTGTCGGTGCAGACCAATTCTTAATGGCTTCAACCTTTGCAGGATCAGCATGAATTCCATCCTTTAACAAATTCAAAATAATCCTTAAATGTTCTCTATGTTCATCTTCATTCTTAGAATAGATTAGAATATCGCCAATAAACACAATCACAAATTTATCCAAGTAGGGCTTGCACACTCGATTCATTAAATCCATGAAAACCGCATGTGCATTAGTTAACCCAAATGGCATTACTTGAAATTCATAGTGTCCATAACGAGTTCTAAATGCAGTTACATGAATATCTTCTTCACGGATGCGAAGTTGGTGAAATCCGGACCGCAAATCTATCTTAGAATACACACTAGATCCTTGTAGTTGATCAAACAAATCATCAATCCTAGGTAAAGGATACCGATTTTTAATCGTCAACTTATTCAGTTCCCTATAATCAATGCACATACGAAAAGATCCATCCTTCTTCTTAACGAAGAAGACTGGAGCTCCCCAAAGCGACGAGCTCGGTCGAATAAAACCTTTATCAGACAACTCCTTAAGTTGTTTAGATAACTCCTTTAATTCAGAAGGGGCTAATAGGTAAGGCGCACGTGCCACCGGTGCAGTACCAGGAATTAAATCGATTCGAAACTCAACTTGACTTAGCGGTGGAAGTCCGGGTAAATCTTTAGGAAATACCTCAGGAAATTCACAAATAATAGGTACATCTACCAATCATTTCTCCCTAGACTCATTCCCGGTCACTTAAGCTAAGAATAACTCACAACCGTTCCTGATGTACTTTTGGACTTTAATACATGAAACGATTACCATCAATTACTAACGTCCTATTCCTGAGAGGAATCTTAACCTTCTTCTCTCCACATAAAATAGTAGCATTATTCAACGACAACCAATCCATACCAATAATAATATCAAAACTACCTAATTCTATCAACATCAAATCAATCGGAAAGGAATAGTTCAAGAGATTTAGAGAGCATCCTTCTAATAGCTTTTTAGTTTTCACTAATTTACCATCAGCCAATTCCACCTCGTAACTGGTATTTATCTCACCAGGTTCAATGTCAATAAGGGCACTAAATTTAGTGGATACAAAGCTCCTATCAGCACCCGAATCAAATATGGCAACAGCATAATGATTGTTGAGTAAAAACGTACCGGTAACGACATTCGGATCCTCTTTCTTCACCTCAATTGTTCCAAGTTGATAGACACCACTCTGGGGGTTTCTTCCAGGTACAATCGCTTTCAACTTGGGGCATTCCGATTTCCTATGACCTTCCTCATTACCGTTGAAGCAAATGGTTCCCTTCTTACACCTTTCAACCTTGTGTCCAAGCTTTCCGCAATTTCGGCACTACCAGCAGTCGCCAGCATGCCTCTTGTTGCCACACTTAGGACATCTATCATCGTTGCGCGGTGTGTTGTTGGTAAGAGCATTTGCATTCCCCTTTCTCTTGTTCTGACGACGATTGAAATTCTTCCTATTATCACCTCTATCTACACGATCACCGTCACCCTTTCTTTTCTCACCAACATGGGCTTCATCTTCCCTATCCTGAATTATCTGTCCAATGAGTTGGTAAGCCATTCGAACAGCATCATCAATGGTTAGTGATTTAGATGATGTCGCGTCCCCCCGAATATTCTTGGTCAACCCTTTAATATATTGCTCAATTTGGATCTCTTCGGGTTCCACCAATCGAGGACATATCAAGGCCAACTCATGGAATCAGTTTGTGTAACTATCAATGTCCACACCTTTCATTCTCAGATTAATCAACTCTTGTTCTAACCTAATAATCACACTACGGGGACAAAACTGCAAAGTCATCCACTTCTTAATTTCAGCCCAAGGAGTAGCATTAGCAGCATCAATACCCATGAAAGCAATTCTCCCGTTCCACCAAGTCAACGCACGACCTTTAAGAGTAGCCATAGCAAAAGTCACCTCATCTTCCTCCTTACACTTACTAATCCGAAACACCGACTCAATCTTCTCAATCCACTGGCTTAATCCTACAGCACCTTCAGTTCCATTAAAAGGTAGAGGTTCACACTTCATGAACGTCACATAAGTACAACCACCAACTTCAGGTGCATTAGTTCCAAGTCCTCCTACATTTCATCCAGCATTAGCATTCACATTATTACATTCACATTCACATTAGTACCGCCAATTCCACTACCGCCATCTCCACTACCGCCAGCTCCACTACCGCTAGCTCCACTACCGCCAGCTCCACTACCGCCATCTTTATTTCTAGCATTTGCCATAAATTTAGTCATAGATGCGGTAACTTGCTCTGTAATAATCCTACATACATCATCCTCAGTCACAGCTTTCTTGGGCGGCATAGTTCTATAATTTCACAATTTCAAAGTATTAAGCATTCACCCAACAAGGGATTCATATAATATGGATTGAAATCATAATCAAGATACAAATAAGACACAATATGGAATTCAAGACAAGATACATATTTCATTCGATTTGAAACAAAAGAATTGTCTTAATTACATCCCATATCAAAGTTCTAGCACTATACATACTCAAAATTCGTGCCAAGTCTACTACTAACAAGTCGGTTTAGTCAAAGCTACAAAAGTACAAAAGATACAAAGGTCACTATTAAACACAGACTTGTTGATCCTAAACTTAGACCGATTAAGCTTTGTGTATACGAGATTAGATCAAGTAATACAGGTAGAGAAACCTTTGCTTATGAATAAAGTAACTAAGTGTTATGCGGAATTAACACTTAATCTAAAACACAAAGATGTTAAACAAACTTTCACTTGTATTAGAATGAACGAACTTGATTACAATGAAAGAGGTTTAACTTGTGAAAACTTATGAAAACTAATAATAACTTTAACCTAAAAGATCTTCTTTTATAGATTAAGAAGTCTTGTACAATAAGCTACGAATCAACTATTCTAGGTAAAGATAATAATAGAAAATACAATGTCGAGCTTATCTTTACCATACACATATAAAGAAACAAATAAACAAAAAGATTCGTATGAAGATATATTCCATCAGTGTCAATCTTCAAGGCTGTCAGCGTTGACTTCTTCAAGTGTCAACGCTTGGCTGTCAGCGTCCAATGTCATCCTATCAGCGCTTGAATTCTTCTTAACAGCGTCTAGTGAACTGACCCATAATTTATTCCCAACAATCCTCCCCTAAACTTGATATCTATTCCAATGATCAAGTTTCTGAATAAAAACTTAAGGCTTAGGAGGAATCTTGCAAAAACTTCTTATGTTGGTGATAAACATATCTAATCAAGTCCTTGGCCACGTCACTAGTATAATCAATCTCCAAGGGTGTCTCCTTCATCTTCTCCAACACTTCTTTGGACAAGAAATAGTTAGCATCCACAAGTAGATACTCTGAAAACTTTGTAGAGCTCAAATGAAATACACCACAAGTAGAATAAAGCCTCCAATGAAGATTACTGAGATCATCTTCAAGATCCTTCCATATGGCAGGATCTGCTTCTCTTGGACCACACAAAGTCAAAAATGTGTTCCAAAGTCTTATTCCATTTGCTGAAGTAGGTGCTTCAGCTGTATACTTGGCCTCTATTAATCTCCATAGATGCACCAAGTCTTCTCTGTCTATGCTTGCAAAGATAGAAATAACTGAAGTGAAAGTATGTACCTCCTTTCCAAATCTGCCAATCTTCCAAAATCCACACTCATCTTCATCAAAACTGATGATTGGATTTCTGTCATCTAGAGGTACTACATTAACCAAATCTGAAGCTTCCAATGGAGAAAGCTTGAGGTGCTTCCTTATGACACTTTCAGTTGGATAATACACATCCATATCTTTGGGAAATTGAAGAGGATCTCCTTTCTTCACTGGTCTTTGAGCAATCCTCATTTCCTTTTGAATCTGCATTTCCTCAGCAAGCTCTTGTTTCCTTTCTTCTGAAAGAAACTGGTAGACATTATTTTCTTGCACATTCCTCCAAATAGGATGTGCCCTATACTCTAACTCCTCAAAAGATAAAGCCAGCAACTTCTTGTATGTCCATCTAGGTTGATGGCATCTAAGCAACTTGTAATACAACTGCCTTCTATCTCTTTTAAGCCAGGTCTTGACCTCTTGTGCATTAAACCTCAAAATCACCTTTATATCATCTTGTACCCTGAGAAGAACTTCCAATCCCCAAATTTGATCTGACAAACTCATCCCTGGGTTGTCCATAACCTTGTCTTCCCAAGCATGGTACATTCTGGTGATTTCTGGAAGGTCCCAATCAATCTGATTCTTCAAATCATTCAATCTTTCCTTTGCTAACTCATCCCCATATTCAAGTCTTTCTGGATCTTCAATAATTTGAACACTTGAATCTGAGCTATCTCCTTTTCCATCATCACTTTCTTCCTCACTCTCAGAAGTGGCAACAAATGGTGATCTACCACTCCTCTTCAAATCTCTTTCCAAAAGTTGTGCAGCCAACTGTTCATCAAATGCAATTTGTGCTGCATCTTTCTTTGGAACATCTTCTTCAACCAGAATCCTCTTACCCTTGTCTTTTGGATCAATAATAGGTAAGGTAGAAGAAGAAACCTGTGTGGACACATCTTTGATTATTGTTGATGACTGGAATACATCAACACCACCTGCAACTTTGTCAGCGTTCAAGTTACCTTTATCAGCGCCCCGATTACCTTTGTCAGCGCTGGATGTGTCAGCGTTCAAACCTGTATCAGCGCCCATTGTTTCTGTGAAAGATCCTTCCAAGTTTAATGGTGTCACCTTGGATGTATCAATAACAGGATGCTGCTTCAGACTTGTAAGAGCTTCAGCAATACCTAAAGATTCACTAAATTGTGAACTCTTCTCACTGGCTGTATGAATCAGCTCATCCTCTTCATCCTCCCCTTTGGAAGATTCCTCCATCCTACTCCTGCTACTTGGATTCTCCAAAACAGTTACCCGCTCCCTCAATACTTGGAGTTCACGGCCCTGTTTGTTGACAATTTGTACAAGGCTGACATTTTGCTTTTGCAAGCTAATGACAGCAGCCGTCAATTCAGTCAATGTCATAGGTTCCAATCTGCCCTCAGCTAAAATGGGGATTTGACCTCCCAAAATAGAATCATAGGGCATGGATGAGGTCTTAATGATGTTGGGACTGTCTTGACCAGCATCTAAGCTTGTGTCAATAGCCCCAGCCTCATCCATGGCACCAGCCACACTTGTGGAGGTGGTTCTCTCTGCAACAAGGCTAGGACCACTAGAGGAGAACACTCCAGTAGTACGTTGGCGTTTATTCAACCTAGATTGTAATGGGGTGGAAGATGAGGTAGATTGTGTGGGTGTTGGTTGGTTAAGGGGTGTTTGGGATTGTTCAGGGATGTTATCAGCGTTGGGATTGGCTGTGTCAGCGCCAACATTTTGAGTGTCAGCATTGACATTAGGTTGGTCAATGTCCATGTGGGCTGGTGAAGGTAATGGTTCATGGATAGGCTCAAGTTGGGGTGTAGGATCTGGTTGTGGTTGAGCAGCCTGAATTACTTCAAGCATAGCTTGGGTGAGAGGTATGGATCTGTTTGTGGAGCTCATTTTGGTAAAAATGGTTTTCTGTTGCTTAGGGATCTCATAAAAAGTGTCATGATCCCTAGTACAATATTCTTGTAAATCAAATACCATTTGAAAAAATCTTGGGTAAGCCAAAGTCATTTTACTTCCCTTATTTTTACACATCCCTTCAAAAATCATTTTTGAAAAATTATACTTAAGCCCACGTGTTATACAAACCAAAGCACTTGCAATTGACCTGTTTATTTCATTAAAAGAAGTACATTTTGGACTTAAGCATTGGAGAAGGACATGTATCAAATATTTCCAGTCAGAGGGAAATTCCTGCTTATGATATTTATTTAAAGTGACATCAGCAGGAATAGGATAACCCAATTCCCTAAGACCTTGTTCTATTGTTGCAATGGCAAGGGTAGTCACACCATCAGCGTCATCAAGACGCAAAGCTTGGCGAACCAAGGCTTCAGTGACCACCCATGTTCTTCCATAAACAGTAGATGTTAATGTGGTCACTCCATTAGCTGTTGTGGAACTGACATTATTCCAAAACTGTCTAATGTGTGCGACAGGGACTAATGGTACATGAGAAAGTGCATACCTTAAGGAGGATGCATTTAAAAATGCCACCATTTCTGAATACTGAGGGAACAAATCATTATCAGCGACCAAGTAAGCTACCATATTATGTTGGCTCTTGAACTCCAATGTTAATTTCTTTGAGTTGAACTTTGGTGCCATGTTGAAAGCTGTTTAGGTTATGTGATATGGGAAAAATCTAGGAGAAAAATGTTAGACAAGAAAATATGAATACCCAGAACAAAAAGTTTAGCCAAATTTATAGGAGAGATGCATGATTTTGATTGGTAAAAAATGAGGCAGTTATATTCAAAGAGCAATGATGAAAATATTGAATCAAATATAACTTATCTCATGCATTAATTAAAAGTAACAACTCCCCAAAATTACGGCCAAAGATTAGTCAAAAATAACAACTGGGTAGGGCCCACTAGGTGTCAACGGTCAAAAATAGCCCATCAGCGCCCAACGGCTATATTTTCTTGTCAGCGTTTGCGTAAAGCCTTGTCAGCGTCACGATTGGACGTAACAGCGGTTGGAGAAAAACTTGTCAGCGTCTAAAAATAAAAATATTTAAAAAGAAAAAGACCTTAACAAAGTAATTTATCCTAAGGGAAATATCTTACAAGTTGATAATAATTACTGGGCGGCAAGCACTGTCCATTTATGCACACTTGCTTAAGCAAGATAGACACAAACGTCCTCTAGTGTCCCTTGCTAACCAAAATACTTACCAACAAAGTTATTTCACAAAATTCTTTGTAACTCCCAGGTAAACCCATAACAAAACTATTCCCAAGTCTCCCATCAGACCACAACCAATTCTAAGCCAAAAATGTCTTGGCAGCATGCATAGTTTATCAACTTTGCATGCTACAGTGCCTCATGGTTTAATAAAACTAACCCATACTCACCTGTGGACACAATCTAGAATTGTGATGAGAGTATTATAAGAATACCCAAGAGTCCTAAAGGTTCCTTAAACCTCCCCTCAAACTATGATACATGAGTTTCTCAAAATATATATGAACATTAAAAATTTATGTCAAGATAGGAATATAAATATTCCAACCATCATCCATAAACAAAAACATGTCCAAATAGCTCTTCAAAGATCCATAAGTAACTCTGTATCCAATGGCATAAAGCTACCACTACCTGCACATTTAGATTGAAAACCACAAAACTAACATTTGTTGCTGACAGCGTCCCGACAACACTTATCAGCGTTGAAGGAACTCTTGTCAGCGTTAGACAATAATATCTCTAACAACGGCAAAATAACACTTGACAGCGTTACATTTACCTTTGTCAGTGTTAGAAAAATAAAGTGGAAAAATCTAAATCATCACAAAGACCAATAACAATGCATTATCCTGTACATACTTTTACAAAAAGGTTCCAAAACACATATTAAGTGAGATTAACCATTCCAATATTTGTTACCAAATATTGAAATCTTCCAGCATCAAAAGGTTTAGTTAATAAATCAGCCACATTATCTTCTGTGGCTACCCTATCTGGTTGTATTAAACCTTTCTCAAAGCAATCTCTTATAAAATGATGTCTAATTTCTATGTGTTTGGTTTTAGAATGATGTACAGGATTTTTAATAATGCATAAAGTACTGTTATTGTCTACAAAAATCTTGGTATGCATGAAATTATACCCATAATCCAACAGCTGGTTCTGAATCCATAAGACTTGTCCACAACAAGCAGCTGCTGCAACATATTCTGCTTCAGTTGTAGAGTTTGCCACCACTGTTTGTTTCTTGCATTGCCAAGATATTAATCTGCTCCCAAGAAATTGACATCCACCAGTTGTGGATTTCCTATCAAACTTGTCACCACCATAGTCACTGTCTGAATATGCAATAAGCTCCAATGGAGAATCTTTTGGGTACCACAAGCCAAGATCTGGATAACATCTGAGGTACCTAAAAATTCTTTTCACAGCAAAAAGGTGACATTCTTTGGGAGTCACTTGATGGCGTGCACAAGCACACACAGCAAACATGATGTCAGGTCTTGAGGCTGTAAGATACATCAATGAACCAATCATTGATCTATAGTGCCTAACATCCACATCCTTTCCAGCTCCAATTTTTCCCCAAGGGTGTTCCCTATCCATAGGAGTGGAAGCATCCTTTTCATGTGGAGAAAAACCATATTTCTTCAAGATTTCAGCTACATACTTGTCTTGGGAGATGAAGATACCATCTTCTTTCTGCTGAACTTGTAACCCTAGAAAGAAGTTCATCTCACCCATTGCACTCATCTTGAATTTATCTGTCATAAGCTTGGAAAAGTCTTCACTCATCTTTGGATTAGTTGATCCAAAGATGATATCATCAACATAGACCTGGACAAGTAATACGTCCTTACCTTTCTTCTTTGTGAACAATGTCTGATCTATGGTGCCCCTTTTAAAACCATTTTCCACCAAGTAAGTGGACAATGTACCATACCATGCTCTTGGGGCCTGATGAAGTCCATACATAGCTTTCTTCACTCTATAAACCTTGTCTGGATTCTCAGGATCTTCAAAACCAGGAGGTTGCATGACATATACCTCCTCAACAATTGTTCCATAGAGGAAAGCACTCTTCACATCCATTTGATAAACAGTGAAGTTCATACAAGAGGCATAAGCTAGAAAAATTCTTATAGCTTCAATTTTTGCAACTGGAGCAAAAACTTCTTCATAATCTATACCTTCCTCTTGTGTATATCCTTGAGCTACCAAACGTGCCTTGTTTCTGACCACAATACCTCTTTCATCTTTCTTGTTCCTTAGAACCCATCTTGTCCCAATTGGTCTCACATATCTAGGACAATCAACCAGCTCCCAAACATCCTGTATAGCAAATTGGTGAAGCTCATCCTGCATTGCTTCCACCCAACTAGGTTCTTTGAGAGCATCAAAAATCTTCTTGGGTTCTTCTTGTGACAGAAAACATGCAAACAAACATGCTTGTACAAGAGGGGTATCAACCTTCTTGTGTATATTGGCAATAAATCCACCAAGATTTTGATGGGATCTTCTTGTCTGAACTGGAGCCATAACATCACCAATGATCTGAGATGAGGGGTGATCCTTTGCTGTGGAAGTGAGAACTCCTCCTTCAAAAAGTCTGGTGTCCTCAACTTCACGCTCCATGTTGCCAATATCTTCTTCATCAGACTCTCTTTGATCAACAGAAATCTCTTCATGGACATTGGAAGGTCCACCTTGTTCAAAATGGGAAGAGAAAAGATGTGCAAAGGTGTTGTCAAAGTCTGAACCTTGTTTGTCAGCGCTTGGGCTAACAGCGCTTGAACTGTTGTTGTCAGTGTCTGAGCCATCAGCGTCTGAATTAGTCTTGTCAGCGCTTGATTTCCCTTTGTCAACGCCTGAAGAACCATGCATGTTTGTATTTGGTGGTATTTGGAAACCACCATTATCTTTTCTAGCAGCAGCAGCAGCAGCATAATACTCATCTGTCCATATAGGAAGTGTAACATATTCTTGTGTGGGAGATGACTCAACTGCTGGTGGTCCATCCTTCTTAGCAACCTGTATACCTGAAACATTACCAATTCTCTTTTCCAAAACACTTGAAGTTACCTTCACAATGTCTGGATCAGTAACAGGCATATAATTTAAAGCTCTAGATAAAGGTTCTAAGTCAAACAACCAATTTGGACCACTTTCAGGATCACTAGGTTTACTCTCTAAAAACCTAACATGTACCTTTTCAAGTATACGTTTTTCCTTTTTAATGTAAACCCTATATCCTTTGCTCTACACTGAATAACCCATGAAGTAGCCTTCATCACCTTTTGAATCAAATTTACCTAGGGCATCACTAGTTTCTAAAACAACTACATGACAACCAAAAGGCTTGAGAAAACCAATATTTGGCTTCCTTCCCCAGAGTAACTCATAAGGTGTCTTATTATGTATTTTGTTGACCAATGCCCTATTTTGAACATAACAAGATGTGTTAACAGCTTCAGCCCAAAAGGCTATAGGAAAGTGGGCATCAGCCAACATGGTTCTGGCTGCTTCAATAAGGGTTCTATTCTTCCTTTCAGCAACCCCATTTTGCTGTGGGGTTCTAGCTATGCTAAACTGCCTAGTAATCCCTTTCTTGGCACAAAAATCATCTAACAATTGATTTCTAAACTCACCCCCATTGTCACTTCTAATAATTTTGACCTCATTACCATTCTTCTTCTCAATCTGGGTAATGAAATTAATCAGACTTTGGGCAGTTTCACTTTTCTTGGCTAAAAAGAAAGTCCATGTAAACCTGGAAAAATCATCAGTGATGACAAAACAATATGATTTACCCTTCAAACTTTCTATATTAGTTGGACCAAAGAGGTCCATATGCAATAAGTGAAGTGGTCTAGAACTAGAGTGCACCTGTTTAGATTTGAATGAGACCTTGTGCTGCTTGCCCTTAAGACATGCAACACAAGAGTGGTCATTGTGGAAAGCCTTTTCAGGCAAACCATCAACTAAACCAAGCCTCACAAGTCTATTGATATTTTTAAAGTTTATGTGCCCTAATCTCCTGTGCCAAAGATTACTTTCATGTACTGAGGCTTTAGCATAAAGACATGACATCATTTTATTATTTATCTTAATTCCATTAAGATTCACATTATATATGTCTTTATGCCTTGGTGTTCTAAATTCTATGTATTTCTCCTCAGGGAGCTTGTAATCTTTGCTTAACACCAAGCACTCAGTATCAGTGAAAAGAACCTTATTTTTGTTATCACACACTTGTGATACACTAAACAAATTATAATCCAGTTCTTTTACCAGGAAGACATTCTCAAACTGTAGATTGTTGGTGATAAGGGTTCCTTTTCCTGTGATGGTGCCATAGCCCCCTCCAAAGTATACCTTATCACCATCTTGAATAGGAGTGAAGTTTGTCAGATAGTCTTCCTTTCCTATCATGTGCCTTGAGCATCCACTATCCCAATATCCATAATCATTGATCTTCTTCTGAATGCCCTGCACATAAAGAAAACACATTAGTTTTCTTTGGGAACCCAAGCCTTGGAAGACTTGGATTCATCTGGTTGTTCAACAAGAACAGACTTGGTTCTCATAACAACCCCATTTTCATCCCTTTTTGAATGAAATTCCCGGTTAACCCCAATTGGTGTTGACATGGCTTTTGAAATATAATGAAACCTGTTGCATGTCATAGAAACACCAGTAGAATTAGAGTTTTGGTCTTGTTTTGGTCTCCATGTTAAGCTAGTAGAAGCTTTAGACCTATTTCCCTGTGGTTGCAAATACCTAGGTTTGGCAGTGTGTCTATCAGCGCTGAAATTGTTCTTGTCAGCGCCCCGATTGCCTTTATCAGCATTGAACCTAGGGTTTGCTACAGGAACCCATTACCTATTGGACCAAGTGTTTGACTTTTGAAAAGGTCTTAGGCCTTGTGTGTTAGACCCTCTAGAAAAGAATGGGGTTGGTCTAACAACTTGTGAACTTTTGTTCACAAAGGTATTGGGTCTGACAGTGTTTGACCTATGTTGACTTTTGTCAGCGCTGAAATGGTTCCTATCAGCGTTGACATTGGAAGCGTTGACACATTTGTATGCCAAATGTGAGAAGCTACCACATGTGTAACAAGCTTTTCTAGACACAGTCTTAGGTCTAGAAGCAAAGAAGCCTGTTCCATGGGTACTAACTTGGCTTTTTGGTGACCTAGTATTCCTATACATCTCTGCATACTTAACACTAGGTTTTCTAATAGTTTGTGGGCCAAGGTCAACAGCTTTGCCAGTGGTTGGGTGTGTGATTTTAATAGGTGTAGGATCATGGCTCTTGATTGGTGTGGGCTCATTTGGACTTTCACACAACAACCCTCCCTTAACAAACAAAGTGTGGTTAGCTTTCTTCCACTCATCTAGGTCAGTCAGTTTTTGTTTGTATTCTTCAACTGGGGAAGTCACTCTAGGTGGAGGAATGAATTCCTTCTCTTGAAGTTCTGGCAAGCCAGTCCAAGATAAGTCCTTTGATTGGACACCATAGAAATCCCCAGCTGGTGGTGGAACACCAGTATAATCTTTCATCCCAATTCCACTCATGTCCTTAGAGTCTCTTTGTTTACTAACACACTCTCCTAGGGATTGTGTGGCCTTATCAAATCTCTGGATTTTAAGACTCACATTATCTTTATTTTTGTTAGCCTCATCTAACTGAGCTATCAAATCAAGATTAACCCTGATTACTATATCTTGAATATCTTTACTTTGATGTAACTCATGTTTTAAGATATTTATTTGATCCTTTAAATCAAACTCCATTTTCTTATACTCAGCTACTGTCTTTTCTGTTTGGGTAAGAGCAATTTGATAATTAGATACTTTGCATCTTTCAGTACTTGCCTCATCTAATAATTTTACTATCTCTTGATTTAGTTTTTCAATATTTAAACGACAACCCTTAGAACAGAAAGCATCATCATATACCTCATTATCTGATGAAGAGGAGGAGTGTGCCATGAGAGCATATTCAACATGCTCTTCTTTAACTTCAGCAACCAAAGCTTTGTCCTCTTCCCCAGCCTTAGCCATAAAGTTCCAGCTCCAGTCCCATCCTCCAACACCATCAATTTGTTGAACAGCAACCATGGCCTTGGGATCTTGGCTCTTAACCATTTGGCTTGAGGGCTTACCAGCATCAGATCTTCTTGGAGATCTACATTCCCTCATAAAGTGCCCCATCCGATGACAATTGTAGCACTCAACCTTTGATTTGTCAATTCCAGCAACATCCTTAGCATTAAAGGTCATCTTCTTCTTGAACCTTTTATTAAACCTGTTTGCTCTTAAACTTATAAGAGCCATAGTCCACTTGATGTCCATCTCTTCCAATTGTTCATCACTTATCTGCTCAAGATCTTCATATGTAATCCTTGAATCACTGGGCAAAGAAGCAATGAATGCACACACAGTATCTAGATCTAAACCAGCAGGTTTAATTCTATTAGCGCCAAAGTTGTGAGTGTCAGCGCTTGAGTATAAAGCGTTGACAGGATATGATCCAGCGCTGACAGGCTGTGATCCAGCGTTGACACATTGAGATCCAGTGACTGGATGTCCATAGGAGTTCATGGAATCAAATTGGCCTTCACTTTGTGAGAAGAAGGCCATGTTGCTGCTGGAAGATTTATTATCACTCTCCAAAAGCCATTCATTCTCCAACAGTCTGAGTTTGTTGAAGATATCATCAAACCTGGAAGTCTTGTGGGTGTTATTGACAAGAATGGATCTTGTCTCAATCTTCCATACATCACCAAGGCTTTTGAGAAAAGTAGCATTCAAGTCAGGGTCATCAATCTGTGTTCCCATGAAGGAAAGTTGACTTGTGATGTCAAGCAGTCTACTTCTCACACTGCTGAGATTCTCATTGGGTTGAGCCTTAAAGACAGCATACTCATGCAAGAGTTGCTTCTTCTTTTCTTCTTTTGTGTCAGCATTGCCACCATGTGCTACTTCAAGAGCTTCCCAAAGCTCTTTCGCAGACTCAAAGCGTTTGTACTTGTGCTGATTCTCATGACCTAAGGCGTGTTTCATGATGTTCAAGATTTTCATGTCCACCCTTTTCTTGGCTATATCTTCAACAGATACAGCTCTTCCATCTCCAGGCTTTTCCTTCTTATCAGCTTCAGGACAATTAGGAACAGCTGTCCTTGTGGCAATAGCAGCAGCAATCTTTTGAGCTTTGTCGAATGTGTTCCCATATTCAACGATCTCCCAAAGAGTGTAGTCATGAATAGCTATATATTGCTCAAAATTGGACTTCCAAAGCTCGAAGTTCCTGGCATCAAACATGGGAATTTTGATACTAGGATTTGTGGAGTTGTTTTGTAGCAAAGCAGCAGGTTGATCTGTGCCAGACATGATGTTTTTAGGGTTTTGAGAAATTTAGGGTTTTTAGGGTTTTTGGTGTTTTAGGGTTCTTGCGTTACTTAAAGATCAAAAGTTTCTCAACAAGCTCTGATACCACTTGTTGATCCCAAACTTAGACCGATTAAGCTTTGTGTATACGAGATTAGATCAAGTAATACACGTAGAGAAACCTTTGCTTATGAATAAAGTAACTAAGTGTTATGCGGAATTAACACTTAATCTAAAACACAAAGATGTTAAACAAACTTTTACTTGTATTAGAATGAACGAACTTGATTACAATGAAAGAGGTTTAACTTGTGAAAACTTATGAAAACTAATAATAACTTTAACCTAAAAGATCTTTTTTTATAGATTAAGAAGTCTTGTACAATAAGCTACGAATCAACTATTCTAGGTAAATATAATAATAGAAAATACAATGTCGAGCTTATCTTTACCATACACATATAAAGAAACAAATAAACAAAAAGATTCGTATGAAGATATATTCCATCAGTGTCAATCTTCAAGGCTGTCAGCGTTGACTTCTTCAAGTGTCAACGCTTGGCTGTCAGCGTCCAATGTCATCCTATCAGCGCTTGAATTCTTCTTAACAGCGTCTAGTGAACTGACCCATAATTTATTCCCAACAAGACTGGTCTACTGAGAACCGCCAGATGGTCCATCATCCATCGTCTTCTGTATCTTTGTCAGACGATCACTAGACACATCTTCAGCTGGGCGCTTACGGATCACTCCTCTTTCAACCATGTCAGCATAAAATATACTATTCCAACCCACAGATATATTCAACTCCTTTTCAGCTTTCTCACGCATCGCACGAGCTACACTCAACTGAATCTCCATAGAATTCACCTTTTTCTTCATAGCAGCAAACTCACCACTTTCTAACACCGATAACCTCCTAAAAGCCTCATTCAAACCACGCTCTACATCAGTCAAATCCAAACTAAGCAATTCTCGCTCTTTCTCACCAACCTTAGTCTTCGACTCCAAATAAGCAACATGAGTCTGAACAACACCTAATCCAATCTCTGTCATACTACTCTTAACACGGGAAGCATCTAGATCACGTCTCAAGGCCCATGGTGCAAGATCATCAATATGAGTAGCCTCTCGAGCACTAGACGACTCTCCTATCACACGTCTACGAATAGCAATACCATCTGTACCGTCAGGTGCATTATCATCCTCATCCTCCTCTGATTCAGAATCAGACTCAGACGATCAGACATTTCATCCCTAGGTAGCTCAACCTCAGAATAAGACAAATAAACTGGTGGGGGTAAAGGCTCGCCCTCTGGAATATCATAAGGGTAAATAAGCTCGGCTTCCTCATCATCATCAACCTCATCGTCTATACCTATATCCTCCTCGACATCCTCGTCGTCAATCTCATCATCTAAATTATCTAACCCAATCTCATCATCATTCTCAATATCAACATTATCAATCTCATTCTCTATCATATCAACCTGAGGGGAAATCTGATCTCCTAGTCCTATCTCGGGCTCGGGATCCTCAAATGGTTCCTCCTCATCATCCATATCATAATCTACTAAGTCTAAATAAGGATCATCATCTACATTAGGTTTGGGAATAACATGGTTCTCTACAGGAATATTAGGGTCCGCCATGACAATCTGCATTTATATATATATATATATCATATTAAGATAACATACTTATTAAACAATTACATACTGAAATCACGATATATACATACTGAAATCACGGAGATCTTTGGCACCGTTATAGTCAAAAGATTTTTCAAATATTTTCTCAAATGTTCATAGTTAAAAGATTTTGAAAATTTTTGTTCAAAACCTTGGTTTTTTTTAAATATTTTGTTCTTTATAACGAGAGCTCTGGTACCAAACTGTAGCACTCTCAATTTTCGTATCGGTACAGCGGAAGGGTCTTTTAGTGTTTACGGGATAGCACAATAACTCCAATCATAGACAACACATAAAAATGGTTGTACAAGGTTCAACATACATTCATTCGATAAAAAGTTTTAAAGTGTACAACAGGTCCTAAATTATACAGGTCATTAAGTTTACAAAACATAGATCGAATGAACATTTTTAATATTATGTGGGCCATCAGAGTCGATCTCCATCCGGATTACCTTCAAGCACCTGAGATAAAAACCTGCAAAAATCATATCAGCGAATGCCGAGTGAATTCATAGAGTTTAATAAAACTGTTATATAAAACAATCGTTGAAATCAGAACACAAGTATAATATCAGAAGTAAGTCCTCGTATTGCTAGTCAGGCAATATATAAATCAAAGCATACATCTTAAACCGTCCATGAGACCGTAGCCTCAATATTACCATTATAGGTAATATTATTATCGTTATTTGCATCGTATCATGTCAGATATTTAGATTATATAGGATTATTATTATCCGCATGACATTGTTACCTTACTATCAAAACAACGGGTTGCAAACCCGACAAACAATTTGCCCATCTAAGTTAGCGTGTCGTCACAAAAAACACTATGTAAATCTTCTCATTCATAAATTCGCTTACCAATCAATGTGGTACGACGGGGATCAACCGTCAAGGCGCGAACTGGGGTGATCGTCCCCAAATAGTACTATCATATGCATAAGTGATAACTAGGTTTTACTCAGTTAAAAAGTTCTTTGATGTGTGTCTAATCGAATTGATTTCCGGCTTAAAGTATGACTCTATTGTTTTTGGTGAAACAAATATTTTTGGTTGTTTTTAAATAAAATGTGCAAAACTTTAAAGTAAAAGGCAGGTAATTTAAATCTAACTCTATTTTAAAAATAAATGGCGAGTATTTAAAAGCTTGACGGAAAATTAAAGGTCACTAAAAGTAAATAACACAAACTTAAATCTATCTAAGGCAAACTTAAAACGTAACTAAAACTTAAACTAAGGCAAGGCTAAAATAAATCTAAGGCAAGTAACCTTAAAGCGCGACTACAGAAAAAGGCGGGAAAAATAAAGCTTGAAAAGTAAAAATTAAAAATAGAAACTAAAAAGAACCTGAAAATACCTCACTTGGAATAATTACTCGTTCGGAATGTCACCTTCACCCGGAATAATTCTTCTTCGTTCGGAATAAATCAACACAAAACACTCATTCGGAACTTTGGCTTGATTCTGAACTTTGGCTTGATTATGAACTTTTCCTTGATTCGGAACTTTGGCTTGATTCTGAACTTTGGCTTGATTCTGAACTTTGGCTTGGTTCTGAACTTTTCCTTGGTTCTGAACTTTGGCTTGATTCTGAACTTTTCCTTGATTCGGAACTTTGTCTTGATTCTGAACTTTTCCTTGGTTCGGAACTTTGGCTTGATTCTGAACTTTGGCTTGATTCTGAACTTTGGCTTGATTCTAAACTTTTCCTTTGTTCTGAACTTTTCCTTGGTTCTGAACTTTTCCTTGATTCGGAACTTTGGCTTGATTCTGAACTTTGGCTTGATTCTGAACTTTTCCTTGATTCGGAACTTTGGCTTGATTCTGAACTTTTCCTTGGTTCGGAACTTTGGCTTGATTCTGAACTTTGGCTTGATTCTGAACTTTGGCTTGATTCTGAACTATGGCTTGGTTCTGAACTTTTCCTTGGTTCTGAACTTTGGCTTGATTATGAACTTTCGCTTGATTCTGAACTTTTCCTTGGT
Organism: Glebionis coronaria; assembly: GCA_025667525.1. Classification (NCBI taxonomy): domain Eukaryota; kingdom Viridiplantae; phylum Streptophyta; class Magnoliopsida; order Asterales; family Asteraceae; genus Glebionis; species Glebionis coronaria. Next base: position 13,633,370 of record CM046876.1, read on the forward strand.
TCTGAACTTTTCCTTGGTTCTAAACTTTTCCTTGGTTCTGAACTTTGGCTTGATTCTGAACTTTGGCTTGATTCTGAACTTACCTGGGAAAGATCAGAAACCGGAAAACAAACACCCCCGAAGAACAGGGAACACAATAACACACGAATCTAATCACGATTTAACTAAATCAGACACAAGATTAAACCAAACTAATAACAAAACATCCAATAATCATAAACAAACTATCCAAATAAATAAAACTAACAAATCTAACCACAATAATCAAAACCCACTTTGATCAAAATAAGAACATGAACATGAACATAAACATAGAAATCAAAGATTCAGAAAGGTAGATAGGAGATTAACAAGATAAAGTAAAGATTGACAAGAATTAAATGGAAACTTACTTGAAATTAAAGGAATTTAAGGTGCAAGACAAGGTATTTAAATTTGACAAGTAATTAAATTGACATGAATTTAAAGGTGCAAGGTAAATAAATGGAAGAACTAATTGTCACTATTAGCCAACAAAGAAAAATGATTAACAACTAATCTATATATATAGGGGAGGATTAGGAAGCTTCCTCCCCTCTTTCATTTTCTCTTAATTGCATCATTAGGCCCTTCCTTCTTAATCTCTTTGTTAATTGCATGCTTAGTCCTTTTCTTCTTATCTTCTTTAATCTTGGACTTTTAATGACTTTTGGCTCGGGATTTCTTTGAACTCGTCTTTTAATTCTTCAATAAAGTAGACTTGAGTTCTTCGGCTTTAAGTAAACTTCCGTCTTTTGACTTTTTCTTCGATAAATCTTCAGAATTGGTCTTGGACTTCCGTTCTTTTTGCACTCTTGACTTCTTGACTTCGTCTATCATCTTTTCTTCAATAAAAGCCCGTGAATGCCCGTGTTTTCTCCACTTTTCACCTTTTCGTCCTAAATCACAACAAAAACACAAAACCACGCATAATTCCGACATAAAAGACATAAAATACACGTTTTGGCTTGGTGATTATTGTAATTAAGTGGTAAAAAGGATGGGTGTTTACACACCTATCAAATCCCCTACACTTGACCATTGCACAATGCAATGCATTAGTTACAAAGCAAGTTTACTCTTTGCATCATAATCAATCCACGTTGGCCTTTATTAAAGAGATAGAAAATTATAAACATTAAAAGTAAAGAAATCAAAAGCATACCGTGGGTTTTGGAAATGTCATGAATAATCATCATCCTCAAGTTTTCACTTTCTCCAAACCAAGCTTAAAAACGAGATCATTGTTATTATAAGTTAGTAGACTACCACGAACTCATGTGGGCCAATTATTCACTTAGACTCCCTTATTCCTAGGGGTATCTCTTATATTTTATTGTTGTCTTGAATGATCACGAAGATGCATTGTTGACTTATTTCGATAGTTATTTAGTCCGAAAATAAAGTTAACGATTTAATCAATAGTTAGCTAAAGGACAAAATCTTTTAAAACTGCTTCTCGGGACCTCATCAAGTTCATATCTTGGCATAACTCGCTTCGCGATTTGAGACCTTTCTCGGACCGATATTTGGCAGCGACTTCATACTTCAAACCTTGGGAGACGTTCATGAAATAATGGTCTTCTCTTCATAATAGGAATTTCTTCAGTTGAAGTTTTGAGAGATTCATACTTGGACCACGACTTCTTCATTTTTCTCCAATCATTATTTTGGACTTTGATATACAACGATCCGCCTCCTTTTATGACTTGGATCTATTTATCCTCATACCTTGCTAGGGTCTTTTCGGATACACTTCTCCATGACTTTTGGGGAGTTTTTGCTTTTCGTCGTGTGTCTCGATCCTTCATATTGATTTTCGATAAATGATTCTTCACATCACTTTGGATCTTTAGCAACAAAATATAGCCCTCATGTCTTGTTAGGACCTTTTTGGACTCGCCAGTCTTTGCATCCCGCTTCAATAAGTTATGCCTTGGCTATGAACTCTAATCCATACCGAGCAACTTTTAAACGATCTTGGGCTAGAAGCTAAGTAACTTTTCAAATCGTACAACCTTATTTATTGCAGATAAATTTATTAGCAAGCGATGGGAGAATAGGCTCATAATTAACTCACATAAATTCACGAAAGAATACTGAACTTATAATTTGCTCTATCATCTCTCGTTCTCCACAGTTTAAAATCTCAAGTAATGAGACTCGTGGATGCTTAGCCTATTAAATCAAAGTTTTGGGTTTTCGAGTCGCCTATAGGATCTTGCAAATTCTTAGACTTTTTTCAAGTTTAGTAATCGCATTTTAAAGTTCCCTTGATAAACCACTCTCTAGGATCAATTATAGGAACTTGCGAAAAGTTTTTGTTCTTAACCCGTGAGAGTTAAGACTTTCGCGTTTTATAGCTCCCTATATAAAAGCCTAGCAAAACTTGACTTAAACACGTTAAGGATACTAGCTAGAGTAACTTAGATAAGTAAACTCGGGTTGAGTCAAAAGATTCACGACGTTTGAAAATTAAAACCACTTTATTAAACATTTATTCTAATAAGGAAAGAAAATAACTATACAAAGGGCAAAACTAATAGGCCAAAATAGATCAAAAATTTTGAAAAATGTTGAAAATTGATTTTCCGGTTAAAATGAGGACAAATACAAGGAAAACGCCACTTAACTTCGATAGAAGTCCCCCCTACACTTAAGATAAACATTGTCCTCAATGTTTAAGCATGTGGGAGTAAACTCCCCTACACATAGGACATTGTGCACATTGTTTAAATCTCGCTAAGGAAGAGACAACTAAAGAGATTCTTATTTTAATATTGGAAAATATAAAATAGTGAATCGAAAAGAGTTTAGGATAGAACCGGGAAGAAGTGAACACGGAATCACGGGTCGTCAAGAATCATCAAGAGTGGATCATTGAAGCTCGAATCCCTGAGTATAAGAAGGGAGGAGAAGAAATAGCAAACCAACGGGTCTCCCCTACACTTATGATAAAGAAAGCGAAAAGATAGATGCATGGGTTGCCTCCCAAGAAGCGGTTGATTTTTGATTACCAAGTCGTGAGCCTGACTCGACCTTGATCATCATAGGAAGAAGCATGAAACATATCCACCAGGATCAAAAACATAGTTTTCGTCCATCAAGTAGCAGAAGCTTAAGGCGGACAAGGAAAGCCAAAGAAGAGTAGGCAAGGTTCCCTTAAGCAAAGACGGAGCACGGTGGAAACAAGGGTGATGTGGTGCAAGCAGATTTCCATAAGTTCCGAAGATATTTCCTTTTATTTCATCAGGTGGATACTGAGATGGCTTCAGAAGATCAATACCGGGGTCGAACACCTTTTCCTTTAAGGGAAAATAGTACTCAGGCTCATCCGAGTTTGAAGAAGATCCGCGAAGAAGCACAACCTCGTCCTTAGAAGGGGGACAAACAGGTGTTAAATCATATGTGTTGCGGAAATTGGTGTCGGCCGGTTTCTTCTCCTTTGACAGAATTTTCTTCAAATCCAAAGTAGGATCAAGACGATAATCTTCAAAGTCCAAAGGAGGTGCATCACTCTCATGAGGGAAGTAAGTATTGAGAAACATAGAGAAGTCTTCCTCAAATGAGTAATCGTCCAAAGTAGGATCGAGTGATGGCGGAGGATCTTCATCATGGGAAGAATCGCTCGAAAGAGTATCGGCCTCATCAAAATCATCGTATGTGGGTAGGTCGGGATACTCAGAAGTAAGGTCATCATAATCATCCGAATCTGAGCTAGAATCGTCATCATAAGCATCAAAGACCGGTGGAGAATCATAAATGGGAGAAGGTTCCATATTGGAGCGAGAATCATCCACATCATCTTGAAAAAGTGGATTATCGATACAATAATCGAAGAGAGGATTGTCGTAGACGACAAAATCATCAAGCACATTAATCATATTCACTGATTCTCGGCCTCCAAAGGATTTGCCTGTAAGCTTTCCCATTTTAAAAACTTGTGCATCATCCCCGACTCTTAAGATTAACTAACCTTCGGCAACATCAACTAAAGCTCGTCCGGTTCTCAAGAATGGCCGACCAACTATTAAAGGAATACGAGGGTCTATTTCATAATCAACTACCACAAAGTCGACCGAGAAAGTAAATGTGCCAACTTTTATGAACACGTCTTCGGCAATAACAACGGGGTAAGCGAGAGTATGATTTGCAAGTTCAAGAGTCATCTTTGTTGGTGTGAGGTCGGGCAATGATAGTGTTTTCCAAACACTCAAAGGCATCAAATTAATACTGGCCCCGAGATCATCAAGGGCAGTAATATTCTTCAGTTTTGTTGAAAACGCAAGGCAACACAAAACGACCGGGATCTCCAAGCTTTTCCGGAAGTTCTTTAAGAATAACTACAGAGCAGTTTTCATTTAAGCGTGTGTTAGCGAGTTCAATCAGCTTCTCCTTCTTGTTAAGCAATTCCTTAAATGCTTTGACAAATTTGGGCATGTGGACAAGTGCTTCAAGAAATCTAATGTTGAAGTTCATCTGAGAGATCATCTTCACATAGCGTGACACTTCAGAGTCATCCTTGGTTAGCATTTTGGTCTTGCCTAAACGAGAGGGATAAGGGATATTGGTTTTGGGTGGTGAAGGTGCAGGTGTAGGTAAAGGTTGAGATGTTGAAGGGTCCTTCCTAGAGACATCGTCATGACGAGGCGGAGACGGTAATGGTGTACTAATACTAGGTGTAGGAGGAGTAGGGATAAATGGTGGTAGAGGAGGTGTAGATGATGGGGGTGGGATTGGTGGATCGACAATGGTAATTCCACTACGAGTAGTAATAGCACTTACATTTGCTCGCGGATTGGTGACGGTGTTTGAAGGTACAGAACTCGAAGTAGAAGGTTGAGCTGCGGGCAAGAAACTAGCAAGCATATTCTTCAAATCATTGGTTTGATTGTTGAAGGAGGATTGGATATTATCTCGAAGCTCGGATCTAATATCATTTCCTTGCATGGTAATATCTCCTTTAAGATTGATAATTTGGCTCTGCAGATTCTTAATTTGCTCACCTTGGGTTCTCATGATGGCTTCAACATCGGGGTTAATGGGTGGGGTTTGTTGAGCGGGTGGGTGATAAGGATTAGAAGATCTTGGTGGGATTTAGTTGCTTGTATTGTAGTTGTTGGTGGGGTTTTGGTTTTGAGGAGAAAAACCGGGTGAAAGGTAATTGTTGGACCGGTAACTCAGCAAATTTCTATCCCCTTGAGGTCGAGCTTGGTAATTTTCCGGTGAATAATTACCATAAGCTGCATACACATTTTCTGGATTTCCTTGTGTAGAAGGAAAATCGGTGTATGAGTGAGGACCGCCGCATGTTTCACAAAGATTAGCAATCGCTTTAACTTGTTGTTGGTTTGAAGCGAGAAGCGTGATACTTTTGCTCATTTCAGTCATCATGCGTGTGAGTTCGGTCATATCAGGGTTTGCTGAGGTGGAAGAAACATTGACTCTCGGGTTGTTCCTTGAAGAAGCAGAGGAATCCCAGTTTTTGTGGTGAGTAGTCATGTTCTCAATAAGCTCTCTACACTCCTCGGGTCTCCTTTTCATGAATGTGCCACCGGCGGCTGCATTAATCGTATCACGATCTCGAAAAGTCAAACCGTTGTAGAAAGTATCAATTAAGGTCACAGGGAGCATGTTGTGGTTTGGACAACGATCAATCAAGACATTATATCTCTCCCAAGCATCAAAAAGAGATTCATCGGGTTCTTGCATGAAACCGCTGATTTGATTGCGAAGGCTCGTGACCATGGATGGTGGAAAGTAGCGCGACAAAAAGCGTTGAGTCATGTCATCCCAAGTGTGAATAGAATTCTTCGGGAGACGATCAAACCATTTCTCGGCATGATGTGATCAAGTATGTGGAAAGAGTTGTAGGCGAAGAACATCCATTGTGGCACCAGGAAACTTCATGCTTTGGGTAATTGTAATGAACTTGTCGAGGTGTTTGTTGGCATCATCATCAGGCAATCCACGGAAAGGATTTGTTTGCACTTGCTGAATCATGTGATGCTTCAACGAAAACTCAGGAGCGTTGATTTGCATCGGCGCAATCGGTCCTCCTCGTACAAACATGGTAGGTTGACAAAGCTCCTCCATCGTCCGAAGATCGGGCTGTCGAAGAACATTGTTGTTGTTGTTGAGGTGCGGTGGATTATTGTTGTTGTTAACACCTGACATACTTAAATCTTCTTGAGTCTCGGGCTCTTAATAATTAGAAGATCTAGTACGCATACACCTAAAAATGCAAAAGAAAAAGAAACCAAACACGAAGACAATATATATACACAATAAAGATAAAATCTTTTTGGATTTTTGAAATTTTTTTTTTTATGGATTTTTATCAATTTTTTAATTTTTATGGTTTTTTGAATTTTTTTAGGCAAGAAAAATAACGCTCACAAGTGAACGGATCCCAAAAAACAACGCGTCTCTCACAGAAAACCGTTAATCTTTACGAAAAGACCCGGCAGCGGCGCCATTTGATAACTAGGTTTTACTCAGTTAAAAAGTTCTTTGATGTGTGTCTAATCGAATTGATTTCCGGCTTAAAGTATGACTCTATTTTTTTGGTGAAACAAATATTTTTTGTTGTTTTTAAATAAAATGTGCAAAACTTTAAAGTAAAAGGCGGGTAATTTAAATCTAACGATCTATTTTAAAAATAAATGGCGAGTATTTAAAAGCTTGACGGAAAATTATAGGTCACTAAAAGTAAATAACACAAACTTAAATCTATCTAAGGCAAACTTAAAACGCAACTAAAACTTAAACTAAGGCAAGGCTAAAATAAATCTAAGGCAAGTAACCTTAAAGCGTGACTACGGAAAAAGGCGGGAAAAATAAAGCTTGAAAATTAAAAATTAAAAACAGAAACTAAAAAGAACCTGAAAATACCTCACTTGGAAAAATTACTCGTTCGGAATGTCACCTTCACCCGGAATAATTCTTCTTCGTTCGGAATAAATCAACACAAAATACTCATTCGGAACTTTGGCTTGATTCTGAACTTTGGCTTGATTCTGAACTTTTCCTTGATTCGGAACTTTGGCTTGATTCTGAACTTTTCCTTGGTTTGGAACTTTGGCTTGATTCTGAACTTTGGCTTGATTCTGAACTTTGGCTTGATTCTGAACTTTTCCTTGGTTCTGAACTTTTCCTTGGTTCTGACTTTTCCTTGATTCGGAACTTTGGCTTGATTCTGAACTTTGGCTTGATTCTAAACTTTTCCTTGATTCGGAACTTTGGCTTGATTCTGAACTTTTCCATGGTTCGGAACTTTGGCTTGATTCTGAACTTTGGCTTGATTCTGAACTTTGGCTTGATTCTGACCTTTTCCTTGGTTCTGAACTTTTCCTTGGTTCTGAACTTTTCCTTGGTTCTGAACTTTGGCTTGATTCTGAACTTTGGCTTGATTCTGAACTTTTCCTTGGTTCTGAACTTTTCCTTGGTTCTGAACTTTTCCTTGGTTCTGAACTTTGGCTTGATTCTGAACTTTGGCTTGATTCTGAACTTACCTGGGAAAGATTAGAAACAGGAAAACAAACACCCCCGAAGAACAGGGAACACAATAACACACGAATATAATCACAATTTAACTAAATCAAACACAAGATTAAACCAAACTAATAACAAAACATCCAATAATCATAAACAAACTATCCAAATCAATAAAACTAACAAATCTAACCACAATAATCAAAACCCACTTTGATCAAAATAAGAACATGAACATGAACATAAACATAGAAATCAAAGATTCAGAAAGCTAGATAGGAGATTAACAAGATAAAGTAAAGATTGACAAGAATTAAATGGAAACTTACTTGAAATTAAAGGAATTTAAGGTTCAAGACAAGGTATTTAAATTTGACAAGTAATTAAATTGACATGAATTTAAAGGTGCAAGGTAAATAAATGGAAGAACTAATTGTCACTATTAGCCAACAAAGAAAAATGATTAACAACTAATCTATATATATAGGGGAGGATTAGGAAGCTTCCTCCCCTCCTTCATTTTCTCTTAATTGCATCATTAGGCCCTTCCTTCTTAATCTCTTTGTTAATTGCATGCTTAGTCCTTTTCTTCTTATCTTCTTTAATCTTGGACTTTTAATGACTTTTGGCTCGGGATTTCTTTGAAATCGTCTTTTAATTCTTCAATAAAGTAGACTTGAGTTCTTCGGCTTTAAGTAAACTTCCGTCTTTTGACTTTTTCTTCGATAAATCTTCAGAATTGGTCTTGGACTTCCGTTCTTTTTGCACTCTTGACTTCTTGACTTCGTCTTTCATCTTTTCTTCAATAAAAGCCCGTGAATGCCCGTGTTTTCTCCACTTTTCACCTTTTCGTCCTTAATCACAACAAAAACACAAACCACGCATAATTCCGACATAAAAGACATAAAATACACGTTTTGGCTTGGTGATTATTGTAATTAAGTGGTAAAAAGGATGGGTGTTTACACACCTATCAATGAGCGTCTACCAAATCCCGGTAGTTCACAATTCATGCTAATGGGACTTTGAGTGACATAACCTAACTACTAATAATCCTTTTTATCTCATTTATAGGGTCATTGCATCATTCGGGTCCATATCATTAAGCATACCATCGGGACTACTTGTGTTCTATTTTTATCAAAAACTAGCATGTTATCTCCCTCGCGGGTTTACAAATCATTTTATAAAACATTTAAAAGAGTGCGAGGCTATGAACTAACGTTGATAATGAAAGGCGGATTATCGGCTACGGGCGTGCTTCGGTCACGGAAACCTATATAAATAATAATCGGTGTTAGACTTTTATCCAATGACTTTATCAAAATAACAATATACATATTATGATTTTTTTACATATGATGATGATCAAGTGGGTTTATATATCCTTGTTTACTCATTTTAGTGTTTATGTATTGGTAACTTTTTACTAGTTTACTAGTTTTACCTATTTACATGTTTTAAGTCCAATAAGCTTATTATAAGTTCTTTAACTTTTATTAATCCATTTTATACTTGTATTATCAGTATTTATACTTTACATGTTGAGCCCAAATGGGTTAAGCCCAATAAGTACTTTTTATAAGTGTTTTCCTTATTTAGTCCAATTATTAGTCCAATATGCCAACTTAGCTCATTAATGTCCGTATGTCCTATAGTTCGAGTTTTATCGGTTTTTACTTGTATTAGATACTTATATATCAGTATATGACTTTTAAAAACTTTACATTAGACGGGTTTGATCATCTAAGTTTTAATTGGCGAAAAACGTTAATTTTACGGTAATAGTCGAAAAAGTCGTAAAAATCATATAGTTTTTATAACTTATAAATATTATTCAACTACCATTTTTATAAATTGTCCATTTATTTAACCTTATACATATTTATATAAATGAAATTCATTAGTTGGTGGGTTTTAATTTCACATTTTATACTATATAATTTGAGTGCTTATATAATAGTATTAAACATTAATTTTTCAAAATATGATTTTTAGTTTCATCTTCACCATGTTTATCATATCTAGAGTTCTACAATGAATTAGAAGCTCATTTTTGGATGGCATGAACTTCATATTATGTGCTAAAAATAAGTTAGTTATAGCTACTGCTCATTTTATGTTTAACTATCCTTAACAGTCCCTATAAAACAGACTATTCAGATTAGCACACTCATCTTGTTTTGATCATAACTCACTCATTTTGATGATTCCATTGCATGGACAACTCTAAAATGTGTATAACATCTTATACTTACTGTAAATGGATTCCACCATGCAAATTTTTCAGTTTAAGTTTTGGTTACTTACTGTTTTTATACAGCCAACAAATTAAGCATGATTTTAGCCTTGTTTCTTATGGTTATTAATCTTTTTAAGCATATTTATCAACACTTGATCCCCACACAACATTTTTATTATCATATACTCATCATATACATATAAAACAAGAAATAAAATAAATTTGATCTTTAAAAAAATAACAAGAGAAATGGAAAGGATGATCTTCTTTACGAACCAAGAGTATATCTTGTTTTTGGAAGACAACAACTTGATGAACACCAAATATATCACCAAGATCATCAAACACCAAGAAAGTTTGTTGAGAAATTAGCCCTATGACACAAGCAAATCACCTCCATTGTTGTTAAAATGGCCACCAAGCAATCAAGGCTTCAAGTTTACTCCATAATATAGCTAGATAACAAGTATCTTGTGGCTAGAAAAGATCAAATGGTGGTGTATGGTGGAAGAGTGGGACGGCAATGGGGTGAGAGTGAGAGAGTTTTTAGAGTTGTTTGCATGAGAGAAATGGTGGTAAATGGTTTAGCTTGTGGTTTTGTGGTTAGTGGTAGCTTAAGTGTAAGGTTAAGCTTACACTTGTAAGCTTAATGAGTATAAAGATGCCACATCTTTGATGTGGTGTCTAGTTTGGGCCGTCCCTTAGTTAGTGGGGTGGGATAAATTATTTTGTCCCATCCTGCTAATTTACGGGTATTCCTCGATTCTAGTTTCCTCGATTTGCGTACCCTCGGGTCGTTTTACGAAAAACGTTTTTTATAAATTATGAATCAACCGCACAAAACGAATCTAATAAAAATTGTCTCATCAAAACGGAGTTCAAAAACGTAAATACGTAATCCTAAGGTTTCCGGTTTAGTCGTAAAGGACGCTAAATTATGCACGTAAGCCCAAATTTAAATCTGTAAATTGTGAGTTCATCAACCAACACAAAATAAGTTTCAACATATTATACGAGAAAATAATTCACTACCTGAAAATGTTAGATTGTCACAGAAGGAGTACACATGGAGTTCACATGAGAGGATAGATACGGGTGTCAACCATCTGACATGATCAAAGGGAGGTAACTGGTTAAACGGTCTGAAGACCAAACTAAAGAAAGTAACATGATAGCCTAGCTATGCCGATGTAGACACAATTCTGGTTTCATAAGAAACACCATCAACATGATTAAACAAAATTCAACCGTGACCAGCATGAAAACATGATTAATGAAAACCAACCATGATTATCATGAAAACATAATTAATGAGATCCATCGATATTCAGCATGAAAGCATAATCAACATGAAGAATCATGAAAACCTAATTAATCATAAGGAAACATGAAACATAATCAGCGTGAAAACAAAATCGACATGAAAGCAATAAAAAATAATTCACATAAAGACATAAGAGCATAATCAACAAAGGTTTAACATTGACTAGTGTGGACGGCTATCGTTCAATCCACAAAATTCGAAGAAAAGACATGTAACTACGTATGGGCGATTATGGTTCAATCCATACTTGTCAAAATTTCAAGAAAATGTCATGTATAGAAATTTATAACATGGGACTAAATATGGACGGCTATGATCCAATCCATACTAGTCAAAACTTCAGCGAAAACATCGCGAGTAAGGATCAACAATACTCAAAAAAATATCGTGACATGGAATGAAACAAACGTTGTTTTAGGAAGAGCCTATTACTACCCACTAGTTACAGGTCATGTTTTAGAGCCTACAGGTCGACACCTTGGGCTCTAATACCATAATTGTAACACCCCACTTTGGTAAGTAGACTGTTACACGATAATTATGGTGTGTCATCAAAGCATGCAAGATAATATGTCCTAGAAGATACATGAAAAAAAGGAAAACCGGAATCAAACATCGGCTCCCAAATATAAGCTCAAAACATGCATAAAGTAAATGAAGTAGAAGGACTAAAATGAGTGTCCAAGCAAGCTTAAATATATGAAGTGAAAAAAGGAAGAGACGTCTAAGGTAGCACCCATCCTATGAACGTATTCTCAATAGCTTATATATGTCCTTGGGTACCTGTCGTATGGGAAATGGAAAGGAAAATACGGCTGAGCAATACGCTCAGTGAACGAATATAATGACATGATATGAATACTGAAACATAAGTAACAGACATGAAATGCAGCGGAGTAATGTAAGTCCTGGAAAACCTGGAACATGTTTATGAACTGGTTTATATCTGAAAAGACCTATGTTTATTCATTAAAAAGGAATTTAAATACCAAGAGCCTTTATAGGTCATGAAAGGTATCAACATGCATGAATACATAGAGGGGTGACCTCGTCATGCAATTAGAGGGGTTGCCTCTAATTATAATAGTCTGAGTGGAGGGATAAGCTTTGTGAGACGGATGTAGAGCACATACAACAATCACCGTATAAATCTGATAAACATGTACTAGGATGTACCCATTCCCCCCACATGATAATAATAATAATACTGGTTAAAACATGAAGGGACGCCGCGAGAAATCACTTTCATCGTAGAAGAGTCATAACACTGGTGCCTCAAGTGTTATGGTTATGGTACCTCCATAACCAGGTGAAACATGGCATGAGTGTATATAGCTCAGACAATTAAATTATAGCATGTTAATTATTGAAAAGTTTAATGACATGTAAATTGATGGGGAAAATAGATGGCAGCAAACGGGGTATCCTAATCATACATAGAAAAGGAATGTCCTTACTGAAGGACGGAATATCCATACGTTATGTCCACTAACGAAATGAAGATGAACGGCGGAAAGAAATCTACTCTGACTTCATGAGTGCTACATAAATAAGGGACGTGAATGAGTTGTGTGTTCATGCAACTTGTTGATAATTAGTTTAACTTTACTTGTTCTTTCTTAATTCTTTCTACTTGCTCTTGACTTATTTTACATGTTCTTAACTTGTTTTACATGTTTTTAACTTGTCTTACATGTTCTTAACTTGACTTGTTGTTTCATAGGTTATCATGTATTTTTTAGTGTTTTCATGTTTTCTTGATTACTGTATTTCATGTTTCATGTGTTATTATACTTAATGTTAAATAATGAGTAACTTTCTAAAAATAACAGATTTCTATATATATTAACTTTCCAAAAATAGAAGGTTTCCATATATCGCAACTTTCTAAAAATAGTAAGTTTTCATAAATAGTAAGTTTCCAAAAGTAGAAGGTTTCTATAAATAGTAAGTTTCTAAAAATAGAAAGTTTCCATAAATAGTATGTTTCCCTAAATAGCATGTTTCTATAAATAGTATGTTTTCATAAATAGCATGTTTTCATAAATAGTATGTTTCCATAAATAGCATGTTTCCATAATTAGTATGTTTCAATAAATAGAAATAAGCTTGTTTAATAAGCATGTGATATAAGCTAAATCTTAATAAATATATTTTATAAGTCATGATTTATTAAATGTCATAATATAGTAAAATTTATCAATTAATAAATACTTTAGTCTAACATGATAATTATTACAGTAATTAATAATATAATACATGGTTTATAAATGATTATTTATTAATAATATAACTTGATTTTATATTAATAGTATTTTACCATAACTTGATTATTGTATTATTAAACTAAGTGTTATAATTAATTAATTTTTACCATAGATAAAAAAATTAAATAATAAAGATAAGTCCTTAATTAAATTAATTAAATGTGACATGTAATTTATCTTGGATAATTAAATCCAATAATTTTAATACATGTATAGTTTATTTCATTAATATCCATGGTAATTTTTATGATTAATTAATAAATTTATATCCTAAATCTTGATTAATTTTATTAACTATAACATGATTAATATAACTTAATTAAATTAATAACGTATATTTAGCAAAACCAAAATCCAAACACATCCCTTTTGCCTTGGTTAACCGAACCTAACAATAGCCCACCGAGTCATAGTGACTCGGTTGCACAAAGTGACAAAGCCAAACAAACATAACCACCATAATGTTTAGCGACAGGATTTTCGGTCGCTATTCTGTCGCTAACCTAACACAAGTTTGTCGCGAATCTGTCGATGGTAATCTACGATAGAATTTTTGTCACAGAATCTGTGACAATCCTTCAATTTATGGTTGATATTTTATTCTCAGATATTATTTAAAACATTATTTTAATGTTATATTATGAACTCACTTATTTTTGGGAAGAAATTTGGAGATACGTCTTGAAGTAGCATCGACTACGTCTAAACCGGAGGATTCTACGTTACGTGCTTACGTTTACATACACCGTTTTAGTGACAGTCCGACATTTCAGAAAATAAATTTATCCGTGAATATCATTTTGGGATTTTAATTTTGTGTTGGTTCATAAACTCACAAATTTACGAGAAGAGATTAGGACTTACAATTATAATTTAACGTCCTTTACGACTAAACCGGAAACCTTAGGATTACGTATTTACGTTTTCGAACTCCGTTTTTGATGAGACAATTTTTATTAGATTCGTTTTGTGTCGTTGATTCATAATTTATAAAAACGTTTTTCGTAAAACAACCCGAGGACACGCAAATCGAGGAAACTAGAATCGAGGAGTACCCGTAAATTAGTGGGATGAGACAAGATAAATCTTGCCCCACCCCACTCAAAAGGGACGGCCAAAATAAGCCACCCAACTCCCTTGGTGGCAAAGTTTCACACTTCTTATGGACACTTGTCCATCAACTTACAAATTAAGCTAACACTTAGCAAAACCACAAAACCACTTGTTAAACTAACAACTTCATTTCTCATTCATGCAACAACACACTAAACTCTCTCTCTGGATCCATTTGTGCCGTCCACTTTCTCCCTCTAAAACACCCATTTTGATAAAAATTAACCATGAAATCTTATGTTATTTACACACATGATGAAGCCCTATTGATTGGTGGTGATTATAACATCCAAGGAGGAGTTTCTATGGAGTCTTAGGGCTGATTTTCCACAAGGAGTTCTTGAAGATTGATGGACTTGAAGATGATATTGGTTTATCACAAGTTTTGCCATCAAAATCTAAGCCTTGATCACAACCTACATCATCTTGGTGGTATAAAGATTGTTCTCCCCATCCTCTTGTTATTTTGATTATGTAATCATGTATTTCTTCCTATTGTATATGTATATGATGAATATATGATGATAAAAATATTGTGTGGGGATTTGGTGTTGATAATCATGGGTAAAAAGATGAAAAACTATATGTAAAAATGGTTAATCTTGCTTAATTTAGTAGGCTGTATAAAACAGTAAAGAATCATATGATAAACTGATAAAATGGCTTGAATAAATTAATATACAGTAATTAATATGTCTTGTAGACATGTGAGAGTTGGCCATGCAATAGAATCATTAGGATGAGTGAGATATGATCAAAACAAGTTTAGAGTGCAAATCTGAGTACACTGTATTGGACGAATTTTATAAAATACTTAGAAGCTGATTCAACAGTAGCCATAGGAGAACTAAATGGAGCACATATTATGTAGTTTATGCCATAAAAATTTGGGCTTCTATCTCCATATAGAACTCTAGATATGGCTGTTTTGGTGAACATGCAAGTAAAAATCAGATTTTGGGAAATTAAAGTATAATAGTATTATATAAGCACTCAAATAAAAATAGTATAAAATGTGAATTAAAACCCACTAACTTATATAATAGATTTATATAAATATGTATAAGGATAAATAAATGGACATTTTATAAAAATGGTAGTTTGATAAGTTTCATAAGTTATAAAACTATAAACATGATTTTTACGACTTTTCGGCTATTACCGTAAAATTAACATTTTAGTTAAATAAAACTTAGACGGTTGGACCCGTCTAATGTAAACTTTTATAAACTTTTATACTGGTATATAAACATATATAACAAGTAAAAACCGATAAAACCCGAACTATATAACATACGGAAATTAACGGGCTAAGTTAACGTTATTGGACTAATAATACAACAAAATGGGCTAAAACACTTATAAACTTATTCATTAGGCTTAACCCATTTGGTCCCAACATGTAAAGCATAAATACTGATAATACAAGTATGAAATGGATTAATACAAGTTAATGAACTTATAATATGCTTATTGGACCTAAAACACGTAAATAGGTAAAACTAGTAAACTAGTAAGAAGTTACCAATACATAAACACTAAAATGAGTAAAAGAGAATATGTAAACCCACTTGATAATCATATATACAAAATCATCATATGTATACATAATTGTTATTTTTATAAAGTCATTGGACAAGAGTCTAAGACGAGTATTATTTGTCCAGGTTTCCGTGATTGAAGCATGCACGTACCGTACATCCAAATCACCGATAATCGCCTTCCCACATCAACGTGAGTTCATAGCCTCGCACTCTTTTAAATTTTTTTATGAAATGTTTTATAAACCCGCGAGGGAGATAACATGTTACTTTTGATAAAATAGGACATCATTTGTCCCGATTGTTTGTTTATTGATTTCGACCCGAATGATTGTATGACCCGATGAATGAATATATGACTCGATAAATGAAATGAAATGGATTATAAAAGTTAGGTTATGTCACTAAAAGTCCCATTAGCATGAATTGTGAACTACCGGGATTTGGTAGACGCTTGTGCATATAATAGTACTATTTGGGGACGATCACCCCAGTTCGCGCCTTGACGGTTGATCCTCGTCGTGCCACATTGATTGGTAAGCGAATTTATGTATGAGAAGATTTACATAGCGTGACCTTTGTGACGACACGCTAATTTAGATGGGCAACTTGAGTTTCGGGCTAGCTACCCGTTGTTTGGTTTAGTAAGGTAACAATGTCATGCGGCTTATTATAATCTAATTAACAAAATACTGCTTTATGCATTGAATTACGATATATTGCCTGACTAGCAATACAGCGTCTTATCATTGATATTATGTTCGTGTTTTGTTTTTTCATAACCATATTCATATAACGGTTTTTATTTAACTTATTACAACGTCATAAGACGTATTGTATGATGTTTTTACGACATTGGCTCGTATAATGATTTTTAAGGCAAATGCCTATATTATGATTTTCGATAAGGATTTGTATAAAAATGACTTTGGCTATTTTATGGCCTATTACAATGATTTGAACAAAATGATTTTTGGTAATGATTTTACACCAATGTTATATTGATGAATTTCATTAAACTCTATGAATTCACTCGGCGTTTTCACTGACCTTTTCTTTTAACATGTTTTATCTCAGATACTTGAAGGTATTCTCAGGAAGACGACAAGAATTCATGGCCCGCACTTAATTAACTATTTCCATTCAAATTCTTTGTAAAACTTGTATGAAATACAATGACTTGGGACCTACGTAACTTTGATATTTATGAATGGAAACACTTTATTATTAAACGACGCGATTAGCGTTGTCTATGATGTGAGTAATGTGCTATCCCGTAACACCAACGAGTCTTCCGCTGTATTGAATTGTGTAAATTTGGGGGTGTTACAGTTTGGTATCAGAGCTCTCGTTATAGAGAACGAACGATTTTTAAAACCAAGGTTTTGAATAAAACATTTCAAAATCTTTTAACTATAAACATTTTTCACAAAATGTCTAAAAATCTTTTGACTATAACGGTTCCGAAGAATTCCCGAGTTACCGACAAGGCCAGACTGAGATGTGTTATTTTAATATATATAACTTGGATTATATATATATATATATAGGATGTAATTTTATTACATGATTGTTTGATGATTATTTTGATATTTATACGAGGTATTTATACGACGTAGATTGTCACAAGGAACCCTAAATCCCCTAGTAAATTAATCAAAGCTATTCTCGTAGGAATTCTAGTTATCCTAGATCTAAACCAAGTTGTGGATATCTATGATCCCAACAAAATGGTTGATTTTCGTAGAAATGTAGATAGTAGTTGATTGTAATCTTGAAGAAGAATTGGCGAGATTAAATCTGATATCGATGACATGACGATCTTTCCTTATAGAGTGGAGTTTGATAAAACGTTACCACCTAGAAAGGTGTCATCTCATTCGTTGTCACCCAATTCTTAAATTGAAATTGAAAGGGTGAATATTGCACTTAAGGTTGTCATTGGAACCATTACCCAAAAGCCTCATGCCACTAATACCTTTCCGAGAAGTCTAATTGAATGTGTTAGTCATTTAATACTAGTGACTCATTTGATAATTGTTGTTGTAAGAGCTATAGGATTGGAAATTAAGTGTTGTTCATATCGAGATTTTATTGCCCTATTAAGGCCTAAGAATAAGATTGAAAGTATTGGAGAATGAAGTAGGATATCGAATTGAGTATAAAATTGGTTGAAACTTGAATAAAGTAAAATTTAACATGTATGGAATATGAAATTGTTAATAGAAGTCGTTAAGTTCTGTGATTGAATTAAGGTTTTAATTGATTGTAGGTTTGTGTTAAGGGTTGTTCCTAGGCTATTGTCCAATGACGAGGATGCCCAGTGTCCAACAAATAAATTGAAGAAATCTTCTTCTGAATTGGGACCGATGGATCATCCGGAACATGTGGAACACCTAATGACTCTTGTAGATTAGTATTCATTGTGGTATCTTTTATAAATAATCCCTATCTTAACTAAGACATCAGTTGGTAGGAGGAGTTCTGAG
The DNA here is from genome assembly GCA_025667525.1 of Glebionis coronaria. NCBI lineage: Eukaryota > Viridiplantae > Streptophyta > Magnoliopsida > Asterales > Asteraceae > Glebionis > Glebionis coronaria. Next base: position 13,651,858 of record CM046876.1, read on the forward strand.
AATTGTATGACATAGTGACACGTAATGTGTTACGATACAATTTTGACTTGTTTATGATTAATGAAAAGACTACCATTGATTGCTAAATCCTACATGTGTCGATGTTATCTATCCTTTATCGCTTCATCTTAATGTTCGCATTAGTGATGCAATCATTGAACAAGTACTCATCTCGAATTGAGTTACGTTGTGAATTATTCTTTTCGAGCGCCAGCAAGGTCATGAACCTCATGATTATTTGGCTAAAGCTCATTTCCTATCATATAGTAGTTAGTTCTTGGTGAACAAGCTTTCATCGCTCTTTTGCAGATCACTCATTTTTTTATAAGATAAAACAATATCCCTTGATAAAAATTGAATTTTCATCACTATAAGGATTATTCAAAATGAGATTTATAAGTGATTGTTATCGAAATGAAGTTGTTTATAAAACACCTTGGAAAACTTAATTGTTTTCATAACAAAGAAAATCTTTGTAAATTTATTTTTTATTCTTATTTAAGAATTAAGCATGAAAATGTTTTTATTATAAACATGATGATAAAATTTTGACGAACTGAGTATTGCATCGTTAATCTTGAAATTGTATATAGTTGCGCGCCTACATACAGTTTGGAATGGACCATGCAAGGCTTGTTGGGAATAAATTATGGGTCAGTTCACTAGACGCTGATAAGAAGAATTCAAGCGCTGATAGGATGACATTGGACGCTGACAGCCAAGCGTTGACACTTGAAGAAGTCAACGCTGACAGCCTTGAAGATTAGCACTGATGGAATATATCTTCATACGAATCTTTTTGTTTATTTGTTTCTTTATTTGTGTATGGTAAAGATAAGCTCGACATTGTATTTTCCATTATTATCTTTACCTAGAATAGTTGATTCGTAGCTTATTGTACAAGACTTCTTAATCTATAAAAGAAGATCTTTTAGGTTAATGTTGATCATCAGTTTTCATAAGTTTTCACAAGTTAAACCTCTTTCATTGTATTCAAGTTCGATCATTCTAATACAAGTGAAAGTTTGTTTAACATCTTTGTGTTTTAGATTAAGTGTTAATTCCGCATAACACTTAGTTACTTTATTCATAAGCAAAGGTTTCTCTACGTGTATTACTTGATCTAATCTTGTGTACACAAAGCTTAATCGATCTAAGTTTGGGATCAACAAGTGGTATCAGAGCTTGTTGAGAAACTTTTGATCTTTAAGTAACGCAAGAACCCTAAAACACCAAAAACCCTAAAAACCCTAAATTTCTCAAAACCCTAAAAACATCATGTCTGGCACAGATCAACCTGCTGCTTTGCTACAGAACAACTCCACAAATCCTAGTATCAAAATTCCCATGTTTGATGCCAGGAACTTCGAGCTTTGGAAGTCCAATTTTGAGCAATATATAGCTATTCATGACTACACTCTTTGGGAGATTGTTGAATATGGGAACACATTCGACAAAGCGCAAAAGATTGCTAATGCTATTGCCACAAGGATAGCTGTTCCTAATTGTCCTGAAGCTGATAAGAAGGAAAAGCCTGGAGATGGAAGAGCTGTATCTGTTGAAGATATAGCCAAGAAAAGGGTGGACATGAAAATCTTGAACATCATGAAACACGCCTTAGGTCATGAGAATCAGCACAAGTACAAACGCTTTGAGTCTGCAAAAGAGCTTTGGGAAGCTCTTGAAGTAGCACATGGTGGCAATGCTGACACAAAAGAAGAACAGAAGAAGCAACTCTTGCATGAGTATGCTGTCTTTAAGGCTCAACCCAATGAGAATCTCAGCAGTGTGAGAAGTAGACTGCTTGACATCACAAGTCAACTTTCCTTCATGGGAACACAGATTGATGACTCTGACTTGAATGCTACTTTTCTCAAAAGCCTTGGTGATGTATGGAAGATTGAGACAAGATCCATTCTTGTCAATAACACCCACAAGACTTCCAGGTTTGATGACTTCTTCAACAAACTAAGACTGTTGGAGAATGAATGGCTTTTGGAGAGTGATAATAAATCTTCCAGCAGCAACATGGCCTTCTTCTCACAAAGTGAAGGCCAATTTGATTCCATGAACTCCTATGGACATCCAGTCACTGGATCTCAATGTGTCAGTGCTGGATCACAGCCTGTCAGCGCTGGATCATATCCTGTCAACGCTTTATACTCAAGCGCTGACACTCACAACTTTGGCGCTGATAGAATTAAACCTGCTGGTTTAGATCTAGATATTGTGTGTGCATTCATTGCTTCTTTGCCCAGTGATTCAAGGATTACATATGAAGATCTTGAGCAGATAAGTGATGAGCAATTGGAAGAGATGGACATCAAGTGGACCATGGCTCTTGTAAGCTTAAGAGCAAACAGGTTTAATAAAAGGTTCAAGAAGAAGATGACCTTTAATACTAAGGATGTTGCTGGATTTGACAAATCTAAAGTTGAGTGCTACAATTGTCATCGGATGGGGCACTTTATGAGGGAATGTAGATCTCCAAGAAGATCTGATGCTGGTAAGCCCTCAAGCCAAATGGTTAAGAGCCAAGATCCCAAGGCCATGGTTGCTGTTCAACAAATTGATGGTGTTGGAGGATGGGACTGGAGCTGGAACTTTATGGCCAAGGATGAGGAAGAGGACAGAGCCTTGGTTGCTGAAGTTAAAGAAGAGCATGTTGAATATGCTCTCATGGCACACTCCTCCTCTTCATCAGATAATGAGGTATATGATGATGCTTTCTGTTCTAAGGGTTGTCGTTTAAATACTGAAAAACTAAATCAAGAGATAGTAAAATTATTAGATGAGGCAAGTACTGAAAGATGCAAAGTATCTAATTATCAAATTGCTCTTACCCAAACAGAAAAGACAGTAGCTGAGTATAAGAAAATGGAGTTTGATTTAAAGGATCAAATAAATATCTTAAAACATGAGTTACATCAAAGTAAAGATATTCAAGATATCACAAACAGGGTTAATCTTGATTTGATAGCTCAGTTAGAGGAGGCTAACAAAAATAAAGATAATGTGAGTCTTAAAATCCAGAGATTTGATAAGGCCACACAATCCCTAGGAGAGTGTGTTAGTAAACAAAGAGACTCTAAGGACATGAGTGGGATTGGGATGAAAGATTATACTGGTGTTCCACCACCAGCTGGGGATTTCTATGGTGTCCAATCAAAGGACTTATCTTGGACTGGCTTGCCAGAACTCCAAGAGAAGGAATTCATTCCTCCACCTAGAGTGACTTCCCCAGTTGAAGAATACAAACAAAAACTGACTGACCTAGATGAGTGGAAGAAAGCTAACCACACTTTGTTTGTTAAGGGAGGGTTGTTGTGTGAAAGTCCCAATGAGCCCACACCAATCACGAGCCATGATCCTACACCTATTAAAATCACACACCCAACCACTGGCAAAGCTGTTGACCTTGGCCCACAAACTGTTAGAAAACCTAGTGTTAAGTATGCAGAGATGTATAGGAATACTAGGTCACCAAAAAGCCAAGTTAGTAACCATGGAACAGGCTTCTTTGCTTCTAGACCTAAGACTATGTCTAGAAAAGCTTGTTACTCATGTGGTAGCTTTTCACATTTGGCATACAAATGTGTCAAAGCTTCCAATGTCAACGCTGATAGGAACCATTTCAGCGCTGACAAAAGTCAACATAGGTCAAACACTGTCAGACCAAATACCTTTGTGAACAAAAGTTCACAAGTTGTTAGACCAGCCCCATTCTTTTCTAGAGGGTCTAACACACAAGGCCTAAGACCTTTCCAAAAGTCAAACACTTGGTCCAATAGGCAATGGGTTCCTGTAGCAAACCCTAGGTTCAACGCTGATAAAGGCAATCGGGGCGCTGACAAGAACCATTTCAGCGCTGACAGACACACTGCCAAACCTAGGTATTTGCAACCACAGGGAAATGGGTCTAAAGCTTCTACTAGCTTAACATGGAGACCAAAACAAGACCAAAACTCTAATTCTACTGGTCTTTCTATGACATGCAACAGGTTTCATTATATTTCAAAGGCCATGTCAAGTCCAATTGGGGTTAATTGGGAATTTCATTCAAAAAGGGATGAAAATGGGGTTGTTATGAGAACCAAGTCTGTTCTTGTTGAACAACCAGATGAATCCAAGTCTTCTAAGGCTTCGGTTCCCAAAGAAAACTAATGTGTTTTCTTTATGTGCAGGGCATTCAGAAGAAGATCAATGATTATGGATATTGGGATAGTGGATGCTCAAGGCACATGACAGGAAAGGAAGACTATCTGACAAACTTCACTCCTATTCAAGATGGTGATAAGGTATACTTTGGAGGGGGCTATGGCACCATCACAGGAAAAGGAACCCTTATTACCAATAATCTACGTTTTGAGAATGTCTTCCTGGTAAAAGAACTGGATTATAATTTGTTTAGTGTATCACAAGTGTGTGATAACAAAAATAAGGTTCTTTTCACAGATACTGAGTGCTTGGTGTTAAGCAAAGATTACAAGCTCCCTGAGGAGAAATACATAGAATTTAGAACACCAAGGCATAAAGACATATATAATGTGAATCTTAATGGAATTAAGATGAATAATAAAATGATGTCATGTTTTTATGCTAAAGCCTCAGTAGATGAAAGTAATCTTTGGCACAGGAGATTAGGGCACATAAACTTTAAAAATATCAATAGACTTGTGAGGCTTGGTTTAGTTGATGGTTTGCCTGAAAAGGCTTTCCACAATGACCACACTTGTGTTGCATGTCTTAAGGGCAAGCAGCACAAGGTCTCATTCAAATCTAAACAGGTGCACTCTAGTTCTAAACCACTTCACTTATTGCATATGGACCTCTTTGGTCCAACTAATATAGAAAGTTTGAAGGGTAAATCATATTGTTTTGTCATCACTGATGATTTTTCCAGGTTTACATGGACTTTCTTTTTAGCCAAGAAAAGTGAAACTGCCCAAAGTCTGATTAATTTCATTACCCATATTGAAAAGAAGAATGGTAATGAGGTCAAAATTATTAGAAGTGACAATGGGGGTGAGTTTAGAAATCAGTTGTTAGATGATTTTTGTGCCAAGAAAGGGATTACTAGGCAGTTTAGCATAGCTAGAACCCCACAGCAAAATGGGGTTGCTGAAAGGAAGAATAGAACCCTAATTGAAGCAGCCAGAACCATGTTGGCTGATGCCCACTTTCCTATAGCCTTTTGGGCTGAAGCTGTTAACACAGCTTGTCATGTTCAAAATAGGGCATTAGTCAACAAAATACATAATAAGACACCTTATGAGTTACTTTGGGGAAGGAAGCCAAATATTGGCTTTCTCAAGCCTTTTGGTTGTCATGTAGTTGTTTTAGAAACTAGTGATGCCCTAGGTAAATTTGATTCAAAAGGTGATGAAGGCTACTTCATGGGTTATTCAGTGCAGAGCAAAGGATATAGGGTTTACATTAAAAAGGAAAAACGTATACTTGAAAAAGTACATGTTAGGTTTTTAGAGAGTAAACCTAGTGATCCTAAAAGTGGTCCAAATTGGTTGTTTGACTTGGAACCTTTATCTAGAGCTTTAAATTATATGCCTGTTACTGATCCAGACATTGTGAAGGTAACTTCAAGTGTTTTGGAAAAGAGAATTGGTAATGTTTCAGGTATACAGGTTGCTAAGAAGGATGGACCACCAGCAGTTGAGTCATCTCCCACACAAGAATATGTTACACTTCCTATATGGATAGATGAGTATTATGCTGCTGCTGCTGCTAGAAAAGATAATGGTGGTTTTCAAATACTACCAAATACAAACATGCATGGTTCTTCAGGCGCTGACAAAGGGAAATCAAGCGCTGACAAGACCAATTCAGACGCTGATGGCTCAGACGCTGACAACAACAGTTCAAGCGCTGTTAGCCCAAGCGCTGACAAACAAGGTTCAGACTTTGACAACACCTTTGCACATCTTTTCTCTTCACATTTTGAACAAGGTGGACCTTCCAATGTCCATGAAGATATTCCTGTTGATGAAAGAGAGTCTGATGAAGAAGATATTGGCAACATGGAGCGTGAAGTTGAGGACACCAGACTTTTTGAAGGAGGAGTTCTCACTTCCACACAAAAGGATCACCCCTCATCTCAGATCATTGGTGATGTTATGGCTCCAGTTCAGACAAGAAGATCCCATCAAAATCTTGGTGGATTTATTGCCAATATACACAAGAAGGTTGATACCCCTCTTGTACAAGCATGCTTGTTTGCATGTTTTCTGTCACAAGAAGAACCCAAGAAGATTTTTGATGCTCTCAAAGAACCTAGTTGGGTGGAAGCAATGTAGGATGAGCTTCACCAATTTGCTATACAGGATGTTTGGGAGCTGGTTGATTGTCCTAGATATGTGAGACCAATTGGGACAAGATGGGTTCTAAGGAACAAGAAAGATGAAAGAGGTATTGTGGTCAGAAACAAGGCACGTTTGGTAGCTCAAGGATATATACAAGAGGAAGGTATAGATTATGAAGAAGTTTTTGCTCCAGTTGCAAGAATTGAAGCTATAAGAATTTTTCTAGCTTATGCCTCTTGTATGAACTTCACTGTTTATCAAATGGATGTGAAGAGTGCTTTCCTCTATGGAACAATTGTTGAGGAGGTATATGTCATGCAACCTCCTGGTTTTGAAGATCCTGAGAATCCAGACAAGGTTTATAGAGTGAAGAAAGCTATGTATGGACTTCATCAGGCCCCAAGAGCATGGTATGGTACATTGTCCACCTACTTGGTGGAAAATGGTTTTAAAAGGGACACCATAGATCAGACATTGTTCACCAAGAAGAAAGGTAAGGATGTCTTACTTGTCCAGGTCTATGTTGATGATATCATTTTTGGATCCACCAATCCAAAGATGAGTGAAGACTTTTCCAAGCTTATGACAGATAAATTCAAGATGAGTGCAATGGGAGAGATGAACTTCTTTCTAGGGTTACAAGTTCAGCAGAAAGAAGATGGTATCTTCATCTCCCAAGACAAATATGTAGCTGAAATCTTGAAGAAATATGGTTTTTCTCCACATGAAAAGAGTGCTTCCACTCCTATGGATAGGGAAAACCCTTGGGGAAAAATTGGAGCTGGAAAGGATGTGGATGTTAGGCACTATAGATCAATGATTGGTTCATTGATGTATCTTACAGCCTCAAGACCTGACATCATGTTTGCTGTGTGTGCTTGTGCACGTCATCAAGTGACTCCCAAAGAATGTCACCTTTTTGCTGTGAAAAGAATTTTTAGGTACCTAAGATGTTTTCCAGATCTTGGCTTATGGTACCCAAAAGATTCTCCATTGGAGCTTATTGCATATTCAGACAGTGACTATGGTGGTGACAAGTTTGATAGGAAATCCACAACTGGTGGATGTCAATTTCTTGGGAGTAGATTGATATCTTGGCAATGCAAGAAACAAACAGTGGTGGCAAACTCTACAACTGAAGCAGAATATGTTGCAGCAGCTGCTTGTTGTGGACAAGTCTTATGGATTCAGAACCAGCTGTTGGATTATGGGTATAATTTCATGCATACCAAGATTTTTGTAGACAATAACAGTACTTTATGCATTATTAAAAATCCTGTACATCATTCTAAAACCAAACACATAGAAATTAGACATCATTTTATAAGAGATTGCTTTGAGAAAGGTTTAATACAACCAGATAGGGTAGCCACAGAGGATAATGTGGCTGATTTATTAACTAAACCTTTTGATACTGGAAGATTTCAATATTTGGTAACAAATATTGGAATGGTTAATCTCACTTAATATGTGTTTTGGAACCTTTTTGTAAAAGTATGTACAGGATAATGCATTGTTATTGGTCTTTGTGATGATTTAGATTTTTCCACTTTATTTTTCTAACACTGACAAAGGTAAATGTAACGCTGATAAGTGTTATTTTGCCGTTGTTAGAGATATTTTTGTCTAACGCTGACAAGAGTTCCTTCAACGCTGATACGTGTTGTCGGGGCGCTGTCAGCAACAAATGTTAGTTTTATGGTCTTCAATCTAAATGTGTAGGTGGTGGTAGCTTTATGCCATTGGATACAGAGTTGCTTATGGATCTTTGAAGAGCTATTTGGACATGTTTTTGTTTATGGATGATGGTTGGAATATTTATATTCCTATCTTGACATAAATTTTTAATGTTCATATATATTTTGAGAAACTCATGTATCATAGTTTAAGGGGAGGTTTAAGGAACCTTTAGGACTTTTGGGTATTCTTATAATACTCTCATCACAATTCTAGATTGTTGATCCCAAACTTAGATCGATTAAGCTTTGTGTATACGAGATTAGATCAAGTACTACACGTAGAGAAACCTTTGCTTATGAATAAAGTAACAAAGTGTTATGCGGAATTAACACTAAAGATGTTAAACAAACTTTCACTTGTATTAGAATAATCGTACTTGATTACAATGAAAGAGGTTTAACTTGCGAATACTTATGAAAACTTAATTAAATTACTTTAACCTAAAAGATCTTCTTTTATAGATTAAGAAGTCTTGTAAAATAAGCTATGAATCAACTATTCTAGGTAAAGATAATAATAGAAAATACAATGTCGAGCTTATCTTTACCATACATAAATAAAGAAACAAATAAACAAAAAGATTCATATGAAGATATTCCATCAGTGTCAATCTTCAAGGCTGTCAGCGTTGACTTCTTCAAGGTCAACGCTTGGCTGTCAGCGTCCAATGTCACCCTATCAGCGTTGACATTCTTCTTATCAGCGTCTAGTGAACTGACCCATATTTTATTCCCAACAATCCTCCCCTAAACTTGATATCCATTCCAATGATCAAGTTTCTGAATAAAAACTTAAGGCTTAGGAGGAATCTTGCAAAAACTTCTTATGTTGGTGATAAACATATCTGATCAAGTCTTTGGCCACGTCACTAGTATAATCAATCTCCAAGGGTGTCTCTAGCATCTTTTCCAACACTTCTTTGGACAAGAAATAGTCAGCATCCACAAGTAAATACTCTGAAAACTTTGTAGAGCTCAAATGAAATACACCACAAGTAGAATAAAGCCTCCAATGAAGATTACTGAGATCATCTTCAAGATCCTTCCATATGGCAGGATCTGCTTCTTTTGGACCACACAAAGTCATAAATGTGTTCCAAAGTCTTATTCCATTTGCTGAAGTAGGTGCTTCAGCAGTATACTTGGCCTCTATTAATCTCCATAGATGCACCAAGTCTTCTCTGTCTATACTTGCAAAAATAGAAATAACTGAAGTGAAAGTATGTACCTCCTTTCCAAATCTGCCAATCTTCCAAAATCCACACTCATCTTCATCAAAACTGATGATTGGATTTCTGTCATCTAGAGGTACTACATTAACCAAATCTGAAGCTTCCAATGGAGAAAGCTTGAGATGCTTCCTTATTACACCTTCAGTTGGAAAATACACATCCATATCTTTAGGAAATTGAAAAGGATCTCCTTTCTTCACTGGTCTTTGAGCAATCCTCATTTCCTTTTGAATCTGCATTTCCTCAGCAAGCTCTTGTTTCCTTTCTTCTGAAAGAAACTGGTAGACATTTTGTTCTTGCACCTTCCTCCAAATAGGATGTGCCCTATACTCTAGCTCCTCAAAAGATAAAGCCAGCAACTTCTTGTATGTCCATCTGGGTTGATGGCATCTAAGCAACTTATAGTACAACTGCCTTCTATCTCTTTTGAGCCAAGTCTTGACCTCTTGTGCATTAAACCTCATAATCACCTTTATGTCATCTTGTACCCTGAGAAGAACTTCCAACCCCCAAATTTGATCTGATAAACTCATACCTGGGTTGTCCATAACCTTGTCTTCCCAAGCATGGTACATTCTGGTGATTTCAGGTAGGTCCCAATCAATCTGATTCTTCAACTCACTCAACCTTTCCTTTGCTAGCTCATCCCCATATTCAAGCCTTTCTGGATCTTCAATAATTTGAATACTTGAATCTGAGCTATCACCTTCTTTTCCATCACCACTTTCTTCCTCACTATCAGAAACAACAAATGGTGATCTTCTACTCCTCTTCAAATCTCTTTCCAAAAGTTGTGCAGCCAACTGTTCATCAAATGCAATTTGTGCTGCATCTTTCTTTGGAACATCTTCTTCAACCAATTTTCCTTTACCTTTATCTTTTGGATCAATAGTAGGTAAAGTAGAAGAAAGAACCTGTGTGGACACATCTTTGATGATTGTTGATGGCTTGAATACATCAACACCACCTGCAACTTTATCAGCATTCAAGTTACCTCTATCAGCGCCACGATTACCTTTGTCAGCGCTGGATGTGTCAGCGTTCAAACCTGTATCAGCGCCCAATGTTTCTTTGAAAGATCCTTCCAAGTTTAATGGTGTCACCTTGGATGTATCAATAACTGGGTGCTTCTTCAAGTTGGTGAGTGCTTCAGCAACCTGTAAAGATTCACTAAATTGTGAACTCTTCTCTGAACTCTTTTCACTAGCTGTATGAATCAGCTCATCCTCTTCATCCTCTTCATCCTCCCCTTTGGAAGATTCCTCCATTAGACTCCTGCTACTTGGATTCTCCAAAACAGTGACCCTCTCTCTCAAAACTTGGAGTTCACGTCCCTGTTTGTTGACAATTTGTACAAGGCTGACATTTTGCTTTTGCAAGCTAATGACAGCAGCCGTCAATTCAATTATTGTCATAGGTTCCAATCTGCCCTCAGCTAGAATGGGGATTTGACCTCCCAAAATAGAATCATAGGGCATGGATGAGGTCTTAATGATGTTGGGACTGTCTTGACCAGCATCTAAGCCTGTGTCAATAGCCCCAGCCTCACCCATGTCACCAGCCACACGTGTGGAGGTGGTTCTCTCTGCTACAAGGCTAGGACCACTAGAGGAGAACACTCCAGTAGTCCTTTGGCGTTTATTCAACCTAGATTGTAATGGAGTGGAAGATGAAGTAGATTGTGTGGGTGTTGGTTGATTAAGGGGTGTTTGGGATTGTTCAGGGATTGTATCAGCGTCGGGGTTGGCTGTGTCAGCGCCAACATTTTGAGTGTCAGCGCTGGGTTGGTCAATGTCCATGTTTTCTGGTGAAGGTAATGGTTCATGAATAGGCTCAAGTTGGGGTTCAGGTTCTGGTTGTAGTTGTGGCTGAGCAACCTGAATTACTTCAAGCATGGGTTGGGTAAGAGGTATGGATTCGTTTGTGGAGCTCATTTTAGCAAAAATGGTTTTCTGTTGTTTAGGGATCTCATAAAAAGTGTCATGATCCCTAGAACAATATTCTTGTAAATCAAAGACCATTTGCAAAAATCTAGGGTAAGCCAAAGTCATTTTACTTCCCTTGTTTTTACACATCCCTTCAAAAATCATTTTCGAAAAATTATACTTAAGCCCACGTGTTATACAAACCAAAGCACTTGCAATTGACCTGTTTATTTCATTAAAAGAAGTACATTTTGGACTTAAGCATTGTAAAAGGACATGTATCAAATATTTCCAGTCAGAGGGAAATTCCTGCTTATGATATTTATTTAAAGTGACATCAGCAGGAATAGGATAACCCAATTCCCTAAGACCCTGTTCTATTGTTGCAATGGCAAGGGTAGTCACACCATCAGCGTCATTAAGACGCAAAGCTTGGCGAACCAAGGCTTCAGTGACCACCCATGTTCTTCCATGAACAGTAGATGTTAATGTGGTCACTCCATTAGCTGTTGTGGAACTAACATTGTTCCAAAACTGTCTAATGTGTGCGACAGGGACTAATGGTGTATGAGAAAGTGCATACCTTAGATAGGATGCATTTAAAAATGCCACCATTTGTGAATACTGAGGAAACAAATCATCATCAGCAGTCAAGTAAGCTACCATATTGTGTTGGCTCTTGAACTCCAATGTTAAATTCTTTGAGTTGAACTTGGGTGCCATGTTTGAAAGCTGTTTAGGTTATGTGATATGGGAAAAATCTAGGAGAAAAATGTTAGACAAGAAAATATGAATACCCAGAATAAAAGGATTAGCCAAATTTATAGGAGAGATGCATGATTTTGATTGGTCAAAAATGAGGCAGTTATATTCAAAAAGCAATGATGAAAATATTGAATCAAATATAACTTATCTCATGCATTAATTAAAAGTAACAACTCCCCAAAATTACGGCCAAAGATTAGTCAAAAATAACAACTGAGTAGGGCCCACTAGGTGTCAACGGTCAAAAATAGCCCATCAGCGCCCAACGGCTATATTTTCTTGTCAGCGTTTGCCTAAAGCCTTGTCAGCGTCACGATTGGACGTAACAGCGTTTGGAGAAAAACTTGTCAGCGTCTAAAAATAAAAATAAAAATATTTTAAAAAGAAAAAGACCTTAACAAAGTAATTTATCCTAAGGGAAATATCTTACAAGTTGATAATAATTACTGGGCGGCAAGCACTGTCCATTTATGCACACTTGCTTAAGCAAGATAGACACAAATGACCTCTAGTGTCCCTTGCTAACCAAAATAGTTACCAACAAAGTTATTTCATAAAATTCTTTGTAACTCCCTGGTAAACCCATAACCAAAGTATTCCCAACTCTCCCATCAGACCACAACCAATTCTAGGCCAAAAATGTCTTGGCAGCATGCATAGTTTATCAACTTTGCATGCTACAGTGCCTCATGGTTTAGTAAAACTAACCCATACTCACCTGTGGACACAATCTAGAATTGTGATGAGAGTATTATAAGAATACCCAAGAGTCCTAAAGGTTCCTAAAACCTCCCCTCAAACTATGATACATGAGTGTCTCAAAATATATATGAACATTAAAAATTTATGTCAAGATAGGAATATAAATATTCCAACCATCATCCATTAACAAAAACATGTCCAAATAGCTCTTCAAAGATCCATAAGCAACCCTGTATCCAATGGCATAAAGCTACCACCACCTACACATTTAGATGAAAACCACAAAACTAACATTTGTTGCTGACAGCGTCCCGACAACACTTAACAGCGTTGAAGGAACTCTTGTCAGCGTTAGACAATAATATCTCTAACAACGGCAAAATAACACTTATCAGCGTTACATGTACCTTTGTCAGTGTTAGAAAAACAAAGTGGAAAACTCTAAATCATCACAAAGACCAATAACAATGCATTATCCTGTACATACTTTTACAAAAAGGTTCCAAAACACATATTAAGTGAGATTAACCATTCCAATATTTGTTACCAAATATTGAAATCTTCCAGCATCAAAAGGTTTAGTTAATAAATCAGCCACATTATCTTCTGTGGCTACCCTATCTGGTTGTATTAAACCTTTCTCAAAGCAATCTCTTATAAAATGATGTCTGATTTCTATGTGTTTGGTTTTAGAATGATGTACAGGATTTTTAATAATGCATAAAGTACTGTTATTGTCTACAAAAATCTTGGTATGCATAAAATTATACCCATAATCCAACAGCTGGTTCTGAATCCATAAGACTTGTCCACAACAAGCAGCTGCAGCCACATATTCTGCTTCAGTTGTAGAGTTTGCCACCACTGTTTGTTTCTTGCATTGCCAAGATATCAATCTACTCCCAAGAAATTGGCATCCACCAGTTGTGGATTTCCTATCAAACTTGTCACCACCATAGTCACTGTCTGAATATGCAATAAGGTCCAATGGAGAATCTTTTGGGTACCACAAGCCAAGATCTGGATAACATCTTAGGTACCTAAAAATTCTTTTCACAGCAAAAAGGTGACATTCTTTGGGAGTCACTTGATGGCGTGCACAAGCACACACAGCAAACATGATGTCAGGTCTTGAGGCTGTAAGATACATCAATGAGCCAATCATTGATCTATAGTGCCTAACATCCACATCCTTTCCAGCTCCAATCTTACCCCAAGGGTGTTCCCTATCCATAGGAGTGGAAGCATCCTTTTCATGTGGAGAAAAACCATATTTCTTCAAGATTTCAGCTACATACTTGTCTTGGGAAATGAAGATACCATCTTCTTTCTGCTGAACTTGTAAACCTAGAAAGAAGTTCATCTCACCCATGGCACTCATCTTGAATTTATCTGTCATGAGCTTGGAAAAGTCCTCACTCATTTTTGGATCAGTAGACCCAAAAATGATGTCATCAACATAGACCTGCACAAGCAACACATGTTTTCCTTTCTTCTTTGTAAATAGTGTCTGATCTATGGTGCCCCTCTTGAATCCATTGTCCACCAAATATGTAGACAAGGTACCATACCATGCTCTTGGGGCCTGATGAAGTCCATACATTGCTTTCTTCACTCTATAAACCTTGTCTGGATTCTCAGGATCTTCAAAACCAGGAGGTTGCATGACATATACTTCCTCAACAATTGTCCCATAGAGGAAAGCACTCTTCACATCCATTTGATAAACAGTGAAGTTCATGCAAGAGGCATAAGCTAAGAAAATTTTGATAGCTTCAATTCTTGCTACTGGAGCAAAAACTTCTTCATAATCTATACCTTCCTCTTGTGTATATCCCTGAGCTACCAAACGTGCCTTGTTTCTGACCACAATGCCTCTTTCATCTTTCTTGTTTCTTAGAACCCATCTTGTCCCAATTGGTCTCACATACCTAGGACAATCAACCAGCTCCCAAACATCTTGTATAGCAAATTGGTGAAGCTCATCCTGCATTGCTTCCACCCAACTAGGTTCTTTGAGAGCATCAAAAATCTTTTTGGGTTCTTCCTGTGACAGAAAACAGGCAAACAAACATGCTTGTACAAGAGGGGTATCAACCTTCTTGTGTATATTGGCAATAAATCCACCAAGACTTTGATGGGATCTTCTTGTCTGAACTGGAGCCATAACATCACCAATGATCTGAGATGTGGGGTGATCCTTTGCTGTGGAAGTGAGAACTCCTCCTTCAAAAAGTCTGGTGTCCTCAACTTCACGCTCCATGTTGCCAATATCTTCTTCATCAGACTCTCTTTGATCAACATGAATCTCTTCATGAACATTGGAAGGTCCACCTTGTTCAAAATGGGAAGAGAAAAGCTGTGTAAAGGTGTCACCAAAGTCTGATCCTTGTTTGTCAGCGCTTGGGCTAACAACGCTTGAACTGTTGTTGTCAGCGTCTAAGCCATCAGCGTCTGAATTTGTCTTGTCAGCGCTTGATTTCCCTTTGTCAGCGCCTGAAGAAGTATGCATGTTTGTATTTGGTGGTATTTGAAAACCACCATTATCTTTTCTAGCAGCAGCAACAGTAGCATAATACTCATCTGTCCATATAGGAAGTGTAACATATTCTTGTGTGGGTGATGATATAACTGCTGGTGGTCCATCCTCCTTAGCAACCTGTATACCTGAAACATTACCAATTCTCTTTTCCAAAACACTTGAAGTTACCTTCACAATGTCTGGATCAGTAACAGGCATATAATTTAAAGCTCTAGATAAAGGTTCTAAGTCAAACAACCAATTTGGACCACTTTCAGGATCACTAGGTTTACTCTCTAAAACCCTAACATGTACTTTTTCAAGTATACGTTTTTCCTTTTTAATGTAAACCCTATATCCTTTGCTCTGCACTGAATAACCCATGAAATAGCCTTCATCACCTTTTGAATCAAATTTACCTAGGGCTTCACTAGTTTCTAAAACAACTACATGACAACCAAAAGGCTTGAGAAAGCCAATATTTGGCTTCCTTCCCCAAAGTAACTCATAAGGTGTCTTATTATGTATTTTGTTGACCAATGCCCTATTTTGAACATAACAAGCTGTGTTAACAGCTTCAGCCCAAAAGGCTATAGGAAAGTGGGCATCAGCCAACATGGTTCTGGCTGCTTCAATTAGGGTTCTATTCTTCCTTTCAGCAACCCCATTTTGCTGTGGGGTTCTAGCTATGCTAAACTGCCTAGTAATCCCTTTCTTGGCACAAAAATCATCTAACAACTGATTTCTAAACTCACCCCCATTGTCACTTCTAATAATTTTGACCTCATTACCATTTTTCTTTTCAATCTGGGTAATGAAATTAATCAGACTTTGGGCAGTTTCACTTTTCTTGGCTAAAAAGAAAGTCCATGTAAACCTGGAAAAATCATCAGTGATAACAAAACAATATGATTTACCCTTCAAACTTTCTATATTAGTTGGACCAAAGAGGTCCATATGCAATAAGTGAAGTGGTTTAGAACTAGAGTGCACCTGTTTAGACCTGAATGAGACCTTGTGCTGCTTGCCCTTAAGACATGCAACACAAGTGTGGTCATTGTGGAAAGCCTTTTTAGGCAAACCATCAACTAAACCAAGCCTCACAAGTCTATTGATATTTTTAAAGTTTATGTGCCCTAATCTCCTGTGCCAAAGATTACTTTCATCTACTGAGGCTTTAGCATACAGACATGACATTTTATTATTTATCTTAATTCCATTAAGATTCACATTATATATGTCTTTATGCCTTGGTGTTCTAAAATCTATGTATTTCTCCTCAGGGAGCTTGTAATCTTTGCTTAACACCAAGCACTCAGTATCTGTGAAAAGAACCTTATTTTTGTTATCACACACTTGTGATACACTAAACAAATTATAATCCAGTTCTTTTACCAAGAAGACATTCTCAAACCGTAGGTTGTTGGTGACAAGGGTTCCTTTTCCAGTGATGGTGCCGTAGCCCCCTCCAAAGTATACCTTATCACCATCCTGAATAGGAGTGAAGTTTGTCAGATAGTCTTCCTTTCCTGTCATGTGCCTTGAGCATCCACTATCCCAGTATCCATAATCATTGATCTTCTTCTGAATGCCCTGCACATAAAGAAAACACATTAGTTTTCTTTGGGAACCCAAGCCTTGGAAGACTTGGATTCATCTGGTTGGTCAACAAGAACAGACTTGGTTCTCATAACAACCCCATTTTCATCCCTTTTAGAATGAAATTCCCAGTTAACCCCAATTGGTGTTGACATTGCTTTTGAAATATAATGAAACCTGTTGCATGTCATAGAAACACTAGTAAAATTAGAGTTTGGGTCTTGTTTTGGTCTCCATGTTAAGCTAGTAGAAGCTTTAGACCTATTTCCCTGTGGTTGCAAATACCTAGGTTTGGCAGTGTGTCTGTCAGCGCTTAAATTGCTCTTGTCAGCGCCCCGATTGCCTTTATCAGCGTTGTACCTAGGGTTTGCTACAGGAACCCATTGCCTATTGGACCAAGTGTTTGACTTTTGAAAAGGTCTTAGGCCTTGTGTGTTAGACCCTCTAGAAAAGAATGGGGCTGGTCTAACAACTTGTGAACTTTTGTTCACAAAGGTATTGGGTCTGACCGTGTTTGACCTATTTTGACTTTTGTCAGCGCTGAAATGGTTCCTATCAGCGTTGACATTGGAAGCGTTGACACATTTGTATGCCAAATGTGAGAAGCTACCACATGTGTAACAAGCTTTTCTAGACATAGTCTTAGGTCTAGAAGCAAAGAAGCCTGTTCCTTGGTTACTAACTTGGCTTTTTGGTGACCTAGTATTCCTATACATCTCTGCATACTTAACACTAGGTTTTCTAACAGTTTGTGGGCCAAGGTCAACAGCTTTGCCAGTGGTAGGGTGTGTGATCTTAATAGGTTTAGGATCATTGGACTCCACAATTGGTATCATGTTTGGTGTGGGCTCATTTGGACTTTCACACAAAAACCCTCCCTTAACAAACAAGGTGTGGTTAGCTTTCTTCCACTCATCTAGGTCAGTCAGTTTTTGCTTGTATTCCTCAACTGGGGAAGTCACTCTAGGTGGAGGAATGAATTCCTCCTCTTGGCATTCTGGCAAGCCAGTCCAAGATAAATCCTTTGATTGGACACCATAGAAATCCCCAGCTGGTGGTGGAACACCAGTATAATTATTCATCCCAATCCCACTCATATCCTTAGAGTCTCTTTGTTTACTAACACACTCTCCTAGGGATTGTGTGGCCTTATCAAATCTCTGGATTTTAAGACTCACATTATCTTTATTTTTGTTAGCCTCCTCTAACTGAGCTATCAAATCAAGATTAACCCTATTTACTATATCTTGAACATCTTTACTCTGATGTAACTCATGTTTTAAGATATTTATTTGATCCTTTAAATCAAACTCCATTTTCTTATACTCAGCTACTGTCTTTTCTGTTTGGGTAAGAGCAATTTGATAATTAGATACTTCGCATCTTTCAGTACTTGCCTCATCTAATAATTTTACTATCTCTTGATTTAGTTTTTCAGTATTTAAACGACAACCCTTAGAACAGAAAGCATCATCATATACCTCATTATCTGATGAAGAGGAGGAGTGTGCCATGAGAGCATATTCAACATGCTCTTCTTTAACTTCAGCAACCAAAGCTCTGTCCTCTTCCTCATCCTTGGCCATCCAGCTCCAGTCCCATTCTCCAACACCATCAATTTGTTGAACAGCAACCATGGCCTTGGGATCTTGGCTCTTAACCATTTGGCTTGAGGGCTTACCAGCATCAGATCTTCTTGGAGATCTACATTCCCTCATGAAGTGCCCCATCCTATGACAGTTGTAGCACTCAACCTTGGACTTGTCAAAGCCAGCAACATCCTTAGCATTAAAGGTCATCTTCTTCTTGAACCTTTTATTAAACCTGTTTGCTCTTAAGCTTACAAGAGCCATAGTCCACTTGATGTCCATCTCTTCCAATTGTTCATCACTTATCTGCTCAAGATCTTCATATGTAATCCTTGAATCACTGGGCAAAGAAGCAATGAATGCACACACAGTATCTAGATCTAAACCAGCAGGTTTAAGTCTATCAGCGCCAAAGTTGTGTGTGTCAGCGCTTGAGTATAAAGCGTTGACAGGATATGATCCAGCGCTGACAGACTGACATCCAGCGCTGACACCTTGAGATCCAGTGGCTGGATGTCCATAGAAGTTCATGGAATCAAATTGGCCTTCACTTTGTGAGAAGAAGGCCATGTTACTACTGGAAGATTTATTATCACTATCCAATTGCCATTCATTCTCCAACAGTCTTAGTTTGTTGAAGATGTCATCAAACCTGGAGGTCTTGTGGGTATTATTGACAAGAATGGATCTTGTCTCAATCTTCCATACATCACCAAGGCTTTTGAGAAAAGTAGCATTCAATTCAGGGTCATCAATCTGTGTTCCCATGAAGGAAAGTTGACTTGTGATGTCAAGAAGTCTACTTCTCACACTGCTGAGATTTTCATTGGGTTGAGCTTTAAAGACAGCATACTCATGCAAGAGTTGCTTCTTCTTTTCTTCTTTTGTGTCAGCATTTCCACCATGTGCTACTTCAAGAGCTTCCCAAAGCTCTTTTGTAGACTCAAAGCGTTTGTACTTGTGCTGATTCTCATGACCTAGGGCGTGTTTCATGATGTTCAAGATTTTCATGTCCACCCTCTTCTTGGCTATATCTTCAACAGCTACAGCTCTCCCATCTCCAGGCTTTTCCTTCTTATCAGCTTCAGGACAATTAGGAACAGCTGTCCTTGTGGCAATTGCAGCAGCAATCTTTGCTGCTTTGTCGAATGTGTTCCCATATTCGACAATCTCCCAAAGAGTGTAGTCATGAATAGCTATATATTGCTCAAAATTTGACTTCCAAAGCTCAAAGTTCCTGGCATCAAACATGGGAATTTTGATACTAGGATTTGAGGAGTTGTTTTGTAGCAAAGCAGCAGGTTGATCTGTGCCAGACATGGTGTTTTTAAGGTTTTGAGAATTTTAGGGTTTTTAGGGTTTTTGGTGTTTTAGGGTTCTTGCGTTACTTAAAGATCAAAAGTTTCTCAACAAGCTCTGATACCACTTGTTGATCCCAAACTTAGATCGATTAAGCTTTGTGTATACGAGATTAGATCAAGTACTACACGTAGAGAAACCTTTGCTTATGAATAAAGTAACAAAGTGTTATGCAGAATTAACACTTGATCTAAAACACAAAGATGTTAAACAAACTTTCACTTGTATTAGAATAATCGTACTTGATTACAATGAAAGAGGTTTAACTTGCGAATACTTATGAAAACTTAATTAAATTACTTTAACCTAAAAGATCTTCTTTTATAGATTAAGAAGTCTTGTACAATAAGCTATGAATCAACTATTCTAGGTAAAGATAATAATAGAAAATACAATGTCGAGCTTATCTTTACCATACATAAATAAAGAAACAAATAAACAAAAAGATTCATATGAAGATATTCCATCAGTGTCAATCTTCAAGGCTGTCAGCGTTGACTTCTTCAAGGTCAACGCTTGGCTGTCAGCGTCCAATGTCACCCTATCAGCGTTGACATTCTTCTTATCAGCGTCTAGTGAACTGACCCATATTTTATTCCCAACAATTGTTGGGAATAAAATATGGGTCAGTTCACTAGACGCTGATAAGAAGAATGTCAACGCTGATAGGGTGACATTGGACGCTGACAGCCAAGCGTTGACCTTGAAGAAGTCAACGCTGACAGCCTTGAAGATTGACACTGATGGAATATCTTCATATGAATCTTTTTGTTTATTTTTTTCTTTATTTATGTATGGTAAAGATAAGCTCGACATTGTATTTTCTATTATTATCTTTACCTAGAATAGTTGATTCGTAGCTTATTGTACAAGACTTCTTAATCTATAAAAGAAGATCTTTTAGGTTAAAGTAATTTAATTAAGTTTTCATAAGTATTCGCAAGTTAAACCTCTTTCATTGTAATCAAGTACGATTATTCTAATACAAGTGAAAGTTTGTTAAACATCTTTGTGTTTTAGATCAAGTGTTAATTCCGCATAACACTTTGTTACTTTATTCATAAGCAAAGGTTTCTCTACGTGTAGTACTTGATCTAATCTCGTATACACAAAGCTTAATCGATCTAAGTTTGGGATCAACAAGTGGTATCAGAGCTTGTTGAGAAACTTTTGATCTTTAAGTAACGCAAGAACCCTAAAACACCAAAAACCCTAAAAACCCTAAAATTCTCAAAACCCTAAAAACACCATGTCTGGCACAGATCAACCTGCTGCTTTGCTACAAAACAACTCCTCAAATCCTAGTATCAAAATTCCCATGTTTGATGCCAGGAACTTTGAGCTTTGGAAGTCAAATTTTGAGCAATATATAGCTATTCATGACTACACTCTTTGGGAGATTGTCGAATATGGGAACACATTCGACAAAGCAGCAAAGATTGCTGCTGCAATTGCCACAAGGACAGCTGTTCCTAATTGTCCTGAAGCTGATAAGAAGGAAAAGCCTGGAGATGGGAGAGCTGTAGCTATTGAAGATATAGCCAAGAAGAGGGTGGACATGAAAATCTTGAACATCATGAAACACGCCCTAGGTCATGAGAATCAACACAAGTACAAACGCTTTGAGTCTGCAAAAGAGCTTTGGGAAGCTCTTGAAGTAGCACATGGTGGCAATGCTGACACAAAAGAAGAAAAGAAGAAGCAACTCTTGCATGAGTATGCTGTCTTTAAAGCTCAACCCAATGAAAATCTCAGCAGTGTGAGAAGTAGACTTCTTGACATCACAAGTCAACTTTCCTTCATGGGAACACAGATTGATGACCCTGAATTGAATGCTACTTTTCTCAAAAGCCTTGGTGATGTATGGAAGATTGAGACAAGATCCATTCTTGTCAATAATACCCACAAGACCTCCAGGTTTGATGACATCTTCAACAAACTAAGACTGTTGGAGAATGAATGGCAATTGGATAGTGATAATAAATCTTCCAGTAGTAACATGGCCTTCTTCTCACAAAGTGAAGGCCAATTTGATTCCATGAACTTCTATGGACATCCAGCCACTGGATCTCAAGGTGTCAGCGCTGGATGTCAGTCTGTCAGCACTGGATCATATCCTGTCAACGCTTTATACTCAAGCGCTGACACACACAACTTTGGCGCTGATAGACTTAAACCTGCTGGTTTAGATCTAGATACTGTGTGTGCATTCATTGCTTCTTTGCCCAGTGATTCAAGGATTACATATGAAGATCTTGAGCAGATAAGTGATGAACAATTGGAAGAGATGGACATCAAGTGGACTATGGCTCTTGTAAGCTTAAGAGCAAACAGGTTTAATAAAAGGTTCAAGAAGAAGATGACCTTTAATGCTAAGGATGTTGCTGGCTTTGACAAGTCCAAGGTTGAGTGCTACAACTGTCATAGGATGGGGCACTTCATGAGGGAATGTAGATCTCCAAGAAGATCTGATGTTGGTAAGCCCTCAAGCCAAATGGTTAAGAGCCAAGATCCCAAGGCCATGGTTGCTGTTCAACAAATTGATGGTGTTGGAGAATGGGACTGGAGCTGGATGGCCAAGGATGAGGAAGAGGACAGAGCTTTGGTTGCTGAAGTTAAAGAAGAGCATGTTGAATATGCTCTCATGGCACACTCCTCCTCTTCATCAGATAATGAGGTATATGATGATGCTTTCTGTTCTAAGGGTTGTCGTTTAAATACTGAAAAACTAAATCAAGAGATAGTAAAATTATTAGATGAGGCAAGTACTAAAAGATGCAAAGTATCTAATTATCAAATTGCTCTTACCCAAACAGAAAAGACAGTAGCTGAGTATAAGAAAATGGAGTTTGATTTAAAGGATCAAATAAATATCTTAAAACATGAGTTACATCAGAGTAAATATGTTCAAGATATAGTAAATAGGGTTAATCTTGATTTGATAGCTCAGTTAGAGGAGGCTAACAAAAATAAAGATAATGTGAGTCTTAAAATCCAGAGATTTGATAAGGCCACACAATCCCTAGGAGAGTGTGTTAGTAAACAAAGAGACTCTAAGGATATGAGTGGGATTGGGATGAATAATTATACTGGTGTTCCACCACCAGCTGGGGATTTCTATGGCGTCCAATCAAAGGATTTATCTTGGACTGGCTTGCCAGAATGCCAAGAGGAGGAATTCATTCCTCCACCTAGAGTGACTTCCCTAGTTGAGGAATACAAGCAAAAACTGACTGACCTAGATGAGTGGAAGAAAGCTAACCACACTTTGTTTGTTAAGGGAGGGTTGTTGTGTGAAAGTCCAAATGAGCCCACACCAAACATGATACCAATTGTGGAGTCCAATGATCCTAAACCTATTAAGATCACACACCCTACCACTGGCAAAGCTGTTGACCTTGGCCCACAAACTGTTAGAAAACCTAGTGTTAAGTATGCAGAGATGTATAGGAATACTAGGTCACCAAAAAGCCAAGTTAGTAACCAAGGAACAGGCTTCTTTGCTTCTAGACCTAAGACTATGTCTAGAAAAGCTTGTTACACATGTGGTAGCTTCTCACATTTGGCATACAAATGTGTCAACGCTTCCAATGTCAACGCTGATAGGAACCATTTCAGCGCTGACAAAAGTCAAAATAGGTCAAACACTGTCAGACCCAATACCTTTGTGAACAAAAGTTCACAAGTTGTTAGACCAGCCCCATTCTTTTCTAGAGGGTCTAACACACAAGGCCTAAGACCTTTTCAAAAGTCAAACACTTGGTCCAATAGGCAATGGGTTCCTGTAGCAAACCCTAGGTACAACGCTGATAAAGGCAATCGGGGCGCTGACAAGAGCAATTTAAGCGCTGACAGACACACTGCCAAACCTAGGTATTTGCAACCACAGGGAAATAGGTCTAAAGCTTCTACTAGCTTAACATGGAGACCAAAACAAGACCCAAACTCTAATTTTACTGGTGTTTCTATGACATGCAACAGGTTTCATTATATTTCAAAAGCAATGTCAACACCAATTGGGGTTAACTGGGAATTTCATTCTAAAAGGGATGAAAATGGGGTTGTTATGAGAACCAAGTCTGTTCTTGTTGACCAACCAGATGAATCCAAGTCTTCCAAGGCTTGGGTTCCCAAAGAAAACTAATGTGTTTTCTTTATGTGCAGGGCATTCAGAAGAAGATCAATGATTATGGATACTGGGATAGTGGATGCTCAAGGCACATGACAGGAAAGGAAGACTATCTGACAAACTTCACTCCTATTCAGGATGGTGATAAGGTATACTTTGGAGGGGGCTACGGCACCATCACTGGAAAAGGAACCCTTGTCACCAACAACCTACGGTTTGAGAATGTCTTCTTGGTAAAAGAACTGGATTATAATTTGTTTAGTGTATCACAAGTGTGTGATAACAAAAATAAGGTTCTTTTCACAGATACTGAGTGCTTGGTGTTAAGCAAAGATTACAAGCTCCCTGAGGAGAAATACATAGATTTTAGAACACCAAGGCATAAAGACATATATAATGTGAATCTTAATGGAATTAAGATAAATAATAAAATGTCATGTCTGTATGCTAAAGCCTCAGTAGATGAAAGTAATCTTTGGCACAGGAGATTAGGGCACATAAACTTTAAAAATATCAATAGACTTGTGAGGCTTGGTTTAGTTGATGGTTTGCCTGAAAAGGCTTTCCACAATGACCACACTTGTGTTGCATGTCTTAAGGGCAAGCAGCACAAGGTCTCATTCAGGTCTAAACAGGTGCACTCTAGTTCTAAACCACTTCACTTATTGCATATGGACCTCTTTGGTCCAACAAATATAGAAAGTTTGAAGGGTAAATCATATTGTTTTGTTATCACTGATGATTTTTCCAGGTTTACATGGACTTTCTTTTTAGCCAAGAAAAGTGAAACTGCCCAAAGTCTGATTAATTTCATTACCCAGATTGAAAAGAAAAATGGTAATGAGGTCAAAATTATTAGAAGTGACAATGGGGGTGAGTTTAGAAATCAGTTGTTAGATGATTTTTGTGCCAAGAAAGGGATTACTAGGCAGTTTAGCATAGCTAGAACCCCACAGCAAAATGGGGTTGCTGAAAGGAAGAATAGAACCCTAATTGAAGCAGCCAGAACCATGTTGGCTGATGCCCACTTTCCTATAGCCTTTTGGGCTGAAGCTGTTAACACAGCTTGTTATGTTCAAAATAGGGCATTGGTCAACAAAATACATAATAAGACACCTTATGAGTTACTTTGGGGAAGGAAGCCAAATATTGGCTTTCTCAAGCCTTTTGGTTGTCATGTAGTTGTTTTAGAAACTAGTGAAGCCCTAGGTAAATTTGATTCAAAAGGTGATGAAGGCTATTTCATGGGTTATTCAGTGCAGAGAAAAGGATATAGGGTTTACATTAAAAAGGAAAAACGTATACTTGAAAAAGTACATGTTAGGTTTTTAGAGAGTAAACCTAGTGATCCTGAAAGTGGTCCAAATTGGTTGTTTGACTTATAACCTTTATCTAGAGCTTTAAATTATATGCCTGTTACTGATCCATACATTGTGAAGGTAACTTCAAGTGTTTTGGAAAAGAGAATTGGTAATGTTTCAGGTATACAGGTTGCTAAGGAGGATGGACCACCAGCAGTTATATCATCACCCACACAAGAATATGTTACACTTCCTATATGGACAGGTGAGTATTATGCTGCTGTTGCTGCTGCTAGAAAAGATAATGGTGGTTTTCAAATACCACCAAATACAAACATGCATACTTCTTCAGGCGCTGACAAAGGGAAATCAAGCGCTGACAAGACAAATTCAGACATGATGGCTTAGACGCTGACAACAACAGTTCAAGCGTTGTTAGCCCAAGCGCTGACAAACAAGGATCAGACTTTGGTGACACCTTTACACAGCTTTTCTCTTCCCATTTTGAACAAGGTGGACCTTCCAATGTTCATGAAGAGATTCATGTTGATCAAAGAGAGTCTGATGAAGAAGATATTGGCAACATGGAGCGTGAAGTTGAGGACACCAGACTTTTTGAAGGAGGAGTTTTCACTTCAACAGCAAAGGATCACCCCACATCTCAGATCATTGGTGATGTTATGGCTCCAGTTCAGACAAGAAGAACCCAAAAAGATTTTTGATGCTCTCAAAGAACCTAGTTGGGTGGAAGTAATGCAGGATGAGCTTCACTTCCACAGCAAAGTCTTGGTGGATTTATTGCCAATATACACAAGAAGGTTGATACCCCTCTTGTACAAGCATGTTTGTTTGCCTGTTTTCTGTCACAGGAAGAACCCAAAAAGATTTTTGATGCTCTCAAAGAACCTAGTTGGGTGGAAGCAATGCAGGATGAGCTTCACCAATTTGCTATACAAGATGTTTGGGAGCTGGTTGATTGTCCTAGGTATGTGAGACCAATTGGGACAAGATGGGTTCTAAGAAACAAGAAAGATGAAAGAGGCATTGTGGTCAGAAACAAGGCACGTTTGGTAGCTCAGGGATATACACAAGAGGAAGGTATAGATTATGAACAAGTTTTTGCTCCAGTAGCAAGAATTGAAGCTATCAGAATTTTCTTAGCTTATGCCTCTTGCATGAACTTCACTGTTTATCAAATGGATGTGAAGAGTGCTTTCCTCTATGGGACAATTGTTGAGGAAGTATATGTCATGCAACCTCCTGGTTTTGAAGATCAAAACACAAGTTTGTCTTTTGTCTTCTAAGTTTGGGATCAACAAGTGGTATCAGAGCTTGTAGAATTCTTCATTGTCAGATTTAGTCCTTGTCTTTTATGTTGATCCCAAACTTAGATCGATTAAGCTTTGTGTATACGAGATTAGATCAAATACTACACGTAGAGAAACCTTTGCTTATGAATAAAGTAACAAAGTTTTATGCGGAATTAACACTTGATCTAAAACACAAAGATGTTAAACAAACTTTCACTTGTATTAGAATAATCGTACTTGATTACAATGAAAGAGGTTTAACTTGCGAATACTTATGAAAACTTAATTAAATTACTTTAACCTAAAAGATCTTCTTTTATAGATTAAGAAGTCTTGTACAATAAGCTACGAATCAACTATTCTAGGTAAAGATAATAATAGAAAATACAATGTCGAGCTTATCTTTACCATACATAAATAAAGAAACAAATAAACAAAAAGATTCATATGAAGATATTCCATCAGTGTCAATCTTCAAGGCTGTCAGCGTTGACTTCTTCAAGGTCAACGCTTGGCTGTCAGCGTCCAATGTCACCCTATCAGCGTTGACATTCTTCTTATCAGCGTCTAGTGAACTGACCCATATTTTATTCCCAACAATCCTCCCCTAAACTTGATATCCATTACAATGATCAAGTTTCTGAATAAAAACTTAAGGCTTAGGAGGAATCTTGCAAAAACTTCTTATGTTGGTGATAAACATATCTGATCAAGTCTTTGGCCACGTCACTAGTATAATCAATCTCCAAGGGTGTCTCTAGCATCTTTTCCAACACTTCTTTGGACAAGAAATAGTCAGCATCCACAAGTAAATACTCTGAAAACTTTGTAGAGCTCAAATGAAATACACCACAAGTAGAATAAAGCCTCCAATGAAGATTATTGAGATCATCTTCAAGATCCTTCCATATGGCAGGATCTGCTTCTTTTGGACCACACAAAGTCATAAATGTGTTCCAAAGTCTTATTCCATTTGCTGAAGTAGGTGCTTCAGCAGTATACTTGGCCTCTATTAATCTCCATAGATGCACCAAGTCTTCTCTGTCTATACTTGCAAAAATAGAAATAACTGAAGTGAAAGTATGTACCTCCTTTCCAAATCTGCCAATCTTCCAAAATCCACACTCATCTTCATCAAAACTGATGATTGGATTTCTGTCATCTAGAGGTACTACATTAACCAAATCTGAAGCTTCCAATGGAGAAAGCTTGAGATGCTTCCTTATTACACCTTCAGTTGGAAAATACACATCCATATCTTTAGGAAATTGAAAAGGATCTCCTTTCTTCACTGGTCTTTGAGCAATCCTCATTTCCTTTTGAATCTGCATTTCCTCAGCAAGCTCTTGTTTCCTTTCTTCTGAAAGAAACTGGTAGACATTTTGTTCTTGCACCTTCCTCCAAATAGGATGTGCCCTATACTCTAGCTCCTCAAAAGATAAAGCCAGCAACTTCTTGTATGTCCATCTGGGTTGATGGCATCTAAGCAACTTATAGTACAACTGCCTTCTATCTCTTTTGAGCCAAGTCTTGACCTCTTGTGCATTAAACCTCATAATCACCTTTATGTCATCTTGTACCCTGAGAAGAACTTCCAACCCCCAAATTTGATCTGATAAACTCATACCTGGGTTGTCCATAACCTTGTCTTCCCAAGCATGGTACATTCTGGTGATTTCAGGTAGGTCCCAATCAATCTGATTCTTCAACTCACTCAACCTTTCCTTTGCTAGCTCATCCCCATATTCAAGCCTTTCTGGATCTTCAATAATTTGAATACTTGAATCTGAGCTATCACCTTCTTTTCCATCACCACTTTCTTCCTCACTCTCAGAAACAACAAATGGTGATCTTCTACTCCTCTTCAAATCTCTTTCCAAAAGTTGTGCAGACAACTGTTCATCAAATGCAATTTGTGCTGCATCTTTCTTTGGAACATCTTCTTCAACCAATTTTCCTATACCTTTATCTTTTGGATCAATAGTAGGTAAAGTAGAAGAAAGAACCTGTGTGGACACATCTCTGATGATTGTTGATGGCTGGAATACATCAACACCACCTGCAACTTTATCAGCGTTCAAGTTACCTCTATCAGCGCCACGATTACCTTTGTCAGCGCTGGATGTGTCAGCGTTCAAACCTGTATCAGCGCCCAATGTTTCTTTGAAAGATCCTTCCAAGTTTAATGGTGTCACCTTGGATGTATCAATAACTGGGTGCTTCTTCAAGTTGGTGAGTGCTTCAGCAACCTGTAAAGATTCACTAAATTGTGAACTCTTATCTGAACTCTTTTCACTAGCTGTATGAATCAGCTCATCCTCTTCATCCTCTTCATCCTCCCCTTTGGAAGATTCCTCCATTAGACTCCTGCTACTTGGATTCTCCAAAACAGTGACCCTCTCTCTCAAAACTTGGAGTTCACGTCCCTGTTTGTTGACAATTTGTACAAGGCTGACATTTTGCTTTTGCAAGCTAATGACAGCAGCCGTCAATTCAATTATTGTCATAGGTTCCAATCTGCCCTCAGCTAGAATGGGGATTTGACCTCCCAAAATAGAATCATAGGGCATGGATGAGGTCTTAATGATGTTGGGACTGTCTTGACCAGCATCTAAGCCTGTGTCAATAGCCCCAGCCTCACCCATGTCACCAGCCACACTTGTGGAGGTGGTTCTCTCTGCTACAAGGCTAGGACCACTAGAGGAGAACACTCCAGTAGTACTTTGGCGTTTATTCAACCTAGATTGTAATGGAGTGGAAGATGAAGTAGATTGTGTGGGTGTTGGTTGATTAAGGGGTGTTTGGGATTGTTCAGGGATTGTATCAGCGTCGGGGTTGGCTGTGTCAGCGCCAACATTTTGAGTGTCAGCGCTGGGTTGGTCAATGTCCATGTTTTCTGGTGAAGGTAATGGTTCATGAATAGGCTCAAGTTGGGGTTCAGGTTCTGGTTGTAGTTGTGGCTGAGCAGCCTGAATTACTTCAAGCATGGGTTGGGTAAGAGGTATGGATTCGTTTGTGGAGCTCATTTTAGCAAAAATGGTTTTCTGTTGTTTAGGGATCTCATAAAAAGTGTCATGATCCCTAGAACAATATTCTTGTAAATCAAAGACCATTTGCAAAAATCTAGGGTAAGCCAAAGTCATTTTACTTCCCTTGTTTTTACACATCCCTTCAAAAATCATTTTCGAAAAATTATACTTAAGCCCACGTGTTATACAAACCAAAGCACTTGCAATTGACCTGTTTATTTCATTAAAAGAAGTACATTTTGGACTTAAGCATTGTAAAAGGACATGTATCAAATATTTCCAGTCAGAGGGAAATTCCTGCTTATGATATTTATTTAAAGTGACATCAGCAGGAATAGGATAACCCAATTCCCTAAGACCCTGTTCTATTGTTGCAATGGCAAGGGTAGTCACACCATCAGCGTCATTAAGACGCAAAGCTTGGCGAACCAAGGCTTCAGTGACCACCCATGTTCTTCCATGAACAGTAGATGTTAATGTGGTCACTCCATTAGCTGTTGTGGAACTAACATTGTTCCAAAACTGTCTAATGTGTGCGACAGGGACTAATGGTGTATGAGAAAGTGCATACCTTAGATAGGATGCATTTAAAAATGCCACCATTTGTGAATACTGAGGAAACAAATCATCATCAGCAGTCAAGTAAGCTACCATATTGTGTTGGCTCTTGAACTCCAATGTTAAATTCTTTGAGTTGAACTTGGGTGCCATGTTTGAAAGATGTTTAGGTTATGTGATATGGGAAAAATCTAGGAGAAAAATGTTAGACAAGAAAATATGAATACCCAGAATAAAAGGATTAGCCAAATTTATAGGAGAGATGCATGATTTTGATTGGTCAAAAATGAGGCAGTTATATTCAAAAAGCAATGATGAAAATATTGAATCAAATATAACTTATCTTATGCATTAATTAAAAGTAACAACTCCCCAAAATTACGGCCAAAGATTAGTCAAAAATAACAACTGAGTAGGGCCCACTAGGTGTCAACGGTCAAAAATAGCCCATCAGCGCCCAACGGCTATATTTTCTTGTCAGCGTTTGCCTAAAGCCTTGTCAGCGTCACAATTGGACGTAACAGCGTTTGGAGAAAAACTTGTCAGCGTCTAAAAATAAAAATAAAAATATTTTAAAAAGAAAAAGACCTTAACAAAGTAATTTATCCTAAGGGAATATCTTACAAGTTGATAATAATTACTGGGCGGCAAGCACTGTCCATTTATGCACACTTGCTTAAGCAAGATAGACACAAATGACCTCTAGTGTCCCTTGCTAACCAAAATAGTTACCAACAAAGTTATTTCATAAAATTCTTTGTAACTCCCTGGTAAACCCATAACCAAAGTATTCCCAAGTCTCCCATCAGACCACAACCAATTCTAGGCCAAAAATGTCTTGGCAGCATGCATAGTTTATCAACTTTGCATGCTACAGTGCCTCATGGTTTAGTAAAACTAACCCATACTCACCTGTGGACACAATCTAGAATTGTGATGAGAGTATTATAAGAATACCCAAGAGTCCTAAAGGTTCCTAAAACCTCCCCTCAAACTATGATACATGAGTGTCTCAAAATATATATGAACATTAAAAATTTATGTCAAGATAGGAATATAAATATTCCAACCATCATCCATAAACAAAAACATGTCCAAATAGCTCTTCAAAGATCCATAAGCAACCCTGTATCCAATGGCATAAAGCTACCACCACCTACACATTTAGATGAAAACCACAAAACTAACATTTGTTGCTGACAGCGTCCCGACAACACTTAACAGCGTTGAAGGAACTCTTGTCAGCGTTAGACAATAATATCTCTAACAACGGCAAAATAACACTTATCAGCGTTACATGTACCTTTGTCAGTGTTAGAAAAACAAAGTGGAAAACTCTAAATCATCACAAAGACCAATAACAATGCATTATCCTGTACATACTTTTACAAAAAGGTTCCAAAACACATATTAAGTGAGATTAACCATTCCAATATTTGTTACCAAATATTGAAATCTTCCAGCATCAAAAGGTTTAGTTAATAAATCAGCCACATTATCTTCTGTGGCTACCCTATCTGGTTGTATTAAACCTTTCTCAAAGCAATCTCTTATAAAATGATGTCTGATTTCTATGTGTTTGGTTTTAGAATGATGTACAGGATTTTTAATAATGCATAAAGTACTGTTATTGTCTACAAAAATCTTGGTATGCATAAAATTATACCCATAATCCAACAGCTGGTTCTGAATCCATAAGACTTGTCCACAACAAGCAGCTGCAGCCACATATTCTGCTTCAGTTGTAGAGTTTGCCACCACTGTTTGTTTCTTGCATTGCCAAGATATCAATCTACTCCCAAGAAATTGGCATCCACCAGTTGTGGATTTCCTATCAAACTTGTCACCACCATAGTCACTGTCTGAATATGCAATAAGGCCCAATGGAGAATCTTTTGGGTACCACAAGCCAAGATCTGGATAACATCTTAGGTACCTAAAAATTCTTTTCACAGCAAAAAGGTGACATTCTTTGGGAGTCACTTGATGGCGTGCACAAGCACACACATCAAACATGATGTCAGGTCTTGAGGCTGTAAGATACATCAATGAGCCAATCATTGATCTATAGTGCCTAACATCCACATCCTTTCTAGCTCCAATCTTACCCCAAGGGTGTTCCCTATCCATAGGAGTGGAAGCATCCTTTTCATGTGGAGAAAAACCATATTTCTTCAAGATTTCAGCTACATACTTGTCTTGGGAAATGAAGATACCATCTTCTTTCTGCTGAACTTGTAAACCTAGAAAGAAGTTCATCTCACCCATGGCACTCATCTTGAATTTATCTGTCATGAGCTTGGAAAAGTCCTCACTCATTTTTGGATCAGTAGACCCAAAAATGATGTCATCAACATAGACCTGCACAAGCAACACATGTTTTCCTTTCTTCTTTGTAAATAGTGTCTGATCTATGGTGCCCCTCTTGAATCCATTGTCCACCAAATATGTAGACAAGGTACCATACCATGCTCTTGGGGCCTGATGAAGTCCATACATTGCTTTCTTCACTCTATAAACCTTGTCTGGATTCTCAGGATCTTCAAAACCAGGAGGTTGCATGACATATACTTCCTCAACAATTGTCCCATAGAGGAAAGCACTCTTCACATCCATTTGATAAACAGTGAAGTTCATGCAAGAGGCATAAGCTAAGAAAATTCTGATAGCTTCAATTCTTGCTACTGGAGCAAAAACTTCTTCATAATCTATACCTTCCTCTTGTGTATATCCCTGAGCTACCAAACGTTCCTTGTTTCTGACCACAATGCCTCTTTCATCTTTCTTGTTTCTTAGAACCCATCTTGTCCCAATTGGTCTCACATACCTAGGACAATCAACCAGCTCCCAAACATCTTGTATAGCAAATTGGTGAAGCTCATCCTGCATTGCTTCCACCCAACTAGGTTCTTTGAGAGCATCAAAAATCTTTTTGGGTTCTTCCTGTGACAGAAAACAGGCAAACAAACATGCTTGTACAAGAGGGGTATCAACCTTCTTGTGTATATTGGCAATAAATCCACCAAGACTTTGATGGGATCTTCTTGTCTGAACTGGAGCCATAACATCACCAATGATCTGAGATGTGGGGTGATCCTGCATTGCTTCCACCCAACTAGGTTCTTTGAGAGCATCAAAAATCTTTTTGGGTTCTTCTTGTCTGAACTGGAGCCATAACATCACCAATGATCTGAGATGTGGGGTGATCCTTTGCTGTGGAAGTGAGAACTCCTCCTTCAAAAAGTCTGGTGTCCTCAACTTCACGCTCCATGTTACCAATATCTTCTTCATCAGACTCTCTTTGATCAACATGAATCTCTTCATGAACATTGAAAGGTCCACCTTGTTCAAAATGGGAAGAGAAAAGCTGTGTAAAGGTGTCACCAAAGTCTGATCCTTGTTTGTCAGCGCTTGGGCTAACAACGCTTGAACTGTTGTTGTCAGCGTCTAAGCCATCATGTCTGAATTTGTCTTGTCAGCGCTTGATTTCCCTTTGTCAGCGCCTGAAGAAGTATGCATGTTTGTATTTGGTGGTATTTGAAAACCACCATTATCTTTTCTAGCAGCAGCAGCAGCAGCATAATACTCATCTGTCCATATAGGAAGTGTAACATATTCTTGTGTGGGTGATGATATAACTGCTGGTGGTCCATCCTCCTTAGAAACCTGTATACCTGAAACATTACCAATTCTCTTTTCCAAAACACTTGAAGTTACCTTCACAATGTCTGGATCAGTAACAGGCATATAATTTAAAGCTCTAGATAAAGGTTCTAAGTCAAACAACCAATTTGGACCACTTTCAGGATCACTAGGTTTACTCTCTAAAAACCTAACATGTACTTTTTCAAGTATACGTTTTTCCTTTTTAATGTAAACTCTATATCCTTTGCTCTGCACTGAATAACCCATGAAATAGCCTTCATCACCTTTTGAATCAAATTTACCTAGGGCTTCACTAGTTTCTAAAACAACTACATGACAACCAAAAGGCTTGAGAAAGCCAATATTTGGCTTCCTTCCCCAAAGTAACTCATAAGGTGTCTTATTATGTATTTTGTTGACCAATGCCCTATTTTGAACATAACAAGCTGTGTTAACAGCTTCAGCCCAAAAGGCTATAGGAAAGTGGGCATCAGCCAACATGGTTCTGGCTGCTTCAATTAGGGTTCTATTCTTCCTTTCAGCAACCCCATTTTGCTGTGGGGTTCTAGCTATGCTAAACTGCCTAGTAATCCCTTTCTTGGCACAAAAATCATCTAACAACTGATTTCTAAACTCACCCCCATTGTCACTTCTAATAATTTTGACCTCATTACCATTTTTCTTTTCAATCTGGGTAATGAAATTAATCAGACTTTGGGCAGTTTCACTTTTCTTGGCTAAAAAGAAAGTCCATGTAAACCTGGAAAAATCATCAGTGATAACAAAACAATATGATTTACCCTTCAAACTTTCTATATTAGTTGGACCAAAGAGGTCCATATGCAATAAGTGAAGTGGTTTAGAACTAGAGTGCACCTGTTTAGACCTGAATGAGACCTTGTGTTGCTTGCCCTTAAGACATGCAACATAAGTGTGGTCATTGTGGAAAGCCTTTTTAGGCAAACCATCAACTAAACCAAGCCTCACAAGTCTATTGATATTTTTAAAGTTTATGTGCCCTAATCTCCTGTGCCAAAGATTACTTTCATCTACTGAGGCTTTAGCATACAGACATGACATTTTATTATTTATCTTAATTCCATTAAGATTCACATTATATATGTCTTTATGCCTTGGTGTTCTAAAATCTATGTATTTCTCCTCAGGGAGCTTGTAATCTTTGCTTAACACCAAGCACTCAGTATCTGTGAAAAGAACCTTATTTTTGTTATCACACACTTGTGATACACTAAACAAATTATAATCCAGTTCTTTTACCAAGAAGACATTCTCAAACCGTAGGTTGTTGGTGACAAGGGTTCCTTTTCCAGTGATGGTGTCGTAGCCCCCTCCAAAGTATACCTTATCACCATCCTGAATAGGAGTGAAGTTTGTCAGATAGTCTTCCTTTCCTGTCATGTGCCTTGAGCATCCACTATCCCAGTATCCATAATCATTGATCTTCTTCTGAATGCCCTGCACATAAAGAAAACACATTAGTTTTCTTTGGGAACCCAAGCCTTGGAAGACTTGGATTCATCTGGTTGGTCAACAAGAACAGACTTGGTTCTCATAACAACCCCATTTTCATCCCTTTTAGAATGAAATTCCCAGTTAACCCCAATTGGTGTTGACATTGCTTTTGAAATATAATGAAACCTCTTGCATGTCATAGAAACACCAGTAAAATTAGAGTTTGGGTCTTGTTTTGGTCTCCATGTTAAGCTAGTAGAAGCTTTAGACCTATTTCCCTGTGGTTGCAAATACCTAGGTTTGGCAGTGTGTCTGTCAGCGCTTAAATTGCTCTTGTCAGCGCCCCGATTGCCTTTATCAGCGTTGTACCTAGGGTTTGCTACAAGAACCCATTGCCTATTGGACCAAGTGTTTGACTTTTGAAAAGGTCTTAGGCCTTGTGTGTTAGACCCTCTAGAAAAGAATGGGGCTGGTCTAACAACTTGTGAACTTTTGTTCACAAAGGTATTGGGTCTGACAGTGTTTGACCTATTTTAACTTTTGTCAGCGCTGAAATGGTTCCTATCAGCGTTGACATTGGAAGCGTTGACACATTTGTATGCCAAATGTGAGAAGCTACCACATGTGTAACAAGCTTTTCTAGACATAGTCTTAGGTCTAGAAGCAAAGAAGCCTGTTCCTTGGTTACTAACTTGGCTTTTTGGTGACCTAGTATTCCTATACATCTCTGCATACTTAACACTAGGTTTTCTAATAGTTTGTGGGCCAAGGTCAACAGCTTTGCCAGTGGTAGGGTGTGTGATCTTAATAGGTTTAGGATCATTGGACTCCACAATTGGTATCATGTTTGGTGTGGGCTCATTTGGACTTTCACACAACAACCCTCCCTTAACAAACAAGGTGTGGTTAGCTTTCTTCCACTCATCTAGGTTAGTCAGTTTTTGCTTGTATTCCTCAACTGGGGAAGTCACTCTAGGTGGAGGAATGAATTCCTCCTCTTGGCATTCTGGCAAGCCAGTCCAAGATAAATCCTTTGATTGGACACCATAGAAATCCCCAGCTGGTGGTGGAACACCAGTATAATTATTCATCCCAATCCCACTCATATCCTTAGAGTCTCTTTGTTTACTGACACACTCTCCTAGGGATTGTGTGGCCTTACCAAATCTCTGGATTTTAAGACTCACATTATCTTTATTTTTGTTAGCCTCCTCTAACTGAGCTATCAAATCAAGATTAACCCTATTTACTATATCTTGAACATCTTTACTCTGATGTAACTCATGTTTTAAGATATTTATTTGATCCTTTAAATCAAACTCCATTTTCTTATACTCAGCTACTGTCTTTTCTGTTTGGGTAAGAGCAATTTGATAATTAGATACTTTGCATCTTTCAGTACTTGCCTCATCTAATAATTTTACTATCTCTTGATTTAGTTTTTCAGTATTTAAACGACAACCCTTAGAACAGAAAGCATCATCATATACCTCATTATCTGATGAAGAGGAGGAGTGTGCCATGAGAGCATATTCAACATGCTCTTCTTTAACTTCAGCAACCAAAGCTCTGTCCTCTTCCTCATCCTTGGCCATCCAGCTCCAGTCCCATTCTCCAACACCATCAATTTGTTGAACAGCAACCATGGCCTTGGGATCTTGGCTCTTAACCATTTGGCTTGAGGGCTTACCAGCATTAGATCTTCTTGGAGATCTACATTCCCTCATGAAGTGCCCCATCCGATGACAGTTGTAGCACTCAACCTTGGACTTGTCAAAGCCAGCAACATCCTTAGCATTAAAGGTCATCTTCTTCTTGAACCTTTTATTAAACCTGTTTGCTCTTAAGCTTACAAGAGCCATAGTCCACTTGATGTCCATCTCTTCCAATTGTTCATCACTTATCTGCTCAAGATCTTCATATGTAATCCTTGAATCACTGGGCAAAGAAGCAATGAATGCACACACAGTATCTAGATCTAAACCAACAGGTTTAAGTCTATCAGCGCCAAAGTTGTGTGTGTCAGCGCTTGAGTATAAAGCGTTGACAGGATATGATCCAGCGCTGACAGACTGACATCCAGCGCTGACACCTTGAGATCCAGTGGCTGGATGTCCATAGAAGTTCATGGAATCAAATTGGCCTTCACTTTGTGAGAAGAAGGCCATGTTACTACTGGAAGATTTATTATCACTATCCAATTGCCATTCATTCTCCAACAGTCTTAGTTTGTTGAAGATGTCATCAAACCTGGAGGTCTTGTGGGTATTATTGACAAGAATGGATCTTGTCTCAATCTTCCATACATCACCAAGGCTTTTGAGAAAAGTAGCATTCAATTCAGGGTCATCAATCTGTGTTCCCATGAAGGAAAGTTGACTTGTGATGTCAAGAAGTCTACTTCTCACACTGCTGAGATTTTCATTGGGTTGAGCTTTAAAGACAGCATACTCATGCAAGAGTTGCTTCTTCTTTTCTTCTTTTGTGTCAGCATTGCCACCATGTGCTACTTCAAGAGCTTCCCAAAGCTCTTTTGCAGACTCAAAGCGTTTGTACTTGTGCTGATTCTCATGACCTAGGGCGTGTTTCATGATGTTCAAGATTTTCATGTCCACCCTCTTCTTGGCTATATCTTCAACAGCTACAGCTCTCCCATCTCCAGGCTTTTCCTTCTTATCAGCTTCAGGACAATTAGGAACAGCTGTCCTTGTGGCAATTGCAGCAGCAATCTTTGCTGCTTTGTCGAATGTGTTCCCATATTCGACAATCTCCCAAAGAGTGTAGTCATGAATAGCTATATATTGCTCAAAATTTGACTTCCAAAGCTCAAAGTTCCTGGCATCAAACATGGGAATTTTGATACTAGGATTTGAGGAGTTGTTTTGTAGCAAAGCAGCAGGTTGATCTGTGCCAGACATGGTGTTTTTAGGGTTTTGAGAATTTTAGGGTTTTTAGGGTTTTTGGTGTTTTAGGGTTCTTGCGTTACTTAAAGATCAAAAGTTTCTCAACAAGCTCTGATACCACTTGTTGATCCCAAACTTAGATCGATTAAGCTTTGTGTATACGAGATTAGATCAAGTACTACACGTAGAGAAACCTTTGCTTATGAATAAAGTAACAAAGTGTTATGCGGAATTAACACTTGATCTAAAACACAAAGATGTTAATCAAACTTTCACTTGTATTAGAATAATCGTACTTGATTACAATGAAAGAGGTTTAACTTGCGAATACCTATGAAAACTTAATTAAATTACTTTAACCTAAAAGATCTTCTTTTATAGATTAAGAAGTCTTGTACAATAAGCTATGAATCAACTATTCTAGGTAAAGATAATAATAGAAAATACAATGTCGAGCTTATCTTTACCATACATAAATAAAGAAACAAATAAACAAAAAGATTCATATGAAGATATTCCATCAGTGTCAATCTTCAAGGCTGTCAGCGTTGACTTCTTCAAGGTCAACGCTTGGCTGTCAGCGTCCAATGTCACCCTATCAGCGTTGACATTTTTCTTATCAGCGTCTAGTGAACTGACCCATATTTTATTCCCAACAATCCTCCCCTAAACTTGATATCCATTCCAATGATCAAGTTTCTGAATAAAAACTTAAGGCTTAGGAGGAATCTTGCAAAAACTTCTTATGTTGGTGATAAACATATCTGATCAAGTCTTTGGCCACGTCACTAGTATAATCAATCTCCAAGGGTGTCTCTAGCATCTTTTCCAACACTTCTTTGGACAAGAAATAGTCAGCATCCACAAGTAAATACTCTGAAAACTTTGTAGAGCTCAAATGAAATACACCACAAGTAGAATAAAGCCTCCAATGAAGATTACTGAGATCATCTTCAAGATCCTTCCATATGGCAGGATCTGCTTCTTTTGGACCACACAAAGTCATAAATGTGTTCCAAAGTCTTATTCCATTTGCTGAAGTAGGTGCTTCAGCAGTATACTTGGCCTCTATTAATCTCCATAGATGCACCAAGTCTTCTCTGTCTATACTTGCAAAAATAGAAATAACTGAAGTGAAAGTATGTACCTCCTTTCCAAATCTGCCAATCTTCCAAAATCCACACTCATCTTCATCAAAACTGATGATTGGATTTCTGTCATCTAGAGGTACTACATTAACCAAATCTGAAGCTTCCAATGGAGAAAGCTTGAGATGCTTCCTTATTACACCTTCAGTTGGAAAATACACATCCATATCTTTAGGAAATTGAAAAGGATCTCCTTTCTTCACTAGTCTTTGAGCAATCCTCATTTCCTTTTGAATCTGCATTTCCTCAGCAAGCTCTTGTTTCCTTTCTTCTGAAAGAAACTGGTAGACATTTTGTTCTTGCACCTTCCTCCAAATAGGATGTGCCCTATACTCTAGCTCCTCAAAAGATAAATCCAGCAACTTCTTGTATGTCCATCTGGGTTGATGGCATCTAAGCAACTTATAGTACAACTACCTTCTATCTCTTTTGAGCCAAGTCTTGACCTCTTGTGCATTAAACCTCATAATCACCTTTATGTCATCTTGTACCCTGAGAAGAACTTCCAACCCCCAAATTTGATCTGATAAACTCATACCTGGGTTGTCCATAACCTTGTCTTCCCAAGCATGGTACATTCTGGTGATTTCAGGTAGGTCCCAATCAATCTGATTCTTCAACTCACTCAACCTTTCCTTTGCTAGCTCATCCCCATATTCAAGCCTTTCTGGATCTTCAATAATTTGAATACTTGAATCTGAGCTATCACCTTCTTTTCCATCACCACTTTCTTCCTCACTCTCAGAAACAACAAATGGTGATCTTCTACTCCTCTTCAAATCTCTTTCCAAAAGTTGTGCAGCCAACTGTTCATCAAATGCAATTTGTGCTGCATCTTTCTTTGGAACATCTTCTTCAACCAATTTTCCTTTACCTTTATCTTTTGGATCAATAGTAGGTAAAGTAGAAGAAAGAACCTGTGTGGACACATCTTTGATGATTGTTGATGGCTGGAATACATCAACACCACCTGCAACTTTATCAGCGTTCAAGTTACCTCTATCAGCGCCACGATTACCTTTGTCAGCGCTGGATGTGTCAGCGTTCAAACCTGTATCAGCGCCCAATGTTTCTTTGAAAGATCCTTCCAAGTTTAATGGTGTCACCTTGGATGTATCAATAACTGGGTGCTTCTTCAAGTTGGTGAGTGCTTCAGCAACCTGTAAAGATTCACTAAATTGTGAACTCTTCTCTGAACTCTTTTCACTAGCTGTATGAATCAGCTCATCCTCTTCATCCTCTTCATCCTCCCCTTTGGAAGATTCCTCCATTAGACTCCTGCTACTTGGATTCTCCAAAACAGTGACCCTCTCTCTCAAAACTTGGAGTTCACGTCCCTGTTTGTTGACAATTTGTACAAGGCTGACATCTTGCTTTTGCAAGCTAATGACAGCAGCCGTTAATTCAATTATTGTCATAGGTTCCAATCTGCCCTCAGCTAGAATGGGGATTTGACCTCCCAAAATAGAATCATAGGGCATGGATGAGGTCTTAATGATGTTGGGACTGTCTTGACCAGCATCTAAGCCTGTGTCAATAGCCCCAGCCTCACCCATGTCACCAGCCACACTTGTGGAGGTGGTTCTCTCTGCTACAAGGCTAGGACCACTAGAGGAGAACACTCTAGTAGTCCTTTGGCGTTTATTCAACCTAGATTGTAATGGAGTGGAAGATGAAGTAGATTGTGTGGGTGTTGGTTGATTAAGGGGTGTTTGGGATTGTTCAGGGATTGTATCAGCGTCGGGGTTGGCTGTGTCAGCGCCAACATTTTGAGTGTCAGCGCTGGGTTGGTCAATGTCCATGTTTTCTGGTGAAGGTAATGGTTCATGAATAGGCTCAAGTTGGGGTTCAGGTTCTGGTTGTAGTTGTGGCTGAGCAGCCTGAATTACTTCAAGCATGGGTTGGGTAAGAGGTATGGATTCGTTTGTGGAGCTCATTTTAGCAAAAATGGTTTTCTGTTGTTTAGGGATCTCATAAAAAGTGTCATGATCCCTAGAACAATATTCTTGTAAATCAAAGACCATTTGCAAAAATCTAGGGTAAGCCAAAGTCATTTTACTTCTCTTGTTTTTACACATCCCTTCAAAAATCATTTTCAAAAAAAATTATACTTAAGCCCACGTGTTATACAAACCAAAGCACTTGCAATTGACCTGTTTATTTCATTAAAAGAAGTACATTTTGGACTTAAGCATTGTAAAAGGACATGTATCAAATATTTCCAGTCAGAGGGAAATTCCTGCTTATGATATTTATTTAAAGTGACATCAGCAGGAATAGGATAACCCAATTCCCTAAGACCCTGTTCTATTGTTGAAATGGCAAGGGTAGTCACACCATCAGCGTCATTAAGACGCAAAGCTTGGCGAACCAAGGCTTCAGTGACCACCCATGTTCTTCCATGAACAGTAGATGTTAATGT
This sequence comes from Glebionis coronaria, assembly GCA_025667525.1. Classification (NCBI taxonomy): domain Eukaryota; kingdom Viridiplantae; phylum Streptophyta; class Magnoliopsida; order Asterales; family Asteraceae; genus Glebionis; species Glebionis coronaria. The sequence goes on from CM046876.1 coordinate 13,693,524, forward strand.
GGTCACTCCATTAGCTGTTGTGGAACTAACATTGTTCCAAAACTGTCTAATGTGTGCGACAGGGACTAATGGTGTATGAGAAAGTGCATACCTTAGATAGGATGCATTTAAAAATGCCACCATTTGTGAATACTGAGGAAACAAATCATCATCAGCAGTCAAGTAAGCTACCATATTGTGTTGGCTCTTGAACTCCAATGTTAAATTCTTTGAGTTGAACTTGGGTGCCATGTTTGAAAGCTGTTTAGGTTATGTGATATGGGAAAAATCTAGGAGAAAAATGTTAGACAAGAAAATATGAATACCCAGAATAAAAGGATTAGCCAAATTTATAGGAGAGATGCATGATTTTGATTGGTCAAAATGAGGCAGTTATATTCAAAAAGCAATGATGAAAATATTGAATCAAATATAACTTATCTCATGCATTAATTAAAAGTAACAACTCCCCAAAATTACGGCCAAAGATTAGTCAAAAATAACAACTGAGTAGGGCCCACTAGGTGTCAACGGTCAAAAATAGCCCATCAGCGCCCAACGGCTATATTTTCTTATCAGCGTTTGCCTAAAGCCTTGTCAGCGTCACGATTGGACGTAACAGCGTTTGGAGAAAAACTTGTCAGCGTCTAAAAATAAAAATAAAAATATTTTAAAAAGAAAAGACCTTAACAAAGTAATTTATCCTAAGGGAAATATCTTACAAGTTGATAATAATTACTGGGCGGCAAGCACTGTCCATTTATGCACACTTGCTTAAGCAAGATAGACACAAATGACCTCTAGTGTCCCTTGCTAACCAAAATAGTTACCAACAAAGTTATTTCATAAAATTCTTTGTAACGCCCTGGTAAACCCATAACCAAAGTATTCCCAAGTCTCCCATCAGACCACAACCAATTCTAGGCCAAAAATGTCTTGGCAGCATGCATAGTTTATCAACTTTGCATGCTACAGTGCCTCATGGTTTAGTAAAACTAACCCATACTCACCTGTGGACACAATCTAGAATTGTGATGAGAGTATTATAAGAATACCCAAGAGTCCTAAAGGTTCCTAAAACCTCCCCTCAAACTATGATACATGAGTGTCTCAAAATATATATGAACATTAAAAATTTATGTCAAGATAGGAATATAAATATTCCAACCATCATCCATAAACAAAAACATGTCCAAATAGCTCTTCAAAGATCCATAAGCAACCCTGTATCCAATGGCATAAAGCTACCACCACCTACACATTTAGATGAAAACCACAAAACTAACATTTGTTGCTGACAGCGTCCCGACAACACTTAACAGCGTTGAAGGAACTCTTGTCAGCGTTAGACAATAATATCTCTAACAACGGCAAAATAACACTTATCAGCGTTACATGTACCTTTGTCAGTGTTAGAAAAACAAAGTGGAAAACTCTAAATCATCACAAAGACCAATAACAATGCATTATCCTGTACATACTTTTACAAAAAGGTTCCAAAACACATATTAAGTGAGATTAACCATTCCAATATTTGTTACCAAATATTGAAATCTTCCAGCATCAAAAGGTTTAGTTAATAAATCAGCCACATTATCTTCTGTGGCTACCCTATCTGGTTGTATTAAACCTTTCTCAAAGCAATCTCTTATAAAATGATGTCTGATTTCTATGTGTTTGGTTTTAGAATGATGTACAGGATTTTTAATAATGCATAAAGTACTGTTATTGTCTACAAAAATCTTGGTATGCATAAAATTATACCCATAATCCAACAGCTGGTTCTGAATCCATAAGACTTGTCCACAACAAGCAGCTGCAGCCACATATTCTGCTTCAGTTGTAGAGTTTGCCACCACTGTTTGTTTCTTGCATTGCCAAGATATCAATCTACTCCCAAGAAATTGGCATCCACCAGTTGTGGATTTCCTATCAAACTTGTCACCACCATAGTCACTGTCTGAATATGCAATAATGTCCAATGGAGAATCTTTTGGGTACCACAAGCCAAGATCTGGATAACATCTTAGGTACCTAAAAATTCTTTTCACAGCAAAAAGGTGACATTCTTTGGGAGTCACTTGATGGCGTGCACAAGCACACACAGCAAACATGATGTCAGGTCTTGAGGCTGTAAGATACATCAATGAGCCAATCATTGATCTATAGTGCCTAACATCCACATCCTTTCCAGCTCCAATCTTACCCCAAGGGTGTTCCCTATCCATAGGAGTGGAAGCATCCTTTTCATGTGGAGAAAAACCATATTTCTTCAAGATTTCAGCTACATACTTGTCTTGGGAAATGAAGATACCATCTTCTTTCTGCTGAACTTGTAAACCTAGAAAGAAGTTCATCTCACCCATGGCACTCATCTTGAATTTATCTGTCATGAGCTTGGAAAAGTCCTCACTCATTTTTGGATCAGTAGACCCAAAAATGATGTCATCAACATAGACCTGCACAAGCAACACATGTTTTCCTTTCTTCTTTGTAAATAGTGTCTGATCTATGGTGCCCCTCTTGAATCCATTGTCCACCAAATATGTAGACAAGGTACCATACCATGCTCTTGGGGCCTGATGAAGTCCATACATTGCTTTCTTCACTCTATAAACCTTGTCTGGATTCTCAGGATCTTCAAAACCAGGAGGTTGCATGACATATACTTCCTCAACAATTGTCCCATAGAGGAAAGCACTCTTCACATCCATTTGATAAACAGTGAAGTTCATGCAAGAGGCATAAGCTAAGAAAATTCTGATAGCTTCAATTCTTGCTACTGGAGCAAAAACTTCTTCATAATCTATACCTTCCTCTTGTGTATATCCCTGAGCTACCAAACGTGCCTTGTTTCTGACCACAATGCCTCTTTCATCTTTCTTGTTTCTTAGAACCCATCTTGTCCCAATTGGTCTCACATACCTAGGACAATCAACCAGCTCCCAAACATCTTGTATAGCAAATTGGTGAAGCTCATCCTGCATTGCTTCCACCCAACTAGGTTCTTTCAGAGCATCAAAAATCTTTTTGGGTTCTTCCTGTGACAGAAAACAGGCAAACAAACATGCTTGTACAAGAGGGGTATCAACCTTCTTGTGTATATTGGCAATAAATCCACCAAGACTTTGATGGGATCTTCTTGTCTGAACTAGAGCCATAACATCACCAATGATCTGAGATGTGGGGTGATCCTTTGCTGTGGAAGTGAGAACTCCTCCTTCAAAAAGTCTGGTGTCCTCAACTTCACGCTCCATGTTGCCAATATCTTCTTCATCAGACTCTCTTTGATCAACATGAATCTCTTCATGAACATTGGAAGGTCCACCTTGTTCAAAATGGGAAGAGAAAAGCTGTGTAAAGGTGTCACCAAAGTCTGATCCTTGTTTGTCAGCGCTTGGGCTAACAACGCTTGAACTGTTGTTGTCAGCGTCTAAGCCATCAGCGTCTGAATTTGTCTTGTCAGCGCTTGATTTCCCTTTGTCAGCGCCTGAAGAAGTATGCATGTTTGTATTTGGTGGTATTTGAAAACCACCATTATCTTTTCTAGCAGCAGTAGCAGCAGCATAATACTTATCTGTCCATATAGGAAGTGTAACATATTCTTGTGTGGGTGATGATATAACTACTGGTGGTCCATCCTCCTTAGCAACCTGTATACCTGAAACATTACCAATTCTCTTTTCCAAAACAATTGAAGTTACCTTCACAATGTCTGGATCAGTAACAGGCATATAATTTAAAGCTCTAGATAAAGGTTCTAAGTCAAACAACCAATTTGGACCACTTTCAGGATCACTAGGTTTACTCTCTAAAAACCTAACATGTACTTTTTCAAGTATACGTTTTTCCTTTTTAATGTAAACCCTATATCCTTTGCTCTGCACTGAATAACCCATGAAATAGCCTTCATCACCTTTTGAATCAAATTTACCTAGGGCTTCACTAGTTTCTAAAACAACTACATGACAACCAAAAGGCTTAAGAAAGCCAATATTTGGCTTCCTTCCCCAAAGTAACTCATAAGGTGTCTTATTATGTATTTTGTTGACCAATGCCCTATTTTGAACATAACAAGCTGTGTTAACAGCTTCAGCCCAAAAGGCTATAGGAAAGTGGGCATCAGCCAACATGGTTCTGGCAGCTTCAATTAGGGTTCTATTCTTCCTTTCAGCAACCCCATTTTGCTGTGGGGTTCTAGCTATACTAAACTGCCTAGTAATCCCTTTCTTGGCACAAAAATCATCTAACAACTGATTTCTAAACTCACCCCCATTGTCACTTCTAATAATTTTGACCTTATTACCATTTTTCTTTTCAATCTGGGTAATGAAATTAATCAGACTTTGGGCAGTTTCACTTTTCTTGGCTAAAAAGAAAGTCCATGTAAACCTGGAAAAATCATCAGTGATAACAAAACAATATGATTTACCCTTCAAACTTTCTATATTAGTTGGACCAAAGAGGTCCATATGCAATAAGTGAAGTGGTTTAGAACTAGAGTGCACCTGTTTAGACCTGAATGAGACCTTGTGCTGCTTGCCCTTAAGACATGCAACACAAGTGTGGTCATTGTGGAAAGCCTTTTTAGGCAAACCATCAACTAAACCAAGCCTCACAAGTCTATTGATATTTTTAAAGTTTATGTGCCCTAATCTCCTGTGCCAAAGATTACTTTCATCTACTGAGGCTTTAGCATACAGACATGACATTTTATTATTTATCTTAATTCCATTAAGATTCACATTATATATGTCTTTATGCCTTGGTGTTCTAAAATCTATGTATTTCTCCTCAGGGAGCTTGTAATCTTTGCTTAACACCAAGCACTCAGTATCTGTGAAAAGAACCTTATTTTTGTTATCACACACTTGTGATACACTAAACAAATTATAATCCAGTTCTTTTACCAAGAAGACATTCTCAAACCGTAGGTGACAAGGGTTCCTTTTCCAGTGATGGTGCCGTAGCCCCCTCCAAAGTATACCTTATCACCATCCTGAATAGGAGTGAAGTTTGTCAGATAGTCTTCCTTTCCTGTCATGTGCCTTGAGCATCCACTATCCCAGTATCCATAATCATTGATCTTCTTCTGAATGCCCTGCACATAAAGAAAACACATTAGTTTTCTTTGGGAACCCAAGCCTTGGAAGACTTGGATTCATCTGGTTGGTCAACAAGAACAGACTTGGTTCTCATAACAACCCCATTTTCATCCCTTTTAGAATGAAATTCCCAGTTAACCCCAATTGGTGTTGACATTGCTTTTGAAATATAATGAAACCTGTTGCATGTCATAGAAACACCAGTAAAATTAGAGTTTGGGTCTTGTTTTGGTCTCCATGTTAAGCTAGTAGAAGCTTTAGACCTATTTCCCTGTGGTTGCAAATACCTAGGTTTGGCAGTGTGTCTGTCAGCGCTTAAATTGCTCTTGTCAGCGCCCCGATTGCCTTTATCAGCGTTGTACCTAGGGTTTGCTACAGGAACCCATTGCCTATTGGACCACTTGTTTGTTATTAATATAATAAGCAACCCTATTGTTTTAATTCGTGTTCTTTGTGCCTAAACACCTTGTTCATGATCATTGTTCTTTTCCGCTATGTTATCATATGAATGATGATCAACCTAGATATAATGGTTCTTAACCATTGAGTCGAACGATCATAGGACACCACAATTGGTATCAGAGCCTAAGGCTCTTGATATCTAGGTCCGACGAGGTGTTCGTGTATGGTGAAGAAGAAAAATCCGTCTAGGGTTTTTCTGGACGTTTTTGTGTGCGCAGCAGTATTCAGAAGGTCATAACTTTTGACTGAACCGTTGGATCGTCACGAAATTTTTTATGTGTGTTCTACATACATAGATCTAAACATCCACCGGAGGGATTGTCGAGTTTTATCCCCAGGCAAAAGTTATTAGGCGTCAAAGTAGGCAGCAGAGGTGATTTTCAGATTTTTATATTCACATGAAATCATGATTTAGGGTTTCTGACAACCCTAGATCATTACATATAACAGAAGATCTGATGTTTTATGACGAATTGGAGGTGATAAAGTTTTAGGGTTTCATCCAAAACCCTAGATCTAAGATTCGTTTTTAGGGTTTCGAAACCCTAGAATGATGTTACTACTGTCAAAGAAAAGGCTGCATGATAGGAACGAGAAAAGGCTGTATGATACAAGATCCGTTTGGTTAATGCTGTTACAAGCAGATTGTGGCTCATTTATGCTACAACGTTGACATATACATATGAAGTGTGTTCACACGGTTGCTCGATTTTGATTGGAGGAAAAGGTTGCATTCACACGGCAAATATAAAACCCTAATATTCATTATATATTTTGAATCGTCTATATGCTGGTACATAGTTACAACCGTGAGGATATAAGCTATCTCATTCCTATTGGAGGAAAAGATTGTGTTCACACGGCCAAGGAGTAAAGCTTATATATTGCAAATGCAAACCGTTTCTGTTGATGCTATTGTGTTCACACGGTACAAAGCCTCTCATTGGTGGAAAGTTATTTGCATTCACATGGTTTAAGTGTTTACATGGTTCTACGCTTCTGATTGGTTGATATTCATTATGTTCACACGGTAAAGACTCCATGATTGGTGGGGAAAAGTGTATTCACATGATCAAAACTGCATATTTTCTATTTTTGGACGAGGGACAAAAGAATAGTTAAACGGAATTAATGGTTAGCTGTTATATGATTCGTTGACTGTTCAAAAGGTATTCGCATCACATGATATACTATATTTGGAAGAGATATGTGCAGGAAAAGATAAAAGAGTTTGTCACAGCCAAAAGTTTTAAAGCTATTATTCTGGAATATGGTTCATCATGACGTGATGAATTTTGGAGTAAGTTATATTTTTTTAGCCGCTGGCAAAGCTCGAGATGCTGACAAAGTATGGTTCAACGCTGATAAAAATGAACGCTGAAAAGATGTGGACGCTGACAAAGCTTACGTAGACGCTGACAGGAAATAGTTTGACGCTGACAGAATAAGTCAACACTGATAGGTTGACAGTGTTGTCCGAGAAATGTGTTTCAAACGCTGATACGTGTTGTCCGATATCGGGCAATACACATAGAAATTTATTGGACAAAGGAGGATCTCGGGTAACACACTGATTGCTGCTGTTTGAGAAAATTAGTACGTTTTGAGCACACAAAAAGGAGTTATTTACACACAAAGGTACATGGAATCTCCATTTTAATTTAGAATATCATGATGATATTTATGGCTCGGATATATTTAAATGGATTAATGATTTTAACGCGAGTTAGCAATTATTCGTGGGATTTGATGGATATTTTAAACTATGTAATCGGGATAGCCTTGAGAAAGAGTTATCCATCACAAGACTTTTACATATGGTATGAACATGTGATTCCATTAAAATTGTCATGAAGAGGTGTTAGCTTAAGGGAAAGAATTCTTATGGTAAGTTTGATGATTGAAGAAGATTTTCGCGAGTTTGTGTTCTATCATATCTTAAAGTCGTGGACTTCCAGCCACTGACTTTAAAGGTAACTTGTTCGTGCTTTACATGGTTAGTGATGAAGACTTGTCATAACACTTGAAGGAGTTACATTATCGTGCTCAGTGTCTCACATAGGATGAGAATATTGACAAGGGATCGAGGTCTACTTATAATTGGTCTGATATAAGTTCTTAGTCACGTGGATAGTACAAGACATGTAACACAAGGTTGGGATATTTTACTTCTACATCAAAAATATTAAAGTTATTTTTCTTCAGGATCATTACACAGAGCCTACTTTTGGAGAATCTACAAGATTGCATACTTTCACATATTCCCTATTGATGTGTCAAAAAGGGGAAGAATATGTGCTATACTTAAGGGGAAGCTTCTTGGAGATCATGTACTACAAAGTTGACATACTATGCATGCTGCCAAGACATTTTTGGCCTAGAATTGGTTATGGTCTGATGGGAGACTTGGGAATAGTTTTGTTATGGGTTTACCTGGGAGTTACAAAGAATTTTGTGAAATAACTTTGTTGGTAAGTATTTTGGTTAGCAAGGGACTCTAGAGGACATTTGTGTCTATCTTGCTTAAGCAAGTGTGCATAAATGGACAGTGCTTGCCGCCCAGTAATTATTATCAACTTGCAAGATATTTCCCTTAGGATAAATGTAAAACCCGCATGCTTTTACCATGAATAGTGCCCTTAAGATCGTACGTCCTAGATTAAAACTTACCTTATTCAGTATTGATCACATTCATGTGCTATTAATCAAGTAAGTACATACGTGTATGACATGATAAGTATCGATTACGTACGAACTCATGATAAACAGTTAATAGATATTTCACGTGAACATAATTAAATCATGATCACCATTTTAAAACACGAACTAAAATAATTACGTAAATACATATAATATAATTACGAGCGTTAAGAATACGATAAACTACATGATAAAATAAAAAGAAACACTTTAAACACGAACACGTTTAACCACGAACGAACACGAAACATCGGGACAAGAAAAACATTTGGGTTACCCCATGTGGGCCCCATGAACCACGAAATTAAGGAGGAGAAATGGGCCTAGCCCATCATTTTTACTAAACAAGGGGTTAAGGGAAAAATGCATTCATTTTCACTTTTCAAGAAATTAAACATAAAACCCTAAAAAGTTTTCTCCTCTCCTTCCTTTTCCCTTTTGTAGCCGCCACCTATAACACACCTAAGAGGGGTGTTCTTGTTGATTTTGATCTTGGATATTGTACAAGTATTAGTGTTTGTTCATCCTTAATTCATCTACACATTCGGTATATCTTTTTAACCTTTCTTTTTAATTCCTTCTTTTGATTTGATTTGGTAAAATTGATTAAGAACATGATGTTTTTAAAACCTATTTTAAAAACATAAAATAAACATGTATTTGGTTAAGAAGTAAAATCAAAAGGGTGTTTTACGGGTGTTTGGTTTAGCCGACGCCTAGACCGTGCCCCAAGGGGGTCACGGCTTGGCCTAGAAACCACCACCGAGACCGTATGGTCCCGGTTTGGTGGTGTGGGTCCCACGGCAGCAAGGAACCAAGGGGAACCCCGATTTGGTTCGGGGGTACGGTGTCGATATCATGCCCGGTTCACAGTTCGTTGGTTAAATCATGATCTATGTTACATGTTAATTTTTATGAATCATGAACTTAGGATATAAATCAATTAATAACATGAGATATTAATTAAATCATGACTTAGGTTATTCTAATTATTAATTTAGCATGATATTAATTTAACCTAAGTATTTTATGTTATAAGTTATAATTAATTAATTATTTAAAACATGCCTATAATTAATTAATTTAGACATGACTTAGGTTATATTATTAATAATAATAATACACATTTTAACCTAAGTATTTTCATTTCATTTTAATTAAAACATGTTATACTTTAATTAAAATGCTTAACCTATAGTTTAATTAAAATACATGAAATAATAATTAAACTATATACTATATCATATGACTTAAGAAACAAGCTTATAAACACTTAGACTTATATGTTAGCTTATGTAACCAGCTTAATTCTAAATATGGAAACTTCTATTTATAGAAACTTAATTAAATAAGGCAACTAATCTAATTATGGAAACCTTCTATATATGGAAATCTATCTATTTCAGGCAGCTAATCTAATTATGGAAACCTTCTATATATGGAAACTTATTTAATTAAGGCAGCTGATCTATTTTAGGAAACTTTCTATTTTTGGAAACTTTCTATTTTTGGAAACTTTCTATTTTTGGAAACTTTCTATTTTTGGAAACTTTCTATTTTTGGAAACTTTCTATTTTTGGTAACTTTCTATTTTTGGAAACTTTCTATTTTTGGAAACTTTCTATTTTTGGAAACTTTCTATTTTTGGAAACCTGCTATTTTTGGAAAGTTACTTATTATTACACAGTAAGTATATTAATACATGAAACACCAGTAATACTTAATCAGATAAATCAGAATACAAGATGAACACAGTTTAAGGCTTTAAACAGTGAACCATGACCTAAAACATACCAAATCAGCTATAATGAGACACAAAACCCAGTACGTAATCAGTGAATCGATACTTATACACGTGTGTATTCATGTAGCGTTAGTGATCCAGAAGTAGGAGTCTTTCTTCCGTTCATTCACTGGACTTAAGGTACGGATTCCCGTCCTTTCAGTATGGACATTCCTTCCTTATTAGGATTTCCCCGTATGCAGCCAACTGTTTTCCCCAGCATTTGTTTTATTGTTTTGAACTGCTTATGTTAATTTAGCATAAACTATAGCCATATACAAGCATGACCAGTTGCACCTAGTTATGGAGGTACCATAACCATAGCATTGGAGGCACCGATGTTATGACTTCCCCACGGCGGAGTGATTGCTCGTGGCGTCCCTTTTCAGTTTGGCCATATTATTATATCAGGTGGGGCGTATGGGTGCATCCTAGTTACATGTTTTATTCAGTTTATCATGGTGAATGTGGTGTGTGCCTTGCACCCTTCACAAGGAGTTGATCCCTCCTACCCAAACCAGTATATTAATTAGAGGCATCCCCTCTAATCAGCATGATGAGGTCACCCCTCCAAGTATTCATGCACGTGACCTTTTCATGACCTATATGGGCTATGGTATATTTATGTTAAAACAGTTTTCATAAGATAAACATAAGGCTTTTCGAACTATAAAACCAGTTTTCTTAATACTTAACCAGTTTACTCAGAACTTAGTCTTCCGCTGTTATATGTTGCATGCTTATCCTATTTCATGCTATATTGTATATCCGTGCACTGAGCGTTTTGCTCAGCCGTTACTTTCCTTTCCATGTCCCAAAACGGCAGGTACCCAAGACTCGAACATTTGGAGGACATGCATAGGATGGAAGCTGCCATAGACTTCTTCTCCTGTTTCCTTCATATATTTATGCTTGTTTAGTCTTTCATTCAGTTCATTTACTTTGTTATGTTTTGGGCTTATGTTTGGGAACCGATGTTTGATTCCGGTTTTCCCTATGTTTGGGTACCCAAGACTCGAACATTTGGAGGACATGCATAGGATGGAAGCTGCCATAGACTTCTTCTCCTGTTTCCTTCATATATTTATGCTTGTTTAGTCTTTCATTCAGTTCATTTACTTTGTTATGTTTTGGGCTTATGTTTGGGAACCGATGTTTGATTCCGGTTTTCCCTATGGTCATGTATGTTTTACTACATATTACCTTGCATGCTTTGATGACACGCCATAATCACGCGTGACATTCCATTTATCAAAATGGGGTGTTACAATTATGGTATCAGAGCCAGGTTTCGACCTGTAGGCTCTAAAACTCGACCTGTGACTAGTGGGTAGTCACCAGGAGCTTCCTAAGCCAACGATTGTTATTCCACGTATTGATGTTTCAGCGCGTTGTTGTTTTAACCATTATGTTTTCAGCACCTTTTTGTTTTAGCCATGACGTTTTCAGCACCTTGTTGTTTTCACCATGATGTTTTCACCAGTATCGTCTTACTAATATGGAATGAACAACCATCATCCATACTTAGTTATGTGTCAGTGTCTATGCATGATGTTCCTAGTGAACTGTGATTATGTGAACTGAACCCCAGTAGTTCATAATTTTCACATAAAATTTTTTCTGTTAAGTTTTGACAATGACTTTTAATTATTATGTTCCATGCATTCATGCATTTATATCATATGTCATCTGTTGCAGGAATTTTGACTAAGTAATGGTTGGTACAGGACTGGCCCTATTTAGTCGCATGTGCTTTTATCGAAACTTTTAACTTTGGGACCGACCCAAGGTTGTCGATGCCGCTCATAGCTTGGAGATGTTACTGAAAGTTGATGCTGCTGATGTTGGGAGACGCTACGAGATGCTGATGCTGATGCTGTTCACAACCTGGAGATCCTAAAAGACGAAGACAAAGGCGTCGGAGCAAAGCAATTGGACGAGAAGATGCTTCACCATCAGACAATTCCCATCAATCATTGTCCCAAATTCATAATTACATGTCACACGTCGTTCGGCTGTCATTTCAGCCATATGAGTGCAAACCAGTACCAGCCGGCCACTCAGCTAAATAGTTACATGAGTCACTGTCATGAGAATGACCGTCATGGAACCGACAGACAAGATGATAGTAACCACTACTATGACAACAACTATCCTAGAAATCACAACCGAGGCTCCGGCCACGGACGTGATCAGACATACAAATGATCAGTAACCCAACCGATCCGCCAATTCTGGCATTTTAACCTAATATTTGTAGTTCTAATTGTTTCACATCTCGAGACACATGTCAAGACATCAGTCAAGACACATGTCTCACGTATACTTTCTGAGGACACATGTCAAGATACCAGTCAAGACATATGTCACGCTTACATTTCTCAGGACACGAGTCAAGACACATGACTCACGTCTAATTATGGAACATTTCTAAGAAATTCAGGGTACCCTCCAAGGGTATATCCATTTTGTTGTGCCATGTATTAATCAGGCCACAAGAATTTCAATACCATTACCGGCGCATAAGTGAGAACTGTCACGTTGCCGATGTCACTTTCATTTCTTTCACCATATTTCATGTATTCATGACCATGAAGGACGCCTTTCGTATTCCCACGCATACGAAGGTTTTCCTTCAGCTTAAGGATAAGACCCAAGCTGCTAACGCATTTCCTCGGACAGACACGAGATGAATTTTATCCTAATTATGTACTATGAACACCACACCATGCTATGATTCATAATTATGTACAGTAATGTTCAGGCTCTTGAATACATTCAGTTTGATTTCCATCAGGAAAATCTATGCAATTATCTATGCTTACAAGCATGTGCATTGTTAGCCATGGTCGCTAAAATTTTCTAGCTGTCAGTAAGACACAACCACTTAACTCTTTTACGCATAGCCAGTTGATTATTCCAAAGTCTTCCTATACATTCCAGAAGAACCTTCAAGGAGAAGGATGGTACCATGAGATTATGTGTCGACTACCGTCGACTTAAACAAATCACCATTCATGACCGTTATTCTCCTCCACATATTGACAACATGTCCAATCAACCGTATGGTGTTAATCACTTTTCCAAGATCGAACGCACGATCATGCTGCCAACAATGATGAGTGGAAAAGCAGGTTATGTCCATGACTGCTATTCGTACACGACTCGGTCATGCTAAATGTATGATTTTGAATTAGTCTCATCAATGCTCCAACCGCATTATGGACTTAATAAATTGAGTTCCATGAACTCCTAAACAAATTCATCAGCGTTTTCATTGAGGATAACCTGATTTCCTCTAAGCCTAGAGAAGAACAGGAAGACCATATCTGCACTATGTTGCAAATTCTATGACAAGAGAAATTCTACCCTGGAAAATTTTCCAATATCAATTCTGTTTGATTACAGTGACACACTGAATCACATGGGTTTCTATGGTTAATCTTACCATGACTCAGCTTATGCGTAAAGGAGAGAACCCTACACTACATTAGGTGTTCTAGGAAATCCTACGCTAGGAGAAGTCTGATTCAAAGACTCAGAGTTTCGCAACCTTCTATGTATCAAGTTTCTACGAAGCAGGATACAGCTACGTCCATATCTGTGTACCTGACATACCAACAGGCTAAGATAGGACACCAACAAACTGGGATGTTTCATCATCTGAAATTGTGAACTAAAATGGGACAAGATCTACACGGATTTTGGTTACCAGATTTCAGCAAACTCAGAAGAACCAGGATGCTATCTAGGTTATTATCAACAGTTTGATCAAGTCTGCAGAATCCTTACATCCGTACGGATTTCAGAACCAACAATTGAACAAACATGTTCCAGCCAAGGCTCATCCGATCACTTGGCAATCCCTCAGCTATCGGGTCAGACAAAGATTCGTAATTGTACTCCTAACTTACTTCACGTCTTCATTCTAATTCCACGACTTGCTTTCGCGCTCACGTTCATGACACTATTCACGTTCATGATCGTATTTTGGCTTACGATTCTACGTTCATTTCTTTTCTCGTTCTGGAAGTTGCAAGAACTTGTGAGACCAGACCCAAGTTTAGTATAACTCTCCATCATCAGATAGACGTTTCACGTCATATTCCACGTCTCACCTTGTAGCGTTTGGCGTCACCGCCATTATATTATATGATCACGATATGTCTCACATGTCATGTTCATTCCACGTTCCTCATATCATGATAAAATTAGGTTACACGTATCATGGATCACGATATTTTTTCTCATACTACACTCGCCATATCTCCACGTAGCACGTTCAAAATTTTTCACGTATCACGTTCAAAATTGTTCACGTACTACGTTTCTTTATGTCTCGCGCATCGTTTCTAATTATCAGTTAAGTCAGATGGTCTTGCATCGTAACGTTTCAGTTACCCTTGCACGTTAACTCTTATTTTTCTCGATCGAATTTAGGGGATCTACCTTCCGTTGATAACCAAGAATTTCTTCGTATTCTAATTCAAGGTCAGGAGGACCAAGATTTATCATTAGTGTCAGGATCTTCTGAAGGAACCGTTCCAAGAGGGAGGCCACTTGGAAACGGACAAGTTCATCCGGACTTTTATCCGTTTTTCTCATCAATTAGATATGTCCTTTCAGTCACGTCACGTTCCATGTCTTTTCAAGACATGTCACGTTCCACGTTCCCTTCTACCATTTCACCTTCATTTTCGTTATTTTGCATACCTTTCCAGTTTGATTCGGGTATGTTTTGCTTCCAGTTACTTTATCTATAATTCGGGGACGAATTATTCTTTTTAGGGGGGAAGAATTGTAAAACCCGCATGCTTTTACCATGAATAGTGCCCTTAAGATCGTACGTCCTAGATTAAAACTTACCTTATTCAGTATTGATCACATTCATGTGCTATTAATCAAGTAAGTACATACGTGTATGACATGATAAGTATCGATTACGTACGAACTCATGATAAACAGTTAATCGATATTTCACGTGAACATAATTAAATCATGATCACCATTTTAAAACACGAACTAAAATAATTACGTAAATACATATAATATAATTACGAGCGTTAAGAATACGATAAACTACATGATAAAATAAACAGAAACACTTTAAACACGAACACGTTTAACCACGAACGAACACGAAACATCGGGACACGAAAAACATTTGGGTTACCCCATGTGGGCCCCATGAACCACGAAATTAAGGAGGAGAAATGGGCCTAGCCCATCATTTTTACTAAACAAGGGGTTAAGGGAAAAATGCATTCATTTTCACTTTTCAAGAAATTAAACATAAAACCCTAAAAAGTTTTCTCCTCTCCTTCCTTTTCCCTTTTGTAGCCGCCACCTATAACACACCTAAGAGGGGTGTTCTTGTTGATTTTGATCTTGGATATTGTACAAGTATTAGTGTTTGTTCATCCTTAATTCATCTACACATTCGGTATATCTTTTTAACCTTTCTTTTTAATTCCTTCTTTTGATTTGATTTGGTAAAATTGATTAAGAACATGATGTTTTTAAAACCTATTTTAAAAACATAAAATAAACATGTATTTGGTTAAGAAGTAAAATCAAAAGGGTGTTTTACGGGTGTTTGGTTTAGCCGACGCCTAGACCGTGCCCCAAGGGGGTCACGGCTTGGCCTAGAAACCACCACCGAGACCGTATGGTCCCGGTTTGGTGGTGTGGGTCCCACGGCAGCAAGGAACCAAGGGGAACCCCGATTTGGTTCGGGGGTACGGTGTCGATATCATGCCCGGTTCACGGTTCGTTGGTTAAATCATGATCTATGTTACATGTTAATTTTTATGAATCATGAACTTAGGATATAAATCAATTAATAACATGAGATATTAATTAAATCATGACTTAGGTTATTCTAGTTATTAATTTAGCATGATATTAATTTAACCTAAGTATTTTATGTTATAAGTTATAATTAATTAATTATTTAAAACATGCCTATAATTAATTAATTTAGACATGACTTAGGTTATATTATTAATAATAATAATACACATTTTAACCTAAGTATTTTCATTTCATTTTAATTAAAACATGTTATACTTTAATTAAAATGCTTAACCTATAGTTTAATTAAAATACATGAAATAATAATTAAACTATATACTATATCATATGACTTAAGAAACAAGCTTATAAACACTTAGACTTATATGTTAGCTTATGTAACCAGCTTAATTCTAAATATGGAAACTTCTATTTATAGAAACTTAATTAAATAAGGCAACTAATTTAATTGTGGAAACCTTCTATATATGGAAATCTATCTATTTCAGGCAGCTAATCTAATTATGGAAACCTTCTATATATGGAAACTTATTTAATTAAGGCAGCTGATCTATTTTAGGAAACTTTCTATTTTTGGAAACTTTCTATTTTTGGAAACTTTCTATTTTTGGAAACTTTCTATTTTTGGAAACTTTCTATTTTTGGTAACTTTCTATTTTTGGAAACTTTCTATTTTTGGAAACTTTCTATTTTTGGAAACTTTCTATTTTTGGAAACCTGCTATTTTTGGAAAGTTACTTATTATTACACAGTAAGTATATTAATACATGAAACACCAGTAATACTTAATCAGATAAATCAGAATACAAGATGAACACAGTTTAAGGCTTTAAACAGTGAACCATGACCTAAAACATACCAAATCAGCTATAATGAGACACAAAACCCAGTACGTAATCAGTGAATCGATACTTATACACGTGTGTATTCATGTAGCGTTAGTGATCCAGAAGTAGGAGTCTTTCTTCCGTTCATTCACTGGACTTGAGGTACGGATTCCCGTCCTTTCAGTATGGACATTCCTTCCTTATTAGGATTTCCCCGTATGCAGCCAACTGTTTTCCCCAGCATTTGTTTTATTGTTTTGAACTGCTTATGTTAATTTAGCATAAACTATAGCCATATACAAGCATGACCAGTTTCACCTAGTTATGGAGGTACCATAACCATAGCATTGGAGGCACCGATGTTATGACTTCCCCACGGCGGAGTGATTGCTCGTGGCGTCCCTTTTTAGTTTGGCCATATTATTATATCAGGTGGGGCGTATGGGTGCATCCTAGTTACATGTTTTATTCAGTTTATCATGGTGAATGTGGTGTGTGCCTTGCACCCTTCACAAGGAGTTGATCCCTCCTACCCAAACCAGTATATTAATTAGAGGCATCCCCTCTAATCAGCATGATGAGGTCACCCCTCCAAGTATTCATGCACGTGACCTTTTCATGACCTATATGGGCTATGGTATATTTATGTTAAAACAGTTTTCATAAGATAAACATAAGGCTTTTCGAACTATAAAACCAGTTTTCTTAATACTTAACCAGTTTACTCAGAACTTAGTCTTCCGCTGTTATATGTTGCATGCTTATCCTATTTCATGCTATATTGTATATCCGTGCACTGAGCGTTTTGCTCAGCCGTTACTTTCCTTTCCATGTCCCAAAACGGCAGGTACCCAAGACTCGAGCATTTAGAGGACATGCATAGGATGGAAGCTGCCATAGACTTCTTCTCCTGTTTCCTTCATATATTTATGCTTGTTTAGTCTTTCATTCAGTTCATTTACTTTGTTATGTTTTGGGCTTATGTTTGGGAACCGATGTTTGATTCCGGTTTTCCCTATGGTCATGTATGTTTTACTACATATTACCTTGCATGCTTTGATGACACGCCATAATCACGCGTGACATTCCATTTATCAAAATGGGGTGTTACAATAAATTACTTTGTTAAGGTCTTTTTCTTTTTAAATATTTTTATTTTTTTAGACGCTGACAAGTTTTTCTCCAAACGCTGTTACGTCCAATCTTGACGCTGACAAGGCTTTAGGCAAACGCTGACAAGAAAATATAGCCGTTGGGCGCTGATGGGCTATTTTTGACCGTTGACACCTAGTGGGCCCTACCCAGTTGTTATTTTTGACTAATCTTTGGCCGTAATTTTGGGGATTTGTTACTTTTAATTAATGCATGAGATAAGTTATATTTGATTCAATATTTTCATCATTACTCTTTGAATATAACTGCCTCATTTTTGACCAATCAAAATCATGCATCTCTCCTATAAATTTGGCTAAAATTTTTGTTCTGGGTATTCATATTTTCTTGTCTAACATTTTTCTCCTAGATTTTTTCCATATCTCATAACCTAAACAGCTTTCAACATGGCACCAAATTTCAACTCAAAGAAATTAACATTGGAGTTCAAGAGCCAACAGAATATGGTCGCTTACTTGGCTGCTGATAATGATTTGTTCCCTCAGTATTCACAAATGGTGGCATTTTTAAATGCATCCTCTATAAGGTATGCACTTTCTCATGAACCATTAGTCCCTGTCGCACACATTAGACAGTTTTGGAACAATGCTAGTTCCACAACAGCTAATGGAGTGACCACATTAACATCTACTGTTCATGGAAGAACATGGGTGGTCACTGAAGCCTTGGTTCGCCAAGCTTTGCGTCTTGATGACGCTGATGGTGTGACTACCCTTGCCATTGCAACAATAGAACAAGGTCTTAGGGAATTGGGTTATCCTATTCCTGCTGATGTCACTTTAAATAAATATCATAAGCAGGAATTTCCCTCTGACTGGAAATATTTGATACATGTCCTTCTCCAATGCTTAAGTCCAAAATGTACTTCTTTTAATGAAATAAACAGGTCAATTGCAAGTGCTTTGGTTTGTATAACACGTGGGCTTAAGTATAATTTTTCAAACATGATTTTTGAAGGGATGTGTAAAAATAAGGGAAGTAAAATGACTTTGGCTTACCCAAGATTTTTGCAAATGGTGTTTGATTTACAAGAGTATTGTACTAGGGATCATGACACTTTTTATGAGATCCCTAAGCAACAGAAAACCATTTTTGCCAAAATGAGCTCCACAAACAGATCTATACCTCTTACCCAAGCCATGCTTGAAGTAATTCAGGCTGCTCAACCACAACCAGACCCTGCACCCCAACTTGAGCCTATCCATGAACCATTACCTTCCCCTGATCACATGGACGTTGACCAACCCAATGTCAACGCTGACACTCAAAATGTTGGCGCTGACACAGCCAATCCCAACACTGATGACATCCCTGAACAATCCCAAACACCCCTTAACCAACCCACACCCACACAATCTACCTCATCTTCCACCCCATTACAATCTAGGTTGAATAAACGCCAAAGGACTACTGGAGTGTTCTCCTCTAGTGGTCCTAGCCTTGTTGCAGAGAGAACCACCTCCACAAGTGTGGCTGGTGACATGGATGAGGCTGGGGCTATTGACACAAGCTTAGATGCTGGTCAAGACAGTCCCAACATCATTAAGACCTCATCCATGCCCTATGATTCTATTTTGGGAGGTCAAATCCCCATTCTAGCTGAGGGCAGATTGGAACCTATGACATTGAATGAATTGACGGCTGCTGTCATTAGCTTGCAAAAGCAAAATGTCAGTCTTGTACAAATTGTCAATAATCAGGGCCGTGAACTCCAAGTATTGAGGGAGCGGGTAACTGTTTTGGAGAATCCAAGTAGCAGGAGTAGGCTGGAGGAATCTTCCAAAGGAGAGGATGAAGAGGATGAGCTGATTCATACAGCCAGTGAGAAGAGTTCACAATTTAGTGAATCTTTAAATGTTGCTGAAGTCCTCACCAACTTGAAGAAGCACCCAATTATTGATACATCCAAGGTAACTCCATTGAACTTGGAAGGATCTTTCACAGCAACAATGGGCGCTGATACAGGTTTGAACGCTGACACATCCAGCGCTGACAAAGGTAATCGGGGCGCTGATAAAGGTAACTTGAACGCTGACAAAGTTGCAGGTGGTGTTGATGTATTTCAGTCATCAACAATCATCAAAGATGTGTCCACACAGGTTTCTTCTTCTACCTTACCTATTATTGATCCAAAAGACAAGGGTAAGGGGATTCTGGTTGAAGAAGATGTTCCAAAGAAAGATGCAGCACAAATTGCATTTGATGAACAGTTGGCTGCACAACTTTTGGAAAGAGATTTGAAGAGGAGTGGTAGATCACCATTTGTTGCTACTTCTGAGAGTGAGGAAGAGAGTGGTGATGATAAAGAAGGAGATAGCTCAGATTCAAGTGTTCAAATTATTGAAGATCCAGAAAGACTTGAATATGGGGATGAGTTAGCAAAGGAAAGATTGAGTGAGTTGAAGAATCAGATTGATTGGGACCTTCCAGAAATCACGAGAATGTACCATGCTTGGGAAGACAAGGTAATGGACAACCCAGGAATGAGTTTGTCAGATCAAATTTGGGGGTTGGAAGTTCTTCTCAGGGTACAAGATGATATAAAGGTGATTTTGAGGTTTAATGCACAAGAGGTCAAGACCTGGCTTAAAAGAGATAGAAGGCAGTTGTATTACAAATTGCTTAGATGCCATCAACCTAGATGGACATACAAGAAGTTGCTGGCTTTATCTTTTGAGGAGTTAGAGTATAGGGCACATCCTATTTGGAGGAATGTGCAAGAAAATAATGTCTACTAGTTTCTTTCAGAAGAAAGGAAACAAGAGCTTGCTGAGGAAATGCAGATTCAAAAGGAGATGAGGATTGCTCAAAGACCAGTGAAGAAAGGAGATCCTCTCCAATTTCCCAAAGATATGGATGTGTATTATCCAACTGAAGGTGTCATAAGGAAGCATCTCAAGCTTTCTCCATTGGAAGCTTCAGATTTGGTTAATGTAGTACCTCTAGATGACAGAAATCCAATCATAAGTTTTGATGAAGATGAGTGTGGATTTTGGAAGATTGGCAGATTTGGAAAGGAGGTACATACTTTCACTTCAGTTATTTCTATCTTTGCAAGCATAGACAGAGAAGACTTGGTGCATCTATGGAGATTGATAGAGGCCAAGTATACAGCTGAAGCACCTACTTCAGCAAATGGAATAAGACTATGGAACACATTTTTGACTTTGTGTGGTCCAAAGGAAGCAGATCCTGCCATATGGAAGGATCTTGAAGATGATCTCAGTAATCTTCATTGGAGGCTTTATTCTACTTGTGGTGTATTTCATTTGAGCTCTACAAAGTTTTCAGAGTATCTACTTGTGGATGCTGACTATTTCTTGTCCAAAGAAGTATTGGAGAAGATGAAGGAGACACCCTTGGAGATTGATTATACTAGTGACGTGGCCAAGGACTTGATTAGATATGTTTATCACCAACATAAGAAGTTTTTGCAAGATTCCTCCTAAGCCTTAAGTTTTTATTCAGAAACTTGATCCTTGGAATAGATATCAAGTTTAGGGGAGGATTGTTGGGAATAAATTATGGGTCAGATCACTAGACGCTGATAAGAAGAATTCAAGCGCTGATAGGATGACATTGGACGCTGACAGCCAAGCGTTGACACTTGAAGAAGTCAACGCTGACAGCCTTGAAGATTAGCACTGATGGAATATATCTTCATACGAATCTTTTTGTTTATTTGTTTCTTTATTTGTGTATGGTAAAGATAAGCTCGACATTGTATTTTCCATTATTATCTTTACCTAGAATAGTTGATTCGTAGCTTATTGTACAAGACTTCTTAATCTATAAAAGAAGATATTTTAGGTTAATGTTGATCATCAGTTTTCATAAGTTTTCGCAAGTTAAACCTCTTTCATTGTAATCAAGTTCGATCATTCTAATACAAGTGAAAGTTTGTTTAACATCTTTGTGTTTTAGATTAAGTGTTAATTCCGCATAACACTTAGTTACTTTATTCATAAGCAAAGGTTTCTCTACGTGTATTACTTGATCTAATCTCGTATACACAAAGCTTAATCGATCTAAGTTTGGGATCAACAAGGCTGATTAGTAGTCACCATAAAGCTGATTAATATACACTACATTTTCTTTAAAGATTGTGAAAGATTAAATTTTATGAGATCTGCAAGAAGTGAAAAACAGGGACATAGTGTTAGGGACACCTACATATGTGCCCGTACCATTTATTCTTCTGAGTTGAATTTACTCATCTGTGAAAATTGTCTTTATTGACAAATTAATATTCCCCTCCTTATCCAATTCTTCCGTAGTAAGATTCGTTGGAAAAGTATCTGATTACCGAATATTGATACCCGACTGGATGTATCGACGTTCCTATCATTACTTTTGATTTAATTTCATTTGAATGACCTGGGTAACGATTCGAGGAGCTTTCGAATGCGTACTCAAATTATGAAAACATGGGATATATTCATATTCATTAAATGTTTTCGTCTTTATCTGATTTGAAATTCTCTCGCGTGGAATATGCGTTGACCTTACTCTTTTAATGGTAGTTATGTCTCCTGATATCCTTGAATTTGTGAAGGAATATGAGTTATTATTAGTCTTTTGAGAAGTTTACATCTTATCGATGGCAATAAAACTAAAAAGTTGATAGTGCCAGTAGAATGGATTGATTGATTATGACATGACGACATTGTCTTAATTGATGGGAACTAGAATAGAATTCCCCTAAATGATAAGATGTTGATTGTCAAAAGTGATCTAAATAATTCTTGATGGATGACCATATCCTGTATTTAGACTTGAAATTATACCGTGAATGGTTGTGAATTAGTCATAGATATTATAATCTAGAAAGAACTTAAAGTAAAAGTATAAAAAGATGTTACTGCTATCTGGAACTTTAGGAGGTATTTGCTGGTGATTACCTAGACTTTTGCCATTAAGGCAAGATTGAAATTGGTATTGATTATATTCCCGGTGCTGCACCTGTGGCATGTGCATTGTACGTCAGCACCATCTGAATTAAAAGGAATTACCGTACAACTGAGAGAGTTGTCGGAGAAAGATTTTATTTTACCAAGCTCGTCATCATAAAGAGCTATGGTGTTATTATTTCTTATATTTATAGATTACTGTGAATTGAGTAAATTGACAATCGAAAACGATATCCATGACTCGAAATGGAAAATTTGTCCGATCATTTACAAGGTTCTAGCGTATGTTTTAAAGATTCGATCCATGGCATGGTTATCATCAACTTCGCGTCCGCGAAAAAGATTATCTATTCCAATCATTACATCCAGAACTTGTAATGAACATTATGAGTTTCACGTGATGTCGTTTGAATTGACTAATACACATGCGGCATCCATAAATTTGGTGAATCACGCATGTAGGCTGTAATTTGATAACATCATGCTTGTGATCATTAAGGACCATCTGTTTGTTTATAAGAATAAGAATGAGTTAATAATTATTTATAAACTGCCCTGAATTGGCCGAACAATGAAAACATGTACCTTGAATAATTAATATGTGATTTAAGACTTAATCCTTTATATTAATTGACCGTGTGATTAATAGATAATAGAATATATTGACTCTTTAAAAGTTAGAGCCATTTGAAACTTTGAGTTTTACCAAAAAGAAAGTGCAAAAATGTTTTGACAAATGTTTTATCAAAAGAACTTTTGAGGGATTGTTCCCTTATACCCAGAACATTTAACTAAACTTATGTTTAGGGGTAAATGTTTGTGTGTGCTTTTAGACAACTTAAGAAGAATTGAGGAAACTATATAACTTATGACTTGAAATTTGAAACGACACTTTTTACTTTCAACTAAGAAAATTTTGACTAAAGTATAACCAAAGATTTTTCGAACATTTACGAATCTTATTAAATATTTTCGATAAATCAACAAAAAATCTTGTTAACTAAATTCAAATTTATTTTGAACATTTTATATAATTGGTCGAACTAAGAAATTTAAAATTTTCACGTTTACGTTTCATAAAAATTTAATAATTATGATTTACTTAATTGTAATAATTATCGATGCTTTAGACGTCGGATTAAGTATGTTGGGAATAAATTATAGCCAAACTACTTGAGCGCTGACAAAAGTAAAACAAGCGTTGACAAGAACAAAACAAGTGCTGACAGCTCAAGCGTTGACAAGATAAAGTCAAACGTTGACACATTGAAGACAAGCACTGATGGGAAGATATACTCTACGCGTTTATTGTATTCTAGATTACTTCTAGTAAAGATAGGAACAACAATGTATTTTTCTATATTTATCTTTACCTATAATAGCTGATACGTAGATTATTGTACAAGGCTTCTTATGTCTATAAAAGAAGACCTTTAGGAATAAGTTTCGTATAAGTTTTCATTCGTAAACTACTTTCATTGTAAGCAAGTTTGATATCATTAATCAAAGTGAAAGTTTGTTTATACCATTGTGTGTTCTTGTTTAAGTGTTAATTCCGCATAACACTTAGATTATCATAAGCATATACAAAGGTTCCTCTAAGTGTATTACTTGATCTAATCTCGTATACATAAAGCTAAATCGATCTAAGTTTGGGATCAACAAGTGGTATCAGAGTTTGTTGAGGAACTTTTGATCTTAAAGAACACAAGAACCCTAAAAATCACCAAAACCCTAATTTTCTCAAAAACCCCAACAACATCATGTCAGAAGCAATAACCTCCTCCTCCTCAGCTTTACCAAACATCAAGATTCCCATGCTTGATGCAACCAACTTTGATTTGTGGAACTTCAACTTTGAACAATATCTAGGGATCTATGATTATACACTCTGGGAGATCATTGAATATGGAAACACATTCGATAAAGCCCAAAAGATTGCTGATGCTATTACTCAAAGATCAACTGTTGCTGGATGTTTTGGAGAGGACAAGAAAGAAAAACCTGGAGATGGTAGAGCTGTGGCTGCTGAAGACATAGCAAAGAAAAGGGTCGACATGAAAGCCCTAAATATTTTGAAAGTCTCTTTGGGACAAGAGAACCAGCATAAATATAGAGGCTATGAATCTGCTAAAAACCTTTGGGAAGCACTTGAAGTTGCATATGGTGGCAATGCAGACACTAAGGAAGAGAAGAAAAAGCAACTCATGCATGATTATGTTGTCTTCAAGGCACAACCCAATGAGAAACTGAGTATTGTAAGAAGCAGGTTGCTTGACATTACAAGTAAGTTGTCCTTCATGGGGACACAACTTGGTGATGTTGACATTAATGCTGCCTTTCTTAAAAGTCTTGGTGAGGCATGGAAAATTGAGGCAAGATCTATTCTTGCCAATAATACTTACAAGAGTTCCACGTTTGATGACATCTACAACAAGCTGAGGTTGCTAGAAGATGAAACTCTTTTGGAACATGGAATGAAGTCTACCAACAGTAACATGGCCTTTTTCTCTCATAGTGAAGGTCAATTCAATCAAAAGGACTCTTTCATGCATCCAGTTACTGGATCATCATGTGTCAGTGCTGGAACAAGTCTTGTCAACGTCTCATATTCAGACGCTGACACATTCAAGAGTGACTCCCCAAGATTTAAACCTACTGGTTTAGATTTGGATATTGTATGTGCTTATATTGCTTCTTTGCCCAATGGTTCAGTGATTACATATGAGGACCTTGAGCAGTAAGTGATGAGTACTTGGAAGAGATGGACATTAAGTGGAACATGGCTCTTGCCAGTATAAGAGCAAACATGTGGAACAGAAGGTTTAAGAAGAAGATGACCTTCAATGCAAAAGACACAGCTGGATTTGATAAATCCAAAGTTGAATGCTACAACTATCATCGAATGGGGTACTTTATGAGGGAATACAGATCTCCTAGAAGATCTGATGCTGGTAAACCCTCAAGTCAAGTTGTTAAAGCTCAGGATTCCAAAGCCATGGTTGCAGTTCAAGGAATTGATGGCATGGGATCACTGTTGTAAAACAAGGCCTAGGCGGCCGCCTAGGCGGCCGCCTAGGCGCTAGGCGGTCATACTCCGCCTAGGGGGCGCCTAGGAGCTAGGCGGTCAAAAAAGTCAAGATAGTCAACAAAAAGTCTATATTTTATTACAAAAAATTAAGGGTTTTCTTTCTAATATATAGTGTCCATATTTATTTTAACATAACATCTCAAAATAATAGATAAACGAATGTTTATAAACATAAAGTAATGGGTTTTTCGTATGAAATTGAAACCAATTGAAATATATGTGCACGTTTGAAGTTTTAAGCACTTAAATTGTTATGTTTTATTTGTCTATTTTGCAAGAACTTCGAATTATTTGAAATTAGAAGTATTTTTTTATGTTATACATATTATTTATAATATTTATATGCATAAAATACCAATCCGCCTAGGCGCCGCCTAGATCAATTCCGCCTCGAAGGTCGTCGACCGCCTCACTAGCGCCTAGCGAATTCTGCAACCTTGATGGGATGGGATTGGAGCTATCTGGCTAAGAATGTTGAAGAGGATAAAGCTTTGGTTGCTGAGGTTGAAGAAGAAGAGCATGTTGAATATGCTCTCATGGCACACTCCTCCTCTTCATCTGATAATGAGGTATACAATGATGCTTTTGTAGTAAAGGTTGTAGGTTAAACACTGAGAAACTTAACAAAGAAGTGTTAGATTAATGAGTGATGTGAGTACTGAAAAGTGCAAATTGTCTAATTACCAAGTAGCCCTCACTCAAACTGAGAAAACCGTTTCTGAATACAAGAAAATGGAATTTGACTTAAAAGATAAAATAAATATCTTAAAACATGAGTTAGAGGCTAGTATGGATATTAGAAACATCATGGAAAGGGTTAATGGTGAGTTGCAGGCTAAATTATATGAGGCCATTAAGAATAAAGACAATGTTGGCCTTAAAATTCAAATATTTGATAGAGCCACTCAAACCCTAGGAGACTGTGTGGGTAAACAAAGGGATCCTAAGGACATGACTGGGATTGGGATGAATGATTACTCTTTAGTTCCACCACCAACTGGTGACTTCTATGGGGTCCCAGAAAAGGACCTATCTTGGACTGGTTTGCCAGAATTTCAAGAGGAGGAATTCATTCCTCCACCAAGAGTTGTCACTCCAGTTGAAGAGTACCAACAAAAGTTGACCGACCTGAATGAATGGAAGAAAGCTAACCCTACTTTATTTTTAAGGGTGGCTTGCTATGTGAAAGTCCCAATGAGTTAACTCCCATTAAGGTTACAAACCCAGTCACTAGTAAAAATGTTGACCTAGGCTCAAACACTAATAGAAAACCTAGCATTAAATATGCAGAGATGTATAGGAATACTAGGTCACCTAAGAGCCAAGTTAGCAATCATGGAACAGGCTACTTCTCTTCTAGACCTAAGGTTGTGTCTAGAAAAGCTTGTTACACTTGTGGTAGCTTTTCACACTTGGCATACAAGTGTGTCAACGCTCCCAAAGCCAGCGCTGACAAGAACAATTTCAGCGCTGACAGAAACAAAGTCAACGTTGTTAGGAAGTCAAACGTTGTCAGACCCAAACCTTGTGTGCAGCAAAGTCCACAAGTGATTAGACCTGCCCCATTCTTTACTAGAGGGTCTAACACTCATGGATAAAGACCATTTCAAAAGACAACCACCTGGTCAAATAGGCAATGGGTTTCTATAGCAAACCCTAGATTCAACGCTGACACGGGTAATCTTAGCGTTGACAAGACAAATTCCAACGCTGACAGAAACGTGATCAGACCTAAATATTTGCAACCACATGGTAAGGGGTCTAAAGCTTCTTCAAACTTAACATGGAGACCCAAGAAAGATCAAAACCCTAATGATAATGGGATTTCAATGACCTGCAACAGATTTAATTATATTTCAAAGGTCAATAACAAATTCTATTGGGGTTAACTGGGTACTTCATCCTAAGAAGGATGAAAATGGGTTGTTGTGAGAACTAAGTCTGTTCTTATTGAACAACCAGATGAATCCAAGTCTTTCAAGACTTGGGTTCCCAAAGAAAACTAATTTTTTTTCTTTATGTGCAGGGCATTCAAAGACAGGTCAATGATTATGGATATTGGGATAGTGGATGCTCAAGGCACATGAAAGGGAAGGAAGACTATTTAACAAACTTCACTCCCATCAAGGATGGTGATAAGGTATACTTTAGAGGCGGATATGGCACTATCACAGGCAAAGGAACCCTTCTCACTAAGAATTTGCGTTTTGAGAACGTCTTTCTGGTAAAAGAACTTGATTACAATCTTTTTAGTGTATCACAAGTTTGTGATAACCAAAATAAAGTTCTGTTTACTGATACTGAGTGTTTGGTGTTAAGCAAGGATTTTAAGATCCCTGATGAGAAATATATTGAGTATAGAACACCTAGGCATAAAGACATATATAATGTGAATCTGAATGGGATTAAAATGAATAATAATATGTATTGTTTTTATGCTAAAGCCTCAGTAGATGAGAGTAATTTGTGGCACAGGAGACTAGGGCACATAAATTTTAAAAATATAAATAGGCTTGTGAGACTTGGTTTGGTTGATGGTTTGCCTGAGAAGGCCTTCCACAATGACCACTCTTGTGTTGCATGTCTTAAAGGCAAGCAACATAAGGTCTCATTTAAGTCCAAACAGGTGCATACTAGTTCTAGACCTCTTCATATGCTACACACGGACCTCTTTGGTCCAACCAATATAGAAAGTTTGAATGGTAAGTCATATTTCTTTGTCATCACAGATGACTTTTCTAGGTTTACTTGGACATTCTTTCTAGCTATGAAGAGTGACACAGCTGATATTCTAATTGATTTTATCACTCAGATTGAGAAGAGGTCTGGCAATGAGGTTAAAATGCTTAGGATTGATAATGGTGGAGAATTTAGGAATAAGAAGCTAGATGATTTAAGTGTCAGAAAAGGAATTACTAGGAAATTTAGTATTGCTAGAACCCCACAACAAAATGGGGTTGCTGAGAGGAAAAATAGAACCCTAATTGAAGCAGCCAGAACAATGTTGGCTGATGCTCATTTTCCTATAGCCTTTTGGGCTGAGGCTGTTAATACAGCTTGTTATGTTCAAAATAGAGCATTAGTTAACAAAATTCAGAACAAAACACCTTATGAGTTACTTTGGGGTAGAAAACCTAATATTGGTTTTCTTAGACCTTTTGGTTGTCATGTAGTAGTTTTAGATACTAGTAATGCCCTAGGGAAATTTAGTGCAAAAGGTAATGAGGGCTACTTCATGGGGTATTCAGTGCAGAGCAAGGGATATAGGGTTTATCTTAAAGAGGAAAAACGTATACTTGAAAGAGTACATGTTAGGTTTTTAGAGAATAAACCTAGTGATCCTGAAAGTGGTCCTAATTGGTTGTTTGACTTGGAACCTTTATCAAGAACATTAAATTATATGCCTGTCACTAATCCAGACATTGTGAAGGCAACTTCAAATGTTATGGAGGAACAAGTTGTTGATGTTTTAGGTACTCAGGTTCATGAAAAGGTTGGATCCCAAGCAGAAAAGACATCTCCTATCCAAGAATATGTTACAATTCCTATTTAGACAGATGCTTTCGCTGCTGCTGCTGCTGGAAAAGATAATGGTGGTTTCCAGGTAACACCAGATACAAGCATGCATGGTCCTTCAGGCGCTGACAAAGGAAAATCTAGCGCTGACAAGACCAATTCAGACGTTGATGGTTCAGACGTTGACAACAACAGTTCAAGCGTTGCTAGCCCAAGCACTGACAAACAAGATTCAGGCGTTGACAACAATTCAGCACATCTTTTCTCTTCAATTTTTGAACAAGGTGAACCCTCCAATATACATGAAGAGGTTCATCCTCATGTGGATGAAAGAGAGTCTGATGAAGAAGATATTGGCAACATGGAGCATGAGGTTGAGGACACCAGACTTTTTGAAGGAGGGGTTCTCACTTCCACAATGAAGAATCACCCCACCTCTCAAATCATTGGTGATATTATGACTCCAGTTCAGACTAGAAGATCTCATCAAGGTCTTGGTGGGTTTATTGCCAATATACAAAAGAAGGTTGATACCCCTCTTGTGCAAGCATGTTTGTTTGCCTGTTTTCTGTCACAATAGGAACCCAAGAAAATATTTGATGCTCTCAAAGAACCAAGTTGGGTGGAAGCAATGCAGGATGAGCTTCATCAATTTGCAATTCAGGATGTTTGGGAGCTGGTGGATTGTCCCAGGTATGTCAGACCTATTGGGAGAAGATGGGTTCTAAGGAACAAGAGAGATGAAAGAGGCATTGTGGTCAGAAACAAGGCAAGGTTAGTGGCTCAGGGATATACACAAGAGGAGGGGATAGACTATGAGGAAGTCTTTGCACCAGTTGCAAGGATTGAAGCTATAAGGATCTTTCTAGCCTATGCATCCTGCATGGGCTTCACTGTCTATCAAATGGATGTCAAGAGTGCCTTCCTCTATGGAACTATTGTTGAGGAAGTATATGTGATGCAACCTCCTGGTTTTGAGGATCCAGAGAATCCAGATAAAGTGTATAAAGTCAAAAAGGCTATGTATGGCCTTCATCAAGCCCCTAGAGCATGTTATGGTACTTTGTCTACCTATTTGGTGGACAATGGATTCAAGAGGGGCACCATAGATCAGACACTATTTACTAAGAAGAAAGGCAAAGATGTGTTGCTTGTCCAGGTCTATGTTTATGATATCATTTTTGGGTCTACTGATCCAAAGATGAGTGAGGATTTCTCCAAGCTTATGACAGACAAATTCAAGATGAGTGCTATGGGGGAGATGAACTTCTTTCTTGGTTTACAAGTTCAGCAGAAAGAAGATGGTATCTTCATCTCCCAGGATAAATATGTGGCTGAGATCTTGAAGAAGTTTGGATTTTCTCCACATGAAAAGAGGGCTTCTACTCCTATGGATAGAGAACACCCTTGGGGAAAGGTTGGAGATGGGAAAGATGTTGATGTCAGGCACTATAGATCCATGATTGGATCCTTGATGTATCTTACAGCCTCCAGACCTGATATCATGTTTGCTGTGTGTGCTTGTGCACGCCATCAAGTGACTCCCAAAGAATGTCACCTTTATGCTGTGAAGAGGATCTTTAGGTACCTAAGATGCTATCCTGGTCTTGGTTTGTGGTGCCCAAAAGATTCACCATTGGAGCTGATTGCATATTCAGATAGTGATTATGGACGTGATAAAGTTGATAGGAAATCCACAACTGGTAGATGTCAGTTTCTTGGGAGCAGGTTCATATCTTGGCAATGCAAGAAACAAACAGTGGTGGCTAATTCTACAACTGAAGCAGAGTATGTTGCTGCAGCTGCTTGTTGTGGACAAGTTTTGTGGATTCAGAACCAGCTGTTGGACTATGGGTATAATTTCATGCATACCAAGGTATTTGTTGACAATAACAGTACTTTATGCATCATTAAGAATCCTGTACATCATTCTAAAACTAAACACATAGAAATTAGACACCATTTTATAAGAGATTGCTTTGAAAAAGGTTTAATACAACCAGATAGGGTTGACACTGAGGAAAATGTGTCAGATTTACTAACTAAACCTTTTGATGTTGGGAGATTTCAATACTTGGTAACAAGTATTGGAATGGTCAATCTCACATAATATGTGTTTTGGAGTCTTTTTGTAAAAGTATGTACAGGATGATGCATTGTTATTGGTCTTACTGATGATTTAGATTTTCCATTATATTTTTCTAACACTGAAAAAGGTTGCTTGAACAGTGTTAAGTGTTTTTGTAAAGTTGTCAGCAATATAATTATCTAACGCTGACAAAGCTTCCCTCAACGCTGTCATGTGTTATCGGGGCGTTTTCAGCAACAATGTTAGTTTTGTGGTTTTCAATCTAAATGTGCAGATGGTGTTAGCAGTATACCCTTGGATACAGAGTTGCTTATGGATCAATGGAGAAGCATTTGGACAAGTTTTTCTTTATCGATGATGGTTGGAATTTTTAATTCCTATCTTGACATAAATTTTTATGTTCATGCATGATTTTAGCAAACTTATGTATCATCGTTTAAGGGGAGGTTTTAGGAATCTTTAGGATGGTTGGTTATACATATGATACTCCTATCACAATTCTAGATTGTGTCCACAGGTGAGTATGAGTTAGTTTTTCTAAATCATGAGGCACTGTAGCATGCAAAGTTGATATACTATGCATGCTGCCAAGACATTTTTGGTCTAGAATTGGTTGTGGTCTGTTGGGAGACTTGGGAATAATTTTGTTATGGGATTTACCTGGGAGTAACAAGGAATTTTGTAAGATAACTTGGTTGTTAAGAGTTTTGGTTAGCAAGGGACACTAGAGGACTGTTATGTCTATCTTGCTTAAGCAAGTGTGCATAACTGGACAGTGCTTGCCGCCCTATAATAATTATCACCTTTTTGGTTATCTTCTCTAGGATAAATTACTTTGTTAAGGTCATTTTTCATTTTTAAACATTTTTATTTTTTGGACGCTGACAAGAATTTTCCAAGCGTTGTTGTGACCAATTTGGACGCTGACATGGCTATAGGAAAACGTTGACAAGATTATAGCCGTTGGGCGTTGATAGGTTATTTTTGACCGTTGACACTCAATGGGACCTACCCAGTTGTTAATTTTTGACATATTTTTAGGCCGTTATTTTGGGAGTTGTTACTTTCATTTAATGCATGAGATAAACTTATAAATTTTTCAATATTTTCATGATTGATTTTTGAAAATACTTTCCTATTTTTGGGCCTATCACATGCTTTTTCTTCTCCTATAAATTTGGCTCCCATTTTAAACAGGGTATCTATAATTCTTGTCTAACACAATTTTCTCTTATCAACTTCATCTTCATCATTCAATTTTAACAGCTTTCAACAATGGCACCAAAGTTTAAACCTTCAATTTTAACAGCTTTCAACATGATCGCGT